>JAQISU010000346.1:755000-1415000 GCA_029339505.1 Unio delphinus
TAAAGGTCCAATACCACTGAAAATAGGTAACATCTTTTCAAAATTGTAAAAGCCTCGACCACACTCACGATTTACAAACAATTTTTCAAAAATAAAGCTCACATTATTTCCCATTTAATGTTCACGCCAGGGTTTACATTTTCCATTTTAATGTTCACGCCAGGGTTTACATTTTCCTTTTTAATGTTCACGCCTGTGTTTGTTTTTCCTAGTTTAATGTTCACGCCAGGGATTGTTTTGCCTAGTTTAATGTTCAGGACAGGGTTTGTTATTCCTAGTTTAATGTTTACGACAGGGTTAACATTTTCCTCTGCGTGTGTGATTTGGATTTTCAACACAGCTTCAAAAGCTTATCAGTCATATTGCTGCGATGTCAGCAGTATAGAGTTTATGGTGATGTCTAGCACTGGGGCATTGTGTCCCACACAGTCATATTATCCTGGCACAGGGCCGACCAGTCCTAACATTAACCTCTTAATGCTGAGTGCCAAGTGAGGCAGCATTTAGTATCATTTTTATAAGTCTTTGGAATGGCTCGGCCTGGATTAGAATATATATGAATATATCATTCATTTTCATAGTGATTGCATGGCTAGAGTATATGCTATCTTGGCTCTTTGGTGCTCGTGACTTGCATGGTAAATAGTTTGGCAACGAGTCAATGTTTTACGTTCTACACTTAATCTATGGCACCGTGATGTCAGGATCTAAACCCAAAAGCATCGCTTACCAGAGGGTCTGACGAAACCAGTTGCTGCGGGATATTTACCAATTCTTCATCCTATCCGTATTTTTAGAAATAGCAGATGGAAACCTCACGAAATGCAAAACACGACTGTGCAACTGAAACAAAATACTGCATAGTATTTAGAAACAATGAACGATATTGCGGTAATTGGTTCCGTGTGGCAACTTGTGCATACAAAATACGTCATCAGCAACCATATGTGTGGTATGGCGGCAGAATTACCGTTGAGTTTATCAGGTTTTTGGAAGTTAAAATAAATTCATTGAATTTAAAGAAACCATTGCAAAACATGCACACAAAAACAGAACGCAAATCAGGCTTTCTGTCTTGCATCTATAATTGTAATTTATAAGTTGATTTTGCCTCTGAGTGCCTTAATTAAAGTAGTTAATTTTGGTCTCATACAGGAGAAACTCCAAAGCTGCTCATCGTCCAGGTAAAACGAAAAGAAGATTATCTGCTAGGGACCTTGTCGGAAAGCTTATATACCATTCCGCTCTGTGTTGAAGATTGCACACGATTGTCTGACAGTATGTTGACTCGCAAAACATATGCTTCAGCAACGATGGCAGAATTAATATGTTTATGAATGAAAATACAAAGAAAACCACCACTCTGATGTTTTCTAACACTTAAAATAGAAAGAAATCCATTGTACGGCTTTCTATAATCTTAATGACAATGGCAGCGGAGTCACTTGGGTATAAACCATTACGGAGGTAAAGTGGGGAGGTACTAATATTATAATATTATAACACTGAGATAAAACCTAATTTAATGATGTTGGTGAGAGATGAGGTGTGTGTGTGTGTGTGTGATTTGGATTTTGAACGTGGCTACAGTGTGGCAGTTTAGAGTGATGTCTAGTACACCAGACCGACCAGTCCTAGCACTAACCTCTTAATTGAGGCAACTGTTAGTACCATTTTTAGAAGTCTCTAGTATGACTCGGCCGGGGTTCGAACCCGTGACCGCCCACATTTGAGACGGACACTCACACCACTTAGGCCACGGGAGATGAGAGGCAATAAATGTCATAAAAACATTTCCTCCATCCCACAAATTTATATACGGGGATTTTAGAAGAGGTTGTGTACATAAATGGGTCTCCTAACTGACAGAACGCTATCCAAACAAAGCGTCTTTACGCAGTATATATGTGATGCAAATCAGATCAAAAAAGAAATTTGATTACGTCTTCTGAACAGTCTATTGCTCCAGCCAAATACTGCAAGTATCCAGTCACACATGATTTGCAGTAAATGTGGGAATTTCAGCATCCAGTAATACCATTTCACATGAATGCCTGCTGTTCTCACTCTATGCCTACTGTTTACCGTATCAATGTCGCAATATATCGCGTTAATCATTCTGTTTTGCAAAAATGATCTTGTCGTAATAAAATGTTCTGTTTATACGGATGGAAGCTTTTTCACTGATTTATAGTTTGTACAAAAAAGTACAATCAACAAATTTTGTTTTGGACTATATATGTTATTGTTACATTCGGGTTCCAAAGGACACACAAACACCAAGTAAGGGTCCTAAAACTTTATCTAAAATCAAGCTAAAATCTTTCACAAACACTAGATACAAACAATTCCAGTGTTGCTTACAGTACCAAGCCCATAACTTAACTGCCTGTTCTAGCACTCTGCTCTTGTTTTAGAAAGGGTTGCAGATAATGGATTATAATTAATTTAGCATGTGTGCCTTATCAGAAGTCAAGAAGTCCATGCTCAGTTAGCCATGGAAAGATAGCTGGGATAAATGTTCTGGCCAAATGTCTCTGCTAACAGGCTTGAATCTGATACAGCACCTAGGGTGACATACTTATAACAGTTATGCACACCAATGAATGGTGTATCGTCTGTCATAATGAACGAAAATAATCGTTCTTCTTTCTTTCTAAAAAAATTCCACTGAAATAAAAACTGTGATAAATAAATCTCAAATGGGTAATGATTTATTATTAAATTTATGAAACTCGTTGAATAATAATCAGATTTAGTTCACCAATGCTCGCAGAAGCTGGACAGAATCTGGATAGAGTTTGATTACAATTTTTGTGTGCATACCTGAATCTTCAATGGCCAAGTCAGCATCGTATTGTCTCACGCAAAATAAGTGATAACACAAATATTTAGTACCTAAAGCAAGTTTTGATAAATAAGAGAGGAATATTTTTAATATAACTTATAAGTTACATTGAAATCGAAATACTTTTACGTATCAGGGATTCGCTGTCTTTCGGGTTCTAAGATGTCAATACTTTTGCAAAGATTGTTTTGATGTTTTAATGTTAGTAGGTGTTAATTTCTGAAAGTATAACTACTGAGATATTTTGACAGGTTGGGGAAATAAAAGGCACTCGTCTCAAACGAATAACTACCGGGATGATTTTTGTTCCAAGTGTGGTTATGTTAGGAAATTGTAGCACCCACGGGTGACTTTAATGACATATTCTTTACTTAATAATTTGAAGAGATATATGCTGGTTGGCACAAACTTAATGGACAAAAGTATATATATATACGAATATCCTGTAATATGATTGGATGTAAACGGTCACGTGATGTTGATCAGGAATTGTTTACACTTCAATAAATTCTGGGACTACTTTCCTTAATGATGTAAGGTTTGCTTGTAAATTTCATTTAGCTCACTTGTTCTATCCCTGTCTGTTATTATGCAAGGTCATTGTCATCTCACGTAGTATACAGGACTGACTTAAAGTAAACAAGAATTATGTTATTTTGTAAAGTATGAAGTTTCTGAATAAACGTAACTGTGACATTAGTCACATTTCATTTCTCACTAGATCACAGAGTGGGTCTTGTTAAGTATTAACGCTGCTGAGAATGACATAAAATGTTACTCTTGTATAGAATTTATTTCATTGTTACCTTTATATAGTAAGGGATAGCATTATCTTGTTCATTATTCCATAAAAATTGGAAGTATTCACTGAAAAAATCCATAATGATTTCTGGTTTGATTGAAATTTAATTTAGCACACTTGTTGAGTCGGTATCAGTTATTATGTAAGGTCATGGTCATCTGACGTAACAGATGGGACTGACTAAAATTGAACAAGAATGTTGTCAGTAAACAAAATGTGTTAAAAACCACGGTAACCATTGCCTATGATGTAAAAGATGAAGTTTATGAATTAGTCAATTTCTTCGTGTGATTCTGTACAGGTTGTGTATTACGGGGCGGTGTGAAACGTAAATTCGAATGCATTATTGATGGAATAAGTTAATTTGACGATATAAATGATGAAATTGGAATTATAAGGATTAAATGATCATGGTTGGGTATTTATTGATGTGTAAATTTTACCTAATCACTCACAAAGTTAACATAAAGTAATTCGGACTTTATTTACTTTGTGAGTGATTAGGTAAACTTTGTGAGTGATTAGGTAAAATTTACACATCAATAAATACCCAACCATGATCATTTAATCCTATAATTTATTTATTTATTTATTTATTTATTTATTTGAAGTTGTTTTCTTTTGCTTCTTTAGCTTTCTCTCTTAAGTATTTCAAATTCGTTCGTAAACTCTTACTTTAGGACATCGACGCATCTGATTTGCATAGTCATATATGGAATTTAAGTATCTCCTACCGTGTGTAGACAACTGGTTCTTGATGAGATAGCATCTGCTTCTGTGAATGATACGGATGGGTACATTTCGCAGTTATTTATAATTATTTGTGAGATATTAAAAATCAAGATGAGATCCGAATTACAAAAATGGGGGAATGAATTTTGATTTCAAGCGTGGCAGGATACCAACACTTTTGAGGCACTTAAATATATCTAGCGGTAGAAAACTCTGAACATGTTATAAAAATTGGATCAAACATTATGCTAAAATCAAAACTAAGAGCAAATAAAATTTCACGCTCCGTTTGTAGAGTAAATAAAGTGTACATTTAAATGCAAGTGGATATAATGATATTGAACACAGAGTCCTCAAATATTTCTGATAATATGGGTCAGGTTACAGATTAGTGTGGTTGGGGGGGGGGCGATGAGTGGGGTTGGAGAAATATATGGGGCGATAAGTGAGGTTGGGGGAATAGATGATGAATGGGGTGTTAGAAGATGTAGATTTTTTTAAAAAAAAAAAAATTAAGACTAGAACAGGAAATTACTCCAATAAGGGACATAATCTTTCAGCCCCATCCCGCACTAGCCTCATCAATATCCACTATTATTGCTTTCGTTATGTTAAATTCTGGGAGTTAAACGAGTGAGAAGGACCTATTCTAGAAGAAAATTAAAGACCTTATAAACTATAATTGTTCTTTTTTACATTTAGCTTGCATGATAAGCAATAATGTAAACAATCATTGATTGTTTTCCATCTTGCTGTCTTTGCGAAGCAATAGCTACAGGACTTGAAAAGTAGACTAATAAAAATGAATTGTAATTAAAGAAGACAGATATACATGAATTATAAAGAAGACAGATATATATGACTTATAAAGAAGACAGATATACATGACTTATAAAGAAGACAGATATATATGACTTATAAAGAAGACAGATATACATGACTTATAAAGAAGACTGATATACATGACTTATAAAGAAGACTGATATATATGACTTATAAAGAAGACTGATATACATGACTTATAAAGAAGACTGATATATATGACTTATAAAGAAGACAGATATACATGACTTATAAAGAAGACTGATATACATGACTTATAAAGAAGACAGATATATATGACTTATAAAGAAGACAGATATACATGACTTATAAAGAAGACAGATATACATGACTTATAAAGAAGACAGATATATATGACTTATAAAGAAGACAGATATACATGACTTATAAAGAAGACAGATATATATGACTTATAAAGAAGACAGATATATATGACTTATAAAGAAGACAGATATATATGACTTATAAAGAAGACAGATATACATGACTTATAAAGAAGACAGATATATATGACTTATAAAGAAGACAGATATATATGACTTATAAAGAAGACAGATATATATGACTTATAAAGAAGACAGATATACATGACTTATAAAGAAGACAGATATACATGACTTATAAAGAAGACAGATATACATGACTTATAAAGAAGACAGATATACATGACTTATAAAGAAGACAGATATATATGACTTATAAAGAAGACAGATATATATGACTTATAAAGAAGACAGATATATATGACTTATAAAGAAGACAGATATATATGACTTATAAAGAAGACAGATATATATGACTTATAAAGAAGACAGATATATATGACTTATAAAGAAGACAGATATATATGACTTATAAAGAAGACAGATATATATGACTTATAAAGAAGACAGATATATATGACTTATAAAGAAGACAGATATATATGACTTATAAAGAAGACAGATATATATGACTTATAAAGAAGACTGATATACATGACTTATAAAGAAGACAGATATATATGACTTATAAAGAAGACAGATATATATGACTTATAAAGAAGACAGATATATATGAATTATAAAGAAGACAGATATATATGACTTATAAAGAAGACAGATATATATGACTTATAAAGAAGACAGATATATATGACTTATAAAGAAGACAGATATATATGACTTATAAAGAAGACAGATATACATGACTTATAAAGAAGACTGATATACATGACTTATAAAGAAGACAGATATATATGACTTATAAAGAAGACAGATATACATGACTTATAAAGAAGACAGATATATATGACTTATAAAGAAGACAGATATATATGACTTATAAAGAAGACAGATATATATGACTTATAAAGAAGACTGATATACATGACTTATAAAGAAGACTGATATACATGACTTATAAAGAAGACAGATATATATGACTTATAAAGAAGACAGATATATATGACTTATAAAGAAGACAGATATATATGACTTATAAAGAAGACAGATATATATGACTTATAAAGAAGACAGATATATATGACTTATAAAGAAGACTGATATATATGACTTATAAAGAAGACTGATATACATGACTTATAAAAGCGGCTGATATAAATTGCTTATAGATAAATATATATATATATATATATATATATATATATATATATATATATATATATATATATATATATATATATATATATATATATATATATATATCACTTATAAATAAGACTGATATAATTATCATGAAGACTGATTTACATGAAATATAAAGAACCTAATCTTGATAAGGCTTCAAGAGCCGAAAATGTCAGATGTTCTCCGTGGTCACATTTACTTCTCAAGATTAGACATCAAGAATCAATACGATTATCATGACATCATAAATTCGTATTCGTTATATTATCTCTGATTTGTTAGACATAAACAGCATCATTACTTCAGACTAAGGAAGGTCTGGGGACCAGGGCCGGCTCTAGGAAGTGTGGGGCCCCATTGGAAACATGATGGCGGGGCCCCCCATTTATGAAGTTATGATAATAATACTATAGATAATAGCAGTATAGATATTCAGGGGGTTGAAAAAGTATTTGCCTCCTCAATATTTTTCCATTGACTCCAATAGAATCCAGCTCTCACTCCACCAAGCGTAATTAACTTCAACTCATGCCATTTGTTCTTATAAATTGTGGTTCTATTTAATAAGTTTATTTTATATTACTTTAAGTACGATTAAATGCACGACTCTGCTTCATTTTGCATAGGGGTCATACAATTGCAAAAGTTATTTGTTATTTACACTTTATTCAATGGCAGTAAAACAAATTTCACTGAGCATTTCAAGTGAAGAATAAAGGTCTGTTATCTGTTATTCATCCCCACCCCTCTGTTGCTATTCTAATAGTAGCTGGGGGATGAACGCTTTTGCAATTTGTGATCCAAATGCAAAATATAGCATAGTGGTATTTTTCAGTCATGCCTGATATAATATACTGACCACCGAAGTCTTGAATCATTAAACAGCACTACAATTTATATGGCTAAACAGATTGTGATGAAGTTACACTTGATACAGTGAGAGCTGTTTTCTATAGGAATCATTGAAAAAATGTTGAGGGGGCCAACACTTTTGCAACCCACTGCAGTTGGCAAGCAGAAGTGCAAGACAGGTGATTCACCAGGCCCAGTCGAGGAGACAGCATGTCAATCTGCAAATTATGAACCTAAATTAAACTGTCTAAACAAATACAAAGATACTATATTGTCTTTATTTGATTTATTAATTAATATGTTCTAGTCACTGGGAACCTTGTACATTTATATTCAACTCAATATATGGAAATATGGAGCTTATCACTTAAGAAAAGCACAGCAACTAGTATCCTTAATACATTAAGCTTTCAAAAGCTAATTTTTCTTGCTTTTTTCATTGCAAAGTCTTTCAGGATTTCCTCAAAGCTCAATTCTCTGGCCACATCACACTCTATTGACATAATACTCAGACTATTTAGGCGTTCTTGACTCATTGTAGACCTTAGGTAAGTTTTAATAAGTTTGAGCTTAGAAAAGGATCTTTCGCCAGATGCAACTGTAACTGGGATCATGGGATGGTAAGGTAAATTCTAAGTACCACAAAAAGATTTTGAAAAACTGTAGACCTGTTATTGCAAGCTAGAAACTCGAGCATTTTTGCAGGATTTTGAAACAGCTCTAAAGGGAAATTGGCTTTATTGCTTCTAGCTCCTCACAAAGCACGAAACCATCAATATCAGCCATCTTCGTTGTTGTAACTCCATCTGCTGCATTGTCAGCATGAACTAATTTGGAATCAGTTAAAGCGATTTCCAAATCTGCAGCACATTTCCTTAAGTCTTCCTTGGGCATATCCTTAAAATTGCACAAGAATCCAAACAACTCATAGTGCTTTGTCAGCTGGTCAAATCGGGGCTGAAGGGTTTGCACGGCTTTATTCACCACTTGATTAAAGCATTGAATTTGAAATGCCTTTTGGGGGTCTGACAGAGGTTCATCAGTTGATTCGTAGTCAAACATTTGCCTCTTCCTTCGCACACGCCTCTTTTCACATTTGATTTACCAAGGACTGAGCATCACTATTGGTATTTTCATCTTCAGTAGTGTCTGACAATTCTTCGAGAGCATCACAGACTTGAGAAGCTTAGTATCTGATGGCCTGCACACTATCCATTCTGCATTCCCACCTTATTTCTGGCAAAGGTTTCAAGGACAGGCCAGTAACATGACTTCTGAAGATTGTCCACCTTTTTGTGGATGTGGCAAAAATTGTGTAAATACGTTGCAATGTACCGAAGAAAGTCATAGCCTCGGGGCATGTTTTTGCCATATCACCTAAAATTAGATTATAACTATGGCACGCGCATGGGGTAAAAAATGCTCGAGAATTTCTTTGCAGGAGTCGTGCTTGTACACCTGAATTGTGTCCCTTCATGTTGGCCCCATTATCATACCCTTGCCCACGGATATCTGCAACATCAAGTCCTAATACCTCAAGTTCCTTCAGAACGGAGTTTAACAAGTTTTCTCTAGTGCTGCTTTGCACCACTAAAAACTTAATGAAGTGTTCATACACTCCAGCTGGGATGTTTGGTTTTGTACCATCAGCTACATATCTAATAACCAATGACATTTGTTCTTGGTGACTGATGTCAGGGGTGCAGTCAAGAATTATAGCATAGTATTTGGCAGCCTTAATTCTATAAATAATTGCTGTCTGAACAGCATTTGCCATAATGTCGATGAGCTCATTTTGGATGTTTTTTTCTCAAATAATGATCAAGTATTTCCTTGTTTTGAACTTTCCGTATGTGTTCTTGCATTATTGGATCAAACTTTCCAAGTAACTCAATGACACCTAGAAAGATGCCATTATGTGGTGTGCCAATGTGTTCATCAGAACCGCGGAATGGTACATTTCTTTCTGCTAACATCTGTATTGTGGCCACAAGGCGCTCAGATACTTTATACCAGTGGTTTGCTTCCTTTCTAATTTGTTTTTCCTGTACTTCATCAATGGTCTTTTCAACAGCCAACCTCTTCTGTAGTTCACAGCAGCGGAGCATTGCTTGCAAATGCCTGTTTGAATTCTCATGCTCAGCCAGCCTTGTATGGATGTTTGGCCAATTATTGAAACCAGAAGTTGCAAGTGCGGCTGTAGCATTCGGGTCAAAAACTTTACAGTAGTAACAAAAGATCTTGTCACTTGAGACTGAGTATAACAGCCAAGGTCGTTCTATAAACTCACCATTTGGGAGCATTCGTTTGCAGTGGAATTTTGAAAAGTGTGTTCCTTTATCATTTTTAGGGAAATCTTCTTTTAGAACTTTTGGTGGTCCTTTTTTCACCAAATAGCCTCTCACACCATGACTTATTACTTCTGGCCAGGTTGCAGGATCATCAGTTAATTGTGAATGCTCATCATCAATCTTGACATTTGAAGTGGAAGGATCTTGCTCATCATCAATGGTGACATTTGAAGTGGAAGGATCTTGCTCATCATCAATGGTGACATTTGAAGTGGAAGGATCTTGATCATCATCAATGGTGACATTTGAAGTGGAAGGATCTTGCTCATCATCAATGGTGACATTTGAAGTGGAAGGATCTTGCTCATCATCAATGGTGACATTTGAAGTGGAAGGATCTTGCTCATCATCATTGGTGACATTTGAAGTGGAAGGATCTTTCGAAGAATTCGTAACAGCAGAAGCACCCTTAAAGCTGTGTTCATCTTGTAAAATTTCTTCAGCACCACTATCATTATCACTGAATTTCGGATCATTTTCAACTGAGTTTTGCACATTTGTTTCATCAGATTTATCTGATGTATTTCTGTAAACAAATCTGTCTATGGCTGCTCTTTCTCTTTCATCTTGGGCTTTCTTAACCTTTCTTATTGCCCTTTTCTTACTGCCACTCTGGTACTTTCTGCCTATATCTCTCGGTCTTTTACTCATATTTGAAGGTCAGGAATCTCGTGTCTCTATAACAAAATACAGTGAACACATAATGACTAGTTATAAAGGGCTACAGAAGAATCTACTTGGCACAAAGCAGGGAGGATGCGTACCCATACTCTATCGAAAGCCTAATAGATCCACTGTTGCCCAAATGAAAACCAGTCAAAATCAGCTTTACAACACCTCATATGTGCAAACCTGCCCAAAGAAGTGACAATGAATGCCAGGATAAATTTTGATTATTGTCATCTTAGCTAAATCACTCCACTGTTATCTACATTTTTTCTGTGTGTGGTTTAATCTTAAGCAATTAATTAAATAACAATATAAATTCTTATGGTTCATATGCTGCTTGGAGCAATCTAAAGCCAACAAAATTGTGACATCATGAATTTTGTTAGACATCCGACATATTGGAGCAAATGTCATGAAAACACAATTCAACTCGGAAGGAAGAGCACTTCAAGCAGCATGAGTACTGGTCCACTCCTAACAAAAGATAGTTGATCGCACACTTCGCGTTCGACCTATGCAGTGATAAGCACCGGGGTAGGCAAAAAATGTTTGTCCGGCAAAAATCTGGAAAACCACGCCATTTCAGGCCATGAACTTACTGTGATATTTTTCCACCTAAGCATTTATGCATTCTGCTTTAGTCCTCGCCTATCTATTTATTCTACGCGGCATTTAAAATGCTCGCATTTCGTCAATGTTTAAGATATCAATACCAAATTTGCACTACAGGACAATGGTGCATAGGAGTATTTACATTATAAATCTCGTAATAATCAGACAATTTATGGACCCGCCATGGCCAGAACCGTGCGTATTTCAGTCTGCCACCTGGATAGGAAAAACAGCACCATATTATTTCATGAGATTTACACAGAATACAGTTATTATACTTTTGGGGTGCAGAAAAAAAATCAGCTGCACAGCTATAATACTTTTGATGCTAGAGCATTGTAAAGCGTGCGACCAAAGTAGCACTTTAGTGCTGCATTTTTCTTGTTATACTGACTTTTAACTTCAACTAGTGGCTTTCAAATGTTCAACAAATTATTGAAAGCAGAACCACATGATTGTGTATTGTAGGTCAATATAAGACAGTAATGGTAAAGTCTACTTTTAATTATATATAATAAAAAAAAAATTCATTGTCACTGTCTATACTCACACAAATGGCATCACTCGCTTCACTAGGATTCTTGGCAGTAGCCTGACAGACTTGCAGGTTTTAAATGTTAATATAACTGTATAGCTGGTACTTCTTCACTTGGCACTTGCTACAGTTATCATGTGGCCTGTACACTTAACACTGGCAAAAGATTGTGTCCCTTGACCACGGTGGCATCACAATGCACTGAATTGTCTAGACTACTTGTGAACTGCCCCCCCCCCCTCCCAATCAAGGTGCGGGGCCCCACTATGGCGCGGGGCCCAATTGGGTGCAATTGGTCCAATTGGCCTAAAGCCGGCCCTGCTGGGGACTGTATCACCCATTCAAATGTGCCCCTCCCCCCCTTCTTAAATTATATATATTGAGTTTTCAAATCGACAGTAAGGTACCGAGTGGCAGGCGTGTACAACACGTTGGCGCATGTGTAATAGTATCCTTACAGTTACTGTAATCAACGATGAACTGTTACTTGCCACAGCATTGATCGTCGGGTGATGCGAACATACGGTAAGATCAGTATTCATTGTTTATTCTAGAATACGACGATATTTTGATATCGTATATACATGTATTTATATCTGACAAATTATGTGTAGTTTGGAATACAATACCGAATAAACTATGTCACACACACACACACACACACACACACACACACACACGAGAACATGATGGAGATGGTGAAGCAAAGTACAAAATGCTGCTGCTAAGTCAAGGAGGGTGAGGACTGTAACCTACCCACTATCCAATGCAGAATGAAGGTCGTTGTCTGCTTTGATAGGGACAGCTGGGGTACTGTGGCGATATGTAGACTTTATATTGCAAAGAGACTATATTTAAAAATTAAGACGAGATACGAATATGGAAAGAACAACTGTTTCTATGAATTTTTTAAACAAGAATTTGAAGTTAGAAACAGGGAAGGAGGGCTTGATCAGAGGTGTATATCCGAGCTTTTCCGGAACCCCCAGACTAAAAGGAATAAACACACACACACACACACACACACACACGTACAGACACTTGTCTGTTCATGTTTTTTGGGGTATTATGAACAATTTGATTAAATAGACATAAAGATGTTTGCCTTATTTGATGCCCTGTCGCGGAAATCATTGCCCTTTTTAAATTTTAGAAACCTCTCCCAACTCTTGACTTCATCCGGCCCCGAGGCGACAGTATTTCTTTTCAATAAAAAAAAAAGGTTTCTTTAAAAGCGGCTACACAATGACAATTTTGATAAATGACGCGATAAGGCCTAATAAGATCGGCCAGAGAAAGCAGAAGTTAATCTAAGACTGGAACAGCAGTGATGTCGGAATCGAATCAAATATTATATGACTTCGGTTCGCACTTCAACAGGATTGTACTTATGACTTCGGTTCGCAATTCAACAGGCTTGTACTTAAGAAATCCGTAGAGACATGCCTAAAGATTGTTAAAGGTTGTCTTTGAATTCTGTATCACATCTGTGTGGTGATAATGAGTCAATTGAAATTGTGTTATCAAGTTGATTTTTAATGGTTTGTACTTTGTCACGGAATAAATTTGCAAACATGTAAAGAAGGTCATCAGGAGAGAAGGTCGATGAAAGTGGTGTACAATTAGTTCTTTGACATCGACTTGCCAGAAAGATCAAAGAGCTCTGTTACAGCTCTGACTTTCAGCGATCTTCATTTTAAAGCAGGTTGAATTTGCTGTATGAACTCTGTAGCACTCTTCTTAGCATGTTGAATTTGCTGTATGAACTATGTAGCACTCTTCTTAGCAGGCTGAATTTGCTGTATGAATTCTTCTTAGCAGGTTGAATTTGCTGTATGAACTCTTCTTAGCAGGTTGAATTTACTGTATGAACTATTCTTAGCATGTTGAATTTGCTGTATGAACTATGTAGCACTCTTCTTAGCAGGTTGAATTTGCTGTATGAACTCCTCTTAGCAGGTTGAATTTGCTGTATAAACTCTTCTTAGCAGGTTGAATTTGCTGTATAAACTCTTCTTAGCAGGTTGAATTTACTGTATGAATTCTTCTTAGCAGGTTGAATTTGCTGTATGAATTATGTAGCACTCTTCTTATCAGGTTGAATTTGCTGTATGAATTCTTCTTAGCAGGTTGAATTTACTGTATGAATTCCTCTTAGCAGGTTGAATTTGCTGTATAAACTCTTCTTAGCAGGTTGAATTTGCTGTATGAATTATTCTTAGCAGGTTGAATTTGCTATATGAACTCTTCTTAGCAGGTTGAATTTGCTGTATAAACTCTTCTTAGCAGGTTGAATTTTCTGTATGAATTCTTCTTAGCAGGTTGAATTTGCTGTCTGAACTCCTCTTAGCAGGTTGAATTTGCTGTATGAACTCCTCTTAGCAGGTTGAATTTGCTGTATGAACTCCTCTTAGTAGGTTGAATTTGCTGTATAAACTCTTCTTAGCAGGTTGAATTTGCTGTATGAACTCCTCTTAGTAGGTTCATAAAGTTATTACTGAACAGTAAGATCAGATAATAGCCAACGACTTTCAGTCGTGCGCCGTTCTCTTTCAGCAGCGACCATAATACTACACTACGACAGTGAACCACTTCTGAATTAATACTCTGCACTTGGTTGCTAAGGCACGTTGTCAAGCATTGAATGCAAGTACCCATTAAAGTTGTTCAGCTATGGTAAGTTGTTATGTTTGCTTGGGTGTCATGCATCAGTTTGGTTCTGTTTATCATAAGGAGGTTTTATTATCAAATCAAAATGGAGGATTAAAGACTAATACGTAATGAATTTGATTCAGAGGTGATCTGATTCAAACTCGTGGGACAACAATAAAGAGTGTACACCATTATCATCAGGTCAATGAATAATCCAGTCTACAATGTAAAACCATATTATGGCTACTAGGGCATAACCGACTTTTGATCCGGAAATCGGATTCCACCGGATAGTATGACCTTCCGATTAATCGGAGTCGGACAAGGCAGGAACGACCGATTCGGATAATAAAAATAATAATGTTGAATTTTTATAGCACCGTGTCTAACACTGCGTGTCATTCGATAGTACGTTAATAAAGTTAAATAAGAAGTCAGAAAAGTCCAATATGGTCAACACAACCACGCTGTGAGACAATCTATTTGAACTGGCGGGTGAAAACCGGAAATGAAGCCGGATATGGTAAAGTACTATGCAACATGCTAGACACGGCAAAACCAGATACCAGAAATCCGGAAACGGAAGATTAAATTTTTTAGAAAAAAAATACGGATTTAGCATTTCCGATTAATTGAATCGTATCCGGAATCGGAAAAATTTCATGCCCTAAATCCGGAATCGGAAATCGGTAGAAAAATGCTAATCGGTTATGCCCTAATGGCTACCTGACTCGGGATGAAAATGTGTATGAAATCAAAGAGTTTTGGTGTGGATGGGTTCTTATGACTGTCAAAGTAAAAGTTGAAATCTCCAAGAATAATTAGGTTCACTCCTTCGAATGTTGATATTCAAAGATGGGAGGAAACAACACGCAAACTATGTGCGGCTATTTAATGCAATTAATAAAGGTCTATCATATCATAGACGGGTATACTGACTGGTATCACATAATGGCTTCATGCCTAAGAACAGTCTAGACTGAAATAATTATCTCCTTTCGAAATGAAGTTAATAAAGAACCACAAATAGAACAGAATATGCACGAAGACCACAATGGCGTAGACGAAAAAGGATAATGATAACATATATCTACAGCACACCATATGGGAGCAGATGATTCAAACCTACAAGGTGGAGGGAGGCAACCATTACTGAAGATAATTGTATTTTATAATGAGATCAGGGCATAAACTGAAGTTGCAATGTTCAAATCACTTGCGCATGTGGGTAATAATACAACGAACTCGACAAATTATCTCTCCATCATATAGCTGAACACAATCTTTAATCAGAATTAACAAGCACCGAAAGAAACACTATACAAGGCAAAAATTAATTATGACTTTTCCGATTGCAAAATAATGTCATAGATGTAGTTAATACGTCGATATGTAACTGATATGATCTGTTCACAGGCAGTCGATAAAGTGCGTGTAATGTAATTCACCTGCCATAAATAATTGGACAGTTTCACTTGCTAGCCAACTTCGTTTATCGATTTATTTACACCATTTGGAATCGATGACAGTAATGATATTAAAAAAGAACCCACCTTAAAGGAACATATGGATGGCAAAGGTTAATGTATGGAATAAAGTGAGGTGTATTTGCCCCAATAATCATACATAATTCCGGAATATCAAATAAAGCAAACCCTTTAAATAGGCAAGAAGGTCGAGGCAATGCGGATGGCATTAGGTTTACAATAACTATGTCCGTGTCGCGTGCCTTTCTGTTGTTTTAGTTTGATTCAATTACTATATGTTCCTGTTAGTGTAATATGCTATAAGCCTAACTTTAAAAAAACGACAATTGTTGACAGCATGGACTAAATTATTTTCATGAAATGCACTCTTAGCAAGTTCAGATCAGCGTCTCAACTTCCCATAATTGAATTTGTTCACAGGAAACGGAAGACATGACAGGCATAAAGGACCTTTACGAAACTTGCGCATGCCCATACACATATTTTCTAATGTATCCAAATAGAGAAGACATTTTGCAGTAATATCTTGCAATCAAATTACACACACAAATGTGAACAAATCAAAGTAGTAGTTTCTTAGATGTTATTAAAAACATAATATGTTCATTTTAGTTCAGGTTTTGGGCGAATTTTTTACACGGTATGATGAACATATTGTGTTATGTAACAAGATGTAATACTCAATTCAGGCACAGGGACTACAGGAGTCACGCGTATGTCCATGCACAAACTTAAAATCAGGCTACAATTTCTAAAGCATAAAATTAGACCTACATCTTGAAAAACTTATTGAAAGTTTACTGTTACACAAATAATTAGATACTCGCCCAAATATTTATAATCTAACTTCTGTTAAATCAAAGTTATTGGTCATATCTTAAGAAAATTTGAAACACTATCATGTGTTCAAATTTTGCCCTCAAATTATTTTCTCTATTTCGTTTAGTCTAAGCTGATAGCCCTCCCCCCCCCCCCTCCATGACCATTCGTATTTAGATAAATAAGGTGGTAAGCACGCTTTATTTACATTGTTTATTTTTTTTTTAAAAATGTATGATGAATTGAAAACAGAAAATTAAAATGTTTCTTCATGATGATGCCAGGCCTCATCAGAGGAAGCTGCGATATTTGGTTCCATAGGAACCTGCTGTATATCGATACATAGGAAGCTGCGGTATGTCGTTCCATAGGAAGCTGCGATATGTGGTTCCATGGGAAGCTGCGGTATATCGTTCCATAGGAAGCTCTGGTATGTCGTTCCATAGGAAGCTGTGGTATGTCGTTCCATAGGAAGCTGCGATATGTGGTTCCATAGGAAGCTGCGGTATATCGTTCCATAGGAAGCTCTGGTATGTCGTTCTATAGGAAGCTGCGGTATATCGTTCCATAGGAAGCTCTGGTATGTCGTTCCATAGGAAGCTGTGGTATGTCGTTCCATAGGAAGCTGTGGTATGTCGTTCCATGGGAAGCTGCGGTATATCGTTCCATAGGAAGCTCTGGTATGTCGTTCCATAGGAAGCTGTGGTATGTCGTTCCATAGGAAGCTGTGGTATGTCGTTCCATAGGAAGCTGTGTTATGTGGTTACAGGCAACTAATTATTTTATGAGCAACTGAACCAGTCCAATTGTTGGAGTATGAACTTAAAAAAAGAAAGTAGATGATTGGCTGATGATAATTTTTTTTTTAAAATGACAATTATTTTAAAACAATTTAGAATTTTTTACAAATTATACCCATTAGCAGGATCTTGAACCCAAAACAACTAATTCTTGTCGCCGCACGGTTAATACTGCATGTAATCGCGGATATCTCACCGGACTGAGTTTTATATTGGGCAATGGGCATACGCAATAATTTTTTTGTGTGATGCTGTTAAAGATGAGACTTGCAGTAAATTATGTCGTCGTTTTATGAGTTTCCTCTTGAATAGATCAGTCATAAGATAAAACCGTGATTTTCCAATCTTATCAAACAAGTATAGTAATGTAAAATAGTTTGGAGTATGCGCATTTGGTAATAGCATCCCGTTTTAAGGAATTCTTAGATTTTTGTGATTACTTGTCTGATTATTGGAATTCGGTGCACTGAAACTACTCCTTTGCCCGAAACAAATAACCAAATACTAGGAGCAAACGTCACGGAGTAAAGTGTGAGTGAGTTTCTATGATTCAATGGTTCACTAGCAGTGAATTTAGGTCAAAACCAAATGAGCGTCCCTGTTGTAACTTAACTCATTATTAAAATCTAGTGGTGTACATTGGAGGTGTGACTGAAGTGTCAGTATTTACGGTAGGAAACCTGTAAATTACACAAAAGAATAAATAAGAAGCACTCGGCAGATGTCGTTTATGTCGCAATGGTGGCAAATAAGATGCTGTAGAAAGGGCGAAATGTGTATCGAAACCATGGATACGGTGGCGTAGCTAAAATTGTTCCCTATGTTAGGGAATAGTGTCATAGTTTCTACGGGGTGAAATGCTGGCGGTACGGAAACCTAACGAAGAGAAACCATGCCGATGTGTGGTTGATATATACTTGACAGGTTGTGTGATAAGTGGTCTTGCATTGATTAACGTGAAATTTATGTATTGAACGAACAGGTCGGACTTTCTAAAGTCTTTGGAAATTTGGATAAACTTATGACTTTTAGCGGGAATAAGGTTTGACAACCGCTCGGTCAAGTAAAGACCCCTGGCTTGTAACAGTAATTTGCCCATATATTAGTGTTACGGTCTATGGGAGCTGAATTAGTTGACTTTGTCCCATAGGGGTCGCTGCGTTATAAGTGTGAGACTTGTGCGACCACATCCCCACCCTCCACCCATAATTAAGACTTTAGAGATCTGTGTCTCGTTTGGAAAAAAAAACGAACCAGAAGACATTTGACACTGTCAAAGGGTATAATTTAACCATTTAAATTTGAAATCCAGAATGAAGAAGTACATTCAGTTTACAGCTGTGACACCTGTTTTCCGTGCGAGTTGATAGATACTGGTTAAACTTCAATTGATATTTCCACGATAAAACTTACTGGTCATGACTCAACGTCTGAAGTATGATTTCCCAGTAAATGTAACGTATTTATCAGAATATTGCATCTCACTGCTTACGACTAATGACAGGAATGATAGAGAATTCTGATGCTATGTATCTGTTTGGAATGAATAAAGCATAGTAGACGTTTTGAATAACTAACACATTAGATGTGTGAGCAGGAAAATGGGACGGACGTTAGCATTTTACATAGACATAGAACATAAAAAGATGAAGGAACTATTTACTGACCTCTCCAGTGGTATGATGGTTAGAACGTTCGCCTCGGATGCAGGAAGTCGCGGGTATGAAGCCCGGCCGAGTCATACAAAAGACTCATAAAAGACTCATAAAAACAAACAGCTGTCTCGCTAGGCGCTCAGAATTAAGAGTCTAGTGCTAGGACTGGCCGTTCAGGTGTCAGGATAATGAGACTAGGTGGGACATCATGATACATGTCCGTGACATGATGCCCTAGTGCTAGACATCTCTATATACTCCCACACTTCAGACATCGTAGCAATCTGACTGATTTTTTAAAAATAAATATAATCACACACACACACACACACACACACACACACACACACACACACACACATAGAATTTAGTTAAATAAAATCACAGCCGCGTCTCTTCGACATATTGATGGAATCAACCAAGTAAAAGATTTTGCGTCTGAACATTCGTGCTTTATGTCATCTTGAATCTTTTAATAGAATATAATCAATACGGAAATTATGTTCTGCAGATTGATATTAAAAATGGCTCTGAAATGAACATTACGATTCCATTAAGCAAATAAATATGTTGAAGTATCGTTAAGGGTAAACAATTTAAATCCGCGATCTGATTATGGCCTGAAGACTGTTATCTGCTGCCAAGAAATGAATTTCCCTAGCATATGTACCGCTTCCTTCATCGAAGAAACTGCTGCCCAATATTAAACGTTTTATCTCTGTAATGATGGTTTAACCAGTCAAGCTGGACTGAATTCCTGATGATAGTCTAAGCAATCGAATTGTGAATGGTTGAATGCTTTTTATGTACTCTATTGAACACACGAAAATTGAGAGTTAGATTTTGTATCATCACACGTAAAAATGTATATATAGCGGCTTTTTCATTCTATTCTTGAATATATAATGTGCTTATCATTTGAACAAATCTAACTTTGTATCATATCAATTATCTAAAAAGCACTCGATTCTTACGATAATAAAAAAAATCAAAATAGTGTGGATGCATTTAATCCATTTGAATGTTACTAATTACGAGCCATTTTAGACTCCTATAATGTGAGTGTACTCTCTCTCTCTCTCTCTCTCTCTCTCTCTCTCTCTCTCTCTCTCTCTCTCTCTCTCTCTCTCTCTCTCTCTCAAAATTCCAGATATATCGAAATCCTCCTCTACCGAACCATATTTAGAATAAGCTCAACTTTCACAAGGGTAAGTTTAATTTCCCGGTCAGCTCAACATATATATATATATATATATATATATATATATATATATATATATATATATATATATATATATATATATATATATATATATATATATATATATATATATATATATATATATATATATGTGTGTGTGTGTGTGTGTGTGTGTGTGTGTGTGTGTGTGTGTGTGTGTGAATTCGCACATCCAATAAATCTCCTTACATGAGCCATAGATTAAATGCTAACGTCGGCTAAGCTGATTTTTTTAAACCATCCGTCGTTTCCCATAGAACATTTTAGTAAAATAATTTATGAACGAATCTGCTATTATTTGCAATTCCAACCTGTAAAAGTTCTGAAAATTTGACCATTTGCGTTGTATGGAATGTATTGAAGCAGACCATTCAAACAAACTAAAATCTCCGAAAAAAAAAAAACAAGAAGAAAACAATATGACTCATTTGACTAAAATCCACAAACGTAATTCCTTATTTCGATAAGCGGTGTTGCAGTTATAAAGTATATATTGGTTCAGACCAAGCTAGTTCATGATAACAGATGTATATAGTAGCTTGAAACGAAATGGTTGAACACGGAAACTTTCTCTAACACAAGAGGTCAGAGGTTAGAGAAGTAAAGAACATACTTCATTTATTAAATGAGATTTTCAGAATGCTGATCTGGAATAATAGGTCCGTACAATTGACCATAAAGAGTTAAATGAAGAAATAAAATCAAACTATTTTTTTTTTATTTCACAGCGATATAAGAAACACATGCAGTGCTATTCCTATCAAGTTTAGACCCGACACTTAAAGAAACGTAGTCAAGCAGTGCCAAATTAATTAAGTTTCCAAAATGATTATAGAAAAAAATAGATATTATTACGCATTTTCTGTTTAAATGAATGATGCTTTATTATTAAACTGTATTACAGGCTACACATAGAACGACGATATTAGTTATATTTGGCACGAATTGAGAGCACAGATTAATTTCACTAATTGAGAACACAGATTAATTTCACTAATTGAGAACACAGATTAATTTCACTCATTGAGAACACAGATTAATTTCACTAATTGAGAACACAGATTAATTTCACTCATTGAGAACACAGATTAATTTCACTAATTGAGAGCACAGATTAATTTCACTCATTGAGAACACAGATTAATTTCACTAATTGAGAACACAGATTAATTTCACTAATTGAGAACACAGATTAATTTCACTCATTGAGAACACAGATTAATTTCACTAATTGAGAACACAGATTAATTTCACTCATTGAGAACACAGATTAATTTCACTAATTGAGAACACAGATTAATTTCACTCATTGAGAACACAGATTAATTTCACTAATTGAGAACACAGATTAATTTCACTCATTGAGAACACAGATTAATTTCACTAATTGAGAGCACAGATTAATTTCACTCATTGAGAACACAGATTAATTTCACTAATTGAGAACACAGATTAATTTCACTCATTGAGAACACAGATTAATTTCACTAATTGAGAACACAGATTAATTTCACTCATTGAGAACACAGATTAATTTCACTAATTGAGAACACAGATTAATTTCACTCATTGAGAACACAGATTAATTTCACTAATTGAGAACACAGATTCCTATCACAAACTGAGAATACAGTTTTATAGCACTAAGAACACAGATTTATATATATATATATATATATATATATATATATATATATATATATATATATATATATATATATATATATATATATATATATATATAAGTCGCATAAAATTACTAGTACTACCAGTATTTGTATTTTTTCGTAGCTTTTTTACGTTTGTTTTTCTAAATGGAAAAGAAACACAATAAACGCATATTCAAAAAGCACGTACTTTGCCTAAATGCGTAAAACTTTCAATATCAAAAATGCCAGTTCCTCGGAAGCATGTTAAATGTATAATCATTCATATACTTGACAGGAAATTGAATGCTCTTTCATGATAAATAAATTTGCAATCATTAATTTTTTTCTCGCTCCAAATTTCATTTTTGTTTTGATAACACCTGCATGCATGCATGCACGCATGTCAGCCATGGAGGATATCTCATTCTGCATGTATGAAAATTAGCCATGGAGGATATCTCACTCTGCATGCAAGAACATCAACCATGGAGGATATCTCACTCTGCATGCATGTACATCATCCATGGAAATAGAACGAATGACAAACCCATCGAATAAAAATGATTTGAAATTCGATAAAAGTTTATCAATCATTTAAGAAAGATATGTTACAACGCTGACTTTCTGATAACTCAATAATTATTTAAATTGTAATATATGTAGGCTGATATAGAACTATTTGATTAGTCGTGAATTTCTTTGTTCTCTGAAATAGCTTTTCAATGAATTTCATTATTTCCTTCAATGTAGTTATTTCAGATAACAAAGAAATTCACGACTAATCAAATAGTTCTATATCAGCCAACATATATTACAATTTAATTTAAATGTAGCTATTTTCATGAAAGTAATTAGCTTACAATGGATTAATTTGTGTTCCTTTATCCTAATTGACATCATAACTCCCCAATTATGTCAACATTCGTGTGTTGTTGTATAAACTTGTTCCTATTCGAATACTGACTAATAACCGGAGTTAAATTGCAATTGCTGTGGGGAAAAACGTGATGTCAGCCACGGCTGATGTACAATGCCTACACTCCTCATTTTCAAGGGTCCAGTACTTGGTTCTGTGTAGCTGTACAATAAAATTAAATGATATTGGCATGTAATTTCCGCAATGCGTTATTTAGACGCATGAGCATTGATTTTTTCTAACGTCACCCCAAAAACTTCGCCTTTCCTTTTTCAATTTCTTAACTGCGTTCATCTAAAGAAAAATGAAATTAAATGCCGTTGGCATGTAAATCCCATACGTTTTAATGGACTAGGTTGGCACGTAAATGCAATATGTTTTAATGGACAAGGCTGGCATGTAAATTCCATAAATTGTAAGAGACCGGTCTGCAATCATTGATTTTCTTAATCTCCTTGTTCTATCCTGTCAAGCCATCTCTTTATCCTTAAGATGCAATGGCGTGAGGCATGATTCATTACCTCATTCTTAATTACATGACACATTATTGACAATCTAGTGATAATAATTTAGATCAGAAATCACACACACACACACACACACACACACACACACACACATATATATATATATATATATATATATATATATATATATATATATATAATGACGTCAGATTACTAGTTGTGTTGAGCTCGTTACTCCGAGGAAGAAGTAGATAGTACTTTTCTCCGAGAAAGGTATCCGGGACCAGGGACTTGTGTTACTGGGAGACGTAGACGTAATACGACCCATAATAACCACTTGTATAGAGAGAGAGAGAGAGAGAGAGAGAGAGAGAGAGAGAGAGAGAGAGAGAGAGAGAGAGAGAGAGAGAATATATTCAACCCAGCCTACTACTGGTGTTGAATCTGAAGTGACCGCAGCAAAGTCGTCTGAGTTCGAAACCTCAATCGATTTTATGAAGAAATTTGTCATATCTGTGGAAACGGTATGCGAGTTACATTTTTAAATGACCTTTGGTAATTATTTTACTAAAAGGAGTGTATCTTTCAAATGTCTTACATTATTTAATTTTGCTTATCTAATTGATTGAACTATTATATTTTATGTACGGAGTTTTTTTATTTGAATTAAATATGAACAGCTCGTTGCAATATCTGGAATTAAGCTATTCATTTTCTTTATCAGTATAAGAAGATATTAATTTTGACCACTAATTTGTGATCACCTCATCCGGCAAACAAAGAAAATCATGTCTTTGGGACTAACTGAACTGGTGGGCTGATGTACAACTTTATAACATAAAGGCATCGCCTGATGGCAGACATATAAAATAAAAGCCAGTTGAATACAAATTTTGGTATGACAAGTTATTTTTTTCATCTTGAATAACTCCTGTATAATGTCTAACAGTAATTTACATGCCTTGTCATCATACGGAGTGCCAAAATTACCTCTGATTACTCCCCCCCCTCCCCCCATTATCCATTTTAACAGAGAACTCTGTATATCATACGATAAAAGAGAGAAGGTAAGTAACTTCCAAAACGTTCATTTCACGCATGACCCTTGATCCCTTTCTGCTTTATCCATCTTTGAAGGCACACGATCATTATGTATGGTTTTGTTTTGCTCCTGAGATAATTGTCTATTCGTCAAACCATCACTGACGTATCTGCGTTGCACTAAACTGAAGCTACCGTCACCGAGACGGACGAATAGCACGAGCTATACCTGCCAGGAGAAAGTTGCAACATCATGAACCAGATGCATGGATGTTATTTAAGTATTACCTTTTGGGCCAATCTTATTTCGCTGCTGACGTGCGTGCCACATAGTCAGGATATTTTGAAAATTAGAATAACTTATAGTCAATTTGCAGAAGTGCGCATCGTTGTCCTGGCAGGCAAAATTCTCGCTATTCGTACGTGTCGTTGCCAGTAACTTCAAAGTTTTACCCCCACTGATTGTATTGACCTGTTTTGTTATAAAAATATTAAACGTTACACAATACTGTGAATAAGTAAAGTTTAGTTGTGACAGTGTCACATAATATTTGTTAAGATTAAATAAATACAACTCCACTGCCAATGTGGAATGGAGACATAACTAAAGGAATGAATTTCTTTGGCTGTTAGTAAAACGCAGCCAAAGTGAACAAGTCAGTTTTTTTTATGAATATCGAGATTATTCATAAGCGGTCGTTAATTGGTGAGTGTAAACATAAAAACAAAAAATAAAACACGAAAGTTTCCATAGTGAAAACGCTGATACGGTACGCTCAATTTCATTACTCCGTTTCCGGGGCAGGGCGCTGATGTAAAACATAAGCTGTCTCACAGGAGCGTCAACTTCATGCATATGTTCAGAAATAAACACTTGCTAATCGTTTATTATTTTTAAAAAAAAATTATATTTCTGATAAGTAAAGTAACTACCATATATTTCGTATGTAAATACATGAAATTACATCGATTATTAATCGTATTTTGATTGATACCCAAATGTGGATACACTCGGTTAGTATGGAGCAGATGAGTTGAATAATCCACTTTGAGTGCATTAGAATTTCTATCACTTCGAATGAACACAATGGATTATGGAAAGACGGCACATCTTATTTCTCTACTCAGGATAATTTCACTCTTCTTTGCACCTAGAGTAATTGCGTGTTTTTTGCCAGTACCCATATGATGTAAATGTAAGTAGTTTGGTGCGGCTCGAACAAAGTATAAATAAAATATGATACTGATACATTGTTACGTCCACACTGACACACTTCGTTGTTGTGCACGCATTTTCATTTAGGAATATAATGCAAGTTTCATTCTTGTATCAATCTTCGCCCGATCGCCAGAAAGTCATTAAAGCCATTAAAGCCCGAGCCCAAAGGACAATGGTTTCAACACCAGAGAGAGATGTGGAGAATGTTGAAAAAAGAAAAACGCATGATCGCTGCTCTTACAAATAATTATTCTAAAAATCTTTTGAGATGCAGTTTGAAGTCCCCGTAGTGAAGACGGCTATTCGGTACTATGGCTTTATGCAATACTTGTCTGATATGGCCAGCGTAGTCATATGCTGATACATATATATATATATATATATATATATATATATATATATATATATATATATATATATATATATATATATATATATATATATATATATAAACGTTTCTATTGCAGAGTCACGTGCTTAAGGGTACGTGCTGTTCGGAGAAAACATAAGTTTATAACATAGCATATTGGGACTTGGTGACTGTTAAATCAATGTATCCGTCAATGTCGTGCACGCGTTTTTATGTATGAAATACACAAAAATATAAATGTGCAGAAAAAATGAAGAATGTTGAAACAGAAACCAGAAGAGCAAAATTTAGTTTTTATTGAATCTCTAACACAATGCTTTCCCTTAACTACAAAATCTGTCTGTCTGTTGTGGAAATTAAATACAAACTAATTGGTATAACATCTGTCTATCCTGGAAATTAAATACGTACTACTTTGCATAACATATGTCTGTCTATCTTGGAAATTAAATACGTACCACTTTGTATAACGTAGCTTCTCGTGGGTCGGTGGTTCTTTCCGGGGTTTTTCCCGGGTTCATCCTCCACCATTATTACTCGCCGCCATGTATAACATAGCGTGTGCTGAAAAATGGCGTTAAAACCTACAACAACAACATCAACTTTATATACCATCTGTCTGTCTATCTTGGAAATTAAATACGTTCTACTTTGTATAACATCTGTCTGTCTTGGAAATTAAATACGTTCTACTTTGCATAACATCTGTCTGTCTGTCTGTCTGTCTTGGAAATTAAATACGTTCTACTTTGCATAAAATGTGTCTGTCTTGGAAATTAAATACGTTCTACTTTGCATAACATCTGTCTGTCTGTCTTCAAAAGAAAACATAACATGTCTGTCTGTCTTTAAAATAAAATACGTTCTACTTTGCATGGCATCTGTCTGTCTGTCTTGGAAATTAAATACATTGTACTTTGTATAACATCTGTCTGACTTGGAAATTAAATACGTTATACTTTGCATAACATCTGTCTGTCTGTCTGTCTTGGAAATTAAATACGTTCTACTTTGCATAACATATGTCTGTCTGTCTTTAAAAGAAAATATAACATCTGTCTGTCTGTCTTTAAAATAAAATACGTTCTACTTTGCATGGCATCTGTTTGTCTGTCTTGGAAATTAAATACGTTCTACTTTCCATAACATCTGTCTGTCTTTAAAAGAAAATATAACATCTGTCTGTCTGTCTTTAAAAGAAAATATAACATCTGTCTGTCTGTCTTTAAAAGAAAATACGTTCTACTTTGCTTAACATCTGTCTGTCTGTCTTGGAAATTAAATACGTTCTACTTTGCATAACATATGTCTGTCTTTAAAAGAAAATATAACATCTGTCTGTCTGTCTTTAAAATAAAATACGTTCTACTTTGCATGGCATCTGTTTGTCTGTCTTGGAAATTAAATACGTTCTACTTTCCATAACATCTGTCTGTCTTTAAAAGAAAATATAACATCTGTCTGTCTGTCCGTCTTTTAAAAAAAATAACATCTGTCTGTCTGTCTTTAAAAGAAAATACGTTCTACTTTGCATAACATCTGTCTGTCTGTCTTGGAAATTAAATACGTTCTACTTTACATTACATTTGTCTGTCTCGGAAATTAAATACGTATTAATTTGTATAACATTTGTCTATCTTGGAAAATAAATACGGATTAATTTGTATAACATCTGTCTGTCTATCTTGGAAATAAAATACGTATTAATTTGTATAACATCTGTCTATCTTGGAAATTAAATACGTACTAATTTGTATAACATCTGTCTATCTTGGAAATTAAATACGTTTTAATTTGTATAGCATCTGTCTATCTTGGAAATTAAATACGTACTAATTTGTATAACATCTGTCTATCTTGGAAATTAAATACGTTTTAATTTGTATAACATCTGTCTGTCTATCTTGGACAATATTACATACCAGCAATTGATGAAACCAATCAACGGAATGTCACTCAAACTTGCAAAGTGCTAACAAACTACTTTTTCTGTTGAAACACCGTTGTTTTGTAAACTCATAGCTCGCATCAATTTCGCACTAACTGTAAATGCAAGGAACAACAACGTTTATGCACTCGAAAAACAGGTTTTGTTTTCTTCTTCTGTAAAGTGGCATCGAACATTTTCAGTTTCTTTCAGGTTTAATGCGCAAAGATTATCGAAAGACAGAAGTCGAGCCAATACAAGGCCAAGGGGATTGTTGCCAAGCTATTACAGCCGTCTGCAAGTATTAGATCTCCTTCTTTCACAGAAAACACGAGTGGAAGAGCGGTTTAATGCTATCGTCTGTAGATATTACTCACATGTCACCTAAGTCTGCTTGAGTTTCAGTCTCCGTTAGACCAATATGGGTATATGAGAAAACTTGTCAGTAGCTTCCCGTTTATCGGTTGTTCAAATACACTGGTCGCCTGCCATGTGCTAAAAAATGGCGTTACATCCAATAAAACCAAAAGAAACAAAACCCTTCTCTTACTCCTCTCTACAATAATTACAAGCGTAAGCACTAGTGTATTCCTGAAGCTCTGCCCGTACACACAGACTCGGACAACTATTACACTAGTTCTAAAATTAGTACCCCTCCCGTACTCCTAGCTCGTCGACGAGGTACTAACTGAATACTGTCAATGGAGCAAGCTTTTTCTAACCTAATATCAACAATTTGAACATGTTCCTTGCGTATAATGAAATAAATTGAGTTGTCCTCTTATTTAATACCGGAAGTATCGCAAACCGTTGTAAATAGTTGTAAAATCTCGTTTGCTTTTCTTATTACAACCTTTGTTTGAACACGTAAGATAAAAAAAATTCTTTTTCCCTGACAACGTATTTGGCTTATTACATTTCTTTCAAATTAAGTTTCTGAAAATATCCATACACTATTACAATACACACTTTTTACTATCTTGGATTGTTGCATTTGGGCAACTGATAAAACTAATAAGGTTTCTAAATTGAAAAAGAATTGCCCCAAAAATTCAAAAAAATTTGATATTTTCATATATTTTTATATTAGATTTGTTGCTGGTTTGTGATCATATTCCATTGCAAAAGACTGCATGATGTACAAATTACACTAATTGCTAATTGCATTTTACTTGATTATATCTTATCTCTACAAACCGTTAACATAACATACATTGTTTTTCAAAACATATCGTTTCTTTCCACGATCTCTCTTCCTATTTCGATAAATAGCTTGGTGTATTGAGGAAACTAAAATCCTTGTTTAGTGAATAATTTTTGCCTGATCATTATTATTATTATTATTATTATTATTATTATTATTATTATTATTATTATTATTAAAATATATGATTCACAGACAGATTTTCATCTTTACTCGATTGCATGATTACTAAAGAACTTTTATCGATACAGTTAAAGTCATCAAATCCCAACTGCCCAGGCGACATCTGTTTGGTTCAGATATGCGGATAGATGATGTAAATTCGATTTCAATCAAATGGCAGTTCGGATATTACAAGTTCGAACATAGCATCTTTTTATATTGTACATTGTATCATGTCGAATGGGATGTTGAAAATTCCCAAACGAGTACTTTCTATGTCCTTGATTCCTTTGTTCTAGAGTAATATTCTAACTCTAAATGATTTTTTAAAAAAAAGGATTCGTAGTTTATTTTTACACAGAAACTAACAAGCAAATATGATTTATAAATTCATGAAAAATGAAATAAGCCATATGACCAAACAGTCGTTTGTTTTTTTTAATTATAATGAAATAGTGTCATTAGGAATGCATAGACGAAGAATAATTAATAAACGAAGAATATACCAATCGGCCGAGGTGGATATCTGTCAATCAGCTCTCGAATAAAAGAAATTCCTATTGACGGTTACCGAATGGACAACCAGCTACGTGTGAATCGTTGCATAATCGCGAGGCTGGACCAAAAGCTTGTCCGACCAAGTACGACTGTCACTGATAGAATGAATTTTCAATTTAACATTTATCAATTCAGCTTTTTGAACATTGTGTATATTTATACCGTGTGCTTATTTTTCGTCCGTATTTGAGGGTTGTGAATGAATACACTTTTTGCCTACCCACCTTTAGTCAGGACTATAAGCACTAAACTGTTAACTAAAATTTGAGTTCACGGCCTAACCTAATTTACGAATTAGTGGAATTCTGCATTTGATTTCCATAACATTCTAATACGCTGGTAATTTGTATACAGGACATTTTATAAACAAATATTTTATTCATGTTTCAAATCATAGTTTGCAGTTGTTCTCATATATAATTCGACATGAATTGTTTTACTTCTTCATTGAGATTACTAAACTGATCATTGACTGGGTTAGCCTATTATACGATCTTTTATGAATCTATTTAAAGACACTGTAGAGTGCACCATAGGTATTACAGAACATCAAATACTATTGGTATATCAGGACATTCAAGACTATTGAAATTCATTCGGAACATTCAATACTTTGGACTTGTACCTACATAATTCAATTTACATTTATGTGTCTTTAGAATTTTCACTTTGTAAACATGGGAAATACATTGTTTGTTGAATTTTACTTAAATTGGTTTCACGTCCTTTTTGTTATTTTTTAATACCTGGAGCCGTAACAGTTTTCGTCAAAATTACATTCAACTTTCACAAGAGAATTTTAAAAAAAAATTATTTTATATAACCGTTGGGAGATTTTCAAAACTACTAACGACGGTCTTAATGAAACTGAATACATACGAGAAAAAACGCGTATCTTTCTCCTTCTTGTGAGGGCCAATTTACTTTTCATATAATTGAGCCGTCATTGTCTCATCATCATCTTCAGTCTATTTTCAAAATATCGCAGTGTCCATAACAATTAGTGACATGAAATTGAAACCTTCATTGGAGAAAAATAATTTTGAGTTATTTTATTATGTATGCCTCTGATACATCCATTGGGACAAACCAAATAGCGGTGTAAATTTCACAGAAATTAATGATTTCTACAAAACGTATCGTAAAATACCCATACCGCACGGCCATTTCCGTCAAGCCGTGAAATAACCTCCTCTCGACTTTACGGAAAAGGAAGACATTGTTCCGATTGATCCCGTGTGTATTGCAGCCATGATAACAAATTGGAAGAATCGACCATGCGTCAAATTCGATGTACTTAACATTTGAGTGGGGGAAAACAAGTATGTGCACTATATAACCTACGATAAAACATAAAACACGTTTACCGTGTACCTTTGATAGAAGTAAACGCACACTTTCTGAACAAACAACATTATATGCTTTGCCGCCTTTTCTCGAGTTAAATGTCTCTGAAATGAATTTAAGATACATGATGACCCTAATCGTCTTTTTTTCTACCAGATATGCTCACGATAGTTTAACCTTTCGAAGAGGAAAAACGAAAAATGAAATGGTAGACGTGAACAGATTGGTTCTTGTAAAAGTTGAAAGCACTGATAGAAGTTTTGAAAAGTCTGAAAGAGCAATCCATCTCATGTGGCTGTTAATAGCCCGATTTCCAAATAATAAGCAGGGTATTTAGTCAGTGTTCACCCAGATTTGTACCCACTACATTAATAATTGTAGTCGCCTGATTTCTCAACAATAGCTCATTAAATAGACCCGGTTGATATTTGACCCGTAGCAGCAGAGAGGGTGAGCCGGACAACATTTTTAGACAAGTATTCACTGAAATCACGCTTAAAATCAATGAAACCAATGACATCAGACCCAAAAGTCAATGACATCAGGTCCCAAATGTGTGTGTGAATCATGGATTAGGTCCAAAAAAAAAATTATGAAAAAATCAATGAAATTAATGAAATCAAAAACTTTTCAACTATTACATTTTTTGGGAAAAAGGGACTACAACGTCGTTGTCACTACCCTCTCTGCTGCTAGAACTTTCAGTTGGGGTTAACCGAATATTTGATCCAGTCCGATACGATATCGTGTTCGAGGGTCATGTAAATCACTACGACGAAAATCCCCTTAGGATTTCACAAACAGACTAATTTGTAAAACCTCCTCTTGTAAATCAATCAGATTATTGGACTGGTCAGTGAGTTTGAAATTAATTCTGGTTAATGAATTATTATGATATCGCATATAGACTGGATTCACCGGGGATTCAATTATTAAAAACCCTGGAGGGGCTGTTAGTGCAAATGAATACAAAATATATCCTTGCTGAGCTTGATTTGATCGTTCTAGATTAATTTGATAGCTTCCTTCGATCACATCACATACTAAATTGAGCGCAATCACCGTTGAAATATTCACATTGAACGGAGCAATATGCCTGCCACCACCATCTGGGTCATTATTATGGGTCAGGATTTTTATTGTTTTTTTCCATGCATCATGAATTATTTTAAAACCATCATCGATGGCATCACTGAGAGATTTTTGTAGTTCTAAGAGATTATACCCTGGTAGTTTGAACGCATGAATATCTTCTACGCGTATATTATACTTCGTTGCAAATTCTGTTCTCGTTATAGGATTACTGTCACCTAATACCACTTGAATGATTTGCAAATGAAATGTTTCCATGTCATTGATGATTTTGTTGCATGTTTCTACGACGCTGATAAATTCATCTCGGGTGAGAGAGCCAGATTTAAGAGATATTAACAGCAGCGAAAAATCATTATTCATTGCTGTGAAATTTTCATCGATGATATCTTGTCGAGTTGCGTGATATATTGGGTTGTTGTACTTTTTCACTACAGTGAAAACTATCAATTCCTTGTATTCTTTATAACTTTTTACTGGATTATCAGATTTTGTCCTGTCTGTGATATAATCGGTTTTTTGTGGTTCTGGTAATTTAACGGTTTTTCCACCGGGTGGTAATTCAGGCCATCCTAGTACGGTTCTAATAGAACTTTGATAGATATCTACGACGTATCCTTCTGTGCTTATTTCAATGGCAGATGATAGTGTCGGCACATGAACTGTTATAGCTATTTTTGACTCTACTCCAGTAATCGATTTTATTCTACGCGCGAATTCATCATTGATTTGTTCAATTTGATATGATCCGGTTGGTATGGAAACAACATTCCAGTCTGGGGTACCGTCGGGTTTATTCTTATTTGCAAATACCAGTGAATTATTCGGTTGTTGACCACCAAATGGTTTTGACCTAATATTTGGCCAACTGTGGTATACTCGTAATTTTGCTAGCGCTATCTCCTTCACTGGGACTGGAGAGGGGAAATTCACACTGAATTCTGGATTCGTTGAGGTTATTGAGATCATGCTTGTTTGTACTGGGTTTGTGTTCTCCACTATTTGTTGAAGTAATTCCATCTGTGTTGTCATTGTTATTATACTCATGATGTATTTCTAATTTTGACATCGCAGAATCATATATATCTACCATCGCTGAAAACTCACTCTCTGATATAATTGTATCATCGAGAGATGACGATATCAATGAGGATAATTGCGAGTATGCAGTAGACACAACATGAAATTGAATTATGTAGTCTTGTAGTTTCCGTTGGCTGCATGAGGATATTTTTTTTGTGATTATTGAAATTATTCCAGCGATTGTTGTTGCCGCAGAAATGCAAATTGGAACAGCTATCGGAGCCATCATTGTCACTGAAGACAGTATAATACCAGCTCCGGTGATTACACCACTCACAGCGTACACAGTAACATCAATTGCGGTAATTCTCCTGCGATATTTTTTAATTTTCAATTCATACTCCTCAGACAAGGTTTTGAGTCTAGTTTGATACTCTCTGACCTGATCATAGCGATATTGCGATGATGAAATCATTTTTTATTTTAAATACGCTAGCGTTTTCAATTGAAACCGTTAGTGAAATTGCTTTGCAATTTTCAACTTAAATCCGCTACGAATTCCACATACCACGTTGTTGTAACCCTAACCAAATTTTTATCAGTAGCTATTAACGTGAACTGTTCAGTTGTATCCTTGTCGATGATCGTTGAAATCGTATTATTGACCCCGGATGAACTGGACGATGAAATATTAAATTGAGTCGTTCTCACTATTGTTAATCGATAAATACCCTTAACTGTTGCAGTGATGTCTAATTTGTTGTTTTCAGGTGTCCACACAAATGATCCGTGTTTGATTGTGTATACTACGTTGTTGGTTTTCTCATGAGGAATTTTTGTTTTTTCAATGACTGTTATCATCCTCGTTGCATCCTCTTTGACGGCTTCGATGAAAGTTTTCGTCTGATCGATGGATTTTTTAATATCAGGGAGTTTTAGTTCAATTTTATCGAATGTAGTTCCAATAAATTTATCAATGATATTTCTACGAAATGCGGTAAACTGTTTTATGTGTTCTTCGGTTTTAGATTGAAGTGTTGCTAGTTCTAACGCAGAATCGTTGAGAGTTTTAAATTGATCTGTAATCGTCGAAAAAAGTACACCCGGTTTGAGTTTACCCTGATCGGAAAATAACGCGATAGTATCCTCGATTGCATTTTGTTGTTTAACTAAAATATCATCCAGAGAAATATTACTGGTTTTCAATTTACCCTGATCGGAAAATAACGCAACGGTGTTCTCGATTGCATTTTGTTGTTTAACTAAAATATCATCCAGAGAAATATTACTGGTTTTCAATTTACCCTGATCGGAAAATAACGCGATAGTATCCTCGATTGCGTTTTGTTGTTTAACCAAAATATCATCCAGAGAAATATTACTGGATTTCAATTTACCCTGTTTGTCTTGAAATACAACTATTTCATTCGGGTCAACACTTGTTAAGTTCAACGTCTCAGCGATTTCATCTTTAATTTTTTTTTGTATATCCTTGATAGAATCAGGAGTTGCAGTGTCATCGGGTTTGGGTTTCAGAGGTCTTCCCCAAATATCAATCATGATATTTTATATATCTCTCTCTAAAAAGCGATTACTAGTGTAGTCATTTACGACAATGTGTGGTGGTTTTCCCCTTGGGTTACCCAAGGAGTTAGAAATAGCGTCAAGGACATTTAATACTTCACTGCCGCATATTGGTGGGTCATTGATTTGTTGTGTTGGTAGCGTAGAATACCAAGTCTTCATTGGAAGGGTTTTTATATACCGCATAAACTCTTTTGGTGGGGCTAATCCATATGAATCAAAATAGACAATCCCACGTGGATCAATAGCGTATGCAACCCAGTGAGTTCCAGGTCCGGTGCTGTTATCGAGATTAATAATACCTGTTTCAGTTTTGTTTGGTTGATGTGGTAATTGATCTTTCATAAAAACACCTCTGAAATTTTTAATCACTAGTTTTTTAGCAGCATCCATTAAATCAAAATTGGACATTGGAACCATAGATTTCTGAATTAATAAACCGTTCCTGGTAGTCTCAGGCCTGATCCGTGAACGGATCTCCCGCTGTACCATGAATACGGGGTTCCTGGTAGTCTTAGACCCTTTCCGCTGTACCATGAATACGGGGTTCCTGGTAGTCTTAGACCCAATCCTTGAACGGATCGTCTCTTTTTTTTATATCCTTGTCCAGTTGCCTTTTTTAGTGCCATTCCTGCTGCAGTACCAACGGCTCCTAACGCCGCTGCTTTAGCCACCGCTGGGGCTGCTGCTGCAATCAATGCTGGTATTGCAGCTAACAATGGAAATATACCGCCTGTTTTCATCATATTTTTGATAGCAGCCGCAGAGAGAGTAATCTGAACCCCTTTTTTATCCTTGAAAGCATCATTGAAATGTTTCACCTGACGAGTTGTCAGCGATAATTTATTTTCACCACCAGTCATTTGATTAGGTTTCAACGTGATCGTGGTTCCACATTTTTTAGCCGATTCTGATTGCAATTTTTTGATTTGACCAGGAGTTAACGTAACACTAATAACACTATATGACATTATATATAATTGATTGATTCTAAATCGTAAAACGATTCAATGGAAATATCCTTCGGATTTTCAATCAAAGATTTTCTACTGGGGCATCTACCACTCTCATTCGTCCACCAACACCTTCGAGTAACATTGATTTATCACTGAGAATGACAGCAACCGCTCTATAATCAGCAATAGCACCACGAGTCACATTAGCTCTAAAGTGTATATCAACAACTGACTGTCTTGTCAAATCGAGATGTTCCAGTGAGAAGTAGTAGATCGGATACAGATTTTTAAAATCAAATTGTGATATTTGCAAACCAGTATCCACATTTTGATCGCGTGCCATAAATGACAACAGACGATGATAAACTCGTGCAATATGATTTTCTGTGTAATTAAGTTGTATATCCTCAGATGGTTCCTGCTGGCCGTTTATTCTCAGTGAGACGTCTTTCACACCTAATTGATCAAATATCATATGACTGAAGAGTTGATTGCCAACTCGTGTGTTATCCTGTAACGCTACGAATATATGACGTGGCGCAGAAACGCCTTGTTTTGATGCTAGGTTCCAAGTGAATAACCCGTTGATATTTGATTGCTTCACATCTGTACTCACGGTTAGCCAACTCAACAACGACTTTCCTCCTTGGTCCATAAATGATAGTAATCGTCCTTCTGCGGTGATTGCTGGAGTCAACACTGGCATCCACAATGATATTTTTGTTAAATTGACTTTACCGGCATCATCATTTATATGTGCTGCAGCTGGGTTTGCTGGAATCCTCCAAATTGCGTCGTTATCATCACTCTTTCGTACAAGCGATACTGTATGCTTCGCCCCGTAGATAACTTTTCTGACGTTTCTACAGAATCCAAAAATATGATGCAGTGGAATCGCACATGAAAATGATTTACGCCCTACTCCCAACATTGCGTTTCGTGTTGCAGCTCCTAGATTGAAATTAACATCGTTGTTTATAATCATATCTTCGGCATCAATATTAGCGGTGCCAGCATTATTCTTTGGTCGTCTTACAACAAATGGATTTCCACCAGCGGTATTCTTACCATCTTTTGCAAACATCATAGATGGACCCGCTGATCTTGTATAATCATCAGAATATCTCGCTAACCCGATGATTGTTGTAGCCACATCAACATCACGATCTATGGACTCAATTTCTTTTCCATCAATGAGATATCTAGCACTCTCAAATAGCGCCATAATACCATTATTTACAAAACCGACTTGAGTACCAGCTGGATACGGTGCTGGTACAGCAGTAGTATCAGCAGCTGTTACAATTTCTCCTTCTACTTCAATAAATGCTTCACAGGGTAAAAAGTATTTACTGGTATCATGGACTTGAAGATCAATTCTTGCTCGACTATTTGAGTCTATGGCATGATAGGCGTAATATTGATAATCGCGTACAGAATCATTCTTGGGGACTGGGGCGTCTATATCAAATGCTGGATCAGATGATTTTTTGAACATTTTATTCTATTTATCAGAGTCTAAATAGTGAAATCGTAAACGATTTTTCCATTTTCATCGACGTAGTTTTTTAAGGCCACTTCCTGCTATCATGTTTGCAATATTGCTTTGGTCTCCTTGATTTACCATCGACGCTAGTTTTTCATCTACTGCGTTATTTATTATTTTACTAACACTTGCAGGCATTTCTTCTGTAGACGGTAACGGTTTCTTTTTTCGCCCCACTAATGATGTTATTTTATCCTTCGCAGTTGAAAACGCTTTCCCGGCAAGATCTCCAACAGTACTAATACCCTTATCACGAATAACATCAATGGCTTTCATTGATAACTGTTTAGCTAACGGCATCACTTTGGGGGCCATTCTTGAAAAGAATCCTAAAATGGTATTGCCGAGGCCATCTCCGTAGTATGCTCTATAAACTGGAAACCGTGAATTAACTACATAGACGAGGGTTGGTTTATCATGATTGTAGTGTACGATCATTATTATAAAAACAATAGTGTTTTCAATTGTTATTTAATCACTATGATACCCATTTGCTAACTCGTCAATGAAATCTCGATATGTTTTGATATCCATGATACCGCCGGCAAATAACCGTCTACAAATATCAGCTGCTTCATTAATTATTTCTGGAGAGTTATTTCCAGCTCGGAATCCTCCTACAAGAACATCTAATCGTGATATATCATTGATAACACTATCAGGACAAATGTTTCCAATCCTTGGATTTCCTAATCCACTTCCGCTATAGCCAGCTGCTTCATCTAGTTTGTCTGTATCCGTGGTTTGTAAATAATCAAGAGTATCATCATCATCATCAGGTGGTAGTTGTTGTTTTTTAGGTTCTTCTTGTTTTTTTTGTCTCCGTGTTGGTGTTTGACGTCGTTCTTCTAAATCATCATCATCATCAGGTGGTAGTTGTTGTTTTTTTTGTCTTCTTGTTTGTCTCCGTGTTGGTGTTTGACGTCGTTCTTCTATTTCTCGTTGTCGCTCTTCTATTTGTTCTCTTTTATAATTACTAATTCCCTTTTTAAATTCCTTGTATCCTATCTCATCCTTATTCAAACGACCAATCCCCTTATTTAGTTTATACAAATTATCGAACCAATCATTACTTGATATTCTATCATTCTTATACTCGTCCTTTAAAAAATCTTTTTTTGAATTATAACTTTGAGCAGCAAAATTACCAAAGGCTTGATAATCCTTTGATTTCAATAAACTAGGTTTTTTTATTACTATTTTAGCATGATCAGTAAATTTATTCAACAGAGAAACAATCGTTTTTTTCGGATCAGTTTTTTCAGTTTGTTCAGTTTTCGCTGCTAGTTTTTCAAGCTCACCAATAACAGATTTTCCCGTCTCGGGACCATCTCCCAGTAAAGCACGCTCTACCCCCTTCGTTGCTGTGGTTACTGGTTTAAACAACTCTTCAGACCCCAGAGCAAAATCAGTCTGAAGACTCTGTCGTTGTTGCAGTTTATTTCTTACAGAGTCACGAATTGGTATAAATTTCTTAATTGCATCTAATCGCTCACGAGCCAATCGGGTTGTTAATGCCTCATTGACCATTATTTGAAATCAGAAACCATTTTTCAATTGTAAAACAATTTTTCAATACCGACCTAACACCATCGTGCAACTCCCTTGACATCAGTGACATGTCGGATGATTTTTAACACGGTCATGGAAGTGTTATTTCATCGTGAGACACCTTCTATCAGGGTTGGCGAAAGTGTCATAATTGTATATAAAATTATTAATACTGACACTTTCGCCATTCTTTATTTGATCAATCTGACACATCGTCCATCGATTTTTGACACCCCTTGAGGGTCGGCTAAAAAAAATGATATGGTCGGAATGATAATGGTCGGGCAATCAATGGTCGGGTAATCAAAATTGTTCATTTTCTTGAATTAATGCTCGTAGGTTTCTAATTTTAGAGTTGACTTCTTTTTTCAATTCGTATTCGTTACCTAATTCTTTTCGTATTCCTTCTACGATAGTATACAACGGAACAAACACACTGATGTCACTGGAAAATGAAAGAGAGTCTTTAATAGAATTCTGAATTTTTTTGATGAGTGCATATTTCTTGGGTAGCATATACTTGTTAGTGCTAACTCCGTATTCAATATCCTGAAAATCAGACACAATTTGGTCAGGATTTAATCCATCTGATAGTTTGATATCCTGATTTTTCAATTTTGCTATTTCAACTATGATGCTATTCATGTTTTCAGAATTCATTATTCTATAAGTATGACATATCTCTAATTGGAAATTATGACGCATTAGACATAACTAAATTGAACTTTTTGCCCCGTCTTTTTTGAAATAGCCGATCGATAAATCCCCTCTGCAACTTTTCGTACTGACGGTCCACAAATATCGAAAAATTTACCGGCTTCATATAATGATTGAAATATTTTTTCTTCATTAGTTGTTGTATTCAAAGATGTCACAGGTCTCTTCCAAACCGTTTTGCAAGTGCCAGCTCTTCCTCGTTTGGAATTCTCACTCAGTGTGATAGCCTGCAGATTGGATACAGAATTATTCTTTGGATTAGAATCCTTGTGATAAATAACAAAACCATCTTTGATCAATCCATTAAAACATTCAAATACGAAACGATGAATGAGATAATTTTTCTTTCCAATAGTAAACTTCAAATACCCTTGATTATTCACAACACCGACCGGTTTCTTTAGTCTACGGTTTCTGACAGTACCATCACTGGATGCTTCATATTTTGTAATCACTGGATGTGGTCTGAATTCTTGGTCCATATATACTATTCTATTGTTTGTCTAATTCAGTGCTTGGTTCAATAATTACATCACTGGAAAATCTTTCGATATAGTCTTGCGGGGTTCTTATGATTTTATCCTTGATGTTGTCAGGGTCAAGGGCCTTTTCAGGGTCATAATTTCTGATGGATTGTCCATTTTTTATTCTTTTATCATAATAACGCTTCAATTCCCTATATCGCTTACCACCACAATCACTACACAATTGTGATCTTCCCTTAACCCCAACCCCACATCGAATACAGGGTAACGGACCAAGACTTCCACGTCGAAAACTTTGCATATGATACCTACAGTACTCATTTTTTCTGCATGATTTGTTACACGGGGTTACATTTCCCATCATGAGCCATTTGCAGTGATTCATTATACATAAAACTTTCATTTAAATGTTTGTTTTTTATATAGCATGAAGGAGTTCAAGAGATTGACTTCGAAAAATGCTAAATTCAATGCTGATAGAGAGTTCAAGAGATTATTGAAAATCAATCCTAGATTTAATCTCGATAGACCAAAAAAACGTCAAAAACGTCCAAGAGACGGAAACATGAAAGAGTTTAAGAGATTATTGAAAATCAATCCTAAATTTAATATCGATAAACCCCAAAAACGTCCAATAGACGGAAACAAACGTAACAAACGTCCAAGAGACGGAAACATGAAAGAGTTTAAGAGATTATTGAAAATCAATCCTAAATTTAATATCGATAAACCCCAAAAACGTCCAATAGACGGAAACATGAAAGAGTTTAAGAGATTATTGAAAATCAATCCTAGATTTAATCGCGATAGACCCAAAAAACGTAACAAACGTTTAAGAGACGGAAACATGAGATCATCATGGAAGGATGCTCAATTCAATCTTGATATAGTTTCTAATACACCCAAGAATAAAATTCTTGATAAACCCATCAGAGACTGTTTTAATGAATTCAAGCGTGATGGAGCATCTTATTGCTGGTCAACATTTCGAATTGATGGTGTTGTTGACGCTACCATGAATGATGAAAAGGCAGCAGTGATCATTTCACGTGTTGGGGAAAAAAGTCATTTTTTCCGAATCAAATTCATTATCCGTGAGAATGGCAAATGGATTATTAAGGATAAATTTGAACCCATTCTCAAGGGCAAAAAAACTGTCACCGTGAATCAGGATTCAAAACCGGGAATTTTGACCGGAATTGATAAACCCTACTACGAAAGATCTTATCCTGTCACAGCAGTTGTTTACGGGATCTATCCGCTCAATGAAAAACCTGATATTTCAAAACTAGCACCCATGAAATATTCGACAGGGCTAAATTGTGTAGCAGAACGAATAATAGAACACTTCACAAATGCGTCCCGGGGAAATAAACTCACTGATCTAAGACGAAAAAAAATAACCGAGTGGGAGTTCACGGTAAAAGAGCATGGGGCAACAATTCAGGATATAATTAAATTAGAAACATCATTGAGATTTCCAATATCGGTAAGAACAATCACCGGTGAAGTATTAAAAGAACCGAAATATCAATCAAAAAAAGGAAAACCCATTGAAATTATTGATCATAACGAACACGCGTGGTCATCTGCAGTAACAATATTTCCACGGGATAGAACCGTAAAATATCTATCCCCAGCAGGGTTGGGACCTGAAGAATGTTTTACCGAGCAGAAATTATTTGATGCTATTTACCATTTGAGTAAAAACGATCCTGTGTCAGCGTGGCTATTTCATAGTAATTCAGACGAGGAATGCAGATTTGATCAGTTTGTAAGGCCTAACGGAGAATTATACCGTACTGAATAACTGCAGAATCAAATGAAACAACTAGCTAGTGAGTTTTCTGAGGACGGAGAAGAAGACGATCAATTATTAGCAAACTGTTTCACAGTACCATCCATTGCAGTACATTTTGCTAGAAAGAAAAACGCGTGGAAACCAACACGAAGTGAGTTTTTATCAGATGTCAAATTGTCCTGTCTTGAATACGGCCACGGCGGATTATGGAACAGAAAATACACCTCTGATTCCGTTATTTCAGTTGATATGATTGCGTGTTATCCAGGAAGTTTTCTTGGGTATGGAGAATGCGAGAAATATTTCAAACGATTTGGACACCCTACACACGAAATGACCCGCGTTGCTATTAATGGACCACTTCCTGATTTTGATTTAACCGGATTCGCTTGTGTGGTATCATTTGAAATGGCTGAAGGACTTCATCCGTGTAGTTATCTTTGGATTGGTAAACACATGTCTGAAAAACACTGGATGCCAATAGTGTTACTACGGTATATGCTTGATTGTAAGATGTTAAAATCATTAATTGTCAGTGAAGCAATTATATCCTATCGGGCACAGAAATCAGTCTGGTTACCACAACCTGATCTAGAAAAAATAATTAGCGAAGAGCGAAAACTGTTTCCTGATTTTAATGAACAACAAATCATGGATTGGTCCAGACAGTTATTTGAAATCAGAAACAATGAAGCAAAAAATCTTGGACGAAGAATAATCGGTAAATTTACCCAAGGTGGCAAAGATGATAATACGAAATATTCTTCACGATTGATTATAGACAACGCTGAATACGATTTTGTAATGGCGGATTTAACGAATAAGGGCCTATATGTCAATCGTAAGGACGCATTTATGTCCGGTGGAACCAAATTGGGTACAATTGTTACCTACAATGATGGATACCATCCGCAGTACACACATTTGAGAGCTTCTATGCTCGGTTATGCTTCTATCAATCTGTTTTCAATGATCAATAGATTTCCTACCACCGCAGTTAGAGTTGCTACTGACTCATTTTACATAAATAGCAAAATGGCTGATTTTAAGGCTACTGGCAACGAGAAATGGGGATCATGGAGAATTAAGAAAGAAATGATTCATGATTATATTCAATCAGCAGATGTTACCATTGAAAATAATTACTTAGAAAGCAATCAGTGTTCAGAATTTTCTAGTGCACCACCGATTTCTGATCCAATATGCCTGTATAAAACAGTTTATTTAAACGGTTGTGGCGGGTCAGGAAAAACAACCCGGGTAATTGAGTTATTCCGTAGAAACGCTAGCGTTTCCAATCCAAACATGATTGTGCTAACACCAACTCATAGACTTGCAAGAGAAATGATACAGAGAGGGGTAAATGCCTGCACTTATCACAGCTTTTTCCGATGGAAGGGAGATAAATGGACTCCTGAGCGCATGGGAGAGAAATTTATTCCTGAAATTATCATTTGGGATGAAATAGACACAGTGTCCGAAGATGTCTTAAAAATATTTCTTGAGTGGTTGTTATTGAAGAATACAAAAGTCGTTATGTGCGGTGATCACGGGCAACCACCACCATTTGTCGGTGCATCCCCCCATGAATGGCTAAAGGGTTTTGTAGACTATTATGAAGAAATTGATACTGATCATAGATCACTTGATAATGAATTAAAAGAATTGAAGAAACTAATTAGATTACAACCGGATAGAATCCAGTGTGAAATAACCCGTGAAATAATTTCGGAAACTCCCATGAATGAGTTCTGGGAAATGTGGAGACCAAACGATTTAATCATTGCAAGTAGAAAAATAGTCAGGGACACACTTCAGATGAAGTTATTTGAATTGCATAAACAAAAATTTGCAACACTTCCAGTGCCTCTTTGTTATAGGCCATCGGATACGCGAAAACAGAACATCGAAGTTGATATTCCAGGACAAAGTGAAAAACAGAATTTAGTATTAAATGATATTGTGCTGGTTGATATCAATGTTGTTGAAGATGCATTGCGTGCTAATAAATCCCCGTGGACGCTAGGTTATGCAGCAACAATACACTCTTCACAGGGATTGACTATATCGGATACAACTCTTTGGATGGTATATAATCGCATAGAATGGTCGAATTTAGTCTATCTCGCAGTGTCTAGAGTACGAAAAATAAATCAACTTCGAAGAATTGTCTTCGATGATGAAATCATTGGCGATGATGAAATCATTGGTGACGATAATGATATTATTGATAAAAAACTCTCCGGTTACAAACAACAGGACAAAAAAAAACAACGAGAATTCGATATTGATGCTGAATTAATAATCACTTTGAAGAAACAACAGAATAATCACTGCGCAAGTTGCAATTGTATAATGCGTTGGCAGTATTCGGATAAGGATCCTCGCCAATTCACCGTAGACAGAAAAAATAACAATCTCGGTCATGTCAGAAATAATGTGATGTTGACTTGTCTTGAGTGCAATAGACGCAAGGGTGCTAGTTAAGCCCATGGGGTGGCAATTGAGTATCCTCGGGTATCACTTGTAATTGTTGTCTAGTAAAACCCCGTTGAGGGGCAGTTGAATCCAGTTTATAGATTGGAGGTCTACCCGTAGATCGTGTTATACTAGATATCTTATGCGTAGTGACGCTCCAAATAGGATCAGTAGCCCTTTTTCTATCCCCTTCAAGCTCTCCTGGTTCGTATAAGTACCTCACAATGACATTACTACCAAGAATTGGTTGGGAAACGCTAAAATCCTTTTGTGGTTTTTCAGGTATCGACTTCTTTTTAATCGCGTTGATAGGTTTCATGTTGATGGTTCTAGTAATCTCGTTATTCAGTGCAGTAATCACAGCTGGTAACCTTTTAACCCATTCACGGGATCTTTTTTCTTGGATGAATTCTTTTGCATATTGATATCCAAATAACCGCTCAGCAAGGGTTTTATTAAATCGTTCTACAATGGCCTGATCACGATGCAGTGCAGTATGCCCTCGTCTGATAGCGACATTGTGATATTTCATTGTAGATAACACTGCACCCTGAAATTCCTTGCCCGGGTCAACTTGTAACAGATTTGGCCAGTGCAGAGGACTCCTTCGATAAATCATTTCAAATGCAGAAGCGACTTCAGTGGCCGATTTTGTTTTTAACGGTTCTGCTTCTTTGTATCGACTTGCAATATCAACTACAGTTAACGCATATTTGTAACCACGATCATGTGGCAGAAATAATAGATCAGCCTGATGAACTTCATTGGGTCCGGTTACATCAAAATGCGAGAATTGAATTTGTTTAGGCGGTGGTAGATAAATTTGCCATAGTGCCTGTTTGGATAACCAATGAGCCGCAGTGGTTTTTTTCACTTTTGCGGCGCTAGCGAGTTTACTGATTGCAGCGTTACCCTTCCAGTATCCTCTTGGGGAATAATAAATAGATTCCATGTTGTTATTAATTACCAGCACCTAACATCAATTTACTTTTCATAGCCGATTTTATCAAAAATGAAGCCAATTTTTCTTTGAAGGATTTATCAGGAATGGCATTCAACGCATGAATTAATTTCACATCTGCTAGATGCCTGTGTTGCAAATTGCTGCTTTTATAAGCAACATCATGAAGGTGACAGGCCTTATCAATAGCGTTTATTGATTCCTCATCGGGTCGGGGCTGATTTTGATCATTGAGTCTGATATCAAGTCTTGTTCCCGGTCCACAATAACTATACCCTGGAAGGTGTTTTTCTCCGGGGTATTTTGCCCATGGGGTTCCAGGGAGTTTTGCTAATTTGGCAGCGATATCACCTCCTCGTTTTTTTTTAAAGGTTCCTTGGGTTCCTTGGGTTTAGAAACAAATCTAAATTTCTTTGTACTACACTGTACGCATTTACCAGAAAGCGCTGATCGGTTATTTTTAGTTGTAATCGTCGTCAAGTCATCTGTGCCAGTACGCGCCTTACACTTCACGCAATATAGATCCATAATTTATGTATAGAGATATGAATATAATTGATTTTTCAGCGACTAAAACAAGAGAACTAGTGAAGCATCATGCAGCGCTACCAAACTCTATCCGCGCAATTATAATCGGGCCATCTGGATCCGGTAAAACGCAATTGTTGCTCAATTTAATAATGAGATGGATGAAGTGGGATAAGTTGTATTTAATTGCCCCTAGCGTAGATGATCAACGATGCTATGAAGTGCTAAAAGATTTTAATGAAAACGCTTCAGAGATTGCTGGCGAGGATGTTATTGAATTTATAACCGATATTGACGAGGCGCCATCCGTGAATGACCTCGATGGAAGTATCAACAATTTAGTTGTATACGACGATGTCATGTTAGATAATCAAAAAAACCCTGCTAGAATATTTTCCCGAGGCAGGCATAAAAACACGGATGTGATCTATGTCACTCAACGCTACACTCAGATTCCAAAAGTGATTCGCGATAATTGTAATATGCTTGCTGTATTCAACGGCGTTGATACACATACGCTACGAAATATTTGGCAGACATGGTGTTCTGATATGGACTTCAATCAATTTAGAAATTTCTTTAGTCATGCTCAGTCTGCCCCACACGGATTTGTAACAATAAATTTACATGACCCTCGGACACGATATCGTATCGGACTGGATCAAATATTCGGTTAACCCATAGCAGCAGAGAGGGTGAGTGACAACGATGTTGTAGTCCCTTTTCCCAAAAAATGTAATAGTTGAAAAGTTTTTGATTTCATTAATTTCATTGATTTTTTTCATAATTTTTTTTTGGACCTAATCCATGATTCACACACATATTTGGGACCTGATGTCATTGACTTTTGGGTCTGATGTCATTGGTTTCATTGTTTTTAAGCGTGATTTCAGTGAATACTTGTCTAAAAATGTTGTCCGGCTCACCCTCTCTGCTGCTCCCGTATCTCCTCCTAACCAATTAGCAAATTCAAATTTGTGGAGTTTGCTGCTGAAATTTTAAAAACTGAGCTGATGACTTAGACCAAAAACCATTCCCTTAATTTCTTTGAATACTGAAGTCTGGTTTCCTGCTTAGTATGCTCCCATGCGTTGCACTCCGCTATAGCACTCCGGAGTGCAACGCATGGGAGCAAACTAAGCAGGGAACCAGACTAGACTTAGTATAGTGGAGTGCAACGCATGGGAGCATAATAAGCAGGGAACCAGACTATGAATACTAATGTTTAAAGTTGCTACATACAAATCAACTAAACTACGGTTAGTTGCCTCTGTATAATGTTGTGTACAGTTGATTATGTGGAATAATCAATCACTGCTGACATGTGATTCGTCAATTCGTTCCTAGGTGTATGTAACAGGCACGTTGGTTGGGTAGCGGTATAGACTGATAGTACACATATACCCTCTAAAGGTTGCGTCAATGGGTCCGCTGAAGTCCTCGTTATTATGCATTGGACAGTTAAACCAGGGCCTGGGTGAGAAAAACAAGAGTCCCTCCAAGAGACTGCTTCTACTGGCTAAAAGAATATCAGTCAGTGTGAGATAAGAACACTTTTTCCTTTTCTCTATTGTATATCAGTCTGGAACCATTTCATTTGGGAGCAAAAATGCATCATAAGAAAGTTTTTGTTCTTGAAAAACACGTGTTGGTATGACTTTTAGTTTTGGGGAAGAGATAACAACAAGATGCTCAAAATGGATCCCATGGCATCCATATTCGATATGGTATTGACATCATTTCTATCAGCTAGACATTAAAAAAAAGCTTTTGGTGGAAGTACAATACTGATATCACCAACCATCTAAGAGATGCAGTGAAAACGTTTTCAAAACTGTCATTGTGACAGTTGTGTTAGAAGTAGGATCAGCTCCGTTTTCAATAAAGAACAACAAGACATCACGAGAGATTATTCAGTGAAAATCCCATGCTGATATGACGATCGATTCTGGCGCATTGTAACATTAAGAGTTTGGCAGGCATATTTACTGTCAGAGTAATACACTGGGACAAGATAGACATCATAGGAAAATGTTTAGTAAAATCCCCATGTAGATGCGATCATCGGTTTAGAAGGAGAAGTGACAATATCTTCAAGATGACCGCTGTGATGGTCATAGAGGACATCAGATCGATACCCTTTCCATTTTTGGAGAAACTATACGTTATTTGAACTCTTCTGGAGAAATTTATATGGCACCTGTACGTTTCATTCAGAAGGATTAGCAATAACGATTTTTTAATAATGGCCAGTGTGGCAGTGATTTCGAACATAAATCCGTTAAGAAGTGTCCTTGACCATGTTGCTGTTATTACGTCAAAGTAGGCTCACTGGCATATAATTGGTACCCGGTCCGAGGGCAACTGTAATACAAAATGGCCAGTACATGCAAATCACTGTTTTGTTTTTACTTCGCCACGGTTGTATTCAGAGAGTCGACAGTTTTGCCAAATGAAAACACATAAAGGTATTGCGTTTGAAGTTCGTGTACAAATTAACGTGTTAATCAGTTCCCACTAGTGGGTGGTACTTCAAATTTGTTTTAACCCACAACTGTCCTGTAAATTCAATCCTCTTACTCGAAAAGTAACTGCATTAAAATAAAGCACACCTATTATTATTGTTATTTTTCAGACTCTGACATTAGTCTTTATTTATTTTATCTGAGTGAGCGCCATATTACATTGACAAGAAACCTCTGTGTGATTGCATATTACTTTGAGGATAGTTGTACATTGGAATACGCTTATATTCCATTTTAAAATGATGATTTGTACTCAATAAAAGTGTATACTTATATTTTTCATTCTGTATTTGCATGCCATGATTATTTGTATGCAGCACTTTTGTTTCGTAGTATAAATTCCGCTCATCCATTCTTACCTTTTTCCTAATTTATATTCAACCCAGCTATAGCCATATTTGGAAAAGAAAACATATTAATTAAAATTTTGGGACTTAGAAGCTTAGAATGGTACATTATAACAGAAACATACATACTGGTCAAACTTTGATATTAATACATCAAATCCCGTATAAGGTACATTAAATTCCAGATAAGGTACTTTAAACTAATAACGAAAACAAGACATACCAAGTCACATTTTATATAAAATAAGTAACGTTCGTGTGTACATTGGCAAATATATGTAAATTTTGGGTTAAATATTATATAGCTAAATTATTATTATTTGTTGTTGTTGTTGTTGAAGGGGTTTATCGTCATTTTTCAGCACAAAATAGGCTATACATGGTGGCCAGTATAAATGGTGGAGGAAGAACCCCGGAAAGAACCACAGACCCAAGAGAAGCTAACGGCAAGCTTCTCACATACCCACATTGGCCGAACCAGAGATTCGAACCCACGTAAACAGAGATGAGATGGCAGTGATCCTTTCATTTATTGAGATTCAATTTTATTTCTAACAGAAATTGTAATTAAAAAGAGTTGAACTATTTTACAGGATTCCTGAAGTCATGTACTTTGAAAAGCGATTACTGAACACTCTTTATATTAACGGTCTTCGCTTCGTTATGGCCGCTCACGAAGTGTATATTCAGTTTTCAAGCGTCAAGAAGTCACGAATCTTATAAAATCTGAAGTTCAATACATTATACAAGTCACAAATTTGCTGGCTTAGAAAATGTCTTAAGATTAGCTTATTTGTATATTAGTGGAACGTCATTATTTGTCATTACATTATCACGCAATAAATGTGCGAACAGTTTCTCAAGGGAAAAAAATATCGTCATATCCTATATTGCTAAGGTAACCGCTAATACCAGTTCAAGCTCTGGTCGATTTGGAAATAGTACCAGTGTTGATAATCAGGATTACTGATTATCGCATGGTTGACGCGACTGGTTTCACGATAGTACCACATGCAAGGACGTCGCACGCTAAGTAGTTTTAAACTATAACTATGCCCTCGCTTCTTTCTCGCCATCGCCATGTCGGGAGATAAGATTAATCTTCATTTCCTTATACAGATTTTAGTTTGATGGAATTTTACTTTTGCGCTGACGTATATTTGAACTCGAATACACACACACACACACACACACACACACACACACACACACACCATAGTGTTTAAAGAAATGATGTTGAACGTATAAAATGATTGAATAAATTACTAGATCCCCCTGCCGTGGACAAAGTGAGTCCAAGTTTTAAAAGTTAAATATAATTTAAAAAATATTACAGGTATATTCAAAATATTATGCTTTAATACCATATATTGCATGCCCATTTGATACAATTTCCAACAGTCTTCCCTATCGCTTATATTAAAAGAATTTATGCAAGCGTCATTAAACTTACTTTACATTATAGTTTGTAACAGCTGTTTTTTTTGTGAACAGTTAAAACATTCAAACTACAAAAGTTTTGGCCAACAATTTAAAACTTTAAAACAAAGAGTTTTCTCAAAATAAAAAATTAAATTTAACTCAGTTACATATACATATGCAGTTTATTATACAAGAAAAATACGGGATAAAATTTGTGAAAGCAGAGCTCGTGGATCAGTGTTTATAGATGCTGCTAATTGGTTTCTTTTGCATTATTGCGCTAAAAGTTATAAAGTATATTTCACGGATTCGTCACAAACAGAACGATATGGCTATCAAAGAGTGTTTAAATTTTCAATCATGTTTGATGTCATTTCATTATTTTCAGCGGTCTGAATTTAGAAACTTCAGAAAATATACTGTGTGAAAGCAATTCTTATGTCAAGTAATGTAAAATCTTGGATTTGGAAAATGATTTTACTACGGTGAGATGTGAATGCAATCTCAGCCATTTATGAGAGTCAAACCTCGGATGCGAGTAGGCGCAGTAATCAATAGAAAAGTCGCGTATTTCGCCCGTAATTTCTCCACAAACAAAGAAACAGTCTATTCGGATCACCGCTGTTATTTCAATGTTGGATTGAATATATGACTATGCATGATTAACCTAGAGGTTACCAATGAAGAAAACAATTATTTCATCGTTTGCAACATCTCGGCCAATTCTTGTTTCGTAAACAGCCGAAGTAATTTGAATGGCAGCTATCGGCATACATTCGAGTTAGATACCTATAACTGACCTCGAAGTTGAAAATTGTGTGAATGTTGAAGCTGACATTCGGATCTCCTCATGGTCTGGATAAATCAAATATGCATGTTGGTATATTAATGTAAAATATGAAACAAAAGGGAGCTCTTTCACTGTTTGATAATTTTAAAACGTTTGAGCTGAAAAATTTATAATATTTTTTAATTAAATTACATTAACATTATGTTAAATTACTTTAACATTATGTTAAATTACTTTAACATTATGTTAAATTACTTTAACATTTGACATTATGTAAAATTATTTTTACATTATGTAAAGTTACTTTTACATTATGTTAAGTTACTTTTTTATATTATATATATTGAATTACTTTCTACAGGATGTTAATTTACTTACTACAGGATGTCGATTAAATAAACAGACGCATATTATGGGAAGACGGAAGATGTCGGACTTAACTTGCATTTTATTATAGAATGAGAATTTTTTTAAATACAAGGTAATCTTAAGTAGAAAGCCAAAAGCAGGTTATATCTAGAATGGAGTGAAAATAGATCGAATAACTACACCGGTGCGTTTTCTACGCCATGGGGAGATATCATTAATCTCGCTCGCGTACTGTAACAACAAAAATTGCAGTAAAGAATTAAATTACTCGAAACGTAAAGTGGGTTCTTCCAAATACGTCAAAGATCGGTCTCCTACGTGAGTTTTTCAACTCAAAGCATTTGATGTTCTAGTCTAAAGATACATTCAAGAGAACGTGCATAATGTTTTCCAAAGTACCATAACAAAACAAAGTCATGAAGAACAACTGGATTATATAAATATTTTACAACTTGTATCTCTATTATCTGTATTACATTATGATGCATATAGTACACCCTCTCTTTAAAGCGATTATCGGCAACCCTTAAAGTGGCCGACGTTATAAGAGAGGCAACCTGATGCCGAAGAATGTTCCACAAGGCTATGTCATAATCATGCGTGAAAATACACACATACTAAAGAATTAACAGGAGTAAAGTGTTGTTGGAACGGGGGGGGGGGGGGGGGGGGGGGCACGGCGGGGAAATATAAATCAAAGCAGTTTATCGTGGATACTACAAGTGCAAATTCATCAACCAGCATCTGTGATTCATATGAACGATACTCAAAAGCTAAGTTTTTAAGATACAAATGGTTGTCTCGTTCTTTGTCATGAATATATTTGTGTTTCTGTTCTTAACAAATAACGTTATAGTACGGCGAGTACTTTGTTAACAAGTCACGTTAAAGCACCACGAATACTTTATTAACAAATGACGTTAATGGACGACGAGTAATTATTAGCAAATGACGTTAAAGCACGACGAGTACTTTATTAACAAATGACGTTAATGCACGACGAGTACTTTATTAACAGCACACAGAATAATGACAAATTATAAATTTTGCTGCAACCGGTTTGTCAGACTTGATAACGAAGACATAATTATAAACATCTTAAAACATTGAACAGATACATAAGATTTGTCTTCTTTTGTTTATTAAAAAAAGCCTTGTTTGGTGGGGTTGTGGCGATCAAGAGTACGAAAAGGGGCTGTGGGATGGAATCCCTTGCAGGTTTGAAATAGCACATATGATCGTTGAGTTCTCATCAAAATGATCATTGTCAATTCTGTTTCGTTTAACTGTTGATTAAGCCATGCTGGTCTTTGTGCGTACAATAAGTATGGACGAAGGGGGGGGGGGGGGCATTTTTTGAAATCGCTAGAATGAAGTAGTACCAGACCAATAACGTCCATTGTTTTATAATGATAGCAGTCCTTCGCAATAATGAAAAAACTTTGTTCTAACGAAGAGACATTCGTTATAACGAAGCATTCTGTTATCGTTACATCACGGACGTCGTAATGGTCAGTTTCGTTATAGTGAGGGTTGAGTGTATAATGTATTTTACTTACCTTTGTGAAATCGCCAAAAATGAATCCCTGTTCAAGGCCCACAAACAAACCCAGAGGGATCAAAAGTTGACATCGGGAGTCCTTCAGCATTTTGATTGTGGCAAGAATGAGTTCTTTTGTCGTTAGAGAGAATTTGGAATTCAATGACTTACTCGTTACGGTATTATTGTCCAGTAGGACCATCAACACAACCGCACCCATAATGCCGCAGCCCAGGTATATGCTCAACAACATATACTTTGTGTCATCGGGAATTTCCGTGACATACGGGCTATTGCTGATATCGAACTTCTCGACCCCTGCGTCAGGAGTACTGATGGTACAGTCAGAAGCACCACAGATTCTTCTCGTGATGGATCTATTAAAGTCGAATTCAGATTCCTCATACCTTAATGTTTGATTGTTAGATAGCATTAGCGTTGTAATCAAATTTCCCCAGATGTAACTACTTCTATAAAATCCACAGAAAATCCCCATGAATTTATTCACAACAACATCTTGATCGAATATATGAGCATGTTGCGAATAGGTCAAGGCCACTGTAGTGATGAAGGTCGCTTGAGCACTCCACAGGGGACCAGTTAGAAACCCTAGGGTAAGGCCAAGGGGAATTAGCATGAAGTGTTTAGGATAGAAATTCCCTGCAAAGTATCCGGTAAAGAGGAAAAATGCGATTGCCATTGTCCATTTTGACGTCAGTTTATTTATTAGCCATGGAGCCAATAAACACGAAATAACAGTTGTGGCGTAGATGCAACTTAGAGAGACAACACCTACTCCCCCTTCGGAGTTCATAATACTTTGGAGGCTTTGTAGTGATACAAAAGCAGTGTTAGCAAACATGAAGGCCACTCCAAGAACAATTACATTTTTCATGGCTTTAGCTTCAGTCATTTGACGAATTGCTTTCAGCGTCTGTGGGTCTCGAGGTAGAGCGTAATAGTTGACAAGATTGTAAGAATTAATTGTGCTGCGACGTCGCGTCTTGTTACCACTGACGTCACTAAGACTGGGTGGGGAAGTTTCCGGATGATAACTCGTGCTGACCCGCGGTGACGGAGGATAATGATACAGATTGATGGGAGGGTTGGGCGGGTTCTCTTCCATACTCAGCATGGTTGAAAATAACTTGTCTCTCGTAATTTCACTTGTATCTGACTTGTCATCCATGACCTGCTTCTGTAAGTACTTCAGTGATGCCGCCTTTCTCAAAATTATATTATTGACACTGTAAAACTGTGACTGTCGCAGAGACTGAAATCCAACACACAAACCCAAATCCCAAATGCTTTTCAATGTCCATAAGCAGTCGGCAGCTGACGAAGACGTCAGTGGAATGGTTGGATAGAGGTTAGCAAGATCTTAATTCCGTATTCTCCACAGATTTGATATTCAAACGGAAGAATTACATTATGTCTTAGATGTGTCTTGACATTGATTTTTATTAGGCGCAATGTTTAATTTCGCAACCATTACCATATCGTGTTGCTAGAAATTCCAGTAGAAAGCAAGTTATAATGTACTGTTTGAACTGCCTCTTGCAACACAAGCGTTCCCGAATAGAGGAGTGAAATATAACATATATGTAGCAAACAAGCCGTACTAAGGTCTCTAGTTATAAAACTCACATTTTCCTTTAGCCTTCTATTACATTAATTCTTGTATCACAGATACATACATAGAAACGGATTCATCTGGGCTCAATTTCACAGTAATCACAGAGTACAACCGCTTTTATCCACTACTCTGTATGCCAAATGTTGGATTCGCGGAAATAGTAGTCTTTTCATTCTTGCACGAGACTGCTTCACATTGCGTCTGCTTGAGTGGTATAGTGGAAGAGTCAACAACTGGTGCCAATAAAGGAATCCGGTACATGTTACTATTGATCAAGTCGTACGGCAATGGGGCTATTTATAAGGCACACTTCTGCGGCAAGTAAAGTATGTTATAATCGTTTCTATTTAATGCATCCTTGAATTCGGGATTATGTAATTATTAAATAAAGTATCTTTTTTATTCTGTACATCCATAAATAAGTTAAAAATTTTGAGATACATTTTTGTTAAGTGCTTAATATACAGTCTAAACTTTATAATGGTCATTGCGCTGATAACAAATATTACACACACACACACACACACACACACACACACACACACACACACACACACACACCTGAATGCTTTATGATAAGCGTAAGAACTATATTTGCAAAAAAGTTTCAAATTGCTAAATAATAGTGGGATTTAAACACATAGAGATTTTGAGGAAACGAACAAAAGCAAATATTTTTTATAGGTACAATTTAACAAAAAGATAAAAGGAATTTTATCATCTGAAAGAAGAAGAGATAGTGATGATAACTTAGATCAGTTTGGTTTGAAAAACAAGAAAATAAAATTAAATAAACGAAAGCAATGTAGATTCACATTGTTCGACTTATCAAAACAGTTCATGTATGAATTTTATTACAAGATGAAAAACAGAAAGTGATAAAATGAGACTGTTGATAACTGTTACTGATTCGCCGTGTATTGAGTCACAAAACGTTTACATCGAAATAACGGGTGACGTCAGGATTACGGCTCTAGTAACGATACAAGATAGCAGCATATATAGTGTCTCACAAATAAACAATTCAAGTTCCTGGACTTTTGAAGGACGAGTTGAAATTCAGATCGGAGAATTTAATGAATCAAAATCAAAGCTTTATTCATTCATATGTTTTCAGTTTGTTTCCACGGTTTAGTTAGCAACCGGTTTTACCCGGTCATATTAAAGACGTCGTAAATTCCATTATTTATTATTTAGGTTATTTAAAATGGCAAAATGACATCGATACGTTGTTTCATCAATTTATCACTTTTTAAAATCTTTTGAATGATTTCAGATCTTTTGTCAAATTTTTGTATTCCTCTGTTAAAATCTTAAACAAATACTTGATAACACGACGCACAAAGTGTTGCTTTGAATCTATTTTTGTTACCCAGAATTGTATATCTCCTTAATTCTGAATCACCGTATAATGGCGTTGCTAGGGTTGGGAGATCATCAAATTACAGCCATAAATAAAACTGATATTTCTCCAGACCAAATACGTAATCTTTGTAAAAGAAAACAGAACAAGGATTACGTATTTGATCTGCTGTAAGATATTAAAATGACATTATCATTAAACGTAATCAGTTATTTTGCATATAAACTATTATAAGATCGTGATGTATTTATTGCTTGAAATCAAGATTCTTTGATGATATTCTTTAACAAACTAGCTAGAATGCAGGTAGACCTCGCAAACAAACAGTTCTCTTGATATCTATCATTTTCTTAACTCATGAAATACTTCAATACGAATGGCTGAACTCAATACAATGTTACGTCGTGTTATTATTTCTTATGTGTAATCGGAAGTAGGGCATTTCTCCCCTGTTAATTACCCCCCCCATAAATTACCCTTCATTATTACCCCCCCTGCAATTAACATCATTTAGAAATACAGATACAAAATCTGATAAGCTGTGCTCAATCAAGGCCGAGATTCATTTCCTAAAAAAAAAATTGTCAATTTGAAATTTATTTTAATTTATTATTTATTCTTAGGGTATTACAATTATATGTTATATATTAATTTTAGAGGTAATAAAACGGGGGGGGGGGTAATATACTGAGGGGGTAATGGTAGGGGGAGAGGTAATTGCCGGAGGTAATTGACAGAGGGGTAATTTCCTAGACCCGTGTTATCATAGTTATTATTTGTGATTTATTATTTCGCATCCCTACACGAGTTAGGTGGTATAAAGCAAATATACTAAACTCGTGCGCTTGGTCAAAGCGTATCTAATTAGTTTAATGGTGTTAATTAAACCATTATTACTCTAGGAACAACATATATACAACTTGTAATCGTAATATATTTCATTTCACTACCATTTTCCAAATACTCTTTCCATAGTTCCATGCATCACTTCAGAAGTAATTGATATGGTAGATATCATGTATAATATATTGTTTCGTTTGAAAGATGGAGACAAAATTCATAATCTCGCCAAGGCTTATGGTGGAACAACTGCTCTCTCCAAAATAGTTCCATAGTTCGTTGATTTGCTGGTCCTGCAGGTCCGATACTGTCTGTCATTACGCGAAAAATCATACGATAAAACCCAACAGAAACTTAAATGCAATATCTTATAACTTCTAATCATGTGTGGTTTAAGTCAGGAAACTTTGAGCATGACCGTTTTTTTTTTTACCTATCCTTACAAGGATGCCAATTTTCAACAATATCGAGAGAATCCATAAAATGTTTTTGATTATGGTGATACGAGCTTAGGATCTAATAAACTGTAAGATAGGAAGAGTGAAAACAACAAGCTTAGAAAAATTTAACAAACAATTTATTTCCCTGGTAAAAGATTGTATAAATGGAAAAATAACTTAAGTTTTAAGATACAAATCCAAAAAAATCCAAGAATAATCCAAGAAATTATAAAAGTCCTAGTAATGAAATGTTCTATGGATTCAAGTTCGAGTCCTGTTGGAAAATCCAAAATGGAAGACGAGGACGGTATGCGGAAGCCTGTGTGTGGCTATCTATAGTTACTTGTAGAATCACAAGACTTAACACTCTGGTGTTGGAAATCCGAAAAAGATTTTGATTAACTGTCTTTGTCCATGAAATTTGTATGAGCACATCAAATATTTCCAGAGAAACGAATTAATCATTTAAAATGCAAGTGAACTGAAAAAAAATTAGCTTGGCTTTAAAATCTGGCTACAACAAAAGAAAATGACTTAAAGTCATTTGTAAAAGACCTGAACTAACGATATTTCACTTTTAAAAAAAGATTATATCCTATTATAATATGCAATTTCCAAACTTTCGCCAAATTGCGAAATCACGAGGGGGTTAAGTGATAATTTATATTATGTACTCCGAACATGACCCTGACGAGAACCAATCATTTTAAAATTAAAATAAAAAGTTGTTTACTTCTAATTCACTACTCCCTTCTTGACCTTGACAACAACCAATCATTTAAATATAAAATGAAACCTGTTTCGGTGGTTTCCACTAACCTTGAATCAAGGTCAAGTTCTACTCAACATTACTTGTTTACCAAAGAAACTTCAGGTCAACCGATTTTCTGAAGAAGAACAAAACATCATCTCTTAGTAAATAAACATCACAATAGCGTGTAATTATTTTTTTTTAAAAGATGTTAAAACTGACAAACAATATTAGAGTAAAACAAATATATATCAAATCAGATATACGTAGCACTGGTAATAGGAGTATGAGCTCAAATGTTGTACCCACATCGCTTCTTGACCACCGTTTTTAATTAGTCTGATTTGCATCTTCGATGACTACAGTTTCTGAGACTGCTTTAAGACTACACTTTCTAACTACATGGTAAATTTCTTGAGGACCACGTGGCAGCTGGGTATTTAATGGCCATATTAACCTCGTTATGTAAAGAAAGTACAAAGTACACACACACACACACACAATACATACATACGTATGTACGTACGTACGTAGGTACATACATACATACATACATACATACATACATACATACATACATACATACATACATACATACATACATACATACATACATACATACATACATACATACATACATACATACATACATACATACATACATACATACATACATACATACATACATACATACATATATATATATATATATATATATATATATATATATATATATATATATATATATATATATATATATATATGTAAACTTGGATGTTATTGTTTTGCTGGGGTTTTTTGTTTACACGCTGTAATTGAAGGGATAAAAGATCGCAAGGCTGCGAAACTAAGAGTAAGAATTATACTTATTCTACGCAAAATTATTTCACGATTTTCATAAATGCATCTGTTGACCAGCAGAGTGACACACGTTCATTAGTTTTAAATCGGTGTAAATGAGTATGTGAAAGATATATGAGTATATAAGTATTTATTTTTAAAATATTTGTTAAAATTTTTGTTATTTTTTTAACACAAAAATCGACGACCACATGGCAGATAGATCTTTTATGATCAATGTATTGTTAAATATAATTTTTTGTTGTTGTTTTTGTTGTTATAGTTATTGTTATTTTAACCAATATCGAGTTCGCATCATTTATAGTAACTGTGATAACTGCACCATACAGTTTTCCAAACCATTACAACTTCGTTTCCTTACAAACCATTACAAGATGTTGTATTTATTCACTCGTATATTAAACGTTTGAACAATTTTAATTTTTTTTTTTTAAGTTTGTGGGAATTTTAAACAAGAGGTAATTTGCAATAGAAGAAAAACCAAAGAGACGAATCAGTGGAATAAGGGAGGTAACTCCTCCGACTTTGCAGTAAACACACCACCCAAACTTACGTTTCGGTGTTTTTCAAAACCGATCAATTATTTAGCGATTATGGCGTAGAGTGTCATACCATCTTACGAATATTATTGAATCGATTTTCCATTAATTATCGGCAAGACAAATATAATCATTTTGTATAGCCTCAGAATGGCGAACCACGGGCATGAATTGTTAGAACCTTCATAACAGTTAAAGCGCTCAAAATACCCCATAGCTCGACGCCCGGGACCCCATCCCCCCCCCCCCCCCCCCCCCGTATTGTAAGTTGCCGGCAGGGCTTGGCGAAAACAAATCTATTTTGGGATTTTCAATAATCTTCGAATATATATATATATATATATATATATATATATATATATATATATATATATATATATATATATATATATATATATATTGTAAACAGTTATAGACTCTTCCGGAAGAATATAAATGATTGTATTTGTCTTCCTAGACATATTTATGTGATTTCTTATCTAAAGTACTTCAACTCACGTAATCCTGTTTACCAACTTCACCTGTTCTTGAATAGTGTGACAGTTCAGTTGAAGATAAAAAAGAAACAACAACATAAGTATTTACATAATTTGTAAGCCAAGGCTAAGAATCATGACCGATGTGTGCCTTAAGAGGGAAAGATGACAAATTAAATCGGTTCAAGAATCGTTTAACCGGCTGGAAGCAGCTATTCCGTTTTTGTGCTGTTTTTCATGATATATATGTGCTATCTTTGTCTACATTATTGTGTTTCATCATGCATTGGCTATTAGTTGGTATGTGTTTCTTCATCTTCTTATTTTGGAAACGAGAACAACTAGAACTTTTCTCAGCTGTCTTGCTGAACTTCTACAACGTCCTTTGCTTTTGAAAAACCCACCATCACGTGATCGCCAGTCCTCCCGTTATGCTATGACGACCATTCCTTGGCTCTCCATCCTACATTGTGCTCAAGACTAAACGAACTGGGACTACATTCATTTCAAAGGTTACCGGCGTAGAACAGGAAGAAGAATTCCAGTTATCTCCCTTTCGCTCTTTCCGGCTAAACAATTTAGTTAGTTTTAGACTGGATTATGCAAAGACCTGATGATAATATTCTACGATCTACCCTTGTATCCCACGAACTTGCATCAGATCATCTCTGCATTATATGCCATCTCCACGTATCAGTCCCTAACCCTCCACCTTTATTTACTACAAAGAGAAACCTCCGTATGATACATAGAACCAAACTAATGCATGACATCCATGCAAACCTAACTTGCTTACTTCCTATACAGCATAAAAACTCGAAAACTGCCTGCTTTCATTCCTTGAAAAACATGCCCCAGCTACCAAGTGCAAAAGTACCAATTCAAAAGTGTTTACCGTCGTATAGCAGTGTTAGAGACCACCTTCACAATGCTAAAAGTGATCTCCGTAAAGCGGAGGGGCTTTGGCTTTCCACCAGACTCACTATTCATAAACAAATCTATGAAGCCGCTAACAAAAACGTCACAAGCATAGTCCATTTAACCAAATTATCCCACTACGGTATTAAGATCAGAGATTACTAACAATTTAATGTCAAGGATCAAATGTACACCACTTCTAACTGCCTTCTCTCCAGTAAACCTGTTTCCAAATTACATCCGTGACAACGAACAAACCATTAGAGATAAGCTCGACAACACAGTTTCAGTTCACTCATTGTCACCATACAGTTACGATACAGAATTTCAGCGACAACTGTTAGCAGCATATGAACCTATATCTATGGATTTAATACGGACAATCGTGTTAAGAGTGCACCAAAGACATCTGAATATTGCCTTCATTAACGGATATTATTAATACCTCTCTCTCGTTCCGGGAATTCCCATCATTTTTCAAAACTGCCATTGTAAAGCCTCTGCTGAAAAAAACAACACTCGACCAAACCGATTCAAAGAACTACTGCCCAGTTTCTAATTTCCTATTCGTATAAAAAAAATCTTAGAAAACATTATTTTAACCCAACTTGAATATCATTTGAATTCAGTTTTTTTAATAGCAATTTACAGTCTGCATATCATCCGTGAAACAGTACTGAAACAACTCTTCTGAAAGTAGTTACGGACATTCTCTCTGCTATGGATAGTGGAAATACTACAGTCATCACCCTTCTTGATTTATGTGCAGCACTTGACACAATAGAACATGATATATTACTTCACCGTCTCCAGCATGTATTTGGTATTCCCAATACAGCCTGTGATTCAAGTTCTATTTAGTGAACATGACAGAAATTTTATGTACAAATGAATACACTCCAGCCCAGTTGATATTTATTGTGGTGTTTCACAGGGGTCTGTTGTTGGACCTGTTGACTTCATTCTGTACACTTAGCCGCTCTCAAGTGTCATAGATAATCAACCAGTGTCTCACTAATTGTACGCTGATGACACCCAAATATACAAATCTAACAACCCAACTGAAGTTGATGCTACCATCGAAGAAATAGAGAAGTGCATTTCTGATATGAAATCATGGATGACATGTAACAGGCTGCAGATGAATGATGATAAAACTGAGGTCAGTCTGATCACAACACAATGACTTTCTCATTCACATCATTTGCCTCAAACAAAAAATATCAGCAACAACATTAAATTAAATTCACAGTCAGTACGAAACCTGGGCGTGAAAAACTGCGTGTAATACTTGTCTGCGTGTTATAATAGGACGTGTGTTTTATTCGATTATTTACGGTAAAACTATCTTTTGCGCAGTTTAAAATAGCTGCATTTCACATATTACTTAACTGGCGTGTGCCAATATAAAGATCACGAAGTGGATTAACCCATTACAGGTAAATCAAAGAGAAGGTACATCCATGTAGAACAAAAGTTACTACAAATCATGGCCTTGAATGAGAATGTTTATGTGATCTGTATTCAAGTTATTGACAAGTTTGTGAACAACAGCGTCAACGTTTCTTTAAAGTGCAATCTTACTCCATGTATGAAACGGATATCGTGATTATTTCAGCTCATTGCATATTGTGTTCGACTTTGGAAGCCCTTAATTTTCAGGCAATGAAGCAAAAATAAATTTCAGAGCTCCTCGTTGACGGAGTTTTACTTTGTAAAGTACATCAACAAAAGGTTGTGAGATTTTTTAATTCTTTGTACACACGGCAAACAAAAACTTCGTTCTTGTCTGTCCAGATAGAGCCACGTGTATACAACATACTCGACATGCTAACTTTAACTTTTTACTAGTTTTCGTTATCTTAATCTTGTCAAAATACTAAATGTTAATTCACCTTTGCTTTCCAGGATAGATTTAGCCACGAAATGGATTGACTCAAAGACAATAATAAGCACACACGTATGTTCCATTGGCCGGAGGTGTTTTTTCCTGTTGTATTACCTGTATTGCCTTTAAAGACCACGTTATACTTTAAAGTAATATACACCATTTCCCCAATTACAATGTATGTATGTATGTATGTATGTATGTATGTATGTATGTATGTATGTATGTATGTATGTATGTATGTATGTATGTATGTATGTATGTATGTATGTATGTACGTACGTACGTACGTCTGTGTGTGTGCGTGCGTGCGTATGTATGTATGTATGTATGTATGTATGTATGTATGTATGTATGTATGTATGTATGGGTGTATACACACACACAGACAAACATATCTCGTGAACTGGTAAGATGAAGTTTTGACAATGCCAATGTTAGGTCGTCTAAAACAATTATGTCACGACAAGGATTCTCTCAAAGAATTCAGCAGAGAAGTCTGAACACCATCCAGTCCCTGTCACTTTAGTGAGTGTAATGGTGAACACTAATGATATAGTAGAACCTGTCTTGAAAGACCACCGTTTCTGCCATAAAATTATGGTCTCTCAAGACAGGTGGTCTCTCATAACAGGTCATGGTGCTATATAATCATTAAACTTGGGCATTGGGAATATGGTCTCTCAAGACAGGTGGTCTCACACAGCAGTGGTCTATCAAGACAGGTTTCACTGTATCTGCTTTACCTTCAAACCCCAAACCCCTACTGAATTCATATGTGAAGTGAAGCAATTGCAACGTTGTGTGACAAATGATATTAAAAAGTGGGAAAGTATAGCCATATGAAAATTGGAGTCCCGGCTTGTGAAAATTGAGCCTGGGCTTGTGATTTTGCTTTAGTCACCAGCTCTGGGCCTGTGTCTATATTTATTTCTCTCGGAGTACTGCAGTTTGTTGTACTCATTAATCTATTTTTGCTGTTCCACCGAACATAATCTCTGATGTAATATTACGTTATCGAAACGTTCTCCCCGGAGATGCTAGGGTTTATTAACCTACGCGTTTAGCATATGGTTGTGTAATATTACTAACTGCCAATTACATGTACTGGCCGGGGGTTAATGAGAGGGTGAGATTTTGTTTTGTTTGTTCTTTTAAAAAAAAAAACATCTGGCATCCAAATAGTTTCCATGTTCGTGCTCTGATTTGTACAGGAAAAGAACTTCGTTTACCCATTAAATTAATTAAAATATATAAATTGTGTTGAATTTAAAAACAGAAAAAAATACGTCTGTCACTGGCGAGATATCGCTTTCTGCGGCTTCTCGTTAATTTTGGAGGAGTGTTTTAAACGTTATGAATATTAGTGCACAATACAACAAAAATCAGGGGCCCCGAGTGGCCGAGTGGTCTAAAGCGCTGTCCGTTACGGACCACTGCCATCTCACCTCTGTCTGCGTGTGTTCGAGTCTAAGATTCGGCAAATGTAGTTATGTGAGAAAGCTTGACAGTAGCTTCTCGTGGGTCGGTGGTTCTTTCCGGGGGTTGTCCTGGTTCTTCCTCCACCATTATTACTGGCCGCCATGTACAGCCTATATTGTGCTGAAAAATGGCGTTAAACCATCAAAAACAAAACAAACAAAACAACAAAAATCATTACTGGTGAACAGTGTTGTCATTGACTCTACTCGACGTACTCACAGTTCCACCTCTACACATTTTCTCTGTTTGATTATCCAATTATTAAATTCCACTTGGGAATGTTGTTCGAACAGTAAAAAAAAAAAAAAATTGCGTGGCGAATTTCAAATTATCTGCAAAGCATGAATCATTCCTAATGAGTTCGAGGAAATCACTTGGGGTCAGAGATTTATGGAGGACATGGCAAAGTTTTGATTATGTGTTCCTTCAGGATTTATGTCACGTTGTCATGGTAGTGGATCGATACTCCTTCACCGACAAATTTGTACCCGCAACAACGTTTTAGTCCATCTTTAACAGTTCTGGTCGTCAGTCATCATAATCCGTTATGACATCGCTTGCGATTTTCTGTTTATGACATAGTATGCATTTACCGTGGGTCTTACATTCATTTGCTCAAACCCGCACAATACTTGGGCAAACATATTTCGAACCTTATTCCACAAGTGGTCAACGGCACACCAGATCGAATGAAAGTTTGGAAGGCCATGCTTATCAACCCCTCGAAATATCATCAACATGTTGTAGTACTAATATTAATGGACGGAGTAGTAACATAAGCCTATACGTGTCAATGGAGCAAGCCGGGTGTGATTCACAGTCGGCGATATTTCTGTTAGACTAATATCAACATACTGAACATGTTCCTTGCAAATAATGAAATAAATTTAGTAGTCCTCTTATTTCATACCGGATTCTCGCAAATCATTGTATAAATAGTTGTTAAAACTCGTTTACCTTTCTTGTCCAATATTTTCGTTTAGATCGCCAGCCATATAAGTTCAATATATGATCACTTCCGTTCTCAGCCTCATTGTTTGTGTGCTATATACGGAAATTGAGGCCTTATTTGGAAACGAACAAATCGTATTAAAAAATATGACGTGGTTTGAGTCGAATTCCGCGCATTACAAGTAAATACGGTTTATCGATAAGTTTGAAATTCCACCAAGAAGCCATTATTCGCCACTTGATTGATAATAACAGCAAAGAATATCCAATATGGTCTGGCAAGCCTTATATATAAAAGGGGTCAAGGTGAGAGTCTCGCGTTATCTGTCATGGCGGACACGGTTAGGTTAGTGTAAACATTCTAATTTATTTTACCTGGTAACGGCTTAATAAATTAAAAATAAACCAAACTTATTTCATAACATGAGTATACTTTGGTAATAGATTTTTACACTATTTGTTTTTCTGACTTTGTGATGAGTCCTTTCGCTTCGTTACATGATATGGAATCAGTTCGTAGCTTCAACCACAACAAATCAAGTTGAGGCTATGACATGGTACTACAATATATTGTAGTTGTACCGGATCACTTTGGACACGTGTGCTTGGTTACACAGATAACGTATATCATTATGTGCCCGGATAGAGAAAATATTCTTACTGTGCTGTCTTGCCGGTCAAGCAACATATCTTCGTACAAGACAAGCTGAAACCCGTGCGGAGCAAATAAGTTTATTTTCGTAGCAGAAAGTGGCGGGAAAGCTAATTATCATAAAAATTGTGTCTCAATATGCAATTTTCAGCGGACAAGACGTTTTAAACAAATATTATTCAATCAATCTTTAGTAAAATGTATTAAAGAAAATCAACATAAACCAGTCACAAATGGGTATAATTCACATGGAGAATAGTATTTACTTATATACGGAACTAAAACATGTTAGGGTTGTCAAACTCCAACCCTAACCTCTACATGTTGGGCTTCCTTTAAGTTATGCATTTCAGGTTTAATAACTGCTTACCATGTGTCAGATTTCGCGGGTATTAGAATAATTTGTCCCGGAAGTTGTGATCCAAGTTGGACATGCACATTTAGTGGACAGAAGAGTTCCGATTCAAGGGGATTAACCCAGATTACCACACGTCCAGTATGAACTAGGGTGAAAGGGACAAGCACATATACATAGCCGAATCCACCAACGTATTATCAAAAATCTTTTTTCTTTTTTCTTAAGTAAGGTCACAAAAGTCCATATTTTGCGATTGCCGTTTGAAAACAACGCATAAGAATTGCATTTACTGAACTAACAAATAAATTGCAGTTCATATGAAAAGGGTTTGTACTCTCCAATTCCAAAATTATATATGCATGTTTCACGTCATAAGGTCATTTTTCACACCAAGTGATCCCAAAGTGATAACGGTGTGAAACAATGTACTAAACAGCTTCACGCAGTTCAAGATAGTTGCAATCCAGACAATTTTTGAGATATTGAACTGGCCTTACACCCATTGTCAGAGCTGAGGTGATGTCTGTGATGTCCAGTCATACTATTACTAGTTAGAGCACATACTATTACTAGTTAGAACACATACTATTACTAGTTAGAACACATACTATTACTAGTCAGAGCACATACTATTACTAGTTAGAGCACATACTATTACTAGTTAGAACACATACTATTACTAGTTAGAACACATACTATTACTAGTTAGAGCACATACTATTACTAGTTAGAGCACATACTATTACTAGTTAGAACACATACTATTACTAGTTAGAGCACATCCTATTACTAGTTAGAGCACATACTATTACTAGTTAGAACACATACTATTACTAGTTAGAACACATACTATTACTAGTTAGAGCACATACTATTACATACTATTACTAGTTAGAGCACATACTATTACTAGTTAGAACACATACTATTACTAGTTAGAGCACATCCTATTACTAGTTAGAACACTTACTATTACTAGTTAGAACACATACAATTACTAGTTAGAACACATACTATTACTAGTTAGAGCACATTCATCGTGACGAGAGGATAGACAACAATATCATTACATGGATCTAATAATTAAAAACACAACATATAAAATTAAATGATGGAATAACAGAGATTCAAATAAAGTATAATACCCAACCTAAATATGTGTCAGATTTTTCGCCTTTGGATTGAACAAAATTTTACCACAGAAAAAAAAATATTGTGTTATCGTAATTCAAAAGTTCTTAGCTATAGTCAGTTCTCAACCTGATAATGTTACACAAAGAACCTATTAACTACTCGCATTCTTTACCAGAACCATGATATAATTCGACTTCTTAGATAAAGTAGTGCAACCTTATGTGGGCTGTAACGAAACAGCTGAATATGTCAGTCGACACATGTTCCTCACGCAAACACCATAAATGAAAACTAAACCCAATAAACCTACTTATTTTTTGCTAACTACGTTTTTTGTAAATTTAGCAATTCAATCACATACATTTATAGACGTTGAGAAATCAATTCTCAGTATAAGTGATACAATTCATTTAAGACAGATGATTACTTCTCGCAATTTGTATAAGAAGAAATGCTTGAAATGTGTATGATACATGATTTCAATAACATTCAAGACAAATAAATTAATTATCGCAATGTGGATGAGAGTAATAAATGAAAATCCTACGATACATGATTTTTATTAAATTTAATACAGACTGATGTACGATTATTTCTGAACTCAAGAAAAATTGAGGTATAAATTTAAAGCGAATACACTCAACAAATAATTGCAAACTTACATCAATGAACATAAGCAACTGAGACAATAGTTTATGCTTCCTGGACCCTCGATCACTCAACATTAGAGAATTCCATCTTTGTCTTCTCTGGTTTCGGGTCTCTAGAATTTCCAGACTCCCTTTCCTTTGCACAGTTTATTTAACTAGAGAAATTACTTATTAATTTTCCTCGGAGTCACTCACTTCCCCTTTAAGAAAAACTTGGACTGCCTAAAACTTTGTTTTTTTATACTTAAACCATGGAATTTCATGTGGTGAAAGAAAAGAGTCTTCAGGCTTATCCAATCAGGATTGTTTTCTTTAATCGCCAAAAATGTTACCACCCTCATCAATGTGAAAATAATTCTCGAAACCGAATTTATTAATAACTACTCCGGAAAATATAATTTATGACCACGTTTTCATACTGCCCAAGATTTCCAAACATTTTGTCTCTGGTCTGTTATAACTTTGTCATATCACGCTACAGGGCCTTACGTTAACATATATATCCCACAGTCATGTTATGTGCTCTAATTAAAATTCATTTATGTCTCCAATTAAAATTCATTTATGTCTCTAATTAAAATTCATTTATGTCTCTAATTAAAATTCATTTATGTCTCCAAACAAGAGAGGTTAACTCTTACAAGCTGCGAAGTTTGTGTGATCTTAGCCAATATGTCAATAAATAGGTTATCTCAAATGGGTAACGATTTAATATTGAATTTATAAAACGAGTTGAATAATGTCCTGCTATTGCAATATATGAAGAAGAACACATGGACATTATTCATTATTATTAATTTAATATTAGATCATTACCTTTTTGAGATTCTTTTATCGTATAGTTTTTATTTCAGTGAAAGTTATTTAGATAGAAAAAAGAACGAATAAAAAAAGGATTAATGAATGTCGTATAGTGTTTTGGAATTTAGACCTTTTTTTGGGATATACCGTATTAAGACGGTGAATCCAATAAGGTTCTTTTAGCAGACGCTCTATATCAGAATCAGCTATACCAATAGATTAAAAGAAGAAATCTTTCACAGTATGGGAACTCTTGTTAAAATGTGGGCAACATGTGATGAAAATGATTGATCGAAATAAATGTATGTATGTATGTATGTATGTATGTATGCATGCATGCATGCATGCATGCATGCATGTATGTATGTATGTATGTATGTATGTATGTATGTATGTATGTATGTATGTATGTATGTATGTATGTATGTATGTATGTATGTATGTATGTATGTATGTATGTATGTGTGTGTATGTGTGCACTAAAAATATACGTATGTATGTATGTATGTATGTATGTATGTATGTATGTATGTATGTATGTATGTATGTATGTATGTATGTATTGTATGTGTGTGTGTGTGTGTGTGTGTGTGTGTGTGTGTGTGTGTGTGTGTGTGTGTTGTGTGTGTGTGTGTGTACTAAAAATATACGTATGAATACATGGGTGGCAGCATGGGCGCCCACAAAAAAAGGTCAAAGGGGTCACGTGACCAAGCAGCAGAGCGGGCGAACAGACCTTTTTGCAAGAGCGTCATTTTTTAAAACAAAAAAAGCTTCCTATTAAAATTAAAAATACAAAGACAATAACGTCAAACCGAAGCCTCTAACGGACCGAGAGTTTCTATAATTGGGTTAGCTTATTTTTGTAACTTTTTATCCATCGTTTAATTTATATTATAAAATTGTATGTGCGTATGTTTAACACCTCTGCTGCTGCAATGTTTGAGTAATTAAATCATTATTAAATCGGACTAACTGCTATTTATTAACCAGAATTTTTATCAAGACCTACACGACATTATGATCGAGGATCATTTAAATTTATCGTTATAAGTCCGTGTGGGGTAGCTTGTGCACGTGAGAAGATATTGTTAAATGTTATTATATCCATATCTCCTGAACACCACACCTGATGAATGTTTCGTAGAATATGGGCATAAACTCTATTAATTACAACTAAAATATTACAGTTATCTCAGATCAGATTAGGTATTTTTGTATACTGCTGTGTATTTGTATGTCTACCTGGAGAAAATATTCGAGCTGGATATAATTGTCCAGCATCACATCATCATATACTACAAAATCAATAATAAATCCGTCAAGGTCATCAACACTTGGTGCTTCATCAATACCGGTGATAAAATTAATAATATCACCATCGTCTTCATTCGACAATTTTGCATTTTCATTGAAATATTTAGTTACATCGTTGCATCGTTGATCATTATTTGGATAACAATATGCAAAGGAAATATACATGAACAAAATTCACAAAGATATGAGATCTCGTGAATGATTGCAAGACTACAAGGTCTTATAATTGTATAAAATAATGAAATTACTCGTGCAATTTCTATGAAACCTACCAATGCAATCACACCCAAAAATTATATCACTACAACGAAATGATTTTTTCAAAATAATCAGTATTAGGCAATGATACCATAATATATTTATATGAACCTGGTGAACTTGAAGGTGGTAACAAAAGAGCGACTGATCCGATTTGGAGTGTAACTACACAACTGATTTCCAGCGTGGTAAGATCTGCGGGTAGACCTGCAATATACAGATTAGATTCAATTGCACATAAAAAGGGTTTTCTACGTGAACAATTAAAGGTAAGTTTCGAAGATCAACAATTACCACCGAGCTCACTTAACTAGCGCATCGACGTCGATTACACTCATGACAGGTCAGCATCACACAGTTTGCGCCTGTAACCAAGACTACTATCAATTCTACCTATGGTAAAATTGTCTTGGATTATTATTTGAATATTGCCATGACGTTACTGTGATACAGCTCGCACAATGGTTATTATATTGTTGTTTAAATATTATGATAACTTCAGTGTCAAGATCAAAGTTTATCTTTTTTGGGGGTCATTTTCTTTATACTTAGATTTTTTTAAATATATGATCGCAAACAACTTCGTTATTGGTTCCAGCAGTTTATGTAAAATTTATTTTGTTTAAAAAAAACCTCCTTAGCTGAGATATTCTTTGGACTCGATACTGCGAGATAAACAAAATTCGACTATTCGATACGATCATCAACGATCCAAACAACTGTATCAGAAATAGTTAATCTTTGTGATGAATGAATTGTCATTGCATATCCTAATGTCCATGAAGGTTTCTCCTTTAACGCGCTTTCTGATATCATAGTTGTCTTTGATGGAGTTGTATTAACGACGATATGCTGCATTAGTTTTTGCGAGTTCGACATTATTATTATTATTGGTATTATTATTATTATTATTATTATTATTATTATTATTATTATAAATCAGACGCCATTGCTTCGTCATAAATCATAGTCATTTTTGTGAACTCAATATCTTATATTATTCCATAGCTAAGGACTGATTATATCAATGAAGATAACTTAGAGTATGCTAGCGTCGCTCTGTGTATCTTTACTGTCTACTCATGTGGTTTATTTTCGCTAGATGTTTGTTTGGGCAATTTTATTAAGAACACCAGTAATTATTGTTGCAGCTGAAACACAATTTGTTATATATATGTCTCTACATACCGGTAGTCTCAGCGGGGTGTTTAATAAATTTAGTAGGCCGTGACTACAATACTGATTTCGACGCTACCATATATACTACGTTGTCAGTCATCTTCTGTATTTCAAGAAGCTTAATGTCGATAACAGCTTGACTCGCCAAAAAATATTAAGATTTCTATTAATATTTGTACAAAATGTTCTAAGCAATTGTACATGAGTACTATATTCTGATCTAAATGTGGTTATTCCATCATTGTTTGTCGTTAACGAATTCATCACTGGGAGGGGTTTTATCGTCGACGTATGTTTCCGTTGCAAGCGTCATGGCTTGATTCTGGTTCTCAATGACCAGTACTTTTATTATTAATCACATTGAGGGAACGAGTCATTATAACACCGGATTTTTGTATGTGAAGCTGTTTTTAGTAACTCCATTAACTCTAACAAGAATATCAAGCAATGAAAGAATAATCGTTTTTAATTTGTCTTGCTTATCTTGAAATACAACCACTCTGTTTGAATCTTTATTATATTTTAAGATCCGTTTTAAACAATAACGGTTAATTGTATAATTGTGCATGACTGTATTATGTAGCTTGGTACATTTTCAAATAGCCTCGAATACACGAATTACTTCGCGACCACATATTGGCGGATCGATTAGTGTTTGTGTTGGTAATGTTGGATACCACATCGGAATGGATTTTGTATATATCAACTTCTTTTGGCGGAGGAAGTCCGTACGAATCAAAATAAACAATTTCATATGCAACCCAATGAGTACCTGAACCAGAACTATTGTCAAGATTAATGACACCGGTTTCAACTGTATTGTGTTTGTTAGGTAATTGATCCCGTATAAAAATACCTATAAAAAGCTTTTTAGTTTTAATTGATCAGCAACATTAAATAAATAAAGTTTAGACATTGTAAGTAACAAAGTGTTCAGGGAAGTCTCAGACATATTCCGTACCATGAATATGGGTTCCTCGTAATCTTAGGCCCATCCCATTTGTTTCTTTTACAATCCTTGTCGTCTTGCTTTTTTTTATTGCCATTCCAGCAGCAGTTCAAACAGTAACTAACGCAGCTGCTCTTCAAACGGCAGGTGCGGCTGTAGCAAATAAAGCTTATTCAGCCGCAATGAGTAAAAAAATACCACCTGTTTTAATTGAATCTTTAAAGGAGCTCGGAGAGAAATGAAATTGAACTCCTGTATTTGATTCTAAAGCTTTGTTAAAATGTTTGAGCTGAGGTTTGGTCAATGATGATTTGTTTGGACCGCCGCTAGAAATTTGATCTTTTTTAAAGTTAGTTTTGTTCCGCATTTACATTTGCGAGTTTTATTGCAATGTTTTCACCTGACTATAAGTTATAGTGACATGAATGTGACTATATGATATTTATAAGATCACTAGTGATTTAATTACATATGTTCAACTGGAACGTCAACAACTCTCATTCGTCCGCCGACTCCTTCAAGTAACATTGTTTTGTCGCTAAGTATAATATTGATTGTTCTATAATTAGGACTAGCTCCAGCATCTCTAACTACGCGAGCTCGAAAATGTTTATCATCGACAGATTGTCTAACTAAATCCAGGTGTTCCAGCGAAAAGTAAGAGCTCGGAATAAAGGTCAAATCCAATTGTGATATTTGTAAACCAGTATCTACATTTTTATCACATCCTATAAAAGTCATCAAACGATGATATACGCGTGCTATATGATTTTGATCAAAATTAAGTAAAACACCTTCAGACGGTTCTTGGTGTCCATTTATTCTTAAGGAAACTTTGGTAACTCCGAGTTTTTCAGATATCAAGATACTTTTGTTTCTTATACTTTCTTCTTGATTGCATACTCGTTCAGCGTTTTGAAGGGCAATGAAAATATGCCGAGGTCAAGAAACACATTGTTGTGATCCATTAACTATACTTTGAACGCTATCTTAGGTTACCATTAACCATGATCATGCTAATTTACCTTCATGATCCATAAAAGATAGTAACCTTTGTTCTTCAGTACTTTTTGGAGTCATTACTTTCATCCACAACGAGAGTTTTGTCAGTATTACTTTTCCATCAGCAGTTGCAGCAGACCGCCAGATTACATCGTTGTCATTATCTTTTCGTGCAAGTGCAACTGTATGCAGGCACCAAAAACGACTTTTATGACAAAATCTAAAAATAGGAGACAGTGAAATTGCACGTGATACTATTTTACTAAAATCTTTTAACATTAAGCGACGTATTGCAAATCCTAAGCTGTGATTTTTATTAAGACGAATCATTACCGCTTGTACATCAACATCAGCAGCGTTGGCATGTTCTCTTGGTAGTCCTATGTTAAACTGTTTTCAGGAAAGGCAGTAACGTCTTTAGTGTACATCATTGACATACCAGCTGATCTTATATAATCGTCGGAATATTTTGTTAGGCCAATTATCGTTGTAGCAGTATCAACATCTTTTTTTTAATGGATTCAGTATTTGTTCCATTAATCATGAATGTAGCGCTATCAAACGACGCCATAATAACATTGTTAACAAAAGCATCTCTAGCATTAGCGACATATGGTGTATTAGCAGCAACGTTTGTTCGCCTTCTGTTTCAATAAATGTTACAGCTGGTTAAAGGAAAATATCTTGAACATGCCGACAAGTTTAATCATGCAAATGAAACTGAAGATATGTTACTAGATTCTTTTCAAACGCTTAGCAAAGATAAGCGTTAGTTTCAGACTGCTTAATATACTAATACTACCATCCGAGGCGGGACGGACTGATCCCCAGGCCCTGGACCAAAATCCTGCGGGCTCCAATGGGTGGAAGGACGAATGACTGAAATCATAAACACAGAAATGTAAGATGATGTTTCCATATTATAGGTACTCAGTCCCGGATTACCCATTAGGCAGAGTAGGCAACTGCCTATGGGCCCCGCGACTTTTATGGGCCCCATAAGGGGCCCCTTTGAGACCGTGACCGTGGGTCTGGGGCCCCAAAAGTTTGACTGCCTATGGGCCTCCACGGTGCTTAATCCGGTGCTGTAGGTACTTGGCATTTTCATGAACGGAATATCTAGGGTACCATTCCGGTCAAATTTCGCCCAATAGGTTAATTACGACCATGAATATTTTAAAAATTATTGCACAATAAACAGGTGCTGGGGTGGGGGTGGGGTGGGGGGGGGGGGAATACGCACGCATGGTTTTATCTGGTTTTATCATTTATTTACATTCATTACTTACTTACCCATCATGCACTCTGGAGGAAGTTGACCATGCCGGACATAATGCCTACACGTATTAACCGTGAAATTTTATGGCGGAAATGATGCGAAAATTTCTTGCGACCAAGGCCTGTTTTTTTGTGTGTTTATTTCTTTGTTTTTCTTTGTTTTGCTTATTTTGTTAACTCAAGATATTTTTAAAACAAAATTTCAACTACTATAATGGATATAATATTTTTTAAAATAATTTTTAAATTTTTTTTAATAAATCGGTTTTTGCAAGCTATTTGAATGACGACTCTATTTTTTAAACTTCTAAGACATCATTTCAGATATTTTCTTTAGAATTCATAGGATATGACATTTGCATGCAAATTAAAATATATGGAAGTGATTTTTTGCTATTTATGTTGTAGAGGTTGTAATTGCTCACTTACTGTTGACGGAATTACCCACTTGGTTGTCGGAATTAGCCAATTTGATTTGATTGGATAAATGTAACCTCCCTTCTTTTAATTATTCTTGCACGCGATAGTCGCACTGTGACACCGTTGCCCTCTCTATATAGTCCACTGTTTATCTCCATAAAAATCTGGCTTACTAAGTTGGCCATTGGTTAAAATATGTTTATAAAAAGATGCTGTTCAATCTTATATTCACCATGATCCTTCCACCAGTAATGGATCCTATATATTAAATAGAAATATTTTTTTATATTTAAAATGGTTGTTTCAAAACAACTTTTAAAATAGAATAGAAATATAGCAAACACCTACTGATAGGGCAGGAGGGTCTCCTCATATGGTCTGCAAAGATCAACCGGGACAGAGCACCCCCTCCCCATCAAATAAACCCCACAACCAAACTATATATGAAACACGAAAACTAATTGTTAGCATAAAATTTATTAAACCTCAATTTAACTATCCAAAAAAATCACTGATCGGATGCACGAACCTTTACATTTGTTTTTTTTATATAAATGTATCCACCCATCCCCATTTGTGATTACTAATGATGGCATATCATTTTTCTAATAAATTAGCTAAAAAAATTAAACATTTTCTTCGTCAAATTTTTTAAGCAAGTTTCATCATGTTATTTTTACGTCTTGGATCTTGAGGTGCCATGAAAAGCCTTGTATTCTGATCTATATGTTTAAAGCAAAGTTATGACACTTCTTTCATTATCTCTACAACGACTTCCACTGAAAACAAAATCTATTTCAATTTCTTCTTCTTCTTCTTCTTCTTCTTCTTCTTCTTCTTCTTCTTCTTCGTCGTCGTCGTCGTCGTCTTCTTCTTCTTCTTAGTCTTCTTCTTCTTCGTCTTCGTCTTCTTCTTCTTAGTCTTCGTCTTCTTCTTCTCCGTCTTCTTCTTCTTAGTCTTTTTCTTCTTCGTCTTCTTCTTCGTCTTCTTCTTCTTCGTAGTAGTAGTTGTAGTATTGTTATCATCACCATCATCATTATTATTATTGGCATCATTATTATTATTATCTTTATTATTATTATTATTATTATTATTATTATTATTATTATTATTATTATTATCTCTTTCACCGAACTTTCTTGCAAGATGCACATCTTTGGAAATAAAAATATATTTGATGCTATTTGTCATGAACAAGAAATGAGCATAATCCCACTATATCCAACTGGAGGTGTTATCCTTTCATTCTAAATTGTTCCATATTACGTTTGCTATATTTTCGATGGTGAACGCCACAGCCTTTGTATTTATTTCTTAAAAACTACACTAGTTTACATAGATTCTAATTTAACTCTTAATGTTTTCTTCAGTTGCTTCTGTTTTGCGCAGAATTGTCGTCTCTTTCAGCATTATTTTTCTCCCAAAGTCTTCAACCAAAATAGTGTTTTCACATTTGAAAATAACATCGTAGATAAAAATGGACAATATTTTTGAATTGCAAATTATAAATTAAAATAAACGTTTGCTGGTGGCGAGAATTTTTTCCCTACAAGTTTGGAAACTCGTCTGGTTTGCAATTGTTCTTTGACCGCACTAACCTCTTAATACTGAGCGCCAAGGGAGGCAGCTGTTAGTTTCATTTTTAAAAGTATTTGATATGACTCGGCCGGTGTTCGAACCTGAATTAATTGGAAGGCAAAGAGTGTAAGAGAAAAATAAATAAATAACAAGGACAAACAACAACAGCAATACTACTACTACTACTACTAATAATAATAATAATAATAATAATAATAATAATAATAATAATAATAATGAGAGAAAAGAAAACTGTTGTCAAAATCATTAAGGCAACATAGGCACAAATGGACCGCTCCGGTGGCCTAGCGGTTAGAGCGTCCGCCTTGAATGTGGGGGGGGGGGGGGGGGGGGTCGTAGTTTCGATCTCTGACCGAGTCATACCAAAGACTTACAAAATGGTATGAAAGTAGACATCACTATAAACTGCCAAAATGCAGACATTTTAGCGATATGACTGAAACATTGATAAAACTACATTAAAATCCAAAATCACACACACACCTACACAAATGTCAGCTACTTTAACACGCTATTTTGCTGAAAGGTTAAACTGTTTCTCTCCTTGGCGTGTGTGTGTGTGTGTGTGTGTGTGTGTGTTTTAAAGAGTCATAAATACTAAATATGGTAGATGTTTTGAAAGTTTCACCTTGTAAACATTCGAGTTCAGATATAAACATAGATCATGACCTTGACCGTGATGATAAAATTAAAATTTGATTGGTCCAGTGCTTTCTCAAATCACGTTCCGGAAGTATGCTATTATCGTTTGGTTAACATGGCGGATTGAAAACAAGCGATCTTCGATATGCGTTCTAATTTAATGGGTTATTTTTTCGAATACGTTCACGATGTCAGTTAAAATATTGCCCAGAAATGATCGTCATGCATTAGATTCATCATCAAAGATGACGAATTCCAAAGAAAGGCAAACATCTACAAATAAAAATTCCCCCGAAAGGGACACTAATATACACAGTGGTCAATTCATGCTTTCAAGAGTACACGATCATACATACGACGACGACGACGAGGAAGATGAAGAAGAAATTGTGACATCTCCTTTGCGTTGCGAGAGGAATGAAGGATTTGACTTTGTATCAGCAAACAAGGAGACTTATAACGAGTACCATTTTGGTCCAAGAAGCACACACACCCTTGCCATAGATGCATCTCTCACCAAGTTGTTCGAGTGCTTGACGCTTGCATATAGGTTTGTTTACACTTTGATTAATGCGTGATGTTATCATTGCATAATGTAGAGGTTTTTAATCTTCATGCTATAAATATGCATCATTTTGTTGTTTGTTGCACTGTCTTACAGTAGGTCATGCCAGTGGAGAAAAACAAGTGGGTGGGTGGGGGCTTGCTCGTTTGCTTAGAACAGTTATAGTCGAGGTTTCCCCAGACCTTCCCAATCTGTTTTCGATATTTAGACAGTTAAGTTTGGGTGTGAGGTTCAAAGTTCATCCCCCATATAAATGTTGACATTGCAAAAAACATGTGGTAGCAACTTTGGTTTGTCACTTTAATGGTAACCTGAATGCTATACCCTGCAATAGGGAATCTTTATTAGTTATACCAGATGAGATAGTAATTGCAAGTGCTTTATTAAGACTTGACACATATTCATGCACTGGTTCTTGAGGTATAGATATTTAATTGCTACCAAAATGTTACAACCATATAAACACCTGAGCAGCATTTTGTAAACAATGCACTATGCATACATGAGCCTGTGATGTCACATGAGAAACATAAGCTAGCCAGTAGCATGGCTTATGTGGCAGATATATATGGTGCATGTACTTATTGCATTTGGTTTGCTTTAAATGGTGTGTTTATTTTTAATTCTATTAAATATGGTTGACAACCTCTGGCGGGGGCCCCTAGTGGCTGAGTGATCTATAGCACTCTCTGTTATGGATCACTGCCGTCTCACCTCTGTGTGGATTCGAGTTTCGGATTCTGCCAGTGTGGGTATGTGAGACAGCTTGCCAGTAGTTTCTCGTGGGTCAGTTGTTCTTACCAGGGGTTTTCTGGGTTTCTTCCTCCATCATTAATACTGGCCGCCATGTAAAGCCTATCGTGTGCTGAAAATGCCATTAAACCATACAATGACAACAACAACCTCTGGCATCTATTTTCATTAAATCATTTAGCCCCAGCAAACTTATCAGTAACACTGCTACTGTGCACATGCAACACTGTCCTGCTGCTTGTGCCCAGAGTGGTTTACCTGTTTGGTAAATTTTGTAAACATCATGCACATGTATTCACACTTACCTTAATTTCTTTTCTTATATTTAATAGTAATCCATGAAATTTTAATCAATTAATCCAAATGAATTTGTCTACACAGTGATTTTTTTTTTCCTATTTGTCCAAGTTTTCACAATTTATTTATATACTTTTTCCAAAATTATGTGCAACATTGTTAGTAATATCATATCATCAGCACTTAATTCTATTAAAATAAACCTGGAATATTTTATATGTGATATGGTTTAAAACAATTTGTACATAAATTTACTTGGCATTGTTCACATCCAGCTTTTGGTTCAGATTGAACTTCGTTCAATGAACACATTTTGCAGTTGGATACCACGTTATGTTCGGTGATACCAATAATACAATATGCATTTTTGGGCATATGGATTGGTTTTGTTTGCCATGTCTGTGTACAGTTTCTCCGGAAATAATAATAAGTGAAAAAACTAGAGTTCTCTGTAGTTTCCTTGTCAATTTTTGTGGTAGGTCCAGCATTCTGTCCACTAACATCATTGATTTGGACAGACAGAAGACGATTGCTCCAATTTGCTAGATCGGCAGAAACTCTTTCATTTTCACTATCAGATCCTCTTCTTCATCTCAAAATTCAATGTCCAAATTCTAAATCTCGCAAATTATCCAACTGTTGAACATATCTTTTCTCAGCTTCCTCAATATTTTCGAGATCAAACTCGAGAAACTCCTAATTTCACTCTCTTCGCCATCAAAAATCGCTTGTGCATTTGCTCTCAATTAGTAATTATCGGTTTCTGAACAAATCAAGTTTGCACAAACGAAAGGAACATCATTTCTGATGGTTACAAGTGGTCTGATTCTTGTAAAAGCCCCTCTTGTAACCAGTCAGAGATGTTGTATCTGTCACACATTCAAATCGAGCATCAATGGGCTTGGCCACTGAATGCAGTTGAGAAACTTTGAGCTACAATTGGATCACCTGTTTAATGCATAAACCAGATTGCGAGCATTGATGGTATCGGGACCTAATGAGTTTAAAAAGTTTTTTGCTTTAGTTTATGTTTCACACTGACTTGCATATTACAATCTTTCAAACCCTCAGGTGAGCTTTATTGTCAGGACAAAGTCTAAACATATGCCTACAACTTTTGTTTTGTAGGTTACCATTGATGTTAATGTAGACACTTGCAGTGGCAAAAGTCACTAAAGGTGACAGGCTGTAAGATGGCAATGAATATTCATATTAAAGCAAACATTTGATGTTTGTTGAATTTTACAAAGTTGCAATATAACGGTAATGTATTTGATCATTTCTGGTATAACATGGTTTTTAGGTTAATGTAAGAGGTATGGCAAAGGAGGGTTTATTTATTTTGAGGTTGAATTCATGATGAAATATGCCAAATTTATATATATATATATATATATATATATATATATATATATATATATATATATATATATATATATTTAACCAGGAGAAAATGGTACTTAAGAAAACGCAGGTATTCTATGAAGGCATTGAACTTAGTTTACCATAACATGACTAGTGGAAAGGTAGTATAGATAGTTTTATATAGACAACCATTTCATTGTGACAGTCTTATTTTAGTAGCATAATCTAGCAAGTGCAACTAAATAGAATTCTATTAAGTTGTGTTCCTATAAAATATGACCATGTTGATTTCGACCCTATCTTCAGGGTTCAACCCTTGCACCAATCTTATTTCGCTAAATGATCTGCTTTTGTGTGTTCATTAGTACTTTCAAGACTGGACTATTGGAACTCAGTTCAGTGTGGTTGTCTCAATATAGAAACTTTAAAAAGTTCAAAACACTGCTGCTCACATCATCCTTAGAGTACCATGATCAGAGCACATTTCCCTGCTGCTCTGTACCCTATACTGGCTATCCATTCGATCCAGAATCAAACATAAAACTTGTTCTCAGGCTATATTTCACTGACGGACTCTGGTCCAACATGCATGCCTGACCTTATGCATGTGTACACACCAGTACGATACTTACACTCCTCTTCTGACAATCATATACTCATTATTCCCACTTTAAAAATGAAGTCAAATGGACAGCTTTCTGTTGCATGCCAGGGCCCAATAATATGGAACGAATTGCCCACTCGACACAAGGACAGTGATCCCTTTTAAGAGTGCTCTTTTAAAATTCACTAGTTTTGACTACAAGAACAAATATAAAGACCTAAAAATGTTTCTTACCTTAAATATTTTCAGCATGTTTTATGTTTTCTAATTTCATGGTGTTTGTTCTTTGTTTGTAATCATATCATTATATGTTTCTGTTATGTTATAGATGTTGTCTAATGTTATAAAGCACTTAGAGCTTCTAGAGATTAGGCGCTATACAAAGTCCTTCTTCATTATTGTTAGTCTACAGAAAACATTGACATGCATACAGAGGATTTAACATTACACACAATCTAAGAACAGCTGCATTTTAGTTTGAATCATACAAGTAAATGATGTACAGGCAGTGGAATTTATATTTTTCATATACCCCTCCCCACTTTAATGCAAGTTGAAAAATCTATGCAAAAAAACCCCATTCATTTTTTTCAAATAATAAATACACATCTGTAGATTATCACAATGTTGATGCTTACATTGGAATCATCATAAAGATCATGTCTATGTTGAGGATATTTCTGCTTTTTATTGTATATAAAAGGAAATATGTAATTAGTGAAGTGTAAGCATTAAGCAATGTGTCCACCACACGCCAATTTTTTTTCATTTCTCTCTTCAGTTATGAACTTTTGTGTGCTAGTGGGTTTGCAGTTGAAACTAAGCACACTAATTTTTTTGATACTCACTTAATTTTGCTTTGCAGTCAATATTGCGCAATGCCTGACTTCTCCATGATATTCAGATATGATTATAGTTGTGATGACAGTTACAATTGTGGGGCCCCGAGTGATCTAAAGTGCTTTCCATTACGGATCACTGCCATCTCACCTCTGTCTGCGTGGGTTCTAGTCTAAGATTCTACTAATGTAGTTATGTGAGAAAGCATGCCATTAGCTTCTCATGGGTCGGTGGTTCCTTCCGTGGGTTTCCCGGGTTCTTCCTCCACCAATAATACTGGCTGCCATGTATAGCGTATTGTGTGCTGAAAAATAGTGTTAAACCCTACAACAGCAAAAATAAAAGTTACAATCGTTACTTAATTTAATTATTATCTGTAAAGCACCCGCCCCCTCGAACCTACTAAACAAATTTTCTTACCAGTGCAATAACATAGATGTCACCCATTACACTTGGTGTAATTGTTACGTTTATTAACCAGATTATGTCTTACACTAGACTATTTGGATGACACGTTTTTTGGTACAGTAAACAATAAAAATAAAGCAATTTTTTTTCATTGTTTATTATCATCTCTTTTTTTTTACACTCGTATAAAGAGCATAAGAGTATTTTATAGCATTTCTGTGAAAACAGAATTTTTTAAAAAGATATGTGAACTTTTTCTTAGAGATTCATTTTATTGATAAGATAGTTGGTTAGTGAACCAGTATATTCTTTTAAAGAGAATGGCGCCAGATGTTAAGTGAAACTCTTTATGTTGAGATTTGTGAATGTTGTATAATGGAAAATGAAAAAGCAGATGGATCTTTTCAAACTTCAAAACTTGTCAAATCAGAAAAGGACAAATCAACACCACATTACAAACTTTAAAAGAAGAATACGAGAATAACATATTTCAGCACTGAACAACTGACCATGATCATTACATTAATACAGATCTCGATCATTCAGCGAAAGTTACACATGTAGATAAGTGAAAGTGAGTGCTTAATATTAATCATTTTTCAGTATATTGTGTTTGTGTTCTGATTATAATCCATATGGTTTTTGCCCTTTGTGGCAAGAATTTTGACCAGCTGCAGGACAACGTATCTTGTTCAACTAGCTAAAAATTGTAATTCTTGGATGTAATACATTGATTACACTTTGTACATCAAATCATGCTCTTTTGCCATAATAGCATTAATTACATTTATGCCTGGGGGCTTGGGTTGGCATATATGCAGTAGGAAACATTTGTTTTGCCTAATCGAGTTTTTATTAAAAATGAATGTCATTTGTCATTGAGTATAACAGGTATGTGATACTAAATGGGTGACATAAAATGTCAGATAGCTTACAGTACAGGTCATGTAAGTTGAGGCACTGAAAATGTGATTCAAGTCTAATTATAGAAACTTTAATACTTGAAGCCTGCTTTTCTTGTTTGAGGTTTATTTTTATGATTTTATGATTTCATAAAGAGACTAGAGTAGATGGTCCATAGTGTTACACATTTTAACATTACTAGAAGGTCCGTAGTGTTACACATTTTAACATTATTACAAGGTCAGTAGTGTTACACAAAAAGTAATACTCCCAGTTACAAGCTCATGCTCCACAAAAAGTTATACTCCTGGTTACAAGCTCATGCTCCACAAAAAAGTAATACTCCCAGTTACAAGCTCATGCTCCACAAAAGTTATACTCCTAGTTACAAGCTCATGCTCCACAAAAAGTAATACTCCCAGTTACAAGCTAATGCTCCACAAAAAGTAATACTCCCAGTTACAAGCTCATGCTCCACAAAAAGTAATACTCCCAGTTACAAGCTAATGCTCCACAGAAAGTAATACTCAGTTACAAGCTCATGCTCCACAAAAAAGTAATACTCCCAGTTACAAGCTCATGCTCCACAAAAAAAGTAATACTCCCAGTTACAAGCTCATGCTCCACAAAAAGTAATACTCCCAGTTACAAGCTCATGCTCCACAAAAAGTTATACTCCTAGTTACAAGCTCATACTCCACAAAAAGTTATACTCCTTGTTACAAGCTCATGCTCCACAAAAAGTAATACTCCCAGTTAAAAGCTCATGCTGCACAAAAAGTAATACTCCCAGTTACAAGCTCATGCTCCACAAAATACTTCCAGTTACAAGCTCATGCTCCACAAAAAAGTTATACTCCCAGTTACAAGCTCATGCTCCACAAAAGTAATACTTCCAGTTACAAGCTCATGCTCCACAAAAGTAATACTTCCAGTTACAAGCTTATGACTTTACATTATATGACTTCTAAATGACTGTCTTTAGTTTTTAAATCTATTAGAAAACCATGATTTATTTCAATACCTTGTTATGAAATATATAATAAAACATCATCTCCAAACTACCACTAACTACTGACAAAATATCACCCAGTCCATGCAAAAGGAAACTTTCTATTCAGCTTGCATATTTCCCATTATGGTTTACAAATGTGCAGTATGGGACGCGTGCACACAAATATGCTTCATATAATAAACTTTGAAAAGCATGCAGCTATAATTGTACAAGATGTTGATTCAAGGAAACCATTTGCTATGTCCAGTCTGTAAATCCCATTTGACAAAGGAATTTCATATCATAGATATATTTTGGTTTATTCAGTCCATATTAATTTGATACCTCATTGCCTGAATGACATTTATGTGGAAGCCAGCACTACCTCTTGTGTACTTTTCAAGGTCATCATCAAACCTGTGTTTACATTACCAAGAGGAGAAGTTTACTGACATTAAGATATAAAGGGGTTTTCTGAATGAAAGCAGGCTGACAATCCAGCCATGTTGAAATCGTGGTTTTTTAATTACCTAAATACATGTATGTGATATTCCAACAGTTTATATGCATATGCATAAATCAGTTACAAACTTATTACAATGTAGCACATGTATACATTTTCCAAGATTTAAGTATTTACTGCTTGTGTGATATTAACCTCTCCTTAATTAATATGCTCATTCTATTCTTTTGTATGTTTTACATGTATAGAATGTTGCATGTCCAATTACTGTTTGTGTGATATTAACCTCTAATTAATATATTCTTATTCTTTACTTTTAAAAAATATGTTTTACTTGTATAGAAATTTAGCAAAGAATTTGGCAGAAAACGTTCAGAAAATAAATTAATAATAATAATAATAATAATAATAATAATAATAATAATAATAATAATAATATTAATAATAATAAAAACCCTCTCTCTTGTCTAATTCCCCTAGTGGAGCATAGCTTGTGTAGAATACACAACAACAGTACATATTAGTAAAACCATAGCCCCATCTGCGTTTATGGAAGTAGAACTAACAGTCATTTTTAATGCTGATTAAATTTCCTGTGTTTGTCTCTATGGCAACATTTTTCTAGATGGAAATAATTAACTAAGGTTTATCGCACATGTAATATTCAGTCTTTTCACTGTAAATAGACTGTAAACCAGACTCGTCATATCTAAAGATGGCAGCTTAATGTTGGAACCAGCAACCTTATAATTGAACAGTTGTTATGCTGTGAACTGAAGTGCATCAGCCAGATGTTTGTAGCATAAAATGTTGGTATACACATGTATTTTTCAAATTTTTGTTTAGCTGACGAGGTCATTGACCAGAGTAACTAATTGGACGGTCTGTTGTACAACATCGTTTAATTGTCCATTAGTTTGCACAAGTTTCTTATTACTTCTTCTCGAAACTACTTCGATGATTGCCTTGAAACTTTAATATGGGCATTCATCCATTTTAGTTGGTCCTAAATGAAAATGGTGCTGTTTAAACATCCATTATGGCTAGAACAGTGGTCATTTTGAAAATCTGTTACTCCTTAATGGATGGTCTAATCAACAAGGAGTTTTCCCCAAAGATTTATTGTGATGACTTATTGGTTCTGAATGAGAATGGTGCAGATCTGGCTCATAATGCATCCAACGCTCTGGTTTCTTAATGGATGGTCAAATCAACATAGGTTTTCACTGAAACACTTTTTATAATGTCTAGTTGTTTGAAAAAGAAAATGGTGCCAATCTGTCATTTAATGTCTGCCTTGGCTGCCATTGTGAAAATATTTTTGTAGCTATTTTTGCAACATTTATGGTCATATCAACATAGGTTTTCACTAAAGAAACGTCATATGATGCCTGTGTGTATGTTCCAGACTTGTTACTTTGATTTTAGAATCACTTTATTCTTTAGTGTCAAGCCAATTTTTTCAGATTGTGTTGTATATATTGTATATTACAGCTACATACAAGGTTTCAAGGTATATTAGTTCTGTAATTAAAAGAGCCATCTTCTCTAAATTATGGCTTTTTTATTATTATTATTATTGTAATTGTCTTATCAGCCATCTTTAAAAACTTGTGTTAGCTACTTTTGTCTCATCAATAGGAGAATTTTCATTAAGAAAAACTCTTTTATCGTGTCTAGTTGGCATTAAGTGAAAATGGTACCAAATCTGATGTCAATGACCACCATAGTAACCATTTTGAAAATCTTGCCACTACTTTTCTTGAATGGATGGTCATATCAGCATGGGTTTTTCACTAAGAGACTTCTTCAGATGTCTAGCTGGTCCTAATTAAAATTGTCTAGTTGGTCTTCAGATGTTTTGTTGTCCTAATGAAAATGTCTAATTGGTTCTAATAAAAATGTCTAGTTGGTTCTAATGAAAATGTCTAATTGGTTCTGACAAAAATGTCTAGTTTGTCTTCAAATGTCTAGCAAAAAATTGTGCTGATTTGATGCCACAGCAGCATCTTGGAAATTGTGACAATGCAACTCCTCGATGTATGGTCATATCAACGTAGGATTTTCACTAAAAGAGTTCTTACAACACCTAGTTTGTCTTGCATGAAATTCAGTATGCCAGCCACAAAGAAACATTTAAAATCTTGTCACTGATTGGATAAACTAACAATAGTATACAGTTTGACCTAAATCATAATTGTAGCAGACTGCTATCCACTATAACAGCCACAATGAAACATTTAAAATCTTGTCACTGATAACTACTCAATCATTTGGAATTTTATCTTGTATGGTCCTTTTTCCATTTCACCCTTCTCACAAATGCTCTTTTAGGCCCAGGCAAAGGGTCATGGCTTCAAAAGTGCATTTTTTAAAACTTACATGGCACATACAACTAGTTCTGTTCTCATATACAGTAATGTTTACATTTTTTGTCAGATTACTATAACGTGTTGGTAAGACATGCAGAGGATGCTAGCATCCTATGGATGATCTATCCAAGAACAAACTTTGAAATGGTGAAAATAAATAAAGTATAATATATGGTACAGAAAAAACAAAAAGCCCATTACAAATTAACCCATAAGAAAAACATTTAAAATCTTGTCACTGATTGGATATTCTTACAATTGTATACAGTTTGACCTAAACCATAATTGTAGCAGTCTACTTTCCAGTGTGCCAGGCACAATGAAACATTTAAAATCTTGTCAATGATTGGATATTCTTACATTAGTATCCAGTTTGACCTAAACCATGACTGTACAATTCTACTATCCAGTATGCCAGCCAGTGTCTAATTTGAAAATCTTATTTCTCAAGAATATTAGAGATGGTTTCAGCATTCGTCAATTGAATTGGTCTTATAATTCCTGAAAATTGTTTTTCAGCAGTAAAGCAATATTCCGTTCAAAGACACAATATTTGATTGTTGTTGCTTGCTACGTTTTCCACCTGATTCAATTATCATTTGGAATAAATCATTACATACAATGCTTCTCTCATTTCCACCCGGGATGGGGATGTGGGGTTAATTATAATGGGGAAATATTTGGTTATTATTTTTTTCTTTACTTGTTTTTCTGTAAGTAGATCACATAATGCATGGATTGTATGATTCTCTACCTCTTTTTATTGTAGTGATTGTCTCCTAGCTCCCATTTCCTTGACATGCTATAGTATATGTGTTCAGCTTACCCATTAGACCAACCAGTAATAACATGCTTGGATTATAACATTGTCATACCAGTACACTAACAATGGATTGTACTACTTATTCTTATCCTTGAGGTCACGACTGGGTCAGGTTCATGAGGTCAACATGTAGGATACCTTTTGATGAAAAGGTGGACTATATGGAAAGTTTTTGGGGAAAAGCATACTTATCTTGTGGTGACTATTTAAAAATAGACCAATCTTGTAATAACTTGTGCCCTGATACCTCACAGATCTGGTTAAAATGCCTTTATCTAGTTTTGTTAAATGAAGTTTTTATATTGTACTTTGCTACCAACTGCATAACAAATAAAAAATTCTCCCAATACTATATTGTCCCATGGGTTTTGTTCCATTATAAGGCTATTATGCTAAGAAGTTGTAAAAAAAAATTATTTTTGTTTTTCTGGTAACTCAATCATTTTACTTCATAATTGGAATTTTATCCTGTATGGTCCTTTTTCCTTTTCACCCTTTTCACAAATAGGGCCTAACCGAGTAGGTAATTTTCGCTGAGTACCGAATCCGAGTATTTGGATGTACTATTTGCCAGATCAGGGCACGAACCGAGTAGTAGGTGCAACTCAGGAGAGTACCGTTTGTTTCATTATCATATGCGAAGCTTAAACTTTTCGTGTACTGTATATATCGCTTATAAGATGAAAATTTTTATTATTAGTTAAAATTATTATGTATTAAAAAAACTTTTGTTTTAAAAGTTCCATATGTGTTGAATTATTTTACTTGTAACCATTTGTGTGTGTATTATTTGCTGAGGCGAATACTTCCAAATAGTACCGAAAAACCAGATATTCGGCCGAAGTGAATGTCCGAGGCGATTTCCGGTTAGGCCCTACTTACAAATGCTATTTTAGGCTCAGACAGAGGGTCATGGCTGCGAAATTGCATTTTTTAAAACTTACATGGCACATATAACTAGTTCTGTTCTCATATACAGTAATGTTTACATTTTTTGTCAGATTACTATAACTTGTTGGTAAGACATGCAAAGGATGCTAGCAACCTATGTACGATCTATCCAAGAACTAACTTTGAAATGGTGAAAATGAATAAAGTATAATAAATTAATGTACAGAACAAAAAGCCCAGTATAGATTAACCCACAAGAAAACCATTCACTTTAACACTTGATGCAAACATGGTTCAGATAAATCAGGTGAAAACTCGAGGGCATGGCAAAGATTTAAAATGTTCACTGCGGTTTGGGTTTTTGGTCCACTGGTGCTTACAAAATCACCCCGTTGATCTAAGTTGGCTTCCTCTGAAAAAAAAATTTAATGAATTTTTTATGGTAATTAATTTTAGTAAGCCAGTTAACCTTCAGTTTTGTTTCTAAATATCATATTTAATGTTTGACCACATATGCTGGACCCCATACACTGCATATTACTCATAAAACAAGTGTCTGTGACCTAAATTAAGATTTTTATTTATGAGTTATAACTAATGACATTTTTACTAAGAAACCTTTGGGGAAAAGCATATTTATCTTGTGGTGACTATTTAAAAATACACCAATCTTGTAATAACTTGTGCCCTGATACCTCACAGATCTGGTTAAAATGCCTTTATCTAGTTTTGTTAAATGAAAATTTTTAAAAAAGCCCTTATGTAGTGAACATGAAGAAAATCGCAAACATAATTAATAAGTGAAGCATTGATATATCACTCGTCTTTTTGTGAAAAATGTCAGTGTCTAAAATGTTAGAAATAACATGAAAATTTGCAAGTTATAACAAGAATACAAGTATTGTGCTTTATTTTATTGGAAAAATTATTTTTTCAATACATCCTAAATAAAATATAATGAAATAGTGATCAGTGAAAAATTCTGGCAAATGCTAGCAGGTGGCAACATTGAAAAAAATAAACATCAGTTAAATATGTCTTCTTATCAGTTTGTGTTTAATATTTTTTGTTTTCTTTTGTTAAATGTAAGCATTATAATTGTCACCTGTTCTCTTCTGTTAAAACTTCAATCAACCTTCATATCAATATATGCGAGCACTTCTTTGAGAACTAAATTAAATGCTGACATTTTGTTTTGATCTACAACTTTCATGAAGTGTTGGTTGCATTGTAAAAAATCAGTTTAAAGAGATATGTTTTATTTTATCAAGTTGACTCATTACTTCCTGAAGATTTGTTTCATTTTCGCCTGAAATACGAACAGAAAACACATTTTGGGGGCTGCTTCTAAATACATCCAATAAAATCTGCATGCAAGTAATGTCTGTTTGGTCTCATACCTCATGTTAGAAATGTCGTTTTTCATTGGCTATTTTGCTAACACATTTGCAGAAGGGTAAAAGTTGGAGTTTTTTGTTATTGTGCATATTGGACCCATTATTTTGTGTCTTGGCCACTTTTTACTTGAAATACCAAACTTATAATACTTTTTGTAAAGGTTCACCTGTCTGTCTGCATTTCAGAATGGTCTGTCTTTGAACAGAGGCCAAAAAGTCTAAAATCTTAACACAAAATCCTATTCTGATAATAGGCAAATTTTTGGTATAAAAAAAAATCAGGGCTTAAAAATGTTTTTCCCGCTGTATTTTGTTTTGTGAGTAGACAGTCCAAATGCCTTGATCTCCCTAACTGATAAATGGCTTCAAGCACTTGACCAAGGTAAAAAAAAATAGGATCTGTATTTATATATTTCAGGAAAGCATTTGACATGGTGGATCATGAAATCCTTTTGAAGAAACTGAAAATCTACCAATGAGATGAAAAAACAGTTAGATGGTTTACTTAATACTTAAGTGAGAGAACACAACATGTTTATATAAATAATGTTCTGTCTGAACCTGAAACAATTAGATATGGAGTACCACAAGGCTCAATTCTAGGTCCATTACTATTTATTGTATTTAACTATTTATTGTATTTATTAACGACCTACCACTTTTACTAAGAGACTCAATATCATCTACAGATCTCTATGCAGATGACACAACATTGTCAGACATCCAAAACACAAAGCATGAACTCGAAATTTCTTTACAGAATGCATTAAACAAGCTGGAAAACTGGTGCACATGCAATGGCATGGTAGTAAATACTGGTAAAACTAAAATATTACTTATCTCAACAAGGAAAAAAAAAAGGAAAAATCTTGATAGCAATGAACTTTGTCTGACATGGAAAGATACAAATTTGCAAATGGTTTGTCATGACAGACTACTTGGTGTTTTGGTAGATAATAACTTATCATGGACTGATCATATCAAACATATCGGTAAAATGGTCAACTCAAGTTTATGGCTTCTCCGTAGGATAAGACATCTTCTCCCTGACAGGCACAGAAAACTATTTTATAACAGTTACATACAACTATTTTATAACAGTTACATTCAACCCTTTTTAGACTACTTTAATACAGTATGGGGTAATTCAAATGATAAAAACATAGCAAAGCTGGAAAAACTTCAAAAAAGAGCATTTAGGCTCATATCAAACCAGAAAGAAAGCAAGGAAAATTTAGCTGGTAAGTTAAAAATATTACCTATTAAAGACCGAATCTGTTTAAGAAAAGCCAAATTAATGTACAGGATATCCAATGATAGTGCTCCTGAATATTTACAATCACTATTCCAGTATAGGCTGCCTGGTAATACACCTCACCTACGATCAGTATCTACAAAACAGTAAAATTCCCAAACCAAATAAGGAATTATTTAAAAAAAGTTTCCAGTATTCTGGAACTTTGCTCTGGAATAGTATTCCAGTTGAGATTAGAAATGCCCACTCTATTTCCATCTTCCTAATCCAGTATATCCAGTGGCTTCTGAGACGCTGCTGAAATAAATAAATTCCTTTGTATGAGGGCCTCAAAGTAGATTAGTTCTTAGCCAATTGTGTTAGCCACTTTAAATAAAGTCATTATTATTATTATTATTATTATTATTATTATTATTATTTGGTATCCTTCTATAACTACATGTGTCAACTTTACTGCAATACCACCTGTACTAAATGTCACACCTCAAAAAGAATTTGATGAAATTTGAGAGAAAACGCCCAGGCCTTACACACTTGTGCATGTGATAGATGATGCAAATCTGCGCTCAGATATGGTCACCATTACATAAAAGCAACTTATACTAAAAAACAGTCAAACAAAATTTGGCACCAATGGCTTTCCAATTTTAAAGTTGTGGCAATCAGTCATCAGATATGGCGGTTGCTGCTAAAGTGAAAAAACTTACCATGGCATAAAAAGCTTCCAGTAACTTTTGATCCATCATCAGAAATACCTAAAAATATTTAATTTTCCACATAAAAAGGATTGACCAAATTAGACGCAAATTATCTGAATGTGAAAGGCTTTCAAATTTTGTAAAATGATGCCTATTTGCCATCAAACGTGGTCACTGTTATTTTACAATAGAAAATCATCGAAAACAATGCTGAAAACATTCTGATGTAAAGATCTCTCAATATTGGACAAGTCGTGCAAATGTGTTTTCCAATATGGATGAAGATGATCTAAATTGGAGAAGCCTTGAAACAATTATTTTCCTAACATACAACAACAGCATTGGGAGAAATTGACTCAACAAAAATGCCTGAATAAAATTCCATTGATAGAAAATGACTAGGCATGAATTGCATTTCGGTTGGATGTTGTAGGGTTTAATGCCATTTTTCAGCACACGATTGGCTATACATGGCGTCCAGTATTTATGGCGGAGGAAGAACTAGGGAAAATCCCTAGAAAGAACAACTGACCCATGAGAAGCTACTGCCAAGCTTTCTCACATACCCACATTGGACGAATCTGAGAACTGAACCCATGCAGACAGAGCCGAGATGGCAGTGATCCGTAACGGAGAGCGCTTTAGACCACTCAGCCACTCGGGGCCCCTCTTCCGGTTGGTATTGATCTGCAATCTAATATGGCAACTAATTTATAAATGAGAAAGCTTTTTACAATGTTTGCAAAACAAATTCTGAAAAGAATTTGATAAAATTTAACAGAAGTCATCCTAGTATGAAGGACTTTCCAATTCTTAACAAATGTTGTTGACCTTGCATCAAATTTGGCTGCCATTAACAAAGATTGTCAAACCGTTAAATGACCTCCACATAAACCACTTAACAGAATTAGAAAGCAGCCAGGCATAAAGGGCTTTTGACCATGTACAAAACATGATGCCACTCCAGTATCAAATATGGCAGCTGTTATTAAAAATAGAATAGAGAATTAAAATGTCTTATCAAACACTGCTCAACAGTATGACCAAATTTGACAGAAAACTTTTTTGTTTGAAGGGCTTTTGAATGCTTTCAAATAATGCCAGTCAAGTCATTAGTTATGACCACCTTTAGATTCAATAAGAATGAAATCACTTTTCAGAAACTGTTTTGACAGAATTGGACAAGCTGTAACAGCATCGATCCATTATGGGTTTTCAGTTTTATGCAAATGATTCCATTCCTCCATCAAATATTGCCATTATTATTAAAAATACATAAACCATTAAAAAGATTCATTTAAAAAAATATAAATTAAAGCATCCATGCATGAAAGGCAATCAATTTGTACCAATGATGCTGGTCCACCATTAGTAAAAGCAGAGAAACATTTCAACAACTTCTCAAAATGGTGACCTGAGTTGAGAAATTGATTCAGAGGGCTTTCAGTTGTAAACTTGTAGAGCTGATACTGTATTCTAATAACCACTCCAGTGGTCTAGTGGTTAGAGCATCTGCCATAGAAGTGGGAGATCGTGGGTTTGATCTTAATTCGAGTCATACCAAAGGCTTACAAAAATGGTACTAACAGCTGCCTCGCTTGGCACGCAGCATTAAGAGGTTAGTGTTAGGACTGGTTGGTCTGGTGTCAGGATAATGTGACTGGGTTGGACATCATGCTACATGTCTGCAGCATGATGCTCCAGTGCTATACATCACTATAAACTACCTCACTGCAGACATCGTAACGATACGACTTAAAAATCGTTAAAGCTATGTTAAAAATCCTAATCACACAAACAAATAAACTATTTTATTAAATAAGGGCTGCAATATTAAAGATTTTTTTAAAGTTTTTTAATTTAATTTTTTTTAATTTTAATTGACTTCTTAGTTCTGCTTAGCTGAATTTAATCAAATTTGACAAAGCTCCCAGGTAACAAGGTTTTGAAGGTATAAATGATGCCTATCAAACATCAGTCACAATTTAACAAATTGGAAAACCTTGAATAGCGTTATTTCTAAGACTGCTTAAAAGAATTAGACCAACTTTTACAGAAAAGCATCAAGGTCTTCCAATCTTTCAGTTTTGGACAGCTTTAGCTATTAAGCCGTCAAATATATCAAAGTTACAAAACAGAAATTTGGAAGGTTATTTTCAAAAGATTGATTGAACAGTATAATAAAAAGGGATACAGAAATTTGGAAGGTTATTTTTAAAAGATTAAATGAACAACATATGAAAAAAGGCTACAGAAATTTGGAAGGTTATTTTCAAAACATTGAACAGCATAGGAAGAAAAAGGCTACAGAAATTTGGAAGGTTATTTTCAAAACATTGAATAGCATAGGAAAAAAAGGATACAGAAATTTGGAAGGTTATTTTCAAAACATTGAATAGCATTGAAAAAAAGGCTAATGAGATTTGGAAGGTTATTTTCAAAACATTGAACAGCATAGGAAGAAAAAGGCTACAGAAATTTGGAAGGTTATTTTCAAAACATTAGACAGCATAGGAAGAAAAAGGCTACAGAAATTTGGAAGGTTATTTTCAAAACATTGAATACCATAGGAAAAAAAGGATACAGAAATTTGGAAGGTTATTTTCAAAACATTGAATAGCATTGGGAAAAAAGGCTAATGAGATTTGGAAGGTTATTTTCAAAACATTGAACAGCATAGGAAAAAAAAAAGAAAGCATCTTACAGACTCAGACTTCTTGACCAATTGCTTTTGAGGGTGCCAAAAATTTTCAGTTTTGACTTCTCGTCCTGCTGAGCAAGTAACTGAAACTTTTATTTTTTTCCTATTTAGGTTTTAATCATCCTACATTATACATGTACAAATGCTACATCTGTTTAAAATGCCATGTCGGATTGGATGTACAAATGCTACATCTGTTTAAAATACCATGTGATTCGATGAACATCTTGAGACAGTGTCCAATCAGATGAGTGCAACTTTCAGACCCAGTTAACTGGCAGCCATTGAATAGTGTCATGCTCACTTGGGACTTATTGTATATTTTTTTACAGTGGAAAGCTGACCTCTCCAAAATGGAAGCCATTTCGAGGAATGCACTTGACGATAAAAGACAAAATTCGGCTGAACAACATTATTTGGAGAGAATGGCACATGCAGTGTAAGAGGCAACATTTTTGTCTTTTCAACAAAGCATAAGTAAGGCATACATAAGAGTGATACATGCAGTGTAAGATTGTTAGAATCTATGTGTATGGTTGGAAAATTCCAGCAGAAAACAAGTGTTTGCATCCTGTACAAGGTTTGCAGAGTGTCTGATACAAATTCTGATACATAGGTGTAATTCTCCTAAGCGACAAAGATGCATATTGAAAGATTATCAATTCCTAAATGAAAATGAGGGTCAAAGAGTGATGCAACGTTCAAACAACTAACAAAAACTTGAAAATTTCCATGCTTAGAGGTTGAATGTAAGAAGTTAGGTTTACATTTAGTGTAAAAGATATTGAAGCATATCGGCATTCAAAGAACAGTGGTCGAGATCACTAAGGCATGACAGTGGCAATACACAGCGTACTAGCTGTGTACTAAAGAAAGCCTATGCAATGATACCAAATTTGAACAGGTCAAAAAGTAAAGTCCAGTCTTGTCCCTAAAGTTAAATGGGACAGAAAGAAAAAAAATTAAGCCATGAATCAGCTTTTATCTTGAATTGATTTACTATTCATAAATAATGAAAAAATGAATTTTGAAAAAGATATAAAAAAACACTTTAGTCAGCTCGAAACCAGAGCACAGAACCTGTGCATTTAGCTTGACCAGTCAGTATTGCCAGTGTTGTGCTGGACACTTCAATCCTTGCTATATTTTAGTTGGCTTTGAGCATTTATAATGAGGGAATTGGGATGATAATTTGCCACTTTGTGTGCAGTATGAATGGAGTAAAAGGTTATGTGAAGAAAGACAGTGGTCACATGAGGAAAGATTGAGATGTCCTACATTGGTGTTTTACGCTTGAAAATATGCTCATTCATCTAGGAATGTGAGAATTACATTGTTTTTCATCCCAGCTTAGCATAAGCATGGTGTACAGTTTTCCTTTGCAATGTCATTGTTGTTAGTATCAATGTTAATATCTAGCATTTAGCTTGACTTTTAAGATTTCATCGATATGATAAATAAACGTAATTTTTTTCAATGAAAAGTTGTGTAATGAAATCTTTACAATAATGAAAATTAACACAAGCCCGAATCAGAGTTTGTTTTGTTTCTTCCAAATATCTGCACTAAATTGTGTTAAACTGTTAACAGTTTTCACTTGGCATTAATCCTACAATTGTTCAGACACATGTTTTTCTTTTCCAGATATTTTACACAAGAGATCTTTAGTTTGCCAATTTGCTACCCCATTATCTGATGATGTCCACACAAAGCCAGAGGTGAGAACTAATCGTATTTGAAAAGGAAGTATGCATGAGTTTCCATTCTTGTATATTATGGTCAAAGGTAAATGGTGGACACCAGTTGCTACACAGTTTCCTTTTTATGCCCCACTATGGCAGTATTATGGGTGTATTTTTTCTCTGTGTACAGCTACACATGTGCAACACCTTGGATAAGTTTTGCATTTCAGCTGTTTCAGGCAGTACTGTGTGTTCCATGAACACATTTATAGTTTCCCAATAACATGTTTTGGTTGCTGCTTTTTATTGGTACTGTTCGTTTTCTTGATGTTATTGCACATTAGCAATGTGATTTATCATTTCATTGGTGGATTCAGGCTGCCAAAGATGCTGGCAAGAATATATTGTCAGTCTGAAAAATAACATCACCACCTGCCAACCATCAACCCAAATTAGTCCTGTTTACTATGCATGGCACTGATATAGAGTATCATAATCAGGTGTGGTCAATACTATTAGTACTTTTCAATTAAGACAGGTACTTCAGATGTACATAACACTAGGCTATTTGCTGGTTGTCAGTGAAAGAAAACCCTTTCATGAGCTGTAATGTAGGCCTTGGCACTCTGACAGGCAGATGTGTTTAGTGTGCTTTCTACAGAATGACTTGTTGTTAAGATACTCTTGTGGTATCATTCTATACATGCAAAACATATTTATAAAAGAAAAGAATGAATATATTAATTAAAGGTTTAATATCACACAAACAGTAATTGGACATATAACATTCTATACATGTAAAACATATAAAAGAATACAATGAGCATATTAATTAAGGAGAGGTTAATATCACACAAACAGTAAATACATAATTTTTTGGCAAGTCGCTTTTCATTTTTGAACTTATTTGGCATTGGTACCATATAGCCATTGTTGTGATGAGGTGCCGTAAAATGCTACTATAGCTATATGCGTCCTAGTTGTTTCCTTGATTGGTCACTGGTTACAACTGTCCCCACCTTCTCAAAGTGGAGGACATAGTATACACACTCCAGTTTCTACTGTTATGAGTTAGGCTCTAATCAACAATAACAAAGAAAGAGTGAAAATAAGCTTTGTAAAATTTAACAAATAATTTATTTCCCTGGAAAAAGATTGTAAAAATGGAAAAAGAGCTTAGAGTTTTAAGAACTGAATCCAAAAGTAATCCCTGAATAATCAACAAATTAAATTACAAAAGTCCTAGCAATGAAATGTTCTAATAGATTCAAGTTTGAGTCCTGTTGGAAAATCCAAGATGGAAGACGATGACGTAGTTTGAGTCTTGCTGGAAAATCCAGGATGGAAGACATATGCTGAAGTCTGTTTTGTGTTTATCTATAGTTCCTTGTAGAATCACAAGATTTACTACTCTGGTATTGGAACTCTAAATAATATTATGATAAACTGTCTTTGTCCTAGAATTACATATGAGCACATAAAATATTTCCAGATATACGAATTAATCCTTTAAAAACCAAATGAAATGAAGAATTTTTAACATGAATTCAAAAACTGGCATAACGTCATTTGTAAAAGCCCAGAACTGAGAATATTTCTCTAAAACAAAGGTTAAATCATAAACTAAGACAGTTTTTGTTAAAATTCCAAATTGCAAATTCACAAAAGGGTTGGGGGTTATGTGATCGTTTATATCACATACTCCAAACATGACCCTGACAAGAACCAATCATTTACTGTAAGAATAAAAAGTTGTTTACTTAGCGGTTTCCACTAACCTTGTTGAATCAAGATCAGGATCTAGGTCATCATTACTTGTTTACCAAAGAATAATTTAGTAAACCAATTTTCTAAAAAAAAAAAACAAACATCGTCTCTTGTGAATAAATATTCATTACAATATCATGTAATGAAAATAAAAAAGAATTTAAAACTGACAAATGATATCAAATTAAAACATATATATATATATATATATATATATATATATATATATATATATATATATATACATACGTAACACTACAGCCATCCAGCGTGCTTGTCACTCTGCAATTTTAAAGCCATTTGAGATTGTGTACCACATTGGGAGTGCTTATATAGCATCACTAAAATTTTGGTGTCATACCACATTAGGTGTCCTCTCTTCAAGGTCATGGTCTCTGCTTAATATTTTTTCTTTGATTACTCTTTAATGTACAACTTCCAGGTCATTTGCGACTAAGGGTTTATTGCTTGTTATACTTTAACACTATAATGAAAGTTGTGTATCACCTTGGTGTTACTGTCTTCAATATCAAGGTCTCTGCTTAATATTTTTTATTTAATTACTCTTTAATCTTCAACTTTAAGGTCATTTGCAACTAAGAGATGTGGCTTGTTATACTTGAACATTATCACTACCAGGATTGTTGTGGTTCACATTGGTGGTACTGTATTCAAGGTCAAGGTCTCTGCTTAATATTTTTTAGATGTGGCTTGTTATACTTGAACATTGTCACTACCAGGAATGTTGTGTATCACATTGGTGGTACTGTCTTCAGTGTCTAGTTTATTGCTTGATGATTTGTGTTTGACATCAACTTCATTTCGAAAGCTTTTAAGACATTTGAGACATTATATTTATTTCACTGAAACGTATTACACACCACATTGGGAGTCCTGTGTTTACGATCAGGTCGATGTTTTTGTTTTCGTTGCTTTTTTCCATCAGATGTGCTTTTTAAGCTGTTTCAGATACGAGACATCTTAAACTTGAACATCATAACTAAAAGTTGTCTGGTACGACATTGGAGTACTTTTGTCAAAGTTAAGATCATGTCACAAAAATTTGTCTTAAATGACAAATGACATTGGAGTACTTGTCAAAATCAAGATCATGTCACTAAAAGTTGTCTGGTATGACATTGGAATACTTTTGTCAAAGTTAAGATCATCTCACTAAAATTTGTCTTAACCGACAAATGACATTGGAGTACTTTTGTCAAAATCAAAATCATGTCACTAAAGGTTGTCTGATACGGCATCGGAGTACTTTTATCAAAGTTAAGATCATGTCACAAGTTTTTGTTTTCATCAAACATTCCCTGCTGCTCTCAGACTTTAAAGTAGTCCGAGATTAAGGGAAGAAAAGTGGTATCATATCATTCCTTGAAGCTATGCTACCTAACCTTTCCCCAAGGTCCTGGTCAAAAGTTTCCATCACTTTTTTTTTTCCACTCTGTATCTTTTAAACCATTTAAGAGATTAAACTTGTTGTACTGTCATCATTTAAAGAGTGTTATGTACATCTATCACATTGGGGATTTTCATGGTCGTTGTTATGGGAACAGTAATATTACATTTAGGTTTCCGCTCTAATTTTAGAACTTTGTGTTATTTGTTTATCATCACTGAAAGGAACAAACCATAGTACATTTCTACTTTTCAGTTTGATGGCATCTCAGGCATCACTGAAAATTTTATCGCCATGGTCAAGGCCACTAATCAAATTTGTCTAAAATTACATTTGTACACTTTCCCGTAAAGCTGTACGAGATTATGTAGTAAAACTTGGTTACTTTTGATATTCACACAAACTGTACAGCTCTTTTGTAAAGTTCAGTCTGATTTTTATGTTTTAATTTTTTTTCATGATTTTCAATTTTTTTAGTATTTGACATTTTTAATTTTTTTCGACTATTAGACATTATAAAGGAGAGCAGGAGTCAAAATCTTAACTTTAGTTGCTTGTTATTATCACATCAGAGCATTCTGTGGTTATTGATGCCAACAGATACATGGATACCTGCCCTTTAAATAAAACCCAGGTAATAAAATGAGCAAGCCTGTACATGCAAAAAAGAAATATTCCTAATTCAGATCAAGATACAGAATAACGATTAGAATTTAAGGTTAATGACATGTGCACATTTATTCATCACCACAGGGACTCATATGGCTGTTACAATTTACTTGTCATACATGTACTTTATAATAATTCAAGGTAGAACACTTCTTCTCACGCAATGTTTTTAAGAATCAATTCTGATATTTAAAACCAGACTGTCTTAACTTCGTGTTTGTCCATAGTTCATGCAACATTTTTCTCGTAACTTAAACTCTTGTTTTGAGATCTGATGACATTACTGTATCAGTACCTTTTGTCAACAGTGACATTAAGTGCAGATTAAGAAATATTCAACAAAATAAAATTTAAATACATGCTACAAATTCCAATAATAGAAAGCACAATATAACTAACGTCATTTTAATACATGCTACAAATTCCAATAATAGAAAGCACTATATAACTAACGTCATTTAAATACATGCAACAATTCCAATAATAGAAAGCACAATATAACTAATGTCATTTAAATACATGCTACAAATTCCAATAATAGAAAACACAATATAACTAATGTCATTTAAATACATGCTACAAATTCCAATAATGGAAAGCACAATATAACTAATGTCATTTAAATACATGCAACAATTCCAATAATAGAAAACACAATATAACTAATGTCATTTAAATACATGCAACAATTTCCAATAATAGAAAACACAATATAACTAATGTCATTTAAATACATGCTACAAATTCCAATAATAGAAAGCACAAGATAACTAATGTCATTTAAATACATGCAACAAATTCCAATAATAGAAAACACAATATAACTAATGTCATTTAAATACATGCAACAAATTCCAATAATAGAAAGCACAATATAACTAATGTCATTTAAATACATGCTACAAATTCCAATAATAGAAAACACAATATAACTAATGTCATTTAAATACATGCAACAAATTCCAATAATAGAAAGCACAATATAACTAATGTCATTTAAATATGCTACAAATTCCAATAATAGAAAACACAATATAACTAATGTCATTTAAATACATGCAACAATTCCAATAATAGAAAGCACAATATAACTAATGTCATTTAAATACATGCTACAAATTCCAATAATAGAAAGCACAATATAACTAATGTCATTTAAATACATGCTACAAATTCCAATAATAGAAAACACAATATAACTAATGTCATTTAAATACATGCTACAAATTCCAATAATAGAAAACACAATATAACTAATGTCATTTAAATACATGCTACAAATTCCAATAATAGAAAACACAATATAACTAATGTCATTTAAATACATGCAACAATTCCAATAATAGAAAACACAATATAACTAATGTCATTTAAATACATGCAACAAATTCCAATAATAGAAAACACAATATAACTAATGTCATTTAAATACATGCAACAATTTCCAATAATAGAAAACACAATATAACTAATGTCATTTAAATACATGCTACAAATTCCAATAATAGAAAGCACAATATAACTAATGTCATTTAAATACATGCTACAAATTCCAATAATAGAAAGCACAATATAACTAATGTCATTTAAATACATGCAACAAATTCCAATAATAGAAAGCACAATATAACTAATGTCATTTAAATACATGCTACAAATTCCAATAATAGAAAACACAATATAACTAATGTCATTTAAATACATGCAACAAATTCCAATAATAGAAAGCACAATATAACTAATGTCATTTAAATACATGCAACAATTCCAATAATAGAAAGCACAATATAACTAACATCATTTAAATACAGGCAACAATTCCAATAATAGAAAGCACAATATAACTAACATCATTTAAATACATGCAACAAATTCCAGTAATAGAAAGCACAATATAACTAATGTCATTTAAATACATGCAACAAATTCCAGTAATAGAAAACACAATATAACTAATGTCATTTAAATACATGCTACAAATTCCAATAATAGAAAGCACAATATAACTAATGTCATTTAAATACATGCTACAAATTCCAATAATAGAAAACACAATATAACTAATGTCATTTAAATACATGCTACAAATTCCAATAATAGAAAGCACAATATAACTAATGTCATTTAAATACATGCTACAAATTCCAATAATAGAAAACACAATATAACTAATGTCATTTAAATACATGCTACAAATTCCAATAATAGAAAGCACAATATAACTAATGTCATTTAAATACATGCAACAAATTCCAATAATAGAAAGCACAATATAACTAATGTCATTTAAATACATGCTACAAATTCCAATAATAGAAAGCACAATATAACTAATGTCATTTAAATACATGCTACAAATTCCAATAATAGAAAGCACAATATAACTAATGTCATTTAAATACATGCTACAAATTCCAATAATAGAAAGCACAATATAACTAATGTCATTTAAATACATGCAACAATTCCAATAATAGAAAGCACAATATAACTAACGTCATTTAAATACATGCAACAATTCCAATAATAGAAAGCACAATATAACTAACGTCATTTAAATACATGCAACAATTCCAATAATAGAAAGCACAATATAACTAACGTCATTTAAATACATGCAACAATTCCAATAATAGAAAGCACAATATAACTAACGTCATTTAAATACATGCAACAATTCCAATAATAGAAAGCACAATATAACTAATGTCATTTAAAGACATGCAACAAATTCCAATAATAGAAAGCACAATATAACTAACGTCATTTAAATACATGCAACAATTCCAATAATAGAAAGCACAATATAACTAATGTCATTTAAATACATGCAACAAATTCCAATAATAGAAAGCACAATATAACTAACGCCATTTAAATACATGCTACAAATTCCAATAATAGAAAACACAATATAACTAATGTCATTTTTCCCTCAAGTTTATGGCCCTGAAGTGAGTAATATCTGTTCAAGTCATGGCCGCTGTTCACAAGTTTGTTTACTGGACTTTTTATTTTTTTTATTAGTGGAAAACTCAAGGCAGATTTATTTGTAATTGCAAAGACAACACAAAAACTTTGTTAGCATAACATGCACTTATTTTACCATGTTAGGAAAAAATGTATGAAATGGACAACTATACAGAATGAAATTTTTCACTTAAATATTTAAATATAATGAAAACTTTTGTTATTTAATAACACTGAGAAAAAAATCTAATTTGAATTGACCAGTGTGTAAATATTGTAAATTTTGCATTAATTTCACATGAAACAGTTCAAGAAAACTGACTATTCTTCAATGTGAAACCACTCGTAAAAGATTCATTCTAGTTTGATGCTACATATGTAGCGGACCAGTCTAAATTGAGAATATATTACGTCAGATATCATTAAAAAAAATGGGCTGTATCGATGTGACTTTTGAATGTTATGTGACTGCAAAAAATTTGAGGAAAAGGACTTTTTAAACTTAAAAACCTGTTGCACCAGACCATCATTAAGGGACGAACCATGGCAGGTTGAGGGTACTACTAGAGTAACTATCTGACATCATCTGTGGACTTGATCAGATGGCTATTCACTAACGTTAATATAGACATGATGACTGTTAGCATAAATAAAATTATCCATTTCTTTTATGTTTATACTCTTGTACTAATCCACATGGATTGAGTTGATTGTGACAAATACTTTAACTGCAGAGCCAGGTAAGCAACAAAAACACTAAATACAAGAAATATTTACATTTTTCAGACATTTTTCTGTAATTATGGCTTGTAATATATTAAGTGCTCTTTTTATGTACAGATTATGCTTATTGCCAATTATATTAGTAATAAATTAAGCTAATACCTCTCTTGGGGGTTGGCACATGTAAACCTACAGCAAAGCAGTTCCAATTCACATTTAATACAATTTACCTTTGATCAGCTACTCGGGTAACGGATCATTACAATGGACGAGTAGCTGGTAGAAATTTCCCAAAATGTTGACATCTCTGTCTGTGGGATTTTGAAAACCAATATTTCTAGCTTCTGTACTTACTTTTTCTTCCTGTCATCATCCTCCCCACCAGTTGTTTATAAAGTTTTTAAATAATTACAGCACTCATATCCTGTTTTTTTACTCGGCTTATGATCAGGAAGGTAAAGAAAGGTGGGAAGGAAATTGATTCTCTTTCTCCTTTTGAGACAAAGAAGAATTGTCATCTAAGTATTTCCTTCAAAAAGAGCTTTTGTAAATGCATTCTGACTAATAGAATTCATAGTTATGTACAATTTTATTTCATAGTCTATCGTTATGGAAGGATATTACTGGAAGAGACGATTGGACACGGTCACAGCTGAGTACAAACGATGGCGGAAGTTTTTCAAATCCAGGTTACCAAAGAGAAGTCCACTCGAAATATCGGAGGTACAAAAATGATGTGCTTCTATTTGCATGAAAAACTCTGCTTATTCAGTAATTCATAGTGACAGGATAATTGCAATGGATCATAAAAACGTTTTTGATCATGTAGAAATACTATTAAATATTTTGTTTGGTTCTTTTGTTCAATATAGACAGATAGGAACCACAATCAAAGAATGTTAGCTATTTCTTGAAACTAAAATTATTTTCAGCAATCTTGGCACTGAATTTATTGACACCTGTTTTTTTTTCTGCACGAATTGGAATACCAATTTTTTTACCATCTCCATGGAGTTTAATTATGTACCTGTAATCTTGTTTATTTTATAATATAATAAGGTCTTTGTCTGGTACATTCATATGTAGCAGTCAAGTTGACAGATCATATGTCTTGCTGTTACCTTGTAAAAGCTACGATGGAAAAAGTCAGTACCAGACCAGATTTTACCGTTACAGATGCTAATCAGTGAATCTCATTGCATGGTTAATCATTTGCATAGAGCTGTGAAAATTACATTTTAAACAACTCTGTAGAGTAAGAAAATGAAATGAATGTGTTTCTGACCTTTACAAGAACTGCATTCATAATGGACAGCATCACAAGTCCACCACGTTCCACCACGAATTTTATTCTGTCTGTAAATTATCAGGTCAGCATCATTAAATGTAGCTAAAAGTACCTAATCCATTTCAGACAAAGTATTTAAAATGAATTAGTTACTTTAGCTACAATTAACAATGCAAACCTGAAAACTTACAAAAGTTAAAGATAGTGTAAAATTCGCGATACTGTGTTTAACAAACTACAGCGTAATCCCATTCACTGTAGGTCACCATCTTAATTTATACACAGTAACAACTTTGATTCAGAGTTAATTTATAAAGTAAGGAGATAGTGTTTCCATGCAGCAAATACCATGTTTAGTTTTATTGGCTTGGTGAGAGTGAAAGCCTTCATCTTCAGTAATGGTTAGATCACATGACTTAGTTATTTATAAATAGAAACTGGCAAAATCCAGGACTATGTTGGTCCCCAGCAAAGAAAACTTGGTTATTAGTTTTGAAGAGTAAATAAAAGAACCAATGGTATACTCAAAATAAACTCCATAGTAATGCCAAGTACATTGTTTTAAAATATTCTTATCCGTGACTGTGCCAAAATTACTGATGTTTCAGCGCAATGGAATGGAATGGAAACTGAATGATTGGTTTATTGTCTATGATACAGAAGGATGAATGCTTTAGTTTTTATTGTTTCATTTTGAATGAAATATCAAACCCTTGCAACCCATCAAAGAAAAAAGCCAAATTTCCTTCAGGTGCTGTGTTTTTGCCAACGATCACTGATCATTCTGCACGGATATGGAATTACAGCTATATGAATAGAATACATTGACTATTTCTTTTAGACTTTGATGTTACAACAGTTATTAACACCTTTAAGACTTTAAACACATTTTACAGTTTGTCAGTACATGAATACCGACAACCATATCTTTTTTCTGGTAAAAGGGCAAATTTTATTGGTGAAAAACAGCATCTACTGGTGATGGAATTTCAGGGACACATAACTACTCCCACAGAAGTCTAACATTGGACGAGTAAGCTTTCGAGTCTTAACTGTGCCCAAATTTTCCAAGGCATCGGTCAAGGATAACATATTTTAATGTCTTATTTTTTCTCCTTTGTTTAGAATGAGAGTCATGCATTGTTACTTGAAAGGGTTGCAGATGTCCTACAAATACCCAGGAACCAGCAGATATCAAACACTGATCTCCTCCTGAATTCAACCGATTTCTCAGACATGATGGATTTGTCTGACAGTTTGTTTACAAGCTTGAATCAGCCATTTGCTTTCCCTACTACAAGAGAACTTTGTAAGATATTCTTTTTGGTATCTATGGTCAATTTGCTTTTGTAAGACATTTTGACATATGAAGTCTTTCATATTACACTTTACTCCTAATTGAGACAGATACATGCAATTGAAATTCTTTTCAGCAAGTGTTAATATTGAATGCTCTGAACAAGCAGGTAAAATCCTTCTACAAATGGGTCTTGATTCTGAATATACAGTTTAATCCTTTTCCCATTGCTTGCAAACCACACACTTCTAAAAAAAATGCCAACAGTCGTGTCCGATAAATGGTATGATCATTAATATATTCATGACATTATATAAAGAAGCAGTCGAATCAGCTGAAGTCTGACAAATAAATAAGGGGGCCCCAAGTGGCAGAGTGGTTTAAAGCGCTGTCCGTTACGGACCACTGCCATCTCACCTCTGTCTGCATGTGTTCGATTCTAAGATTCGGCAAAACGCAGTTATGTGAGAAAGCTTGCCGGTAGCTTCTCATGGGTCGGTGGTTCTTTCCGGGGGTTGTCCGGGTTCTTCCTCCACCATTAATACTGGCTGCCATGTATAGCCTATATTGTGCTGAAAAATTGCGTTAAACCATAAAAAACAAACAAAACAAAACAAATAAATAAAGAATATTTGTTTTACTGGCATAAGTATGAGAAAATGTACGGTTAAACAACTTTTACCATGTCAGATTTGTTTTAGATTAATTTTATGATCAAGTTTAGTTTTATAGTACTTTAGAAGTCTGATACAGTATTACTGTGTCTTAGCAAGACACTGTATTTACAAAATACTTGCTCATGATAGTGTTGAATTTTGTTGCTCCTCATGAGTGATGTGTGATATTGCCATTGGATTATTTCCAAAAGACGTGATGTCTAGATGGTCCTAAATAGAAATGGTTACAATTTGATATCAGTATAGTCGCTACAGTGGCTATGTAGTTGGTCATATATGAAAACGGTGGCAATGGAGGCATTCAATATGCCTGCCAAGGTGGCCATCTTGAAACTCTTGTTGTCACTACTTCTGAATGAATGGTAATATCGGGCTTTCACTGAAAGACTTATGATGTCAAATGGGTTGTTAATGAAAATGAATGCTCATGTGGGGCTTTCACTGTAAGACTTATGTCAAGTGTTTTTTTTTTTTTTAATGAATGGTCATATGGAGCTTTCACTGTCAAGTGGATTGTTAATGACTTGTAATATGAGGCTTTTACTGAAAAACTCTTACAATGTCAAGTGGATTGTTAATGACTTGTAATATGAGGCTTTTACTGAAAAACTCTTACAATGTCAAGTGGATTGTTAATGACTTGTAATATGGGGCTTTTACTGAAAAACTCTTACAATGTCAAGTGGATTGTTAATGACTTGTAATATGAGGCTTTTACTGAAAGACTTTTGATGTCAAGTGGTTTGTTATTGAATGGTCATATGGGGCTGCCACTGAAAAACTCTTTATCGTGTCAAGTTAATGAAAATGATTCGGGTCTAACCTAATACAGCTGCAATGATGACTATCTTGAAAATTTCGTTATCACTACTTCTTCTAGATGGCAGGCCGTAACGACATTGCATTTTTACAAAATGAGTTATTAATTTATTTTCAGAATTTATTTTTCATCCTGTTTGTGTTAGACTTCATGCACAGACTTTCCTAAGAGATATTGAAGATCCATGGCAATATTGGGCTCAAACATCAGTGGTCAGGGTCTTAATAACAATTAAGCTTGCCTTAAACATAGATTTATGTAAGAGATATTGAAGATCATATGCAATATAGGGCTCAAAATTCAGTGGTCAGGCTCTTAATAACAATTAAGCTTGCCTTATCATGAGGTATGGAACTAATTTCTGTTAGCAAAACTATTTTACTGTGGTTTTGTTATAAAAAAAATAATTGGTTACATTTCCATTCATCTGTTTATTCAGTATAAGGCTTATGTTTAGAATATATTTTGTTTGTCCATATTGATGACAGATATAAAAAGCACCAAAATTAACCACGGTCAAATAATGTATTTGCTCCATGCTTCTGCTTTATAACACTAGGAGCTATACAAGTTTTATAACACTATTAGCCATTCAAGTTTTGTTATAGTGGGAGACCTACAAGTTTTATATCACTGGGAGCCATAACATGTTTTTAACACTAAGAACCATTTTAGTTTTGTAACTACAAGATGTACAAGTTTTATAACATTTGGAGCTGTGCAGGTTGTATAAGACCAGGAGCTATTCAAGTTTTATAACACTGGAGCTGTTCAGGTTGTATAACACCAGGAGCTATTCAAGTTTTATAACACTGGAGGATCTAACAGTTTTATATTACTTGGAGCCATACAAATATTTTGATAATAATAAGAGCCGTATGCAAAAGTTTCATAACATTTGGAGTCATAAATGTTTGATAACTCTTGGAGCCATAAGTTTTATAACACTGGGAGTGACATAAAAGTTTTAAAACACTAGGAGTGACGTTAAAGTTTTCAAACACTAAGAGATATAAAATTGGCCAGTGTTATGACTGCACATTCTCGTAGTATTCTTTAAATAGATATTTCCAGAATGTTTGATGACATCAGTAGTTGGTAATGGGAATTGCTATGAAATTAAGAGGATTTTGTTTGGTTTTTTTTGCAGCTGGCTTTGGGTTTGGTGACATTATTCAGCCAGGGTTAGTCCAGTTCCAGCCCAGCCTTGGCCTGGAACCTGACTTCATGGATATAGATGGTGAGTAGAATGGGTGACGAGATTGAATTTCTTTGGTTTGTTTCTTTTTATGCTCCACTGTGACAGTGGGTAGGGCATACAGTGAATGCTTGACCCTCTAATGGCAAACATGAGTCTGTGAATCAGACAGTTGTCTAGTTTTACATTCAATTTAGAGTTCACGCATGGTATTGGGGCATCCATATTCCATAAACAAAGTTCTTGTTTCGTACCAAAATAACTCCAAATTGTACAAAATTTATACATTATTTACTGGGAAAGAAATATTGTTTTATTAGTTGAATGTATACAGCATTTAGAGCTATTTATTGCACGAGTTTCTCAATGTTTTCTGTTTAAATATTTTACGAGTATGGCTTGTTTATGCTGCTGTTTCACTTTTATAAACAATATTTACTTCTTATAGGACAGCAGAGCTTATAGGATGGTCTGTTACTGATCATACATTGTCAGTTTGTTAGCTTCATTTGTTGTTATTACAGTCTCAAAACTGCATAGTGGATTGCCATGAAACTTTGCAGGGCCCTGAGTGGTCTAAATCACACACTGTTATGGATCACTGCCAACTTCTGTGGCATGAATTCAAGTCTCTGGCTCAGCCAATGTGTGCACATGAGAAAGCTTGCCAGTAGCTTTTCGTGGGTTATTGGTTCTTTCCAGGATTTTGCCAAGCTCTTCCTCCATCAGTTAACTGGCTGCCATGTGTAGCTTATCTCGTGCTGAAAATTGACATTCAACACCATAGAAGCCATAGCAATAGCAAAAAGCTATGAAACTGTACACATACAATCATCCAATGGTCTAGTTTGTCCAAAATGAAACTGTGCAGCACGAACATCCAATATGGCCACGGCAGAGGCCATCATTAAATTATGCCCAGCAACCGTCTTGAAACTCTTATTATTACGACTCCTAAATTTATGGTTGAATTAACATTGGTTTGTCTTATAATGTATAGTAGGTCCTAAATGGATGGTTGAATTAACATTGGTTTGTCTTATAATGTATAGTAGGTCCTAAATGGATGGTTGAATTAACATTGGTTTGTCTTATAATGTATAGTAGGTCCTAAATTTATGGTTGAATTAACATTGGTTTGTCTTATAATGTATAGTAGGTCCTAAATTTATGGTTGAATTAACATTGGTTTGTCTTATAATGTATAGTAGGTCCTAAATTTATGGTTGAATTAACATTGGTTTGTCTTATAATGTATAGTAGGTCCTAAATTTATGGTTGAATAAACATTGGTTTGTCTTATAATGTATAGTAGGTCCTAAATTTATGGTTGAATTAACATTGGTTTGTCTTATAATGTATAGTAGGTCGTAAATTTATGGTTGAATTAACATTGGTTTGTCTTATAATGTATAGTAGGTCCTAAATTTATGGTTGAATAAACATTGGTTTGTCTTATAATGTATAGTAGGTCGTAAATTTATGGTTGAATTAACATTGGTTTGTCTTATAATGTATAGTAGGTCCTAAATTTATGGTTGAATTAACATTGGTTTGTCTTATAATGTATAGTAGGTCCTAAATTTATGGTTGAATTAACATTGGTTTGTCTTATAATGTATAGTAGGTCCTAAATTTATGGTTGAATTAACATTGGTTTGTCTTATAATGTATAGTAGGTCCTAAATTTATGGTTGAATAAACATTGGTTTGTCTTATAATGTATAGTAGGTCCTAAATTTATGGTTGAATTAACATTGGTTTGTCTTATAATGTATAGTAGGTCCTAAATTTATGGTTGAATTAACATTGGTTTGTCTTATAATGTATAGTAGGTCCTAAATTTATGGTTGAATTAACATTGGTTTGTCTTATAATGTATAGTAGGTCCTAAATTTATGGTTGAATAAACATTGGTTTGTCTTATAATGTATAGTAGGTCCTAAATTTATGGTTGAATTAACATTGGTTTGTCTTATAATGTATAGTAGGTCCTAAATTTATGGTTGAATAAACATTGGTTTGTCTTATAATGTATAGTAGGTCCTAAATTTATGGTTGAATAAACATTGGTTTGTCTTATAATGTATAGTAGGTCCTAAATTTATGGTTGAATTAACATTGGTTTGTCTTATAATGTATAGTAGGTCCTAAATTTATGGTTGAATTAACATTGGTTTGTCTTATAATGTATAGTAGGTCCTAAATTTATGGTTGAATTAACATTGGTTTGTCTTATAATGTATAGTAGGTCCTAAATTTATGGTTGAATAAACATTGGTTTGTCTTATAATGTATAGTAGGTCGTAAATTTATGGTTGAATTAACATTGGTTTGTCTTATAATGTATAGTAGGTCGTAAATTTATGGTTGAATTAACATTGGTTTGTCTTATAATGTATAGTAGGTCGTAAATTTATGGTTGAATTAACATTGGTTTGTCTTATAATGTATAGTAGGTCCTAAATTTATGGTTGAATTAACATTGGTTTGTCTTATAATGTATAGTAGGTCGTAAATTTATGGTTGAATTAACATTGGTTTGTCTTATAATGTATAGTAGGTCCTAAATTTATGGTTGAATTAACATTGGTTTGTCTTATAATGTATAGTAGGTCCTAAATTTATGGTTGAATTAACATTGGTTTGTCTTATAATGTATAGTAGGTCCTAAATTTATGGTTGAATTAACATTGGTTTGTCTTATAATGTATAGTAGGTCCTAAATTTATGGTTGAATAAACATTGGTTTGTCTTATAATGTATAGTAGGTCCTAAATTTATGGTTGAATTAACATTGGTTTGTCTTATAATGTATAGTAGGTCCTAAATTTATGGTTGAATAAACATTGGTTTGTCTTATAATGTATAGTAGGTCGTAAATTTATGGTTGAATTAACATTGGTTTGTCTTATAATGTATAGTAGGTCTTAAATTTATGGTTGAATTAACATTGGTTTGTCTTATAATGTATAGTAGGTCGTAAATTTATGGTTGAATTAACATTGGTTTGTCTTATAATGTATAGTAGGTCCTAAATTTATGGTTGAATTAACATTGGTTTGTCTTATAATGTATAGTAGGTCCTAAATTTATGGTTGAATTAACATTGGTTTGTCTTATAATGTATAGTAGGTCCTAAATTTATGGTTGAATAAACATTGGTTTGTCTTATAATGTATAGTAGGTCCTAAATTTATGGTTGAATTAACAGGGGTTTGTCTTATGATGTATAGTAGGTCCTAAATTTATGGTTGAATTAACATGGGTTTGTCTTATGATGTATAGTTGGTTTTTAAGTTATGGTTGAATAAACTTTGGTTTGTCCTATAATGTATAGTTGGTCCTAAATTTATGTTTGAATTAACATGGCTTTGTCTTATGATGTCAAGCTGGTAATAAATGAAATGAGTGTTAATTGTACTTTCATTATGCCCCACATGGCAGCCATCTTGAAAATCTTGTTATTGCTACTCCTCGGGAATAGATAGTCATATCAAGATGGAGTTTTCACTAAATGGTAAATCTTATTTTGGTTACTTCTGTTAGATGGTTGATCATATTAATATTGTTCCTTTACTTTTATAATGTATTGTTTATCCTGAATGGACATGGTGCAGACTGAATGGACATGGTGCCAGTCTGATGTCCTGAATGGACATGGTGCCAGTCTGATGTCCTGAATGGACATGGTGCCAGTCTGATGTCCTGAATGGACATGGTGCCAGTCTGATGTCCTGAATGGACATGGTGCCAGTCTGATGTCCTGAATGGACATGGTGCCAGTCTGATGTCCTGAATGGAATTCATGCCAGTTTGATGTCCATTATGGCCACTGTAGCAGCCATCTTTAAAATCCTTTAATTATTACTTTTCAAATACAGAAAGTTGTATCAGCATGGGATTTCCACCAGAAGATTTCGTGTAATGTCATGTTTTTCTTGAATGATGTCTGGTTGGTCCTAAATAAAAATGGTGCTACTCTGACATCCACAGCAGCTAATTTGAAAATCATATTGAAGAGCAACAGTATTGCTTTCAACATTCAGCAAATAAATTGAAGAATTTCTTTCTTTTGAATTCATAGTCAGCATCAGTCTTATGGTTACTCGTTTTCTGCATGGGTGAAATGTTCATTCCAGAATTCTTTCTTCCGGTTAACCATTGGCATTTCCATACTCCATTTGTGATCAAGATTGATCATTTGCAGTAAAATTCAAGCATCTAACTTGACCATTGAAGACATCGCTTTTTAAAATGGGAAATGTTTGGATACTTTGGAGTTTTGTCCAGTTTTGTCCTGTAATTCCTACATTAGAAGTCAAAGAGGAGCATTATTTAACAGTGATGTATTTTTCTCAATACACATTTCTACAGATTATTAATAATATGTCCTTTGGATATTTACATACTAGGTGTACCACTTAATTTTGCTGATGCAGCATGATTGTTTGTTAGATATATATACACATTTTACTTTTCAGGTCCAATTGAGATTGTACGGTTTGGAAATATTTGATTTTTCAAGATTTTACATTTATACAAAACTGGTGTAATTTAATGTTTATGAAACATGACAGCTTAATCCAGCTGCAGACAACATATACCATGTACTGCTGTTTTACTATGCATCTACAATAGATCAGAGTCCATGATGTATTTTCTTTTGATTAGGCCTTACACTCTCCATTGGCTTAGATATACTGGTGCATGATATGACTGCTGATCAGGGTCTGTACAGTTTGCAGTTAGTTTTTAATGGTACATAACTATATATTTTTTATTTGAGTTTTATTCTCCTAGTGTTTGATGTTCATCTTACACCCTTTGTAATTTGCCTCATCCGTTTAAATGCTACGTCTGAATTTTGACAGATATAATACAAACCACAAGAAGCCAGCTGTCAAATTTTGCTTCATCATCTAACACAGGTGGTTCCATGGACTTTCTGTCCTCTCCAACATACAGCAGCAATCAGGTAAGTTGCATTTTTTCTTGTCGAGGATTGTTAATGTACTTTGTTTTGCAGATTACCCTTGGTATATTGTAGCTGGCTGAATCAGTGTTTTTGAACAAATACCTTCTTGAAGAGGTGTTTGATATTTTGTTATTTAGGGTAAAGATTTGTTGTTTACCAGCTTAGAAAATTGCAATTCATACGCATGATATGAAATACTTTACATTTTTTTTGTGTGGAAATACGAAACTTTGTATCCAGTGGCTTAGTTTGATGGTGTTTATTGTTATTGACAATTTCTTAACACAGATTTTGTTGCGATGTGCAGCTTTTATTTATCTTGGTAGTGCAAAGGTAACAAAACACACTCCTAAAGAATAATACAGGTGGGTAAATAGCTGCAAGGAAGAAAAGGTGCCATAATTTACATAAGAAAGCACATTATTACGTATATGGGAAAGGGAGATATCATTTTATTTAAGGTAGCATTAAACAGTTGTTACAGTTGACCTTGTGTTGAATTTTAATTTATGACAACTGTATCACCCTCTTTCTACATTGTAAATTACAGTGTTGTAAAGAATATGTGATTTCATAGTGTATTCAGATGGGGGGAATCTAGTGTAGGTTAAAGACTGAATTTTTGCCGACTCAGTTTGCAAAGTGTCTACTCATGGTTCATCGCTGTTTTTATGCATGAATGGCAATTTTAGTATGAATTAATGTTTGGAAATCTGTCAGTTTCGGTCTTCTTAGAAGAAGTATATACAAATGCACATATATCATGAATAATGTCATGTATCAGGTCTACTTGCCTGTTCATAAAATCATTGCCCGATTTTTGTCTTATTTTGCTCATGTTTTTGATCAAGTTGAAACAACAAGCATCAGGTCTGCACATTGCATTGAGGAGTGAAGGTGTGGCTTTAAAGGGGAAGATCATACAAGGATCAGCTTCGCTATGCCTGTCACATTATTGATTCTGTTTATTATATAATGAATTTCAAAATGTATACGTGGTTATAGTTTGGCAAACAAAAATGTTTCCTGTTAGCCCACCATCCCTTGGTTCTCATTGTCGACCTTGGATCTTTCTCCCCCATTATAAAAAAACCCATCAAACGTCACATTAAATATATGTTTGAAAATAAATATGATCTGCCTACCTTAATCCTATAACCAGTGCAATAGGAAACACACATTTTATTTTCATTATGGGGTTATATTTTGCTAACATATGAATATGACTGAAAATAAGAGGGTGCATCCTTGAACCTTGCTATAAAAAAAATGGTAATAAAACAGCTGTCTTGCTAGGCGCTCAGCATTAAGAGGTTAGTGTTAGGACTGGTCGACCTGGTGTCAGGATAATGTGACTGGGTGGGACATCATGCTACATGTCTGCGGCACGATTGCCCCAGTGCTAGACATCACTATAAGCTACCTCACTGCAGATATCATAGTGATATGACTGAAAAATTGTTAAAGCTACGTTAAAAATCCTAATTAAACAAACAAACATTGTATGGAGTAAGGAACTGAAAAACACATGTAAATTTGTAATGTAATTGATTTTCCTACTTGTGCCTAGCCATCCCAAACACACACATTCAATGTCAACTTGGTCTCAATGAAAATAGTGCTGCATCCAATATGGCCATAGCATTCAATGTCATCATTTACAGTTGTTATGCCCCCAAGTATATGACCATCTGACTCAGATGTCTTCATCATTACTTTACCAAAAATTGATGGATTTCAACCAAATCAGCGATAAATTGGTGTGCTCTTGAACAGTAATATTTTCCTTGTTTTCTGGTTTACACAACTTAACTTTACTAATGAAAGTTGGATTTGAACCAGATTTATCATGCATAATTATCGTGATGTCACCTTAAAAGAAATTATTTGTTTTTTCTCGGTATTCTGTGTCATCATGTAAGAGAAGTTATATCCCCTGATTGCTAATTTCTCCTAACTTTATCATGTACTGCTGAGCAAATTGTACTGTGAAAAACCCTTTGTTATGCACCCATCGCTTACATCGCTAGTTTATTAAATTTCTGGTAAAGATTTTTTTAAATGGTCAATTTGAAATTTTTACTTTTTTTAGAGGGAAATTTTAGAAAATTTGAACTCTTTCCTCCCGATGTTCTTATTGTCCAAATGATGCATGTTATAATACTTGCATTCAATACTTGCATGAAATTTTTAGGTTTAACCCAATGGAAGATGAACAGAAATTTACTTAACATATTTATTCAACATAAATTGCTTCATGGGTTTGATTATAATGGCATTACAAAGGATATATGATTTAAGTTCCGTCAGCCTGTGTCTTATATTGTATGTAAAGAATAAAGACGTTATTGAATGATAGTTTTTATAACTTTAGATAACATTGTGCAAACTGACATGGTGTACAGAGAATTCAAATATAATGAAAACATGTACCATGTTTCCAGTCTACACTGGTTGCCAGTGAAGAAGATACTGTCAAAATACATTGGTATTGATTTGATTAGTTGTGGTGTAAGTGAGGATAAAAATGTTTCCATGTAATAATGATAATGATACTACTACTACTACTACTACTACCACTACCACTACCACTACTACTACTACTACTACTACTACTTTATTGTGGCTGTTTCTTGTTTCAGAATCCAATGGATTTTAGTTCAAGATTGCAGAATGATATTGAAATGTTGCCAGTTACTCAGTCTAGCTCACTTGGGATGCATTCAGCACCTGCCAATTCATCAGTCCTCTCCACCGATAATCAGACAGTTTTGGATCTAGGGACATCTCCTGAGCAATTTATTTTAAATCAGTTACAGCTTCTTCAGCAACAGAATCAGCAAAGTCATCAGAAACAGCAGCTTCGGAAACAGCAACCACAGCAGCAGCAACAGTCGTTATCATTTTTAGTGCAAAATAGTCAACTAAGAAATTTGCTTACAGGAAAACCTAATGCTTTGTCCAATTCTAATACCAATTGCTCAAATATTGCTAAAACAGGACGGGTCAGTTCAGTTGTGTCACAGTCACAGCAGCAAGTAACCAGTCAGCCGTGTTCAGCTCTGCAAGCTGCTCTATTGGGCAGACCTGCTACAGCAGATCAGAAATCCGATCTGCCTTTGTTTACAACAGACAGCATGCCAATTATGACACGGAAGGACAATAATGCCAAAAGTTCAGCTTCATTAGGGCAACAGCGGCAGCAGCAGCAGAAAAATGATGGTTTTATTGTTCCAGTAAGCTATTTTAATATTCACCATATTTTCTCCGTCATGTAGTATGATTTGTACAAAAGTTAATTTAGATTCCAGGAATAGTTCAACAAGGCTAGTTTTCTTGTTGTCTCACCTGCATAAGGATGGTGAGGCCCTCAAAAAAGAAAATGTTTCCAGTCAGCAACCCATTCCTGCTTCTAATTGCCGACTCTTGCACGTTTTACCACCATGGTACCACTCCTAAAAAAAGACGTACTGATGAAGAATCTACTATTGTCTTGACGAAATTTGATAACCATAACAACAAGTAACTTCTAAATGTTTTTGGCTTATATACATTTAAAATGGGTAATTATGTCTCCTAATTTAATTTTATGGATGCTCTGATGGGACCGATGTCACTAGAATACAGTCTTTCTCTTGCTTTTGTAAAAATCAGTTTCCATTTTCACTCTTTAAACATTGACTTGGTTCCATTTTTTTTCCGGTGCAATGATGATATTGCCAAAGATGAGGGCTTTTCCTGTCATTGGAGGTTTCAAGAATCACTGGTCACCTCCATGGCATCTACAGGAGGTTTTGCATCTGTCTACAAGGCTCAACTCAATGTATGACAAAAACATCCTAGATCTTGTGTTTTAAATGCTTCTAATAATAATTTAAGTGTTATTCATAACATAGAATGAATTGTTCTTTTACAAATTTGGATACTGTATTTCAGTAATAGATATATATTCTATTTAGGATGTATAGGCAAGGGTAAGTGAAGTATTTTGCAAAATTATAATAAATTCTAACAGTATAACGTTTGCTATAAATTGTGTCAGGCATCACATATCAAAACATCCTCTTTTACTGTGTTACATCAAATATTAAAAAAATATTCAAAAAGGAAAATAGGTTACAATATTTCATGGACATGGTACTGCCATTTAAGGCATTCCTGGCAGTTCAGTCTCTGTGCATAGCATTTAAGATGGATAGAGCACCCTGCCTTGGTCACAGCAGACATCATGGTTGATGTATTGTCCATTACTAAAGGCATGCTTTTGCCCAAATTCCATTAAAAATTGGTCAACACAGCAATGTTCCAGTATGGTCCCCAGGAAGTTCCATCTGGAGAATGTTTGATTCAGGCTCCAGGTAGATGTAATGTGAAAGTTTGTTATGATTATGTAAGACTGTGGCACTACTTGTCCATGTAAGACAGGCACTGCTTGTCAACATAAGACTGTGGCACTACTTGTCCATGTAAGACAGGCACTGCTTGTCAACATAAGACTGTGGCACTACTTGTCCATGTAAGACAGGCACTGCTTGTCAACATAAGACTGTGGCACTACTTGTCCATGTAAGACAGGCACTGCTTGTCAACATAAGACTGTGGCACTACTTGTCCATGTAAGACAGGCACTGCTTATCGACATAAGACTGTGGCATTACTTGTCCATGTAAGACAGGCACTGCTTGTCAACATAAGACTGTGGCACTGCTTGTCCACCCATCAGTTGACAAAGCAACAGGCACATTCTTGACTTGACCTTCTTTACACACCTTAAATATAGAATGAAGTATATACAAGTTGGTATAGTGTATCTCGGGTACAACTTGATCAGTTCCTAAAATCAGCATAACTCTCGACACCAAATGGTCTCGGAATTTTTACAATAAATCTTGCAATCGCATTGTATCATGTGGGAGGTTGCAGGTTTGAACCCAGGCAGAGTCATACCTAAGACTTCTAAATATGGTACTTGCAGCTGCCATGCATGGCATTCAGCATTAAGAGGTTAGTAGTAGGATTGGTTGGCCTGGTGTCAGGATAAAGTAACTGGGTTGGACATAATTCTACATGTCTGTGGCTTGATGCACCAATTTCTAGACATCACTATTAACTGTCACACTGTAGACATTGTAGCAATATGTCTGAAACAATGTTGGTCCTGTATTAAAATTCCAAAGCATAAACTGACACATACAGTTGCATTACAATTGCCTTGTGTCTGTCACTATGGTAACTGTTTTGTACTAAGATGTTTTGTGCAAAGCCTTTTCACATTTTACTGGAACACTCATCCTGACAAATTGTAAAGATCTAAACCTACCCACACAATGGGTCAATGCTGTTTGCAACTGTATGTGACTTTTACACTGATATTTGAGTTGGACCTCCACTAACCAGTGTATATTAACCTCTCATGTTTTATTTCCCTTTGATCTTTATTAGACTTAAGTTTATCATATTTGTATGATTTCATATTCGGTTGCAGTTTTGATGGCCTGTATGGAAAACGTTTTGTTGACTGATCATCTGAATTATTTCACATAGATCCAAGCCTTATAAAGAGTCCAATTATTAATATGGACCTAAGTAAATTATTGCAACCTCATGTTACAGTAACATTCTTTTTTCAATGTAGAGGGTTGTTAGTAGTGACCTGGAGTAAAATTTTAAATTTGGCCTTTATTTTCTCGCATGTAATTTTCAATATTAGCAGGGAAAGCCAGTATCCAAACCAAGGCAGCAGCAGCAGCTACAGCAACAACAGCGTCAAATAGCACCTGCCAGAACTGCCTCATCTAGCTCTCAGACCACTTCACAGACTGGCATGCTTGCTCAGCTTCTTACAACAGGTAGTTAATTATCTCTTTGTGATTCAACATCATTGCTTTTGAGGTTCTTGATGTTGTCATGTAGTGACACTCCCATATGTATAGTTTTATTATATTTCTACGTTTTAGATGGAGACTTTGAATTTTGGCAGTATAACATCAGGATCTTCGGGGAAGAGGCATATGAAGAAGGCAATCTTGTATCTGATTGGCTGACCTTGCTACCGCTCTTGTATCTGATTGGCTGACTTGGCTACCACTCTAAGAACTATAATTCTGACCCATGTTTGATCCCACTTGAAATCTATCCTTGTATCAGCAAGATTTTGAATGACTTCAGAAAGAGTAAGGTTCATATATATTTTACATATTATTGAGATGGTATTGAATTTGATGCGCTGAGCTTGTTGCCATTGTGGAGGCCGTATTTCTTTTGATAAAACTTTAAAACTTATGTATGGACTTAAATTTTCAAGGTCTTGGATGGATACACTTGTGAGTGAGATCCATGCATATTAATTAGGTGTTATTGCATTTGATTGGTTATACACTAATCATCATTCTGGCAACTTATGAGTGAGATCCATGCATATTAATTAGGTGTTATTGCATTTGATTGGTTATACACTAATCATCATTCTGGCAACTAATGAGTGAGATCCATGCATATTAATAAGGTTAACTTGCATTTGATTGGTTTACACTGATCATCATTCTGACAACTTTGTGGTCTTAATTGATTTTGATTAGGTTTGGCAAATGGGTATACATTATCAAGTTGTCAAAATCTTGGATAAAAGAAGTTAGAGTGATCTTTACAGAGTACAGTTATGAGCAAGATCAGTCACCACTGCATATTAATAAGATGAACTGGCATCTGATTGACTGGCGTGTCACCACTGTTTTTTTAATTTGTTTTTTTTTTAAAAAAAATTTTCATCATCAGATTATGATCATGTATTGTAAATCGGCTTATATCATCAGGATATCAAAGGATTATAATTATGAGTAAAATATATACAAGATAATGAGATAATCTTGAAACTGATTGGCTTCTTGCCACTCATGAGATGATCTAGTTTTTGATCTAGGTCAGTATCCTAATGCAGTCCAGATTTGGAACAAGTTTTAAGTGATACTCATGCATACTCATGAGGTGAACATGCATCTCATTGACTGAGTTATTCCAGTGCAAATAGGCTGGTATAATCAAGATGTGTGATGAATTTGATTAGGAACAGAATGTATAAATATATATGAAGTGCTGTTATATATGACTGTCATTGTTTATTATTGCTGCTGACAATGTTCCCTCTGATTTTTGACGATGCTGTGCGGAAAAATAAAGACGTGCACGGAAAAACATGATGCAAAATTTTAGTGAGCGGCATTTGTGAAAGTCGTACATTTACAAATGTTTAAAACTCTATTACACAGCAGTCTTCTATATGATAAATTAGACATTTCGCACAGGCAAATGCATTGTTCAATTATGTTAATAAAAATATTGTTCTACTTACTTTATATTAATGATGTCGGTAAAGTGCTACACATATATGTCATATTTAATTATGAAAACTAAAAATAAAATAAATGCAGTTCGAAATTTAGAGCAAAACAGTTACTTTATATTCATTTATTGCCGAATTTTCACGTCTGTCTTTGTGTGTGGTCCAATGCTTGTAAACCGCATCTAGATCAATATTGCTTCCTGATGAAAGATAGAATTTTATGCGCATCAAATTATCCAAATGATTTACTTGTAGCCTGTTTCTAGATTTTGTTTTAATTGAGTTCTTTAGGCTAAAACCGCGTTCACAGTCTGCACTTGATGCTTGAAATGTCTCACAAATGTCCAGCAGAATCGACAGCTCTTTCATGTCTTCATTCTTCATGACACAGCTTACGACGTCAGTGAAAGTCTGAATTGATCCAGTCTTCACTTTCTCTGCAATCAAAAATTTGAAGTCATCTTACTGTTCATCGATCTTTGAGATTACACTCTCTTGACAGTTTGGTATAATTCTTGAAAACCTTCTTATCAGTTTGTTCAAACTGTCTTTGCCAAATTCAAAACATGAATTCTTTGCAATGATGCAGTGGTCAAATGCTTGCCAATCCATTAATTCATCATCCGGAAATCTCTTCTCAAGGTGATTACATAATAGTTCAACAAATCTAAGAATTACAGCCTTGTCGACGTCACGGTCAATTGAATTAAGAACTTCCTTCACTGCATCACACCAATGAACTGTTTCTCCAAGATACTGCGATCTTATTTTACATATTTTGGCCTTTACAAACTGAAATGCTTCAATAGTTGTCAGAATACTTCTTTGAAAATATTTGTTTATTGACGCCAGTTCTCCCAAAACATCGTTAAGCACTGTCAAAGCCAGTTGAAACTGCGGATTTAGAAGTCTCTCCAGACAGAACTTATTGATTGGATCATTGCTCATGTTTACTTGTTCAGTGCAATAGTCAATCAAAACTAGGGATGTTAATATTGTTTTTTTTCAAAAACCGATTATCGTTTGTAGAAATCCGATTTTAAACCGATTATCGGTTTTTGCCCTACATTGAAATTACAAGAAATATATTCTTATAATGCAAGTTAGTGAATGCCTCTTGCGAATAAAAGATATGCATTACATACCATAACGTATAGACGCGCATCATCTGACGGCATGGAGGACGATATTGTGGCTCCACCAAAGCCATCAAATCACGGAAGGAATTGGATTCAACACTTGAAATTGGTAGCATGTTTTCAGCGACAAACTTAGCTACAGCAGCAGTAACTTTTTCTTGATGACTATCAGGACAGTTTCTTTGTGTTTCAATAAATGTTGTTAATCGTGGCTGAACATTTGAAGGAACTGCAATTCCGGGATGTTTGCTATGCAAATGTGCATGCAATCCAGTAGTAGTACCACTGCTCCGACTTATTTGTTGTGAACATAGTTTACAGCAAGCCATGCTTGATGAAATTTTTTTAAAAGTTTTCCCATACATCAGATTTATTTATACGACCAGCCATATTTGTAAACTTGAAAAGACACAACCAGCAGAGACCAGTCCTCAACAACAGAGACTGTAGCTATTAACAGTCTATTTTTGTGAATTTCGGACATCAAAGAACTTAGCGACCGGTTATTCGACTAACTATTTACATCCTTCAACAATAAATGTATTCATTTACAAACACGCTGCATGGAGCGCTCACAAATTTTAAACAAACACACCTTCTTATCTGCTGGCCATATTGTATTAAAATGTAAACACTAAACAAATGCATGAATTAATTTTGTTCTGGCATTTTTTAAAATTTTCACTACAAAAATGGTAAAAAATATTGAATTAAATTATTGTTTTGTAAAAACAAAAACCGATAATCGTTTTCAAAACCGATAATCGGATTTCCGATTTTCGTTTAACAACCCTAATCAAAACGTTGTAGTTTCGCACAAAAGCAACAACTGCTAAATGCCTAGACAACCACCTTACCTCATGCAAAGGCCGAAATGCCACGGAATCACTTTCTGCGGCATTGGCTAATTCCTGGAATTTCTCATTTTTAACTGATGACCTGCTGAACATTGTATAAACTGTCCGAAGTAATGTTTCAATATCGTGCATTAATGAAACTTGCTTCCAAGCATCTTCAACAGCTAAGTCTTCGCGATGAGCAACACAATGTTGTTCACACAAATGATGTATCTCACGTCTCAGAATTGCAGCCACACCATTATTTTTCCCTAGCATGACAGATGCGCCGTCTGATGTAAACATCACCATCTTCTGCTGATCAAGTTGATTTTCACAATAGAATTGTTTTATTGCTGTCACAATAGAGACGCTGTCGCATGAGAACAACTTCACGATGCCACCGAATATTGTTTTGCAAACAATTTCTGTTTCAGGCCAATACTTGAAATATACAATCAGCATTTTCTGAAGTGAAGTATTGGTACTTTCATCTATTATCAACGTGTGGAATGCCGACTTTCGCAATTCAGTCATAAGCTGAGTTTTTAAGACGAGGTTTATGCACTCAACAAATTCGAATGCATAATTTTTGCTGCGCCAACTTTGTGGAATTTTAACGTATTTTGCAACATGCTCATGGATATCTTGTACAGAAAACATGGATGCATTCAGTTTAATAGCAAGCATAGCGTTATCAATCAGCACTTTTACCAGATCTGAAGTTGACCGCTTTCTCTCTTCCATCTCTACTCTGATGCTACGATCTGCCATACTCTCCTGTAGCATACGCAAAATTCCACCACTCTTCTGATTCCCTAGCTTTTTAACTGATTCAGTGTGCACTTTTTGATTGAGATGCCGCTTTAAGTAATCAAGTTTCCATTCATCCCATTTTTTTCCCGTGCTGAACTCTCCAGCAGCAGCATTTGCAGTTGAGCAAACAGTGCAAACAACAGCGCCATCATCATTGCATGTGAAAATATCTCCAAGTTTTACCTTTTGCTTGTTAGACGATGACAACACATCCGCTTTGATCAGTTCTGATAGCCACTCTTCACTGAATATTGAACAAGTTTTCTTTTTCAACGAATATTGACATCCTTCTGCCTTTCTTTTGGACATTATGTGCGTGGGTAATTTATTATTTAATATGAAAGCATACTACAACTTCTTGCTTTATCGCTCGCCCACATAACTTATGCTGGCTGCAGCAGGTAATTTTCCTTTCACATATTTGCTGCGCGGCAACTTAAAACTGCTGCGCGGCAACTGAGTAAGAGTCGCGCAGCTTAGAGGAAACGTTGGCTACAGAGATTGCATCATGACCTTGGACAGGTTCTGTTGTAAATGAGATGTGCATGAGATGAGATTTGATTTTGATTTATGTTTTTTTTTTTATCTCACTGGAGACTGTTTTTCATTTTATTTTGATAACCCTTGGTAAACAGGATGGATAAGTTCAATTATGGATAATGGCTGTGCTGTGTATGGAAAGACTGTGTATTTGACTATAGTAACATTGGTAAAGTTTATTTAATATAAAAAGTGAAAACTTGTGTGCTTACAATATTATGGGTTACACTTTTTTTCGTACATTAAAAGTAAAGTAATAAAAAAAATTGTAATTTTTGTTTTCTTCTTTTTAAATCCACTCATATAAAATTGAGAATATTCTTAAAAAATAGAAAACTGTTGCCTAAGAATAGCATAAGAATACTTTTTTTTAAACCAACTATATATGACCCGTTTCCAGAAAACAGACTGGTTTCATCAAATATAAACTTTTCCTCACCAGATTCATTATATTTATAAGCTAGTTAGGTAGCAAACCAGTCTGTATTTTAATCAAAATGATGCCAGATTTTAAGCAAAATGCCTTTTGGTGTGAGTTGTCAATATTATATGATGGAAAACATTAAGTCAGGGGGATCTTTTCAAACTTCAGGAAATGTTAGATTGGAATAATGAATTATAAAAATGAACAGTCAAGAGAACTGTCTGCAAAATGCATCCAGCGACCACAATGTTTCTTCAAAATATGAGTTTTGACACTGCTGCAAACAACTGCATTGCAGAGGCAAACATAGATACAGCTGACCTTCACTTAAACCAGTAACAACAGCTGCTTTAGGCAAAGTGTTTTATACAACACTGCTGTGAATGGTCACATCACGAGAATGGATAAACCACTGACCTATTTAATTCTTTTTAGGCACAACCGCTGAAGGGAAGTTGCTCTAGATGTGAAAACAATTTTCAGTTTTTCAATCAGTCGGCTAAATCTAAAGGTCATACAGGTATAATCATAGTGATAAACCAGATTGAAGTTCAAAAGTCATGTAAATCCCCATTACACATGCACATATGACCAACATCATGTTCAAAACTGCAATTCGTACATAGGATGTTTAAGTGATGTCATAGCAAATTATGCTACATTTGAAGTAACATTGAAATTTATGAATATGTTAAGTTAATTTATGGACAGAATAAACAAATATTACCAAAGTTTATTTTGTACTTCAAATACTATATTTGTACACATGATCTTCAAAGGTGAGTGTTTCATGATAGCTGTCTATCTTGTTATACAAAATTATTGTGAGATAAAATAAATTCAGTATTTTAAAAAGAAATATGAATAAAGAAAATAAATGCATATATATCATATGTCGGTATGTTTCCTTAAAAACTGGTCTTTGTGCGCTCAGCCTGTTATGAGAGACTGTCTTGAGAGACTGCTTTTTGCTGCCAAAGGGGTATTCTCTAAAGTTAGGTTTTACTGTATAATATATATAATGAATCTGGTGAGAGAGTTATAATGTTATAATATGTTCCAAATAGGAATTGAATCGATCTTGAGCAAATAGATGTATTTGTACGTGTCATGCTGTTCACTACATATATCACATGGATATGTAATGCATTTTTGAAGAACAGACACTATTCAGCCATGCCAGTTGTGATTAAAGAATTTACAGATTTCAGGAAATGAAAAAAGGGATACATTATAACATAAACTCTGTTCTGTTCTCATTTTTAGTTACTTTTTCTTTATATGCTATATCTAGAGTCCCCAAATTTAATCAGATTTGTCTCTCTTTTTTCAACATTGACACAGTTATCTCCACATTGCATATTGGTCAATCCTACTTGCTCTAGATATGGCATAAAACCACTGCCTTTAGCAACAATAAAAAATAAAAAAAATAGAATATTTTTATGAAATTGAAATTAATACTTAATGGAATATAATTTCTGCCATTAGGGAGTTATCCAGGAGCCAAAATCCTGAATGTGAAGAAGGAGCCAGAATCTCCTGCCTCACCACTTGGAAAAACCTACCAGCCAATTCGCCCTGCAGATGGGAGCATTTCGCCAAAACCCATGGTCACTCCTTCCTCAATTAATACTGATGCTTACACCTTTACTCTTCAAAATGTAAGTATACATGGTACATTAGTATAGATGATACATTAGTATAAGTGGTACATTTAGTAATGTGTCTGAAATCATTTACAGCAATTTTTACCTTTCTCATGGAATATTTTAGAAATACCAGTTTTCCATTGACTTGTAGATTTTATTTCACTTCTCTATTAATATTAAATTTCCCATGAAGTTATTGTTATACTTTTCTGTGGGAGATAGTCAAGCATCATATCACAATGTTAGGTCATATATATTGTCATCAGTTTACAGGGAAGTTTAATTTTTTTTCTCATTTTATTTTTAATAATTATTAACACCATTGTTATTTCACTTCTTTTATATAAAGTTTGTGAACAGTTTAAAATGTTTGTTAATAGAGACTGATATCATTTCTAAATATTATCAGTCGCTTCTTGTATTCTATCTATAAAAAAAATTAGTACAAATTTTCTACGGAATTTAATAGTAACTATTGTTTTCCTTAAAAAAAATTATAGATACAAAACGAGGCAGGGCCACAAAATATGATGATTTCAAATTAGTTTGACTGTGAAATAAATAAAATAAAAGTATTTACAGTGTCCTTAATTGTACCATTAAATTATTTATGCTGTTCATTTTTATTGGGAAAAGAAGAGGCCTCTACAAACTTGGTGAGTAAAAATATCTAGATAATGTCAGCATTATTACAATTATAAACTATACTTTTCTTTCCAGATTCATGATTTTCCTACCACTGTGCTATTGGCAGCCGCAAGCCAGGCATTTTCATCATCACAGATGTCACACAAAGATGTACTTAGCAGCATCTCTAAGCAATGTAAGTACAGCAGCTGCTCACATTTTTGTCTACATAATATGCTTTCAAATTGCTTTTTTTGTTAGTGTCGTGTTTTATATATGCTCAAAAAATCAATGAAATTGAGGGGTTTAAAAACTTGAATTTTGAAAATTTGTCGCATCAGTGGAAAAGTGTTTGAAAATGTTCAAATACAAAATGTTAACTTAATAAAATAAAAATTTTAAATAATGATTTTCTTTGTTTTGTACATGTTTAAAAAAATAATGAATAAACAAATAAATAAAATAGGATAAAATTGTGTGAATCAATTGATCCCTTTAGTTGCTTGGTTTGTTTTAAAACTTGTCAATGTGAGAAAAAAACATTCCTTGCAAAATAAAACCATTTGTGGCAACAAAGCAGCCTTTACTCTTTAACTTCTAGGGCTACTGTAGTGGCTCACAGCTATGCCTAGCTGCAGGGGTTACTACTGCAGCTGATTTGTGGGCTGACTACCAGAGCCTAATGCTGTTGCAGCTAAATGATAACTTTTTAGCTGATGTGTGGTTGGATTGTGTTAGTTAATTTCTGTCTAATAAACTGATTTATAGACTAAAATCATGCATGTATAATAGCTATAACTACCTTATATTTGTTTGATTATTTTATCCTGCTGACATCCACATGAATGATATAAAATCCAGGAATATAACACCAAAACACTGCTTGTAATCACTAAAATTTATCAAGGAATATAATTATAAAACAAAACACTGTTTGTAAGCACTAAAATTTATCCAGGAATATAACACAAAACACTGTTATTAAACACTAACATTTATCCAGGAATATAACACAAGACACTGTTTCTAAACACTAAAATTTATCCAGGAATATAACACAAAACAGTGCTTGAAAACACTAAAATTTATCCAGGAATATAACACAAAACAGTTTGTAAACACAAAAATTTATCTGGGAGTCTTTTATACAAAGTTATTTATCTAATATATACATTTAATTACTAACACTGTTACCTAGTCACGTATGTTCTACTATTTCTTAAGTAATTCCTCATTGTATCTAGAGAAACAGTTGTGTTTTACGCAAAGATGGACATCACACTGTTTGCACATGATGGACACTTCATGCCTCCTTTTTTCTCTGGTACACATTTTGCATCGCCCTGGTTTCTCTGCTTGTATGGGCCATAGTGCATTTCCACAGTTATCAATTGTAGATGTGACCTTTCTCTTTCTTGATCCACGAAATGTCCCAATCATCTGCTATGCAAGTGCAATTCTAAAATCAAGTTATCTCCATCGGACTTCTTTCTTCTTTTTGGTGACAAGTTTGTGTTTGGGCGACTCCTGCACAGTTATTAATGCGTTTACTAATGCAACATCAAAGCAAAACCAAAACAGATATTTCCACCATTTGGTAGCTTTGCGGCAGGTAGAGTACTGCATTCTGTCTGGTATCATTTACGTGAAAATATTTGGATAACTTTTAAAAACGTACTCTGGTCATAATTGTAGGAATACTTATTATCTGGAAGGGCCAAGTTGATTGCCAAGCTAGGCTATATTCTGGAAGTCCCAGGATGGACATAACCAAATGTATTCCAAGAAAGGCCATCATTTCGTCTATTGTCAACAATGCTTTTAATCAAAGCCAGTGAAAAAAGTTTTAAGAAAAAATCTGTTTCTTTTCTCTCCTCATCCAAAACGAAAGTTGAGCCGACGCTTTCTGTAAACTTTGTTACTTTCGGCGCACATGGTTCTCTTGTCCACACATCGTCGTCTTCATCATAAGTTTCTGTCTCAATTTCTGACAGACTTGATAAAGAAGATATATCAATATCACTACCAATACTTCTTAATTCATGGTGGTCAATATCATCCTCAGAAAAACCGGAAAAGTCGGAATCTGAATCGCTATCGTAGGAAAACGCCATTGTTTCTGCAGTCAACTTCAAATGCATGTATTAACAAACACACGGTACAAATTTGAAAAAAGGAACCGGATTTAGTAAGAACAATCATTTGTTAACTCTAATTTGATTGGCTGAATAGACTTTTACTTCCATATATTGACCAATATGACCAATTATAACAATGACATACATAGCGGATCTATCCGTCACTAGGGTATAGGAAGCATAAAAGGTAAGTGGATATATCAGTCACCAGGAGTTATAGTGCTCTGTTTACAAGCGGATTTATCAGTCACTGGTGAGGCTAGGCATATTTATGCAGCGGATACACGTCAGTCGTAGTGAAAGAGTTAATGAACTATTCAGCACTCAACACCTACATGATCTGTATGACTTTGTTATGGCCCCATTTGACATGGAAATTTACCCCAGCCAGAGTTTCTTCAACTAACATGTATACACACTTATAAGTCATGTCCATTTGCACAGACACAATTCACGGCATCACACAGCGCTCTGGTAGATATGGGTCTGTATTTTGTTAGGACTAGTCAGTAAAATGAACAGCATAGGCCCCGATATACAGGTGCTTTATGCTATGGCTGATCAGGATTTTTTTAATATTTTTTACATTTGACTTGACATTTAACTAAGTACATATGGTATGCATCATGGCAGAAGCATTAGTCTTTTGACACACTTCTTTACTGTTCTTATAATAATGGCAATATGTTTTCTCATGAAATTTTAGTTTCCTCAAGTGCAACAACCGTGTCATGTACAAAGGCTATGGATACTCATTCTGTTATGTCCCCAAAAGTGTCGCCAAAGATGTCTCCAAAAGGAAGCCCAATGTGTCTACAAGTGAATAGCCCAGCTACTCCTATCAGGGTGGACAGTCCAGACAGTAGCCCTGGTAGCTTCAGTACCATAAACTTTGAAGAAGCAAAGGTCAGTGTTTAAACCATGTACACTTTGATAATTTAATAATGAGACATTAAGTTAAGCAGAGTAAGTGTGTACATGTTTTTGAAAAATGTAAGATGGGTTTAGAATCTCCATCAGTCAGGGGTGTGTGTGTGTGTGCGTGTGTGTATATATATATATATATATATATATATATATATATATACACACACACACACACGCCTCTGATTGATGGAGATTCTAAAGATAAGCCCATCTTTCATTTTTCAAAAAAATTTACACACTTACTCTGCTCGGCTTAATATATACAGTCGACTCCACTTAACTGCACATCGGTTAACTGCACACACTGGATAACTGCACGTAGTCACGTCAGTCCTGTTTTTTCCCAATGCTTTTCAATGGGAACAAACTTCAGATAACTGCACTTTGCTTAAATGCACACTCCGGATAATAGCATGATAAATTTCTGCCCATGGCACATTATTTAATAGAATTTTACTCCGGTTAACTGCACAATGTATAGTCATGATCAGTTATTGCCAGTCCAGTGCTGTAGTGCTTCAAATAAGCTGACAATTAAGCCGGTAAATGCGACTTTGTAAATGATTGACATGTAAAGGACGCCCTAGGTGGTATATACATGTATAAATTGCGCCCACTAGGGATCAATAGCGTTTGAAAAATCATAGTACAGCATGGGAAACATTGCTCTAAATCGTTCGGGTTTGAATGATTTCAAACCAACAAGTGAATGGTTGGAAAGATGGAAAATGCGACTTTGGAGCTGAACGCTTTTTCTGTGGGAGGTAACCCATCAATGTCTGACAGCAGTTTTCGAATAACAAGCAATCTATATAATTTCTTGAAATTCGCTATAATTCCTTGATCCATTGGTTGAATCAGTGAAATTGTGGTCGGAGGAAGGAAAACAAGCTTAACATTTAAGTAAAAGTTGGAAGAGTGGATTCTAATAATTGTTTTAATTTATTCTTCACATATATTCGTGCTGTGCTGATTTAAAGCTGTACTGTGCCGTACTTCAGTTAACTGCACATTCCGGTTAACTGCACAGTCTCGTGATGGACCCGAGGGTGTGCCGTTAACCGGAGTCGACTGTATATAAATGCATGGCCCTGTCATTTGTAATGTTTTACTCGAGTATCCTAACCCATTATACCAACATGTTTTCACTTAAGTTTAAGATCATTTTTCTTGCCTAACAATTAATGTCCAAATTGTTGGGAGCAATCATTCTCTTTTAGTTCTTTGATGTATTAATGAACCTGAATCTTGTACCAGGTCTCATTTATTGTGTTGAAAGAAATTTGCATTGCTTGGCAATTGCAGCTTTTGAAGGTTTTGACCTGAGGAGTATTGTAAAGTTTGTATCAGTTAGTCAAGGCCATTATAACGGAAGCTTAGACTGCAGTCACACATTATGTCCATCTTTCTTAAAGCGCTCATATTAAAGCTTTTAGCTCACTTTGACCACTCCTGATAAATCAGGATCGTATAAATTTGAATAAACAGTGTCATCACATTCCCACTATTAAATGCAAAGTAAAACTTTCAAGGGAACTGGAATATTGTAAAGTTGTTATGCTTAAAATACTTATTTTCAAGAATCTTATTTGAAACTGCTTCAAGTATATCATGTTTTGAATATTATGTTGCTTGATTTCTTGATGAAAATGTTTGTTTTGTGTAAACTATTGGTTTGGAATGGTCATGGATTGAAGATATTCATTTTCGTTTGCAATCAGTTGGAGTCGTTCGTTGAGAAATCTTCCCCATTAAATGCATTGGACCCAGAAAAGATGCCAGAATCAGATACAAAAAAAGTTTCACATATTTCCGCTGAAAAGAAGAGGCGCTGTAACATTAAGGTAAAATAATTTTCAACTCATTTGTTTATAATAATTTTCAGCACTTACTGCTCTAGTAGCCTAATGGTTAGAGCATTCACCTTGGATGTGGGAGGTCGTGGGTTCAATCCCCAGCCGATTCATACCAAAGACTTATAAAAGTTGTACATTTGAGTTATAGCCCATGTAGATTAACTTGATTAGACATGGGATGCTGCTTTTATTTAGCATAGGGCAAGACCTTAGAGCAGAAATAAGTTAATCACTCCAGAACTTTCATGCAAATATTAAAAAAGAAAATCAGTATTTTAATTTTCTTGTTATCAAGTTTGCAGTCAGTCTGTTAGAAAAAAGAAGCAATAAAAACATTTTGAAACCTGGTTTACTACCTGAAATTTAAGCTCCCACTCACAAGGTAATTAGAATTCATATTGCTCATAGCACCACCGTATTTGTATTCATTGTCATTGAGATGCTGTTTAAAATATATATTATATTACAGCAAGCTGATTAAGATGGTATAGAACTACAAAGTCTTATTAAATCGTACAGCATGTAATTAAATTAAATTGACCAAATGACAGTTTATCCTTGTAAACAAATTTTTTCCAAGTTTTTTTTAGATAGTCCCCACATTTAATTGGACAAGTAATTGAGTTGTTAGATCTGAAATAAATAATGGAACACTCAAATCACAATACATTGTGACAAACATTTAAACAGAAAATTTGTTTTCAAGTAACTGTTTGTTTACTGAATGTGTTTGGTAGCATGGAGTTGTGCAAGCAAATGATTGCAGGCAGTTTAGACTCGTAAGTTGCATAATCGAAAGTAAAATTGTGTCAGTATAGGATCATTGGTCATTAGTTGTGCCAATTGTGTTGATCAAGTTTTTTATCTCTTTCTTTCTAGCATGTACTAATTAAATTTAATAAAATTGAGGTTGTGCCTGGCTGTCTTCATATTTTACTCTTTTAAACTTAAGCTGTACTTAATGAGAGCACACAAACTACCACCACTTCATGACCCAAGTTAGAAGCTATGAGAGGGGCCATTAAATTTGTAGGTCACAACAATAATTGTTTCATGTTGTGAGGGCATCCTTGTCATATTCACGTGTTTATAGTTGTTCACAGCATTATTTAGATGTAACAAAATGTTCCTAATCATTATGGATTTGTTATATTGCATGTAATTTTTAAACAATTTGACAAAGATAATGTGAACATTTGTGAAAACCATACCGTTGACATAACTTTGACAGGAAGAATAGAAGAATATCTCTCAAATAATCACCAATATATTTTCTTCTCTGTTGCAGAGTGGTTTTGATATGCTTCATACATTGATTCCATCCCTCAGTCAAAATCCAAATGCTAAAGTCAGCAAGGCAGCTATGCTTCAGAAGAGTAAGTACTATATTCTTGGGGTTCCCTCTCCCTCAGCTGTTTATAATATGCATGAGGTTCCCTCTCCCCCAGCTGTTTATAATATGCATGAGGTTCCCTTTCCCCCAGCTGTTTATAATATGCATGGGGTTCCCTTTCCCCCAGCTGTTTATAATATGCATGGGGTTATAATACTTTATAATATGCATGAGGTTCCCTTTCCCCCAGCTGTTTATAATATGCATGGGGTTCTCTTTCCCTCGCCTGTTTATAATATGCATGGGGTTATAATACTTTATAATATGCTTGGGGTTCCCTCTCCCTCAGCTGTTTATAATATGATTGAGGCTCCCTCTCCATAAGCTATTTATAATATGCTTGGGGTTCCCTCAACCTCCGCTGTTTATAATATGCTTTAGGTTCCCTCTACCTCAGCTGTTTATAATATGATTTAGGTTCCCTCAACCTCAGCTGTTTATAATATGCTTGGGTTCCCTCGACCTGAGCTGTTTATAATATGCTTGGGGTTATAATACTTTACAATATGCTTGGGGTTCCCTCTCTCTCAACTGTTTATAATATGCTTGAGGCTCCCTCTCCATAAGCTATTTATAATATGCTTTAGGTTCCCTAAACCTCAGCTGTTTATAATATGCTTGGGTTCCCTCGACCTCAGCTGTTTATAATATGCTTGGGGTTCCCTCTTTCTCAACTGTTTATAATATGCTTGAGGCTCCCTCTCCATAAGCTATTTATAATATGCTTTAGGTTCCCTCAACCTCAGCTGTTTATAATATGCTTGGGGTTCCCTCTCTGTCTACTGTTTATAATATGCCTAGGTTCCCTCAACCTCAGCTGTTTATAATATGCTTGGGTTTCCTCTCTGTCTACTGTTTATAATATGCTTGGTGTTCCCTCAACCTCAGCTGTTTATAATATGCTTGGGGTTCCCTCAACCTCAGCTGTTTATAATATGCTTGGGCTTTCCTCAACCTCAGCTGTTTATAATATGCTTTAGGTTCCCTCAACCTCAGTTGTTTATAATATGCTTTGGGTTCCCTCAACCTCAGCTGTTTATAATATGCTTGGGGTTTCCTCAACCTCAGCTGTTTATAATATGCTTGGGGTTTTCTTCTCTGTCAACTGTTTATTATATGCTCATTGGTTAGATACTTGGATTTGCTGTTGAAAATAATCTTACAAAGACTGACTTTAAAAGTAGGATGATGACCGTGTCATTTATGTTGAAAGTAATCTTACAAAGACTGACTTTAAAAGTAGGATGATGACCTTGTCATTTATGTTAAAAGTAATCTTACAAAGACTGACTGCCAGGGGTTGCACCTATAAAAGTAGGATGATGACCTTGTCATTTATGTTGAAAGTAATCTTACAAAGACTGACTGCCAGGGGTTGCACCTTTAAAGGTAGGATGATATGCGTGTCATTTATGTTGACACATTGTGGTATTTATGGTTTGAACATTATTATAATTGTGTTTAACAAAATGTTTTATAAACCAGAAATGTACTCGTATAGATATTGTGTGACTTGATCATTTCCATTACTTATAAATAGTTGTATGGCCAGTGTTTATGATGTATTTAGAGATGGAAATATTTTATTAGGATAGAGTTGATTCACACATCCACTGAATATTCCAACAATTGTGCAAGTGGCTGAAGAAAGTAAAAAAGCTGAAATTTTCATCAACATTGATAAATATACATGGAATAGTCTCCATGTATAGTAATTGTAATGTTTTTGTCTACATGCTAATTTACATAAATACCTTGTGAAATTAAGGTGCAAAATATAGAAGCAATTATCATAATATATTCAGATAAATCATGTTTTCCCCACATCAGTAAATAGTAGATTGGTTCAAAGCCCAATTTCTTGAAAATTCAAAAGCTATCACAAATTTATCATCCACTCCTGTGGGTCAAAGCTGATGTTTCTAAGTGATCCATCATTTCTGTTGTGGCATGCAGCAGGGTTTGTTATGCCGCCACTATGGTAAGTGTTATGGTAAGGGTGGGGTGCTCCCAATATTTTATTTAAATTATTATAGAAGTCCCACACAGGCGCGATTTGGTAGGAAGTGAAATTAGTGATAGAAAGGTAAAGCTCTAAGCTCCCAATCAGCAATGCCAACAGTTAAATTATTGAATACACAAAAAGTAAAATTCAAATGAATAACAATTTAATATGATTCAAAAGTCAAATGATATTATTTCCCAAATCACTCTTCTTCCTCTCAACCAAATGATACCTATTGCATCATTTGATTTATAGTGTGAGATAGTTTTTCCACCTGGCCTTGTTTTATACTCATCTGTATCTGTCGTATCCCACCAAATCCTTCTCCTTCTGACTTCCCTCCTAACTCCTACTCGACTGCTTCTTCTCCAATTTCTCCTTCTCAGCTCCTTTTCCAACTAATCTTCGATTCACAATCGACTTCTCCACTGGTCTTTATTCCATCTCCCTCCTTGAGACTCAGGACTAAACTATACAGGAAATCTATCCCCTAAAAGCTTCCTGAGAAAACACAAGGACGTTAGCATATTACCTTATCCATCTACTCACACACTAACCAATAATCAATCATCAGATAAAGGCTGTTACATTTTTCGGTCATGCATTCATGCACATAGAAAAAAATACCCATATGTTATTGTATGGTAAACAACATCATAATAGAAGCACGGTATCAACTTCTTATCATACAGACATCAATAAATTGCATCACATTAGTGAATATATTCTTAATCTCATTATACTGAACAATATCACAACAATCAGATGCATTTTTGTACATTACACGTGTACACAAATAGTCAAATATCCATGCTCTCATATATCCTTACATCATATTAACTAATTGTACACACTGTAACTATTTTCCGAAGTTACAATTAAACAGTTGCAAAATCTAGAATATCACATGAATAGATGCACTAGTTTGCTACAAAGCAACCAAATATCTAATTACAATGTACATAATTCTTTATATAATCATAGCTCATTTCTCAAATACAATTGTAAAATAACACAACAAAAGTAATTCTATGTACTAATGATTCTGGTTATGAAGTATATATACTGCACATAATTACAATTACAATGACTTAATATTCTGCAAAATTGAGCAAATAACTTACTAACCTTTATGAAGTCTTTTCTTTATTAGAATTTCCTAAGTTTGCCCGCCAAATTAAGAGTGATTTTCACAGAATATTGCTTTATAACCTTCCAGCATGATGTTTGGGCAAGTTCCTAGCTTGAAAATACTAAATTAAATTCAGATTGAAATGGTGACCACACCCTCTCTCAATTCCGATTGGATGTCTGTTATACCCTGTTCTGTTCAACTTAGCATACAATTCCCCCAGCCATCTGTCAACATAGTGAGATTTATGATGCCTATAAGGGTCTTTTGTTTTCTTGAACAAAACTTTAAACGACCACATGCAACTTTTCATACCCAACAAAGCTGGGTTTTTGTACTTTTACAAAGAGGACATGCTATAGTCACAATGTCTAACATATACACATGGCTTTTAACCGTTTCTTTATTGCCATGACTTATACAATTGCAGGTAGGGCAACGTAACATCAATCATTCACTAGACACTAGAGAGGTTTTTGAATAATTAGCTTGAGACGAGTTTTAATGACAGATTCTGGAACCATTTTCAATTCCACCAATGTGCATTGTAATTTGCTGTTATATTTGTTCACAGAGTATTTTGATATATAGCAATATGCAGCAAATCTTGGTAGAATCAAGAATAAAATGATGGACGTGCCAAATCTACTTTGATTTTATTAAATTATGTATTAGAAATGATTTGCTAGATGAAGATTTATTAGTTAAGAATAAAATGTTTTTACTTAAACGAGTCAAATGTTGTGTAACACAAGCATATGCTGAAGTATACAGTATCATAAAAATACTAGGTAAGCATGCCTGACTAATAAGCAAAAGGGTGAGGGTTTGATTCCTAGCATTGCACAAGCCTGGATCAAAGTACTGAATCCATAGCACTGTATTAATTAACCTACTAGCATTGATGTGCTGAATCCATGGCACTGTACTACATATAATTAACCTACTAGCATTGATGTGCTGAATCCATGGTACTGTACTACATATAATTAACCTACTAGCATTGATGTGCTGAATCCATGGTACTGTACTAATTAACCTACTTGTATTGATGTGCTGAATCCATAACGCTGTACTAATTAACCTACTAGCATTGATGTGCTGAATCCATGGTACTGTACTACATATAATTAACCTACTAGCATTGAGGTACTGAATCCATGGCACTGTACTACATATAGTTAACCTACTAGCATTGATGTGCTGAATCCATGGTACTGTACTACATCTAATTAACATACTAGCATTGAGGTACTGAATCCATGGCACTGTACTACATATAGTTAACCTACTAGCATTGATTTGCTGAATCTATGGCACTTTACATCTAATTAACTACTAGCATTGATGTGCTGAATCCATGGTACTGTACTACATCTAATTAACCTACTAGCATTGATGTGCTGAATCCTTGGCACTGTACTACATATAATTAACTACTAGCATTGATGTGCTGAATCCATGGCACTTTACTACATCTAATTAACCTACTAGCATTGATGTGCTGAATCTATGGCACTGTACTACATATAATTAACTACAAGCATTGATGTGCTGAATCCATGGCACTGTACTACATATACCATATTTTCCCGCATATATCCCGCAGACGCAGATAATCCACACCCTCATATAGCCCGCGGATTTTGGGGTTTTGTGTAAAAAATTGTTGGCATAACCCGCATTTTTGTATAACCCGCAACCAGAGATTGATGAACTTTTTTGAGTATGTTCACATTGTCTTCCGTTACTGTTTTTAGAAGGACCGAATTCGTCAATGCTCACATGTGGATGACGAACGATACTACAACTACTACATTTTCACTCACCCGCCCAACATGCAAATTTGTATTTACGCTATCAAGTCAGTCGGCCCTGTTCCATATTCATCCCTCTGCATCAGTTCAAGTTAGTCACCCTGCCTCCACTATATTCCGGCTGGCAGCTGGCAGATTTGAATTTTGAAGCCAGGTACTTGTGAGCCGGATATGCAATGGTGTGAGGTCCTGAGGCTGAATGTCACAATTGTCAATTTCGAATGTAGCTCGCATGACGTCAATTAACTATTCAGGCTCGGTACACAGTGATTGTGCGCGTAGGCTGTCTATAGGAGCTGTGCCTCAACTACAGGCTATATTAACACGGACATTTCTAAATAATCTTGTATTCTTGTGAAGTGTAGATTCGAGTTTAAATAATTTCTTTCTGTTAATTTAAAAAATTCCGAATCGAAAGTCTTACACAGCCGACTTCAAGCTAACTGCCATCGTGTATGTTGAAGTTCATTATAATAGAGCCACAGGCAGAAAATTTGATATTGATGAGAGTGTAATCCGAGGTTGGAGAAAATAAAAAGGAACGTTAGAGAAGATGAATCCACGAAAACGTGCTTGTTGCAGACCTAAAGCAAAATGGCCTCACCGTAAAGCTGACCTGAAGCAGTGGATAGTGGCCAAGCGGGACAACAACCGACCAGTCTCGACAGTTGCCATCAAACTGAAGGCCAAACTCATGGCGGCAGAGAAGCACATTGATGATTTCAAAGGAGGAGTGCATTGGGTATATAAATTTATGAAGAGGAACCAATTGTCAGTCAGAACACGAACGACCGTTGGCCAACGTCTACCCGAGCATTGGGAGAAGAAGATGGTTGATTTTCGTGAATTCGTCGCCAAGGAATTTCAGGAGCTTGACCTTTCCCATTCTGCCATTATTAATATGGACGAAGTATAATATATAAGTTATGTAGTTATGTTTTTCAAACAATATATTGAAATATTATTATGTGTAAAAAATTTGTGATATAGCCCGCACCCTTATATAACCCGCACCCCCTCTGCAGGATTTGTAAAATCTGGTATAACTCGTGGGATATATGTGGGAAAATACGGTAGTTAACCTACTAGCATTGATGTGCTGAATCCATGGTACTGTACTACATCTAATTAATCTACTAGCATTGATGTGCTGAATCCATGGCACTGTACTACATATAATTAACTACTAGCATAGATGTGCTGAATCCATGGCACTGTACTACATCTAATTAACCTACTAGCATTGATGTGCTGAATCCATGGCACTGTACTACATATAATTAACCTACTAGCATTGATGTACTGAATCCGTGGCACTGTACTACATATAATTAACCTACTAGCATTGATGTGCTGAATCCATGGCACTGTACTACTTATAATTAACCTACTAGCATTGATGTGCTGAAAAGCACCAAACCATACCAACTCAGTGCTTGAAGAATCTGTAGCTTTGTGTGTGTGTGTTACAGCTGCTGAATACTGTAAGAAGCTTAAGCAGGAGAGAGCACAGATGCAGAATGAAGCTGATATCCTCCGGCAGGAAATCGAATCCCTTAATAATGCGATCAGGTAACACTACATCTTTTTCGTCCCATTTATACATGACCTTTTATTTATATATTTACCATTGATGTTCCAACAATAAAGATGCATATGAGATATTTATAGTTTTAGCCTACTACCAATTTTTTTTTATTAAAAAAAAGCATCAGGGATTTAAGAAATGCACATAACTTAACTGGTTTATTCTAATATGATTGCCACCATGTGGTCTCTAACATTTTTACCCTCTCATTTTAAATCTAATGGAAGTTCAACACGTCATGTAAGGGATATATTTTTCCTCCTGTTCTTTCACTGTTTTTTAAATATTAGAATTAGATATGTCATACATTGCAAAGTGTTTTCCTTCTATATGTGTATAGACATTACATCCACCAAATCACTGAAAATAAACTTTCCCATCATTTAGACATGACATTCAAAGCTTTTGTTTGGCTTTTAACACAGAGAAAATGACAATGTTTGGGATCACTTGGTGACAGTCAAGTTAGAAATTATAAGGGAATGAAATGAGTAAGTTTTATAAAAAATTTTGTTAAAGCTGCATTAAAAATCCTAATCAAACAAACAAACTACATCTTGTTGATAGCTCGCATTTAAGGTAGTAAAAAGTCTGTTGTTTCTGGTGATGGTCATGACAAATTTAATAAGAAAATGGTTAACTAGAGTTCAAGACTGCATACTTTCACCAGTGGTCCAGGTCATTGAGATGCATTGTTAAGTCAACCATGTCGGACAAATTTCTACAAGAAATATTAAGCTGATGCATATAATCATTATAATGTGATCTAGTTATTTTTCTTTTACTATATGAAAATGTAAACACCTCATTTTTAGACTCATGATATTAAAGTTGTAAAATTTAACTTGTGATTGAGTGGTGCTGTTGCTACCTTAACACAGCTTATAGGTCTGGCAGTGAACCATGGTCCTTGTCAGACTGTAAAGGTCTAACATGTATAGGCATTTAATTTGCCCATTACAGTTCTGGCAGTGAAACATTGTCCTGGTCAGGCTGTAAAGGTCTAACATGTAAAGGAATTTAATTTGCCCATTACAGGTATAGCAGTGAAACATGGTCCAGGTCAGACATTAAGGTCTAACATGTTACGGCATTAAATTTGCCCATTACAGTTCTGGCAGTGAAACATTGTCCTGGTCAGGCTGTAAAGGTCTAACATGTAAAGGAATTTAATTTGCCCATTACAGGTATAGCAGTGAAACATAGTCCATGTCAGACATTAAGGTCTAACATGTTAAGGCATTTAATTTGCTCATTACAGGTCTAGCAGTGAAACATGGTCCATATCAGACATTAAGGTCTAACATGTAAAGGCATTTAATTTGCCCATTACAGGTCTGGCAGTGAAACATGGTCCTTGTCAGACTGTAAAGGTCCTACGTGTAAAGACGTTTAATTTGTCTATTACAGGTCCAGCAGTGAAACATGGTCCTTGTCAGACTGTAAAGGTCTAACATGTAAAGGCATTTAATTTGCCCATTACAGGTCTAGCAGTGAAACATGGTCCATGTCAGATGTTAAGGTTTAATGTGTAAAGGCATTTAATTTGCCCATTACAGGTCTAGCAGTGAAACATGGTCCTTGTCAGACTGTAAAGGTCTAACATGTTAAGGCATTTCATTCAAGCAGCCATCATCAGAGAATTATCCTCCAACTTTTTAAAATGGTGTCAAGGATATTGTAATAATTTTCATCTGTCTGTCCATGTATCCATTGCCAACAGTTTCAGGGTTTTTCCTAGGCTATTTTTGTGTAGCATCAGTGTGACTAGTAATGTTTTCTGAGGGATGGCCAGAAAAGTAGTGGATCAAAGCAGAAAATTAGCAGGTAAAATAAAATAGAGTGGATACAGTATTAACCAAGATGGCACATGGCTATAAGAATCATCTTTATGAATCGAATTATGGCTTAAATAAGACCATTATTATTGTATTTAATTTATGTATTTAAAAAGTTCTTTTTTTATCTTATCATATAACTTTAGTTTTACAGTCATTATCATTTGTTTCCTTTAATAATTCTCAACATCCTCTCTTCACAATTTTTTTTCTTCTTAAAGTACAGTCATTAAGTATTTTATTTATTATAAATTATGCATTTCTTTATGTCGCTATCTTCAGAATACGAATTCCGTACATCATCATAAATACGGTGTTTTTAGGTGTTTGGCACTGATTTTCCAAAGTAGAACTACCGTATTTACTCGCGTATAAGCCCCTTCGTGTATAAGCCGACCCCCCCCCCCCCCCAAACTGAATTCAGGGTTCCCACGCTACCGGGAAATCGGGAAAAAGTCGGGAGAAATGGCAAAAAAATCCCGACCGTGAAAAGCCCGGGAATTTTGCAAATATTGACGAAAGTCGGCAAATAACCGGGAATTTTTATGTAACCACTTCATTACAGAAAAAATAACATAATCAAGTGGAAATTGTAATTGAACAGCTGGTGAAATTATATTTTTTCGAGTTATTACAGTACCGGAAATTTCGAAGGTTGCGGTATGGATCAATTAGTTGCTTGCCTGACACATTTGTTCAGTCAATCCAAGCACTCTGTCGATTAGATTGATCTATTAGACTGGTTTTTCGATGTACCACTACAGATTGGTATATTTTTATATTACGTAGAAGACTTGAAGACCAGTCTATCATCTCAACAAGCCAGCATCATGACTGCGGTACGTGATCTCTGTAAGTTTTTGAAATAAAAGAAACAGCTCTGCAGTGTTTGTTCTGATTTATAAAGTTACTGAAAATGTCCTGTTAAAGCTTTTAATTTGGTGCTTTTGCATGCGAAATTAGCCATTATTGTCAGTAGTAACCTTGGACACCTTTGCGGTGAATTTTACTTGGCCCTGTCAACTGTATCAACCGATAGCCTCATTTTGGTGAACCAATTAGAGAGCAGCATTCCATTCAGTGTATTAAAGTTGCATATTAAGTGGATGCTTTTGTAGAGTAGTTTGGCGGGAATGTAGTTCATCAAATTCTTGACGTAAGTATCCAATGTTGAATGTCCGAGCTAAACATTGGCGCTAAATTGTTATTTCGTTTGAGGTGTAGCTTGAAATATCTGCATTAATTCTTTAATTATAGTTTGCAGTCAATGTTAGTAATCAGAAGAGGTTTGGTGACTGCTTTATCAGATTATAAGCAGACACGAGTGGATTTTCAGGCAATTCAATCTAGTAGGATGGTCATGATATATACTTTTTGAAGGGCTTTTTGTCAGTTTTAATCAACTCTATTATCATTAACTTATTTTCTTTTTCAAGAGATGGATTTTAAACTAATCCACTAAAGGTGCTTAGAATGTTTGAAAAATATTCTTTTTTACAGAGGTTTTTTTTTATTGGCACAGATTAATGCAGGATTAATCTTGATTTTGTATAAAGATAAATGTTCTAAAGAAGATAAAATTATTAAAAATAAGGACAAAGAGGAGGAACTGGAAGTTGCAAAGAAAGAATTCAGTGAAAAAGTGCATCTGCTAAATAACATTTAAGACTGCTTGGCTATAATCCCCAGCAGAGTTCTAGCTTGAACATGAACTTGAGGGAATTACTATCTCATATAAAAGATGCATGCATGTTATAAAACATCTTGTCTGTCAACATTTTACAGTCAATCTCAATCAACCAGTATATAACTACTGATATTTAATTTTCCTTTTGTTGTAATATCATGCACATAGACTTAAAGTGTTTACTAATTTCTTTAGAATTAAAAGTTTGAAAGGAAAACAAAACTAGTTGCTGTTGTTCATTCTGTTAGATTTCCCATACCAACATAATGCAGTGCAGTTTCAGTCTGTACATTGTAAACATTTACATTAGACTTGTGATTTTCAGAAATAATATCTGTTTCTTGTGAAACATTTTGTGGTTTGGCACATGGTTATTTGCCTCATTTAAATGATATAGAAGAGACTTGGAATAGAAACAGCATTTAATTTGAATTTAAAAAAAAATTCTAAGCTAAAATGTTCTTTAATTTCATTTTATATTGGTCATAAATGAACCTTGAAAAACTGAATTTTATCCTGGAAAAAACCTGGAAAAGACCTGGAAATTTTTCTTTAAAAAAGTGTGGGAACAATGTGAATTGGTAACAGTGGTATAAAGTGCATGACCTGCATATAAGCCGACTCATTAATTTTTATACAAACGGTACATCACAAGATACACAAAGTGAATTCTGAATACGTTTACATGTATTTAGGTAAATCGCATCATTAAATAAAATAAAAGTAAGAAATCTAGTTTATATGTTGAAATACAAACAATTCTGAAGTGTTAAGTCTTAATAGAAATTTAATTAATCCTCATTCAAAAATTATGAATTATAAAAGTTCGATCACTTTTAGAATCCTTCAAAATCGGGCTCTGTATCAGACTCGCCAAACAGTTTACGAAACTCAGTTTCTGTTACAGGTGTGCTTTCATCATATACGTCGTCCCCCCAGTACTTGCTTCTCGTTCACAACAAATTTGCGGGGCCCCGAGTGGCCGAGTGGTCTAAAGCGCTGTCCGTTATGGACCACTGCCATCTCACCTCAGTCTGCGTGTGTTCGAGTCTAAGGTTCAGCAAATGTAGTTATGTGAGAAAGCTTGCCAGTAGCTTCTCATGGGTCGGTGGTTCTTTCCGGGGTTTGTCCGGTTTTTTTCCTCCACCATTAATACTGGCCGCCATGTATAGCCTATATTGTGCTGAAAAATGGCGTTAAACCATAAAAAACAAACAAACAAAACAACAAATTTGTGTGCTGCAGCACAGTTATTTGCTTCTGCATATTCAATAACTTTAAGTTTGAATGCTGCATCATAAGCAGAATGCTTTCTTTTACTTCCAAGACTATTCATTTTATCCGATTGAATTGAATATAAACTTCTAGAGAGATTAAACTGAAATAATTTCTTTCAGTAGTAGTATACTATTTATATACCTTATCCTGTAATTATTTCAATGTGTGGTTGGTTTTCAAATGGTATTTGATAATTATTTATCATTGTTATTTGTGTTGTGTTTTTTAAACTACGGGTTGTGTGATTCAATTGATCAAACTATGATTGGTTTCAGCATGGACATTATTCAAGTATTGTGACAGTTTATAACTTTGACCAGAAACCATGTCCACTACCATATCTCTTTAAACAATACATCTGAGAGTTGGCATCTATTAGTTAAGTCATTGGCATTGTGCAACAAAACAAACCTATTATCCCCGAGGCATTTATCACAGATTAAGCATATGGTAGCTATTGTACAACAATCTTCCGCTAACAAACCACTTTGCTTTACAAACAACTAAACAATAGTTGTATATAAACTGTGGCTCCCGATTACTTCTAAAACACCTGTCAAAAAATCCAACAAATTATATTGTTTTACAATTATTCACGCTGACTCGTATATTGCGCTGTTATTTACCGTTCCTAAGCGTGCGCGCAACAAACCCATATGGAGGCTCTTGCTATTGTTTCTTGAAGACTGTCATACATGTATTTCTACTCTCGATCAAAATGTTTGTCGTATATACCTTCAGTATCATAATTCTTGTATTTCTTTTTACGTAGATTCTTTTCATATTTACACTGAAATAGGCTAGCGTGCATTTCTACGAAACCGTAGACTTTAATTATTACTGATTAGCTGAGGGTTAAATACTTGACCAGAGATAATTAATATTTGTTTTACTTCACGACAGGACAAATCTTATCAGCCATGTGGCATCATTAGGCATGTGATCTCATATTCTGCGATCGACGGAAACAATAAATATTGGAAATCGAGGGAAAAAAGCATTATAAATTTCAGATTTGGAACTTGACCCACAGATAAGCCGACCCCCCTTCTTCCAGGCCTTATTTTTGTCCTAAATTTCTCGGCTTATACGCGAGTATATACGGTATTAGAATATACTGACAACAGAGAATTTTCCCATTAGTAATGTGATCAACATACAATGTGATCACCTTCGGCTGACATTTATGATTTGGGCTGAATCATTCATACTTTTAACTATCTTGATTGTTGTTGTTATCATCGCTTCTGTTAGGTTCTGAGTTTCCAAGCAAATGGATTTTATATTAGGCAAACCACAGCTTTAACACAATTATATAAAGATCACTGAAACAATTCTTTTATGAATGTGTATCACCCATGATAATTCAGCCGAGAATTTTAAAGCAAGATGTTGAAAAGGAAATGGACTTTTTAAGATAGAAGTAGATATATTTCATTGATATAATAAATTCACCACTGGGTTTGTTTACAAATTGTTGTAAATAAATTAAGCATTCATTTTGTTTGAAAACTAATTCTTTTCATCACCCCTATTGTTTTTAGCTGTGCTGGTCACAGATTTGATGAGTATTTAATAGGAGAAAAATGAATATTGCCTACCAGATTTTCATTCAGTATCCATCTGTGAGATGAGAATGTTAACAGGCATTCAAGCTTTGGGTCACTGCTTTTTATCCAAGAACTGATTCTGAACATTGTTTGATGTACATTATTTGTTCAGACACAAAGTATGATGTTTAATCCTCCATTCCAATTTTAGTTGGTCAGTTTGGTCTTTTCCCATATGCAGCAGCTTCAGACTGCTTTGATTATACCATCAGCCATTTATATTGCCAGGGTGAATGACAGTGATAATCAATAACAAGTTTTTCCCCCATCTGACAGAGGTTATGTTGCTAAATCATTTTTTTTTTAAAAGCGTGTACAAAAGGCTGTAAAATGCCAAATGAGTATTAACAGTTCTTTTATTTGATTTAAACAGTGGCTGACTCTATCCTTTAAGTTGCAATACAGTTATTTTTTTTTAATTTTAGCTAAAATTCTTGTCTCCACTGAAGATGGAATAGCTGAGGTTGTATGAAGAATTTTATTTTATGGCTTTCCAGGTTTGCTTTTCTGTGCAGGCAAGGATCACAGCTATGACTAAATTTTTAATATCTATCTTAGTAGCAGAAACCTTGTGTTTATTTCAGTCAATGTCAGGCCCAGCTACCAGCTACCGGCGTACCAGTGACACGACAAAGGGCGGATCAAATGAAGGAAATGTTTGAGGAATATGTCAAGAACAGGACATTACAAAACTGGAAATTCTGGATTGTATCCTTTCTTTATACAGTCAAACCCGGTTATCTCGATTACGTCGGGGGTGTAAAGAAATCGTCGACATAACCGGGTCCCGAGATATCCGGGTTCATAAAAACCGGTAATTTTAAAAATGTCCTTGAGCATTACTTGTATCTCCTTGATTGTTGTTTCTTGTATACATGTACTTCGGAACATAATTCATATCTGAAATGTACCTTAAGAAATAAAAGGGAAATGATAAAATACACATGTAGCTGACATGTAAGATTCTGCGTTTTCGTAAAATAAAGTTACATTGTAATTTGTGCACACTCTTGTCTTTGTGAATCCTTGAATATTTTATGTAGTGAACATGATATATTCTTAATAAACTAATCAATTATGCTACTCTTACGAACCAAAAATAGAAAGAATATGAAATAAACATGTGACTACTGCCGTAACGGACCAAAATTGTGCCTGAAAATCGATTGCTTTTGCTGACTATTTCTTGTACAATTTCTGTGAGATTGACGTTAAAAAGTTGCATTTCGTCGAATTAAGCGGGTCCACATGTTACTTCGGACCGAAACTTATGCCCGACATAACCGGGTTATCGACTTAACAGAGGTCGAGATAAACGGGTAAAAAATAGCATAACAAAGAAGAATTTTTTTCAGGACTGGACCAAAACGCTCGACATAAGCAGGTTGTTGAGATAACCGAGGTCGAGATAAGTGGGTTTGAGCATGATAGTATTTTTCTACGTACCATTTCAGTTAATAGAGTCATCATGTTTGCATTATTACATAATGGCCATATTTTCTGTTTTTTCTCTGGGGTCTTGCTGTGTTAACTGTTGAGCTGCTACTCATGTAACACAGAGTGTGACCAACAGAACAAGCCTTTTTTTTGTTTTCATTTTGATCTTTTGTTCCTACCCTGCACAGAGCCAGGGTTGCATCTAGGATGCATGATTGTGCAGATTCCCCCCCCCCCCCCCAATTCAAGATTACCCACAAAATGTTTAATCTTATGCTGGCAAATCATGCAAAAAGTAAGAATTTTGTGAATTTTTTGTGAAGAATGCATTATTTTATTTTTGCTGTAAAATTCTCAGTTGTCACTCGCAGGAGATTATATTGTACTTGTATCATTGTAAATACATCAAGTATTTCATTGTGTCATATGCTCAATTCTAATTGGTTAATAAGAAAGGTCAGAAGAGCATCTTTGATACAGAGGCTGGCTTGGCGAGACATGTTAAATGGCAGAATAATTTAACACTTTTTCATTATTTTAGCAGTAACACATCTCAGAATAATCAGGGTGCAGAAGTTTCTGTCAATAGGCACAATGACAGTGAACAAACACTTCCTCAGGTTACACCCATATTGGACGAAGTTAGTGATGTACTTAAAGATGGCGTCAGTGAAACTAGTAGTCCAACTAATGCCAAGAAAAAAGTACTCTTTCAGTTCAGGCTGGAAATGAATGAAAAAATGAGATGCTTTGCAGATGGTGTGTAAAAAGTGGAACTGCTAATTTCAGGACATCAACTCTTGACAGACACAAGAAATTGAAAAATATTATGATGAGAAAAATGAGATGTGTTCATCCTGAAGTAGTTCAGAATATGTGTAATTAGACATAATTATTGTGGAATGTTTAGAACATGGTTTATTTCTCAGAAATAACCGATTGTATTTTATACATGCATGTGAATTATTTGCAAAGAAATGTCTTCAGATGGAAATAGTAATCTATTACTGTATGACTTCTATGTTGATTTCCTTAATTGCTGACAGTTTTCAATTATTATCAGAAAACTTTTTGATTCATACAACAGTATGATTTCAACAGCTAGTGTGGATGAGCTCTGTCGGACTGTTCTTGCCTGGCTGGATCAGCACTGTTCTCTTGTGTCTCTCCGTCCAAGTAAGTTATTACACCATACAATGTAGGTAAATACATGTTCACTACACGGCAATGTTAGGATTCTGTAACCTGCAAATTTATTGACGTTATTCTGCAGTATTCACTGCTTTCATACAGGAGTAAAATGATCAGATATCCAGTCTGTTATTCTGTTGCCATTGGTTACATCTCTCATTAGCTCACCTTGCCAGAAGGCCGTGTGAGCTTAAGTTATGAACCTGTACATGTTTGGTGTTTTCTATCATCTATTTGACAACAGTTGAATGTTGCCAATAAACTTTTTAATTTGTTCATGTTTTAATTTCCCTGTGAATAGCCTCATTCACTGGGTAGCCTCTGCAAGATTATAGCTGTCTCCAGCTGACCAAAATCTAGGCCAAACTTAAGTACATGTATTGTACCATTTAAACAACTATATTCACGTGCTGCAGGTGATAATATTGTAGTGAATTGTTAGTGACAATCAGATATAGATCAAACAAGGGTTACCATTTTTTTTATATATATCAATGTTATTTGTGTTTTCTAATTAGATGTGATGCATATAGTGTTGTTCCGATTATCGATTATAATCGATCATCAGTTGGTTGAGATAATCAATAAGATAATCGATTGTGAAACTCCATAATCGATTGTGTTCAAAGGGAGGCTACTTTTATGTGTATGCAAAGCAAAAGGTTCCAGCCACTAAAGTTGACCTGAAATTTATTATTCCCTTCACAACTACAAATAAATAAACTTATGATTCATAATGAGGAATATATAGTTATTGTCAAGTTATTAAATTGTTGAGTTAATAAATTTAAAGACATTTTCTTGATGTTTCAGTTAAATTGCAACATCTTTTGTAGTATTTATAAACAATGACAAACAAGAAAATCATGTCCTTCTATACTTTAAATTATACACACATCACATATGAATGAAAAAATTTCGGGGGATTGTAGCAGTATTTCAGTTACATATGACTGATCAGCCATAACAAGTTGTGTTCATTTAACAAAGTTGTAGAACACAAGTAACACACAATGTAAATATTATTGTCAAGTTAAAGAATACATGTCATTAAAAGAGATTACTCCTGTACATTTATAAAAATATTGAACTCTTCTTGATCAAAGATATAACTAACAAAAATTTTAATTTGCTCTTAGTAACCGGTTATAATCGATGATCAGTTGGTTATGGGGAACCGATTATCGATTATGAATTTCTGACCGATTTCCATCACTAGATGCATACATGAATTTCATAATGTGATCTATACTTCAATTCATGGATTTTTTTGTTCTCTGTGCTACATTTCACTGACGGACTCCAGTGCAGCACACCTATCTGGCCTCACCCATGTGTATATACCAGCAAGATACTTACGCTCCTCTTCAGACAATCGTATACTCATTATTCCCACTATGAAAACGAAGTCATATGGATAACGTTCTTTTGCATACCAGGGCCCAGCAATGTGGAATGAATTGCCCATTGAAATTAGACACAAAGACACAGTGATCCCTTTCAAGAGTGCTCTTAATACTCACCTCTTTCGACTGCAAGAACAAACTTAAAAGACCTAAAAATGTTTCCTCCCTTAAATATTTTCAGCATTTTTGTTTTCCAGTATCATTGTGTCTGTCTGTTTTTTTGTGTTTTTTTTGTATTCATATGATTATAGATGTTGTAAAGTGCTGAGAGCTTCTAAAGATTAGGCGCTATACAAAGTCCACATTATTATTATTATTATTATTATTATTATTATTATTATTATTATTGCATTCTATGGCAGATCCCACCTATACTCATTTTTTTTTTTTACTGCATTGAGTGTGCAATCCCGCCTATCCATGGTATAACATTGTTAGGAACCAGCTTCTCACTGCTAAAAAGCAGAGAGGTTTTGGCTTTCCACCAGACTCACTATTCATAAACAAATCTATGAAGCCGCTTAGAGGAACGTCACAAACATAGTCCATTTAGCCAGATTATCCCACTGCAGTACTAAGATCATGGAGAGTTCCAGCTGCAAAGAGCTCTTCGAGATAACTAACAAACTAATGTTAAGGAACAAATGTACACCACTTCCAACTACCTTCTCTCCAGTAGACCTTCTGGACCTATTTGCAAATTTCTTCCATGACAAAGTACAAACCATTAGAGATTCGCTTGACAACACAATTTCAATTGACTCATCACCATAATTTTGATACAGAATTTCAGCAACAACCATTAGGAGCATTTGAACCTGTCTCTATGGATATAGTATGGAAAATTGTGATGAAGATTGCACCAAAGTCATGGGAACTTGATCCAATTCCAACATCATTGCTGCTTGAGTGCTGTGACCCAATATTGCCTTCACTGACTGATGTAGAGAGGTACATTTCTGATGTGAAATCATGGATGACAAATAACAAGCTGCAGATGAATAAAAATAAATAAGGCCATTTTGATCACAACACAAAGACTTTCTCATTCACATCCTTTACCTCAGACAATAAATATCAGCAATACCAATATTAAATTCTCACAGTCAAGACGGAACCTAGGCGATACTCTAGACAGTACTCTCACATTGCACCAACATGTCATGAACATATGCAAGTTTGCACATCTTGAGTTGAGATGCATCAGCTCCATCCACAAATATTTTTCAGATGATGTCACTAAAACACTTGTGTATTCATTAGTACTTTCAAGACTGGACTATTGTAAAACGTTTCTGTTTGGTTCTCAATATATACTCCAGAAACTACAAAAAGTTCAAAGCAAAGCTGCTCAGTTCATCTGTAGCCTACCTCGATCAGAGCACACCTCACCACTGCTCTGTACCCTACACTGGTTATCCATTTGTCTAGTATCAAACACAAAATGTTTTCTCTGTGCTTTGTTTCACTGACAGATTCCAGTCGAACATGCCTATCCGGCCTCACCCATGTGTATACACCAGCATGATATTTACTCTTCTCTTCAGACAATCATATACTCATTATTGCCACTATAAAAACGAAGTAATATGGACAACGTTCTTTTGCATACCAGGGCCCGGTGAAGTGGAATGAATTGCCCGTTAAAATTAGACACAAAGACACAGTGATCCCTTTTAAGAGTGCTCTAAAAATTTGCCTTTTTCGACTGCAGGAACAAACTTATTTTAGAGACCTAATTATGTTTTGTACCTTACATGTTTTCAGCATGTTTTATGTTTTCCAATTTCATGGTATCTCTTTTTGTTTTGTTTTTTGTATTCATATGAATATAGATGTTGTAAAGCGCTTAGAGGTTCTAAAGAGTGGGCGTTATACAAAGTCCTCATTATTATTATACACATGGTTTGCTCACTGCATTCTGTGACCAATCCTGCCTATGCCCATGGTTTGCTTAATGCATTCAATGGGCAATCATGCATTCAGTGGTGATGAATGGGTGGTAAAATCCAACCTGGTTGGTCACAAATGGGTTTTTTCCAAGAATCTGACCATATGAAGCCAATCAGATTTTTAAAAAATTTTTGGTTAAAATATGAACTATTTGTAAGCCAAGGTTACAAATTAAGAGCAGTTTTACTTCATATGTTTCAGTCATGAAAATTTATGTCTGATTTCAGAGTGTTATTTGATGAGAGCAGAATCAAAGAGTTTCTTGAGAAAAAGAATTTAATATCTTCAAAAATGTCTAACTCTGTGGGGAATAAAAGCAGCTAGGCACAGCTTTGTGCTGCTTAAGCATAACATTAGTGATGCATTTAATAAAGATTTAATAGATAATGCAGCAACCATGTACTCCAAGCTTTTCATTTCCCTCTACAAATTCAATACATGTGTGAATTACATTTCCCAGGTGGTTAAACGTCAACTGCCCATGGTGAGGACCCACTTTTGACTCTTGTCATAAATTCTTTTTTCCCCTTGCATTGGTTATAAGACAAGGCAGAAACTCAAAAATGTAAAACCTGATACCATCAATTTGATTCCCATTTCATTCCTAATGATCAGAAATGCCAAGAAGCAATGGATGAAAGACACAATTTTAATGCATTTTTGAGACCAAATGATAGATGATGCAAACTGCATGTAAGCAAAATACTACTTCGGTAAAATTACAGCAGAATAATGAAAGATGTTAGAGTCTCTGTATTTTAATCATTTTTTTTTTTTTCCCAACTTAATTATATTGAATTATTGTATGGATTATATCATGTATTTCTATAGCTCCAGGGAAAGAGACCTTTTAAATTTCAGTTAAGAATTTATCATATTATATTGAAGTAGACGGTGACTGTTTTGTACTAAAACTTTATCACGTGTTCCGTATTTGTAAATGGTAAAAATAGGAAACGTTGCAGTCCCATCCCAGACAATGTTGAACTTTGCAGATTAGAAAAGCTGTTAGTTTTATTGAGTTTAATTTCCACATTCTTTATAACAATGACGTGCAACTGTGTCAGCTATTCAGCGCGTCTGGTAATTCTGCACAACAATACGTCATTTCTGTAAACATTGGTTCACATGTTTTGGTTGAAAATTAAATTTTTGACTATAATCAGAAAGAGTCTAAAGTAATGTATTTCATTTCCATAGCCTGATGCATAAACATTACATCTTTTCAAAGCCTTGCAAAAAAATAGACTGCCATATTTCAAGTCATGGAAACATAGGGGAAGTATCTCGTTTGTCCAAACTTAGTATTATTTTGAATATAATATTTGGTGACAACTGCCGCTTTTAAATTGGTAAGCATTGCATAATTTAATTTTCGTCAGTTGAATTTGGTATTGGTTTTGCACCAATATTGGTTACCTTAGATGCGCAGAAAAGCCTGACATCGGTGTAACTCTTGTTAGTCCTTCAGGCTGAGACTGATTTTTTTCAATCCAATGAATGGTCATATTCCAAACACTAAACCAGTCATCACACACTTTCTTACACTTGGCTACTATTCCATCCAAATTGCCAGTTCTAGCAACTTAAGCATTCTTCTGAATCTCATTAAAATCATTGTCTGTTTGCCATTTAACCCCAGAATGGTGTATATTTGTTCCTTGACATTAGTTTGTTTGTTATCTCGAAGAGCTCTTTGTAGCTGGAACTCTCCATGATCTTAGTACTGTAGTGGGATGATTTGGCTAAATGGACTATGTTTGTGACATTCTTCTTAGCGGCTTCGTAGATTTGTTTATGAATAACGAGTCTGGTGGAAAGCCAAAGCCTCTCTGCTTTTCGGCGACATCAAATATTTGCGTCCAAATACGCACAATTAGGCATTTCCGAGACCTCTGAACCACCTAACCAAAAATGTCATATTGATCCGTTAAAAGTGATTAAAAAATACTGCTGCTTAATTTTCATTCAGTTTTAATGACACATAAGAGCTCTCTGTGGACATCTCCTTGCTTTCTTTGGATGTTAACTCTGCTGGTCATCAGAAGAAGCTTACGGGATATGATGTAAAGACAGTTAAAAGGTAAAGATGGTCTTGAATTCCTGGACATTCTTTTCAGTACAGAAGCACTTGAGACTCTTGCTTTACGATTTTTGATGGCACATAATTACCAGTCAAATGGTAATTGTGTGCATGTTTTTTGTTTTTGTTTTTTTGTTGTTGGTATACTTGTAACTCATCTCTTTCTTTCAGCTGTTCTGAATGCCTTGCGACACATGAGTACCACTACAAGCATTTTATCAGACCCATCACGTGTCCCAGAACAAGCTGCACGGGCTGTTATCAAGAAGCAGAACAGTGAGGACAGGAAAACATGATAGACAGATATTCCTTATTGTGAGGAGATTCTCAACAAGTTACAATCAAACAGGAAAACATGATAGACAGAAATTCCTTATTGTAGAGGAGATTCTCAACAAGTTACATTCAAAATACTCCTGTACACCATGCTGTTAAAGCTGACATCCTTACTAGCTCTTTTATGTAGAGCTTTGGCTATTCAGTTATTTGGGAGTTGGTATCTTTTCTATGAAATCAGATGCCACCATGCTGCTGTTGCTTTGACTTTGTCCATGTGTTGACAGAAAGACCGACATAGGAAGCAGTTTATGTATTGCACAGATAAAGGCTTTGACATGACACACAAAGAAGGACAACTTTATTCCATAAAGTTTTGCTATGCATCACTGGTAGAAGGAGAAATGTCAATGTGTTCAAGATATTGTAGAACTTTTTAGATTCACAGATGATTAAATTTTCATACAGTGTTTTATAATAATCATAATTTCAGATTCAAGCTTTAAAACTTTGGATGGAAGTAAAATTGTAGGCAGTGCGGAAATAATTGGATTGAATTAGCTGGACACCATAATTTGGATTTGATACAGTCATGTTAGATTCTTAATGAAGTCTTTGTTGGTATGAAAGGCATGCACACAGATCTTGTAAGATATGCACCAATGAGAAAATTTGCACTTGACAACTGTCTGCTTTTACATATCCATAACAATGAGAATTTGATGTTGGCTACATTTTGTACTATGTCTCGGTAAGCCAACTCCTCCCTAGTTTTCGAGGTGTATTTTACAAAAGTAATGACTTGTGACTTGCAATATGAATTTATTGAAGCTGAATATATTTGATACATATTTATAATTTGATGTATTTTATGCATATTGTATATGCACATTGTATAAAGATGGTTGGTTGTTTTTTTAACCGCATTTTCAACATATAGAATGTATCATGCCAAGGAAATGGGAGCTATGTGCCATGTTGTAAAATGTAATGCACAAGAAGACAAGTGAAAGGTAAATATGTTACGTTATAGGGCTGGATAGGTTTTTTTACATTTATGCCCAGAAAGCAGTTCTTTTGTTACGGTTGATTCTGTGGTCTAGTGAGCTTATGGCATTGCAGTGTGTCGTTCATTCAATGTCGTTAACAATGGGGTGGGTTCACAATCTTTAAAAAAAACTTGATGAGTTTCAAGTAGGGCATAACCGACTTTTGATCCGGAAATCGGATTCCACCGGATAGTATGAACTACCGATTAATCGGAGTCGGACAAGGCAGGAACGACCGATTCGGATAATAAAAATAATAAAGCTGAATTTCTATAGCACCGTGTCTAACACTGCGTGTCATTCGATAGTGCGTTAATAAAGTTAAATAAGAAGTCAGAAAAGTCCAATATGTTCAACAGAACCACGCTGTGAGACAATCTATTTGAACTGACGGGTGAAAACCGGAAATGAAGCCGGATATGGTAAAGTACTAAGTAACATGCTAGACACGGCAAAACCAGATACCAGAAACCCGGAAACGGAAGATGAAATTTTTTAGAAAAAAAATATGGATTTAGCCATTCCGATTAATCGAATCGTATTTGGAATCGGAAAAATTTCATGCCCAAAATCCAGAATCGGAAATCGGTAGAAAAATGCTAATCAGTTATGCCCTAGTTTCAAGCATACTTGGTAGAAAAGATTGCATTTTTTCAAATATGTACAAAATGATACCATACCATCATCAAACCATTACTAAAAAGTACAATGCTTGAATTGACTTCTAATAATCTGTTGAGTGTAATTTAACCAGTTTGAAAGAAAGCTTGGCATGAAGACTTGTCTGATTTGCAAAAATTATGCCAAGTTGTCATCAGATATAGCTATCTTTTACTAAAATTAGAGAATTATTTGACTTCTTAAAAACTGCAGAACAGAATTGACAGAAAGTGTACTGAGTTAATGCATTTCTGTTTTTACAAATGGTGTTGAACCACCATCAAGTAGGGCTGCCGTTACTAAAAACAGAAAAATTCAAATAACAAAATTAAAATTAAAACATGGAATATTATTAAACCTAATTTGGCAGAGAGCCCCCTTACATTGGACCTTTTATGTCTCATCGGATGATGTTGATCTGCAATTGCCATTAAATATCTGCCGCTGTAGTGGCACAAAATAAGCTACAGTTGTTGCTCAGCCCTAAAAAGTAACTACTTGTGTTGCTCAACCATAAAACACCAAACCATACTCTACTGTAACCACAAAGTAAATTATTTATACAACTTATTCCCAAAACACATTGAGCAAATTTGACAGAAGGCATTTTTACATGAAAGCTTTTCCAGTTTGTAAAAATGATGCTAATTAATTCTCAAATAAGAATCAAAGTTCACAAACTATAAAAATATTTATGCGGCTAAACAGAATTTTACCAATTTAACAGAAAGTGTCCTGGCTTCAATATTTATGAAGTTTGCACAAATTATGTCAGTCTTAATCCAATATAGACAACATGAAAAAGCCAACAGAAAACCTTTGTATATCAGCATCATACTATCTCAGATTTCTTGGCGAACTGCCAGATCATTTGTTATGGATGAGTGATCTCAAGCCCACATGAATCTTTTGTTTGTAGCAAGAGTTAGGTATACACCATTCAACTACTAAAAGTGCCTTTTTATTATTGTAAAATTTACGGGTTTGATATGGTTGTTTACTCTAACCAATAATCCTTGTATGAATGACAAGTGATAAGTCTGTTATTTACTGCATGGTGTTTTTATGTCCATTTTTTTTGCTGGATTGTAAAGCAGTTCCAGTGTATGGATTGATACATGTCCATTCATCTGCCATCAACACTGAAGTTAGAGTTTTTATTAAGGTCACATTTTTCCAACAGTTATGCTTTTTTGTAGACTCGCATGAGTTGATGTATAAATGTTTCATAAAGGGTACTACAGTCACTTGCGGAAACTAGGTCATTGTGTCCATGTTTTATGATTTTGATAAAGTTAAACGTGTTAGATGCATATAGTGTGTTCACTGGATAGCTAGAGTAGCCAGAGTTAGGGACCTTGCCATGCATAATTATGACTGTAGAGCATTCTTAGTTGGCAAATTATAAATTTTAGAAGAGAGTTTTATTTTAAGAATTCTTTTCAGATTTTTTTGGTCAAGGTGGCGACTACTTTCATAAATGGCATGACAAAGTTGTTCGTATAACATTGTTATTATTTGCTCAGTTTTAAGATTGTCCATGTTTAATTTAGTGTGTGTGTGTGTGTGTGTGTGTGTGTATGGGGGGTTACTGTTTTTTGGTCAAGGGATTTGTGATTCAAAATTAAAGCGAGAACTGATGTCTCTAGATAATAGAATTAACTCTGTTTTTTGGTCAAGGGATTTGTGATTCAAAATGAAAGTGAGAACTGATGTCTCTAGATAAGAGGATGCTGAACAAATTTGAAGAACTGAGTTTATGCAAGTTTAAAAGAATCCTTATGTTTTTTTCTTTGGAGAAAGGTAATTATGAATGCTGTTGTTTCTGTCAAGGTCTGCCTCCAGCTTGCTTGGATCATGCCTCCATTGCTCCTTCACAACCATTCTTTTATTTTGTCTTTTTACTCTTCACCTTGAACTTCAAGTACATTTTTCTTTTAGATCTTATTTTAAAAAATGTTGGCAGTGATTGTAAATGCAAGATAATCATGTATACAGGATAAAACAATACGTATTCATGTATTCTGTTGGTTGATCTGGTGTCAATTGTTTACATACTCCAGCATCATAGATATCAGTTTAAATCATTGTGTAACATATATTACAAATTAAATTAAGCTGCTTGTTACTATTCAACCTTTAAAATAAGTATAAATTTGTATATATGTGAGATATTGAATCGGAGACTTGAAATTGTCATTTTCCACAATTAGTATAAATATGCAGTCTGATTAAGATTCAAAAGGGACCGATAAAGATTATTGTTCTGCTGACCTTTAAAATTTATGGTCCATTTTTTGGCAGTCTATTAACATAAGAATTGCATTTTATGAGGCAGAGTTATCATTGGGAACAGCAGGTTCTGAATGCTAGTTTGAAAGCTGTATTTGCATGGGACACAGAACTTGACCTGGCATCGGTATATGTCAACTCCCAGTTAGGTTGGAGATATAAATTAAGGAATGAGAACTCCAATCTTAACATTGTCATTTTTCCACAATTTGTATAAAAGTGTGTGATGGCCATCCAGTTCATAAATAAATATATAACAGTTATGTATATGTAGTTTGTTGTCCCTATCCTTTGTTTGAACAGCAGGAGACATTGTGTTTTTGTCTGTCCATAGTTTTGTTTCCACTCTCTAGCTTTTTTGTGAAAAATAATTGAAGCTAGCTACATCTATAGATTATCACTGGCTAAATATTTAACGTCACTTGAAACAAATGGATTAAAATCAATATAAATACACATCATCACTTAAAGATGTGTTCTGTCCCACATTTAGGGTCAAGGTCAATGTCCAGGGTTGCTATGGAGATGGCATGTAAAAACTGTCAAAAATAATTCTTTCACACTTCGAAATGCTGATTCAGGATTTGAAACTAAGTGAAAATCATAAAAATACATGCATGACAGCTATCAGCAAGAAATTTGAATCAGTTATTCATGCTATGTCAGTTGCCTATTACTTGGCGAAGGAGAATATTGCTTCTCTAAAATATGGTTCACTGTTGGATTTTGTTGACTTTCGGGGTGTTGGTGATGGCAACATGAGAGTTGGAGGAAATGCAACATATTCGTTAAGGGCTTCTAAAAAGGAATTTCTGGTTCGTTCTTTTATTTTATTTACATTTTTCTACTGAAATTTAGATTGGAAATAAAAGGTGTATACTAACAAGCAAACAAAACAGGTTCTGATCAGTGCATATCTTGGGGGAATCCCTGTGTTACTAAAAATAGCACCAATCAACATGATTGGCTAACGAAATTGCATTCGTTAGTTCGTCATAACTTCCTTTCGATATTAAATGGTGGATAACGTTTGGTTTATTTAATCAGTATGGATTATTGGTACCTGTTTCTTTTGTCATGAAAATTCTTTCCTGTTTAGATGGGTCACATTTCAGTATCACTGTACCGAGTTTTCGTGTGTTTGAAACGAAAATATAGTCGCTGTTGTTTGAATAATTTCCTGAGCATGTAAGGAGTTGCTGTCAGCATTGTGATATCATACAGTGGTCAGACAAATCCCATTAGTAAATAAGTTATTATTATTATTTGCTCAGATGATCATTGTAGCAAGTGACATTGACCCTGATATGCTTGTATCTTATTGCATATTTAGGGATCCATCTTGCACAATTACGAGTATATCATAGTGGGCCAAATGTTAGATCAAAATCATTGGGTGAGTTGCAGACGAATAATACTTTGGTATTTGCAAATAAAATCAAACCAGATGGAAACCCTGGCTGGCAAGTTGTTGCTATTCCAATGGGTAATTATCGGATCGAACAGATCAATTATGAATTTCAACGCAGAATAAAATCTATCAAGGGAAAAGATTCAAAGATAGCTATAACAGTTCACGAAACAACGTAATCACCTGCGATTGAAATAAATTCAACTGATTGTGTTGTAGATATTTATCAATCATCGATCAGATCAGTGTTAGGATGGCACCAGGTTCCGCCCGAATATGAAGGACCACCAGAACCACAACGAGATGAATACTCCATGGATAAAAAATATTTATAAATATTCCAGAATATTGATATATTTATCCGTGGAATGTAACTAATAATGTGTATCGTTTTTATACTTATAGTGGCGATTTAAGATACATGGACGTTTATAAAATTTATTCCAATCCCATCAATTCTGAAATCATAAAATCAATCACAAAAATACAAAAGTTGTTTTCGTGGTAATCACAGTATTAAAATGATGATGTAAAACAAGAGATCATTGAAATACTACAACATTAACATCAAATAGGATCAGATCTCGAATACCTTAATAAATTTTTTATTGAGAAGTATTGAAACACGCAGTTTCTTTCCCCCATCCTAGAAAACCATTTCACTTTTCACACGACAGAAAAAGAAAATGAAGGATCAATCGATTTCACATTTGTAGTACCAAAATTTAACAACGATGTCTGCAGTGAGGCAGTTATAGTGATGTTTAGCACTGGGGCATCATGCCGCAGACATGTAGTATGATATCCAACCCAGTCACATTATCCTGATTTTACGGGGTGGCGTTTATAATGCTGTTATTATATATCCCACCTCTTTTGGTACTCGGTATCTAGGAGATGACCTCCCTCGATGTAATTGCCTGGTTCGAGTAAATATAAGTGGTGAAACTTATAGATATAAATATATATAGAGATCTGAGCAGATATACAGAACAAACAAACACGAGCTCGTACAGATAAACAATTTAATCAATTACATAAAACAACTATCTGAAGTGATTACATTAAAAATATCTCAGCTTTTAGAAACAAAACTTTTGCGATTTACAAAGGAAAGCACAAATGGATTCAAATAAAATAGCTCATCTGTTTACTGATAGATTTCGTATATCATACGATCGAGTGAACATTCGAATTCAACGTATTGTATGATTTCATAACCTGTTCTTCCTTTCGCTCGACTTCCACTGTAGCTATTCAGGCGCCTGGATCTCCGGATTCCACTCTCAATGAATCCATCCCAGGATACTCAGTATTGATACGTAGCACGATTACGTCATAGGATTCCACTTTTCCTATTTTCCCGTCTCGGATTGCACTTTGAAGGCTATTTCCTCCCTTTGCTGCACGCGTCGATCCAAAACAATTCGTCTGATTGCATGGACAAAACTTTTCTTTACGAGGTAATTTCTTGCAAATTCCTCGGAGTCTCTACTGGTGTTTTTTTTTTTCTTCTTGCAGAAAAAGCTTAGACATTAAAATGTCCAATGAGGCGATATAAAACCTAGGAAAATTCTGGGTGAAAACGCGCCCTCTTAACTAGCGTAACTAATCAGTCAAATCTCTCGGTCCCTTCTTCAATGGCGCCAAAAATCGGGGTCAGCTTGACCTGTTAGTTTGATAATTACAGAGTTTCTGCAACTTTTCAATCGTGACAGCTTTACCCTGAAAATAACGTTTACTGTGCCCCTAATAGTCTGTCTGCTGTCCAAACAATTGCCTTAATTAGGATAGCATCTCCCCACCCCACCCCCGCGAAATGACATTCCGGCATGGCATTGTGACGATTGATTCGCGTCCATTCTCTAGAAATATACTTAATGGTTCTCTGGTCTCAGCTAACTGGTTCAACATAGATCGCCAGAAATTACGCGCCGTCACATCTGACACCAGGCTGTCCAGTCCTAACACTAACCGCCTAATGCTGAGCGCCAAGCGAGGCAGCTGTTAGTACCATTTTTTAAGTCTTTGGTATGACTAGGCCTGGAATCGAACCCACGACCTTCCGCTTTCTCAGCGGATGCTCTAACCACTAGGCCACCAGAGCTGTTTGCAAAACCGAGAAAAATATTTATATTAAAAAGAAATTGCTTGTGGTTTGACTTTCAAAATATGCAAATCAACTGATTTTCTACTGACAAATTGACTACAGTCAGTAAAAGAACGAAAGATTATGATCAAAATTCAGATTTGTTGAAGGAAAAAATATTTACTATAATATTTCACATTCTTCTGATTAAATGTATTTTATTTATAAATTATTAAAATTAAAAACCCTTGAAAAAAATTCAAGATGTAAAAATAATTTAGTATAAAAATATATTTATTCGGATTGAGGTTTGCTACTCTCACTTTCATTATCATTCCTGAAATATTTTTATTCTGATTCGAGGCTGCTGCTCTCACTTTCACTGCTGTTAATTTTGACAGCGCAATCTGATATAATCATTTTTAAATGTCTTACGCACTCACCATACATATGGCTTACGCACTTACGCATGTTGTTCAATATGGTGTATGAGGTGTACATGAAATCATCGACAGGTATGCCAGTCATCAGATTTGAACTCTAAACTTTATAGTTCTTTAAGTTTGGTTTTCGTGAGATAATTTTAATCGCTAGTGAGAAAGAGACGACTTTTTTCCCCATGTCCGTATTTTTAACCGTTGCTAAAGATTCTAACATAACATGGTAGATAATCTTAATGCATCCTTTGTCGTAATGATTCAAAATCATTTTTGAATCATTAGAAATAATTTTTGCTGGATCAGATTGTATTTTAAAAAAAATAAGATTAATATTTTCATTATTCATTTGTATATAATATTTTATAATTAAATATTATTATAGATATTAAATATAATTATTTTACAAAAAATAAACCGTAGCATTGTGTTCTTTTTGTGACATATATTTTTTGGATACATTTTTTTAAAAAAATGTTTTTTTTATGGGGTACACTTCAATGAGATTGTGAGCTCCTTTACATGCTACGGTATATTTTTTTGAATCTTCTGCAATGACAGACCTCCCGCCCTCCGGCGAATCACTGGACGAAATGAAACGAAACTTTAGAGATTCAGAGGGTTGTCAAGGCTTATGTCACGTACACCCCACTCCCCATATTCAAAACCCGGGCAGCGTGCAACACATTGTTCGACGTTTTGAGGGGGTGTACATGGAGCCCCCACTTTTATAATGAAAAATCGCTAAATATTGCACCATCGACAGTACGCCAGTCATGGATTCGAACTGTAAACTTTGAGTATAAGGGCTGGAGCTTATTCAATGTAGCATAAACTCCTTGTTACTGATATGTTTTAGAAATCATTATTAAGTTACCTTTCTGAATTTCAATCATTATTCAAACCGCAGCATGTTTCTAAACGCATCATATTAAACAATGGTATATCAATACCCGACTATTTTGTGAAGACAAAAATATCAATATTTCTGTATAAATTAACAATGAGATCTAACAATTTCCTAACCTGGATTTATTGTATGTATAACGATGGTATGACCCCTGTTTTCTGCCTTGGTTTTGTCGATAAAGTCAAAAAGGGATATACATATCTTTCAACAATTCCGATTATTACAAAATTATGTTACTTCACTAGTATTTAGTATCACATAATTAGTTACGTTGACAATAACAAATACTCTGTAACAAGCGAGGTAACTCTTTCTAATCACTCTCTACTAAGTAAGATACCTAAAAGTAGTTATCTCCCTTCATCTGTTTATATTTAACAATATTGACAATATTTATTTTGTTTATTTATTTTGGAATACTCTAATCTGGTACTATTATTTGCGACAATATGTATAGAATGGTTGCAAATATCAGAATATTTACCAGCAGCATACATTGACTGAAATTTTATTTCTTCACCTGTTTCTATATTTTTGTAGATAAAACGGATTTGATGCTCTTATCATTATAACCAACATTTCCAAACCTTTTATTCTGACTTCTTAAAACAACACGTAAATTGATCAACAAGTTATCCACTTTTACACCGCTGATATGATCGATCAGAAGACCGTCTTTGATTATATATATATATATATATATATATATATATATATATATATATATATATATATATATATATATATATATATATATATTCAGTTTAAATATTGGTTTTAATTATAATATGGAGAAGTTTAAGAAATTAATGCTAAGCCTTCTAACTATAGATTTGACCTTGACAGACTAACCTCGATTAGCCTCTGACTAGCAGAGAGAAAATCTGGTTGATCCTACGAATAATCTGATTGAAAGTAATAGTGGAGCCAAGAAAGAGTTTCGCAACGAATTTGTAAATCATGTGTGGTCAACATTCAAAATCTTATGAAGTTATCAAGGCTACAATGACCAACGAGCAGCAATGAATAATTATTATCTTGACAATTAAAGATATATTCTCAAAATAAAATGTATCGTATTAGACGGCACCCCGACAAAAGAGCGCCGACAAATGAGCGTAAGACAGAAGAGATCAGTACCAAAAAAAAAAAGCGCCGACGAAAGAGCGCAAGACAAACTAGCGCACAAAATTTTAGTAACTGAAAGTCTTAAATGCTTAAAATGAAGCGTATTACAATTTAAATTAGAAATCACTTCAGCATAAATTAGGTAAATATTTAACTAAATTATAATCATTACTTAAAATGACTTAAAAGGAATTAATAGCAATATCTTGCCCTTCTGTGACTCGATTGTTTCCGTGTAAATTTTTGTACAACTATGACACTGTAATTTTGCAAATGTTGTAAAACTGCAGAACATGGTGAGCTTAAATAGGAATTTGGAACTATTTATACACGTCCAACATTCTTTGATCGCTGGTCTGTTTGTACGAACGTATATAGATCAAAGCTTACATCGTTTGAAAACTTCTCTATATAACTATTTGATCTCTTATACTTGATGGTATATTTGCAAACATATTTCTTTTGTTTGAAAACTTCCCTACTTGATCTCTACTCTATTTGTTAGTATAATTTAATCGGCGCTCTTTTTTTCGGCGCTCTTTTTTCATTGAGCTCTTTTGTCTTGCGCTCATTTATCGGCGCTCTTTTTTCGGGTCACCTTGTTAGACGAAACTGACAATAATACTTGGATTATTCGTAATAAACATGTCCCTGTCTTTCACAACAAAAGTAATGCTATATTGAGTAAAATTTTCAAACAAGGAAGATTGACTGGTATTGACAAACCGGATTATGAACGAGCGTTACCTGTTACCTCGGTTACTTATGGGATATATCCGCTGAATGATAAACCAAGCGCTGACGCTCTAAACTCAATGAAATTTTCAAAAATAAATTGTAGCCGAACGAATACCAAAACATTTCACAAATGCGATATGTGGAAAAGGTTAAAAGGATCTAAGAGGTAAAAAAAAAAGTAAACTCGTGGGCAGAAATAGTCAAAGATACCGGAGTGTCTATCAAAGACGTTGCTGAGTAGGAAAGAAGGTAAGATTTCTGTCACGTTGTAAGTATTAACCTGATTTCAACATGTATAGCTTAGACCCTGAGGCTAATAATATCGCGCCGTCAGTATGTATGAAGGTCAATTCGGAGAACAAGAGGTGTCAAACCAGTTAATTGACATGGCCATAAAATTCGTAACTCGCCGTATTTTGGGCAAGCCAATTACATAATAATTGCGATCACAGGTTTCACACGTAAGTAATGGAATTCTGTTTTCGGACCAAAGGAACATCATGTGGGGGTCATAAATCCACCCTTGACAGACTGTTGGCAGGGGGCAGTGACTGATCATTATATGAATCAACATCCACTCGGAATTGAGCAAGGCGTGGCCAACATATGAATGTCAAGTTTTCTTATATTATATCGAGGAATAAACGTCAGTAGTCGCTAAAACCGATTGCGGGGATTATAAGGGGGAATATATGTTATTTCGACGTCATTTGAAATGGGCGGAAAACTTGCATATTCCGGGAAATACAAGGAGTTTCAGTACAGGTCAGTGACTATTTGCTCGATTGTTGTAATATATTACTGCAAAGTAATCGTACTTTAATTATTGCAGTATGCATACTTTAATACGTAGAGTTACCATTTGTAGGGTCATTCATTATGTTTGATATACATGCATATTTTGAGATAATAGCAATGTTTATGTAAAGAATTAATATTGTAATTCGCTGTTGGAATAATTCGTAGTAAGCTCATGCATTTATTCATTAGATATTATAGATTTGCAAATGTTGAATTGAATTATAAACTTGTATATACTGGTTGCAGTGTGCAACATTAGTTAACAGGGATTTGCCTATTTGTGTATACAGTTTAGGAGTATCATGTGTAAGGCTAATATCAGCGCATGGATATGTGCATATCTGTGTACACTTTGTAGAAGTGCAACGTACATAAATGCGTCTGATTATATGATATTATTCTGTATAATAAGATTGATATACCATGTACACATATCAAGGAGAATGTGTATTTGGATGGGCACGAATGCGTGACCGAAAACGGTAATGGCTTATCTGGAGATATTATTCTTTAGTGTGAGTTTACATAGCTAGAGGAATATGCTATACTAATATCCTTGTGTGTTAATACAGGAAGCTTTTAGGGACCAGAGGGAATTACCACAGTGCAGTTGGTCCGAGTCTCTGGGAGACAATAGAAAAAGGAAGATCGGAGGCTGACGTTTTGACGGACTGGAGAGAGGTGGATTACCAGTCCAGAAAAATGATACAGATCAGTAGGAACATAGGACAAGAGAGAAATCTATCTCTCTAATTCAGATGATAAAATGGCCGTCACTTCGTCGATTGAAATAGGGATTTTAATTTGAAATTTATTTGAGAGATGACTGTTTTTGAAATATATTAAATTGTTGTTATTTGAATTTCACATTTTGTGTATTCATTAACTTAACTGTCGGCAACGTTGACCGGGGTCTCAGAGCTTTGCATCTCTCTATCACTACTTCAATATCTAACATAAACGAGCCAGGGTGGGTCTTCTGTAATAATTTTAATAATATTGGGAGAACCTCACCCCAACCTAATTAAAGGGAAATGTAACGTGCTGCCGGTTATCAAGGGTTATCAGTACAATATTGCACAAGTCTCTGGTCAGAGGTATTGCGCAACTTGGAAAAACAACACTCGACACCGCCTCCCGTTAATACTCGTTTATCTAAGGAATGACCCCTACGGTGTAATTTGCCCGGTCATAGAGTGGATATGGTAATCTGAGATGGTACTTTGAACAAGACAACACACGAGCCCCCGTAAAGATAAAAAGAGAATTTAATTAAAATACAATTAAGAGAAGAATGACACAGTAAATTAAAATTTTCTTTCCTTCTGACTATTCTTCGTTCAGAAGTACTTCAAAACCGAAGCTTTAAAATAGCAGATACGTTAATTAAAATTCAAATACTAATAAAATAGATGAATTTAACCGTTAATAACTGATAGTAACTCTCATCATGGACTCGAATGTTCATTAACATTGGACTGTTGGGTGATTCACAATGACCTTGTTGGTTGACTGGTTTTTTTCTTCTGCGTGCGTCACGACTTTCTTGCCCTTTGATTGAACGGGGAATTCCACACTCTGACTTCTGACTTCTTTTCCCTCCTTTTTCTTGACTTTTCTCTAATTCTCACTCTTTCTAAACAAACTATTTTCCTTGTGTTTTAGCGTCTTACAATCGTTCCACATTCAGTTTTTCTCTGGAACCACAATTTCTTTTACGAACGACTTTCTTGCAAAGAACGTTCGGAGTCTTCTCCTATGTTGGAATTAATAATGCTGACCGTCTCTTGCAGAGGTCTTTCTAGACTGGTTCAAATTCATTTGCTCAGAGAATATATTTCCTTCAAACCTCAGGGTTCGACACACCCCTCCTCCTACATTTGACCAATCGGAATAAATGCTATTCCTACAGACATTTGGAAAACTCTTTAAAAACGTGCCAAAATGCCACATTTCATTTGTCTCAATCATTTTGACATCTTTACGTGAGGATTATCCCTTTCCTATCCCGTCATACTACCAATTCGTGCTTACTATAAACATAGGACCAGCGTGACCTGAGGTAAGAAAACATTCCTTCATCCAAACTCTCCCACAAGATAACAGTTAATTGTCGGCTAGACTAAGAATTAATTAATGGATTTGACTGACGAAAAATTTGGCACTTTGCAGAAAACATTTACAATTTCCCACAATAATAAAACGAATAACTGGAGAGTTTTTGTACGAATCAAAATACAAATTTAAAGTAGCTTCGATTGAAATTATTGATCAAAATGCGCATGCGTGGACTAATGCAGAAACAATATTTCCACGAAATTGATAAGTAAGATTTTTATGAAGGTGATAAATTTGATTTTATTGAAAATATTTGTAAAAGTGATCCTTTATCCGTGTGTTTGTTTTTAAATCCCGATAATGATTTGTACGACTTAATGTATCTATTTAAAGTTCAGAATATCTCCCCGAAGAAATGAAAAACCTTGCACAGAAATTTGCGCAGAATGACAATATTGAACACTTACTGAATAATTATTTTTTCGTTCCGTCAGTTGCTGTTTACTTTGCAGGAGAAAAAATATCGTGGAAACCAACACGATATGAGGAGAATATACAACATAGTTGTATTGAATATCAACATGGCGGATTGTGGAATACTAAATGCGATTATAAAGATGTTATTTCAGTGGATTCGTCAACGTGTTATCCAGGAAGTTTTCTTGGAATGTTAGAATGTTCGGAATATTTTAAAAGATTTGGACATCCAACACACGAGATGACCAGAGCTGTGATAAACAGACCTTTACCAGATTTCGACTTGATAGGACTCGCCTGTATCGAGTCATTTGAGTTTGCTAACGGTCTTCTTCCAATTTGTTGTGCATGGTTTGGTAGACACTTTTCAGAAAAGGAGTGGGTACCGATTGTATTGTTACGATTTATGGTCAACGCAAAAATAATATTTCATACAATAAGCAATTATATCATATCGTCTGCAGAAATAAGTTTGTGTACCACAACAAGATAAATATTCCGATGATGAAAATCTTATACAACCGATTTCGAAAATAAAACTGCAAACGATCTTGGCAGAAGAATAATCGGTCCAAGGAGGAACGATATGATCATAAACGACACTATGCAAGAGTAATTATGGACGATGCTGAACTCGATTTTATAATTGCTGATCTTCAATGCTTGTGTATGTTTCGATTCATTTATTATCGATGATAAACTGATTTCTTAAAACCGCGATTAGAATCGCAACAGCTTATTTTGATATTGAAAGCAAATATTCAGAATTACTTACTCAATTTTATATAAGTACTGCTTACGATGTATCATGGTGCGATTGTAACAAGAAAAGTTACCTAATTATTCTGAATCTGCCGATATTCAGAATTGTTTGAAAATTTTTAATATTGGTATTTATGCATCATCGGGTGAATGGAGGATAAAGAAAATAGACTTAATTTTTCTAAATCCGCCAACTTTGAAATCAAGCATATGTATTACCCCAAACATATTTAAAAAATTAAGGGCCCCGAGTGGCCGAGTGGTGTAAAGCGATCTCTGTTACGGATCACTGTCATTGTGAGCTTTCTCACATACCCACATTGGCCGAATCCGAGACTCGAACCCACGCAGACAGAGGTGAAATGACAGTGATCCGTAACAGAGATCGCTTTACACCACTCGGCCACTCGGGGCCCTTAATTTTTTAAATATGTTTTTTTTTTCTGATAAAACATCTCATGTGATCGAATTATTTAGACGGAGTTAGTCAAACTCTGTTGATATGACCGTTTTAACCCATACGCACAGACTCGCCAGAGACATGAGCGAAGGAAGAGTTTAATCACTCACATACAATAATTAAAAAATATGTGGAAAGGTGATAAATGGGCTCCTGAAGGAATGGGTGAATACTTTCCAAGGATAATCATTTTGGATTAAATATGTCTAGTATCTAAAGATATAATAAAATATTTCTTTATTGGTTGTTGAGAAAAATACTGCATGGTCAAACCACCATCCTTTGTTTGATTGTCTCCGCATGAATGGCTGAAAGGTGTTATAGATTATTATGAAGAAATAACTGATGATAATAGAGCGCATGATCCAAAATTAAGAGAGTTAAAAAAATTAATCAGACTACAACCGAATCAAGTTCAGTGTGAAACAAATGTGTGATATAATTTCAAAAACAAATATAAGTGGATTTTGGAATTTGTGGAGACCAGATAATTTGATAGTTGCAAGTAGAAAGATAGTTCGTAATACACTTCAACAGCGATTATTTTCCTTACATAAGGATAACTTTTCTGAACTACCCGTACCATTATGTTATCGCGCAGCAGATTTTGGCAAACAAAATATTGAATATGATATACCAGGATCGTCAGAGAAACGAGTTCTCGTGTTAAATGATATTGTTTTTAGTTCATTTCAGTGTTGTTGAGAACGCATTTGCTACGGACAAAACTCCATGGACGCTGGAATACGCGATGACAATGCATTCATCTCAAGGATTAACCATCTCTGATACAGTTGTTTGGATCGTCGATGATCGTATTGAAAGTTCAAATTTAGTTTATCTCGCAGTTTCTCTAGTTATAAGAATATCTTAGTTGTGGAGGATTGTTGAAGCTGCTGACACCAATAACGATGATGTTAGCAATGATATAATAAGAAAAATAATATCCAGTTATAAACAATGTGACAAAAAATAAATAATAAATAAGCGCGACTTTGATCTTGACGCTAAATGTATCATAATATCAAAACAACGACAGAATAATGATTGTGCTAGCTGTAACACAGTATTATTGTGGCAATTCAAATAATGATCAAAGACAATTTTCATCTGTCTTGAGTGTAATCGACGTCGAGACATTAGTTAAGCGAAGACGGTGGTAATTGTGTATCTTTTGAAATTACTTGTAATTGATCACGTACAAATCCTCGTTATCAATTGAATCTAATCTGTATATTGCCGGTCTACCCGTAGATCTTACCAAATTTGAAATTGTATGTGTAGTTACACTTCAAATAGAATCAGTCGCTCTTTTTTAACCACCTTCAAGTTCACCAGGTTCATATAAATATCTTACGGTAACATTGCCTACTACTGGTTGTTTTGAAAAATCATGTCGTTGTATTGGTATATGTTTTTTTGTAATCGCATTAGTGGATTTCATAGAAATTGCACGAGTAACCTCATTTTTTAATGCAGCTATCACACTTGGTAGTCTTGCAACCCATCAACAAGATCTCATATCTTTTTGAATTATTTCCTTTGCCTATTAATATCAACAACAAAAAAACCCCGCTAAGAAAGTGTTCGGTTAAATCGTTGAACGATTGCCTGAGCACGAGGAAATGCTATATATCCTTGTCTGATTTTGACGTCATGATTTTTCAATAGAGATGATACTGCACCAAACACTTCTTTGCCAGAATCATTTTGTAGTAGTTGTGGCCATCGCAAGGGTCCTCGTTGATAAATTCGTTCAAAAGCTAATAAAAAATTCAGCAGCCGTTTTACTATATAACAGCTCTACCTCCTTATATCTATTTGCGACGTCAACGAGTATATGTACGTTCGTGATTTACGTCTACCGGTTTTATCGTGTGGTAAAAACAAAATATTCGTCTGATGAATTTCATTATGCACACTGACATCAAAATGTGCGTACAATATTTTTTTGCAGATGGTGGTAAATAAATTTACCATATTGCCTACTGTGCTAATTGAATCAACAGACCGTGTAACATTTGCAGCATCGGCGAGTTTACTAATCTCTGCTCTACCACTGCAATATCCTCTTGGGCTATAATAAATCGATTACAATATTTTATTATACCAGTTCCTTATACAAGTTTACCTTCCATAGCGGATGTTACTAACCAATTAGCTAATGATTATTTGATATATTTTTCTTCATGGAATTTAACGAGTGCATCAACTTCCCATCTGCAATTCATCTTTGTTGCAAATGTTTATTTTTATATGCTACATCATGAACGTTTCATGCTTGATCAATATCATTTACTGGATATTATCCAGGTTTTGGTTGATCTCGTTCGTCAGGTCGGATATCAAGTCGGATTCCAGGACCACAATAATTATACCCGGGAAGATGTTTTACTCCTGGGTATTTAACACATGGAAATTCCTGGAAACATTTGACATTAATGTAGCAATATAACCGCCATCTTTATATTGTATATTAGGTAAAAGCGAAAATAAATTCGGTTACATATTGTACATTTCCCACCACCATACTATTTTAACATTTTTTTAAACTGTGGCTAAATCAGTGGTTTGATTTTTAACTCTGCAACGTAAACAATATAAATCCATATATTTATGATATCGATGTAATTGATTTCTCAGCGACACGAAAACAAGAACCAGTCCAACATCATCCAGCGCTACCAAATTCTATCAGAATGATAATTAGGGCATAACCAATTAGCATTTTTCTACCGATTTCCGATTCCGGATTTTGGGCATGAAATTTTTCCGATTCCAGATGCGATTCAATTAATCGGAAATGCTAAATCCGTATTTTTTCTAAAAAATTTCATCTTCCGTTTCCGGGTTTCTGGTATCTGGTTTTGCCGTGTCTAGCATGTTACTTAGTACTTTACCATATCCGGCTTCATTTTCGGTTTTCACCCGTCCGTTCAAATAGATTGTCTCACAGCGTGGTTGTGTTGACCATATTGAACTTTTCTGACTTCTTATTTAACTTTATTAATGCACTATCGAATGACACGCAGTGTTAGACACGGTGCTATAGAAATTCAACTTTATTATTTTTATTATCCGAATCGGTCGTTCCTGCCTTGTCCGACTCCGATTAATCGGAAGTTCATACTATCCGGTGGAATCCGATTTCCGGATCAAAAGTCGGTTATGCCCTAATGATAATAATAGGTCAGTCTGGAAGTGCAGATACACAATTATTACTTAATTTGATAATGATATGGCTCAAGAGGGATTAATTATTATTAGTGGCACCATCTGTAGATGATCAGAGATGCTACGCTGTTCTTAAAGATTTTAATGAGAACGCAAAATTGTTAAATGAAGAAGGTGATGATATTAATTTTATCACCGATATTGATGAAGGGCCGAGTGTTGATGAACTTGAAGGAGTTATTAATAATCTTGTAGTATATGATGACGTAATGCTGGACAATCAAATCCAGCAAGAATATTTTCTCGAGGCAGACATAAAAATACAGATATAAATTATATAACTCAGCGATATACACAAATTTCGAAAGTGATCAGAGCTAACTGTAATATTTTAGCTGTATTTAATGAAATTGATCACATACACTGAGAACTATTCATTCGATTTGGTTTTCAGGAAATATGGATATAATTAAGTTTAAAAACTTCATTTCACGTGCGCATGCTACCCCACGTGGATTTATAACAAAAAATGTATATGATCCTATGTCTGACTTTCGTATCGGTCTTAATCTAATTACAGCAGCTGAGTGGAAGCAATCTAAATGAAACGTTCAATGGGTAAACAAACACGTACAAAACACTAACGACTAATGATAAAGTAACAAAATAAACTAACCCAATTAGAGAAACTCTCGGTTAGTTAGTTAGAGGCTTCTGTTTCGCCTTATTGACCTTATACTTTTCGTTTTCGTTGGAAGCTTTTTTTCTTCAAAAATGGCGTTTCAGCAAAAGGTCTGTTCGCCCTCTATGCTGCTTTTTCAAATGTCCATCATTGTCGACGACAAAGTCCTCAATGTAATTTCCGACGCCACCTTTACTGACACATTTATTATATACATAATTTCATGTAATCGATAAATTTTACTACAATTATTTAATTTAACAGCAATTTTCAAGCTACGATAGATAGGAAATGGTTCTGTTCGTCAGTCAAAAGTTTGATACAATGGGAAACAACTCTGTATAGGCTACAACATAATCCCCTCTGCTGACGCCATTATTTTCAAAGCATGTTAAATTACCTTTATTTTTGAAAAGCCTAACTTTAAGTATGTATATTAACATTTTTGCACTTTTTTTATACAAAAGCCAAACTAAAATGCCAGAGTATCGCAATATTTCATGTCATCTACATTTTGCAAGGTGTCATCTGGTGTATAGCCAAGACAATCTTGTACACATCATCAAAAGTTTACGCAAGAACCAAAGAAGCTTCTTGATATAAAGATTCTACTATTTCTTATTTCTCATAAATTGGCGATCTCTCCGATAAAATATATACAAATAAAAAATTAGCTTTCCGATATTATTTGGTAAATTAGATGAGATATGCAACATAACACAATCTCGCATATCACTTTGGCTTTTCGATCCAAAACTTGATGGGCTTCTTCACTGCTCAAATTATGACGAAGAGTGTCATAATTTTAAGACGGATATAATGCTTTTAGCTTTGAGCTTAAAACAAATATCTCGGTAGTAAATCAAGTATATCTAAAAATAAAACATATAGTAGATCAAGGTCATCATGACTGAAAGTAGAAAATATAGTCTGGCCATAATAGCATTAGGTCTGCATGATATATGTTGACCAAACTATGCGGAAGGTTTGCAATTGAGGCATGGAAAAAAAACTTCCTTGGGGCTAAACGTTCAAATGACATTGTCACTCGGAAAGAAAAAAGATGGTTTCTGCACAAAATAGTTCAGTCGTCGAGCATATACTTTCACCAGTTTGTGGATTTCTTACATATCGGGTACGAAAGTCGCCTATTGATTTTGAGGTCAAGGTCAAGATCACTGTCACTGAACGAAGATAAATAGTTCTTGCACAATACCTTTAGTTCTAAACCATGTACTTGGACCAATGTTTGTGTTAAGGCGTGGAAGAGGCTATTAATGTTTGGGTCAAAAGGTCAGAGATCGGTGTCATTGCGACCCAATAAGTATGTAAATTGGAGAATAGCGTTTGTTCATGAGCATGTTTCCTGAACTGGTTTTGTGGCTTGCTAACCCTTAGGCATGGGCGGACGCACATGGAGGTAACTCACCCCCCTCCCTTCGCGATTTCAACTTTAAACATTTTGTGGCCTACATCCGTAAAACTTCACAGCTAACTACTACATATTTGATCCCTCCGCCGCGAAAATATGTACAGGTGAGAAGTTTATGCTCAGCAAGTTTGGTTCAAGACTGCACACCTTGACCAAAGTTTATAGTTATTGAAACAAGTTAACCTACAATCTCGAGAGTTGACCATACCCTACTAGTGCCTTCATGGCAGGCCTAAACATGTTGTGTGGGGAGATGTTTAATATTAATATACCTTGTATCCCCAAAACTTGTATCAGATAGCCCATGCTTTATATGCCATCTGGATGTATCAGTCCAAAACTTTCAACCTTTATTTGATGCAAAGAGAAGCGTCCGTATCATAAATATAACCAAACTAATAGATGCCATCCAAGCAAACCTAACAGCTTGCTTACCTTCTACAGCAGAACAACTCGATAGCTGCCAGCCCCAGCCACCAAGTGCAGAGTGTCAATTCAAGGGTGTTTTCCGTGGTATAGCAGTGTTAGGGACCAGCTTCACACTGCTAAAGCAGACCGCTGTAAAGCAGAGAGACTTTGGCTTTCCACCAGACTCACTATTAATAAACAAATCTATGAAGTCGCTACGAAGAACGTAATAAATGTACTTCATTTTGCCAGATTATCCCACTACAGTACTAAGATTATGGAGAGACCCAGCTGCAAACGGCTCTTCGAGATAAATAACAAACTAATGTCAATGAACAAATGTACACCACTTCCAACTACAATCTCTCCAGTAGACCATTAGAGATAAGCTTAATAACACTATCTCAGTTGACTCGTTATCACTATACTGTTACAATGCAGAATTTCAGCGACATTTATTAGGATTTGAACCTGTCAATGTGGCTTTAGTACGGACAGTCGTGATGAAGAGTGCACCAAAGTTATGTGAACTTGCTCCAGCTCTAATATCACTGTTGCCTGAGTGCTTAGACCCAATATTGTCTTCATTAACTGATGTTATTAATACCCCTCTCTCATCAGGGAAATTCCCATCATTTTTCAAAACTGCCATCGTAAAATAAATCCTCTGCTGAAGAAACCAACACTCGATCATAAGGATTTAAATTACTACCGTCCAGTTTATAATCTCCCGTTCATATAAGAAAAAGTTGTTCAAACCCAATATAAATCTCATTCGAAATCTGGTTGTTTTTCCATCTTTGTACAGTCTGCATATCGCCCTTGACACAGTACTGAAACTACTCTTCTGAAAGTAGTTAATGACATTCTCTCTGATTTGGATAACGGAAAGGTTACAGTCCTCACCCTCCTTGATTTGTCTGCACCATTTGACACAATAGACCATGATATATTACTTCACCGTCTCCAGCATCTGTTTGTCATTCACAATTCAGCTTTAATGTGGTTCAAGTCCTACTTAATGAACAGGACACAAATTGTATATGCAAATGGAATACATTCCAGCCCAGTTGATGTATGTTGTGGTGTTCCATAGAGGTCTGTACTTGGACCTGTTCTCTTCATTCTCACCTCTGTCTGCGTGGGTTCGAATCTAAGGTTCGGCTAATGTAGTTATGTGAGAAAGCTTGCCAGTAGCTTCTCGTGGGTCGGTGGTTCTTTCTTGGGGGTATGTGGGGTCCCTGGTTCTTCCTCCACCAATAATACTGGCCGCCATGTATAGCCTATCGTGTGCTGAAAAATGGCGTTAAACCCTAAAAAAAAAAAAACAAACATGTCATGAACGCATATGCAAGGCTGCATATCTTTAGCTGAGATGCATTAGCTCTGTTTGCTTATATCTTTCAGTTGATGCCACTAAAACCCCTGTGTTCATTAGTACGTTCAAAACTGGACTATTGTAAATGAGTTCTGTCTGGTTCGTCACAATATCTACTCCAGAAACTTCAAAAAGTTGAAAACACCTCTGTTCGGGTCATCTTTAGACTACCACAATAAGAACACACCATACATTGACTATCCATTCGATCCAGAATCAAACACAAAATTTGTTCTCTGTGCTATGTTTCACTAACGGACTCCAGTCCATCATCCTTTTTTGGCCTCACCCATGTGTGCACACCAGCAAGATATTTACGCTCCTCTTCTGACAATCGTATACTCATTATTCCCATTATGAAAAAGAAGTCATAAGGACAACGTTATTTTGCATACTAGGGCCGAGCAACGTGGAACGAACGAATTGCCCAATGAAATTAGACACAACGACACATTGATCCCTTTCAAGAGGGCTCTTATAACTCACCTTTTTCGACCGCAAGAACACACTTAAAGATCTAATCATGTTTCCTACCTTAAATATTTTCAGCATTTGTTTTGTTTTTTAATTTTATGGTGTGTTTTTGGTTTTTGTAGTCATATCATCATAGATGTTGTAAAGCGCTTAGAGCTTCTAAAGATTAGGCGCTATACAAAGTCCTCATTATTATTATTATTATTATTATTATTATTATTAATATGTGAAACTCGTGTAATTGGTCTTTGTGTAACAATCATTTTTTTGCTATATTAAAATTATATCACAAGACCCAATTAAATTAATTCATATTAGGCAGATAGTATGCTGTGATAAAAAATACTTTCCGTTTTTCACAAATGGCGATGGCGATGGCCGCCATTATCAAGAATAAAACGTTAAATGACTTTGTCTCAAAAATGCTTAAGAGAATTTGACTAAATTTAAAAGAAACCTTGTTGCCATGAAGAGCTTTCAGATTGAGTTTAATAATGATAATGGTTCACTATCAAATATGGCTGAAATTACTAACATGGGGAGAAAAGTACATTTAACACTGCTCAGTGGAATTCCTTTCAAGTGACACTGATGTGTCAACAACATGTGACATTGACACTGATTTGTCATCAATATGGGACAAGTGACGCTGATGTGTCATCAATATGGGACAAATGACGCTGATGAATCATCAATATGGGGCACATGACGCTAATGTGTCATCAATATGGGACAAGTGACGCTGATGTATCATCAGTATGGGACAAATGACGCTGATGTGTCATCAGTATGGGACAAGTGACGCTGATTTGTCATCAGTATGGAACAAATGACACTGATGTGTCATCAATATGGGACAAATGACGCTGATGTGTCATCAGTATGGATCAAGATATTAAATATAAAAAAACTACAAGCCAAAGAAATCAAAACAAATATCTGCATATCTTATCACGATGAATACTACGACTCATAGAAGATAAACAACTTTTTATTACCGCTGGTCTGACGACCATATCTCCCACTCCCCATCCCGTCCGTTGAATAAAATCAGCGCTTTCTTGTTGTTCGTACTTTTTTTTGCTTTGTGACTTGTTGCCGCCTACTGTGGTTATTTTGATATGACGATCAGTCTGCCTGTGGTCCTGTTCCTGTTTCTTCAGTATTCAGTCCAATTAGGTTCGTAACTATTTTAGTACCAGTCTAATTAATAGTATTAACATGTTTTTTTTGTTTTGTTTTTAAAGCACTGTTGATGTACACTTGTTCTGAGTTACTCAATTGGTTAGTACATTAACTACTATAGTTTCTATGATTACATAACACAGATGATGTACTCTCTCTCTCTCTCTCTTGTCATGAGTTTTAAAAAGAAATGTTGATTTACGTTTCTGGACATGAATAATGTGTGCATTATTTTATTGGTGATAATCACACTAAACTAAATTATGGCTTTGACGCGTGCTCTGGATGTCCGGTTATATTCAAACCGAATATTGGATTTAACAATCCTTTCTTGCAAACCAAAAAGAATAAATCTGAAATTTTTATTCCATTTCACAGTTGTGAATAAAAGACCAAGATCCTGTGAAGTGAATTAAATACCAACAGTTTCAAGAATGACGGTGAATGAACTGAGGGACTTGGTACACAGATGTAAATGATATATACAGGGGCCAGTTTAGCCCAATAGACGAACTAGGCAGCCACCTAGGATGCCAAGAGTTGGGATGCCATAAACATAGTACACTGTTAAACCATTCATTTATTATCATCAAATGTGTAGATTATATAATGAAATTAATAATTTATCAAGCCGAATATGTATTAATACTAATGAACAGTTTATAATAAGCGATCCCCTCCCTCCCCCTACTCCACACACACACAGGAAGGAGGTTGAAGGTTCGCCTAGGGCGCCAAATACTCTTGCATCGATCCTTGGATATACTAGTAATTTGGGCGTGAGAACAGAATGTTGCAAATTCAACACATTTTAGTATGGCTTGCATGACACGTGTCCCATCATAATATTTGTACTTTTTTGACAACTATGAGAATAATTAACATGAGAATAATTAACACGAGAATAATTAGCAATTGTCTTGTCATAAAATTTATTTAATGAATCAACAATCTCGCGACGCAAATATCACGTCTTGCCCCCAATAAATAACAGTTTTTTATACTTATGAATATTAGTAATTTTGGCACGACTTCGAGTCCTGTTGACAATCAGTTCTTCCATACACCTATACGCAAGCGGGTCATAGGTGATATCGAACTTGTTAGCAATGACTTCCATACGACCTTGAAGAACAGGAAGGTCGGCAATGCTGAAAACGCAAATATTATGAACATATCTCTGTGCCTTACACCGATTCTTTAGCTTGTCAGTCTTCCAGCCAATGTAACGTGCAATATATGGTTTCTTGTCAGGGTCTCCTGCAAACAAATAAAATATTAAGTCAGATATATTATCAGTGTTATGTAAAACTCTTCTTTGTCTATTTATCTACTACTACAACTACTGCTGCTTTTATGCTGCCACGACTACTAACGCTAACTACTATCAGCCCTGCGACCGTAAAACAACTATGAATGCTCTTCACCCAATAGGATTAAATCAGATCTCAACTTCCCTACGTAAAGAGCAGACAGCGACCGCTTAGGGATCATGTGACCTATAATCACCAAGTTTTATCAGCCTTGAGATGAAGTCTTATATCTTATGGTAGACTTAGTAGTATGACTGATGGAATCAGATCACAGTTATTGGTTCCGGACGAATGTAGTGCCGTCTATTGTTTTATTTTTAGCATTTTATCATGTCCCCGTTTGGTGGTGATACAGGATTTAGATTTAGAAATTCTTTGTTTTGCACAGTGAGTAATAAGGCCTTGATTATGATCCGGAAGCGAAAACTGTCTTCAAACGTACATTAATTACTGTGTTTACAGTCTAGCCTCTCAAAGAAACGCCGCTGAAACTATGACAAGAACTTCACCCTAAAGTCATCTTTGAAAGTATTTTAGATTAACATATGATTTGCATTGGAATGGACAAAATAGAAAGTTCCGTACTGATAAACAAATGCAGAGACTATATCGGGCAATTAATTGTGATTCGAAGCCTGATGAGAATCAATCTGTGCAAAAAGATTTGATTCATTTCCAATTTTTCAAAGCTGCATTTATATTGGAGAGTTCAAAGACAGGCGCGAAACTTTTCAATTTCTTTTTGTGTCATACGCAAGTATAGAACGACAAATGCATTCCCATCGACGCGCAGACCAACAAGTAGTTCTTTTCTTTCTAACATTACTGGTCTCGGAGACCAACCGTGCCTTGGCCGTATTTCATAATGAAGTTTTCACCATCCAATCAGTTCTGACTCTCGGACGCTCACTAGTAAGTAATACATTTATTTGGACAGACATTTGCATTGTATGCGGATGATAAATAAAATCTCTCTTCTTTCGACCCCTATTATTAAATCTTCTCAGAACGCTCACATTTTCAAGTATTAATCCCTACCAGAACACCAGTGTATCCATCATTTACTGACCTTTTCTCAAGCAACCCAAGCCAAGAGTAACGCCTGTAAACGTTTTACTAGACATCTGCAATACACCATTTTATGTACGACCGTAAAGATATTCTTTGCAATGAATGCGTCTTCAAAGTTCGGTGGTTAATAGTTAGCGATAACAGGTGATAACAAACGCCAGACGAAAGACCATAGCATAGCGTTTATTGGGTTATGACCATTCGAGCTGTATATATATATGTGTGTGTGTGTGTGTGTGTGTGTGTGTGTGTTCTAAAGAAGAAAAAACTGCCTCACTAATTTTAAAACCAGTGCAACAGGAAAGACGTAAATACTTCTTTTTGCCTTAACATTAACAAAACAAACTTTGCCCTTGTTTCACCTAATCTAACATTAGCAAAGAACGTGAACCTTGTTTTACTTAACATAATGTCTTATTCCTGCAACTGAGATTTTTAATTATCATGTTATTGCTTGAATTGGAACTTTGAGTTTCTTTTCAGGAACACAAAGCAGACATAAAGGATTAAAATACAATCATAACACCCTGCGACTTTCTGAAATTGGTGTTGCTTTGTCTCTGAGAGAAAACGTTAAGTTTCAGGAATTTGTATTTAAAAATAAATAACTCCCTGGAGTTCGTTATTAAAATCCAGCGAGGTAATAGCTCCACCACTCCCAATATTCCAACACAATCTGAAATATCGTAAGCATGATCAAACAAAATCGTACTTTCGATAATTTGAATTTAATTGTTTTTAATAAAACTGGGACCAGATCAATTTCATAAACAGTGTCCTCCTCCCCCCCCCCCTCGATAACTCTTTTTACGAATATATCCTTACAAATATCTTTGTATACAAGCTAACACGAAACCGAACGTCCATAGCCATAAACCAAAGGTTGAATATGCGGTCCAGCATTTCCTTTTTCCAAACGTCTTCATTTGCTTTGGTTGTAATTTTGTAATATTTAAGCCTCCATTTTTAATCTTATTCTATATTAGATGTATGTGGTCTTATTTCATGTGCATCCCTCACAAGTTTCGCATGATCAATTTTACCTCCTCGACTTCAGAGGTAAATTGGGGATAATAAAAAACCAAGTTCTCTGCTTGTCATAGTGCATCATGACCACATGTAAAGAAATTACAATTCCAATGCAATAAAACAATATTTTTAGATGTATGCCAACTAAACTCCGTTGTGCATGTTGATTAGGCAAACACCCTATACCGGTCACACTCTCACAAGTACATACTAACCGTAAAATGCTACTTAAAACTGCAAAATACAAAGGTGACACTCTTCATTTTCGTTTTTCGCAAAGGATTACATTTGTAAAGAAAAAAACTTTCCTGGTTCCCCTGCTAGTTAGCTTGGCTATTTAAAACATCATTGTACGTCTTATACATTATTAAAACAATTTTTAATTCCCTTTCGTTTGGTTGGTACATGTATATGATCTGTGGGTGTAGTTTGGATTACAGAGTCATACAACTGGGTCTTATTTCTGATGCACACCTATCATCCCCCACCATCAATCTCTCCCTCCACCAGCCTCCCCCCCCCCCCGATAGCACAGCCTGGTCACTTTCACTTCTAAGATTTAAGAGGTACACTGTACAACCAAGAAAAGCCGGTAACTTTTTTGACATTTTATATATTTGGTAATTCATTCATCGTACTCTAAGAAGCTGGTATTGTCTAGCAAAGGTCAAAGGTCCTCATTACATAATTTAATGACTACTCAAAATAACATACTTTGGAGTAATGCAGTCCGATTATTGGACTGATGGAATCAGCCATTTTATTTAGTCGTGTCCTTAGGCCATGTACAATCTCCACGAGCACAATATCCAAAGACATTTCATGCACAGTACATTATAGCAACATAGAATTATGCCAACATTTTCTACACTGTCCATGTTGCAAGTACAAGCAACTTCACCTTACCTCTGTCACTCCCATAGAAGTAAGCCACCTTACTCCTGTCACTCCCTTAGAAGTAAGCCACCTTACCCTGTCACTCCCTTAGAAGTAAGTACCATCTGTAGAGCGCAACCCACCCACCCCAACAACAAAAAAAAAATGACGCTATTTTAGTATCATCTGTAAAGCGCCCCCAAACAGACGATATTATACTATATTTGGGGGAGAAGTATTAGATATATCTCACAAAAAATGTTAATGAAACGTTTGAAAGTTTTAACCGGTGATTTCTAAACGAAACGTGTGTGTGTGTGTGTGTGTGTGTGTGTGTGTGTGTGTGTGTGTGTGTACCTCTGTAGCCACCGGGAGTGTCCAGGAAATCATTGCTGTAAAGGTTATTCAAAGTTGCCCAGTAATGTTCATCAGGGGTAAGGGTATCAGCTGACCAACCCAAAAGATCGATTGCGATTTCATCCGTTAGCGCAAACTCCACAAAAGCTCTGCTGAATATGTTGTAGGCGTTACCCTTGGTGATTACAAGGTCAAATGGCGGATCCTCTTTTTCTTTTTCGGTATGAATCATGTAACCCGTTCTAGTCCTCTCGTTTATAAATGTAAAATGTTTCTTCTCGAATCTTTCGAAAATCCTCAAATTGAGAACTTCGTGTATATCATTCGACCCATTAAAAACTTTTAAAATCTGAACCAGTTCGGAATTAGTTTTAAGTGGAAGTTCACTAGACGCCATATTTAAAAGATATTCCCACGGCTTTTCGTTGTTCACGAGGTCTTTCATACAGTTAATGTCCGCCAAAAGCCGGGTATAACTGGCATAAATTACTATCTCCAACTTTGAAGCAACGAATACATTTTCAAAACAGTCTGTCAGCGCTCTTACAGCGTTTATCAGAGAATCGGGACTTTTTCTATCCACGTGAATGCAATACTGATTTTGTGGTCTGTATATGACCCTCAAAAGTCTTTCCAACTGCTCCAAGTTTTCGTGGAATAAAATACTGTACGCTATTGGAAAATCGACCTCTTCCTGCGGCTGAGAACCTGTTATGTAACCGCGCCGCTGCTTGAATTTCTCGCAATCCTGAAAATCCCCTGCTACGTTTTCATCTTTTCTGTGCGGGAATGTAAAATTTTTCATCCGTAAAAAGTCCATTCCTCTTTGCATCTCGTAAGTGTCCCCGTTCATCAGTTTGGAACAGGACATTTTTTTCAGATAGTTTTCTAAATCATTATCCTCGATTTCTTTGGAATTGACGTTTCCAAAGAAAACAGGATAATCAAGTCCATTTTCAGATAGTTCACGATGTTCGTAACCTAAAGCTTGCCTGGCAAGTTTCCTCTGAAGCTGCAGAGGATGGGGTATGTGTGTGCGTTCTATCCACATGAGGAATATAAAAATTGATAAGGTAACGGCAAAAATTACATACACAAAATACCGAATTGCACGTGCCATTTTGGGATCCAAATTTTGCACTAATACCTTGCAAACCATCTATGATGGTGAATCAGGCAATTGCGAGAAGAGTCCACTTTCTGAGTCTGAGAAATCCTTGCATGTATGATTCTGGACATCTGCATGAAAGAGAAAAGAAAACATGTAGAAAACAAAGACAGAAACTCGTTAGTATGGAGTCTGTTGGTCCAGCTGTACGGAAAATAGCAAGCACACAAACATATCTGAAAGAGAAGATACTAAATAATCAACCATGATTAAACTGCGAGATGAAAAGTAGTATAGCACCGTTTATTGTGTATATTTCAGCACATGTTTTTAGAAGGAAAACAAAGTAAAAGCCACAATTTGTTATCTATAGGCACAAGCATCTGACGACAACATATAGAGAAAAGAGGAAATTATGTCGAGTATATACATTTTGCCCATGGATCAATTGATCAAAGCTAAGATGAAAAGGAATGTGAACACATCAAATCATCCCCAAAACGCTTATGTTTATTAACACTTGGCCTCATCACCAAATCATTTTTTAATAGAACCAGTAACCAAACTTTTGCTGTTGGTTAGATTCAACGACATTTTTCATCACATGATATACTAGTAATGGCGGCCAGTATATTTGGTGGAGGAAGAACCAGGGAAAACCCCGGGAAGAACCACCGACCTAAAGAATGATACAAGCAAACGTTCTCATATAACCAGGTTGACCGAGCCCAAGACTCGAAAGCACGCCGACATAGTGAGATATCTGTGATTGGTAAAGGCGAGTGCCTCAGACCCCTTTGCGACAAAGGGAACCGCAAAACCTCGAACATGTTTATAAAATAGCCAAAGCTACATGGGCTTCCTGAAACTCTAACATAACTCTGCTTCCATTTAAAGAGTCTTCTTAATTGAAACATTTAATAGTGGGTGGTGGTGATGCGGACATAGTATTTTTTACGGGGGTGGTGGGGCTAGTATTTTAGTTTTATATTTCTGGCCTCCAGAAAGCTTGACAAATTTCTTGCTCTGATTTGTTGACAACGGAATGTATCGTGTCCATATGTTAGTTCAAACATATTTTATCTTGATGTAAAAAAAAAAAACCAGTTCAATTTTTCGAGGTATTAAAATATTCCTCTTCTCATTGCCACCATCACTAATAAATGTCAGTGACATTTTTCTTTCACTGCATACAAAATCCATACTGATTAATTTGTCGAGAAAACGTTATGGAATGGGTTTTGATTCTAAGTTATTCTTTCACAAACTCGCTCCAAAGTGCGAGAGGATACTTTATATATGGAATAAAGAATGTATGGAATTAGAAAATTTTTGTCTAAATATTCAGACTGAATAATGTCCAAATATACAGACTGAATAATATATTCACTCGAAACCAGTCGGCTAGCTTGATGGATGCAAGTAGTAACAACGCTGTTTTAAAACGCTGACTAATGATAAAGATGATCCTAGATATTTCTGTATCCTTAATAGAGACTATATATTTTAGATCCTTTATAGACTAGATATTTTTGTATCATTTATACAGACTAGATATTTTTGCATCCTTTATACAGACTAGATATTTGTGTATCCTTAATACAGACTAGATATTTTTGTATCCTTAATTCAGACTAGATACTTTAGATCCTTTATGCAAGCTAGATATATTTGTATCCTTAATACAGACTAGATATTTTTGTATCCTTTATACAGACAATATATGTTAGATCCTTTATACAGACAAGATATATTTGTATCCTTTATACAGACTAGATATTTGTGTATCCTTAATACACACTAGATATTTTTGTATCCTTAATACAGACTAGATACTTTAGACCCTTTATACAGGCTATATATATTTGTATCCTTAATACAGACTAGATATTTTTGCATCCTTTATACAGACGATATTTTTTTACCCTTTATACAGATTAGATATTTTTAGAACCTTTATACAAACTAGATATTTGTGTATCCTAAATACAGACTAGATATATTTGTATCCTTTATACAAACTAGATAATTTTGTATCCCTTATATAGACTAGATCTTTTTACTTAACGGGGATGTTGGAGATGGCTGGTCTTGCGGTAAGGGCAGTACATAGAATGTAAATGTTAATGTTTCAAAGGTAATTTGTGCCGTTACAACGGCATTGTTAACAACGGTGTTGTACCAACGGTATCTACGTGCCGTTACGGTGTTACTCACCTAACGTTGCAACGATATTCAAATACTGTTGCTATGGTATTTTGTGTTATTTTTAAAAGTTCATTTTATTGGTATATTTAAAATTGCAGCAATTTATTGTACATTTGTAACGATAATTTTGCACCTGTTTATTATATTGTTGCAACGATATTACCGTATCAACAATACAATATCGTTTACGCGTTGCAACCATATAAATTCCCGTAAAATTGGAATATTACCATAGCAACGATATAATAAATGCCGTAATACCGGTATTTGGACATCTTTGCAACATTAAATGTATACTTTTTGCAACAGTTAGAAATACAGTTATAAAAACTACAGTTCTAACAGCACATTTTATCAATGAAACGGTAAAATTTATAATTGCAACACAAACTAGCATTACAGATACAGGATCTCAAATAGGTTACGATGTAATATTGAAATTATGAAACGAGTTGAATAATGTCCAGCTTTTGTGAGCCTTGGAGAGCAACAACTGGACATTATTCAACTAGTTTCATAAATTTAATATTAAATCATTATCCATTAAAGATACTTTTTATCCCATAGTTTTTATTTCAGTGGAATTTTATTTTAGAAGAACGAATAATTTCGTTCATTCTGACAGTCTGTGGATCTTTCATTTGTTGTGCATAAAATATAATCCCAAAGTTAAAAATAAATAAAATAAATAAATAATAAATAAATAAATAAATAAATAATAAATAAATAAAATAGTAAAAATAGATTGCACTTTTTTTAAAATAAACTATAAACCAAAGTAAAAGCTTCCATCCGAATAAACAGAACAGTTTATAACGACAAAATCATTTTTCATCACAGAATGATCAATGCGATGTAATGCCACATTGTTTGATACGGTAAGCTGAAGGCCTAGAGCCCTAGACTATAAGTGAAATAAGATTACTGGATGCAGAATCTCCCACATTGCATTTGTGACCGGATATTTGCAGTATTTGACTGAAACTATAGACGGTATAGAAGACGTAAACAAATTTCGTTTTTAGTCGGATTTGAATCCCATATATACTGCGTAAAGATGCTGTGGTTAGATAAAGTTCTGTGAGTTTGGAGGCCCATTTATGTCCTAATTCTTCTGTGAACAGATGTGAGTTTATTTACTTACGTACCGGTATAAGTTAACACTTAAACCATGTTTTTGTATATATACGGTGGATTCTATATATATGTTACAGATATTCCGCTCCATCACCCCACCCCCCTCTCAAATAAACAATACCGTTAGTTTTACTTATTGTTTTTGTTGTTGTTCTTGCCTTGTAGTTTTACGCCGTGTATCTCATTATGATATTGTTATACATGACATAACAAACCCCTGTGTGGGGGTAACACATCCATATTCAGACAGCCGAGATAATTTGTTCTCAATTTCCTTTCGCCAGTCGAGCTCAAAAATGGCTGCCAAAAACGTTCATTCAAAACCAAACATTCCAGAACTCGGGGTTAAAAACGTTTTCCCACGATCCCAACACTGCACAATAAATTCACGGACATATTGGGACCAAACAGAATCACATAAAGTCATAATTTAAGATGTGGTAATATAAAAAAAAATATGAAACTACACATACTTTTGGGAAACTATACCTAATATGTAATATTATCAATTATGTACCGCCGCAGTTATATTTGGATATCGTTCAACGATACTGTAGTTATATTTTGATATCATTTAACCATATGTTGTCAATAGAATCTCGACGGAAATTTTGACACCAAACAAAACATGCCTTCCTCTCTTTCAAGGTCATTAATTATTGTTTTCATATACGTCGATTTAGTACAGGATGCTTCATAATGCACTGTACGACCTTTGAAATGTAAAACATTGCTTGTTTTGGTAACTATCCTTTCTGTTTGACAAACAAACAAAAACCTCCTAAACAAAGAGCAGCGTGTTTTTATGTAGCCTACTGACCCTAACACAAAGGCAATATGCCTGAAAATATTACGTCATAATTGGCTCGTGAGAGAAGTGAAGATGACTTACTTAATACAAACTGCTCAATATATATATATATATATATATATATATATATATATATATATATATATGCATGCAAAAAAATCAAAATAATTTTTCAGCTTGTAAACATTTTCAGTAATAACTTTTAATATTTGTTAATATCAATAGATTATGATAAAACCTTATATTAAATATTTGCAATCACTGGATTCAAATTATATTCAGCTCACGACGTATTTATGTCGAGCTTTGCATAATCTGCCGCACATTACAAAATAACAACAGCGTAGAATTGGGTAAAAAGAGCAATGGGCACGTCTAGAAGACAAATGAACACAACCTTACATGAGGCCAAAATAAGAAAATAAGTGATTCTGGATACGCTGAAAATAAACGTTGGAGTAGTTAGGTTGGTACAAACATGTGTGTGTGTGTGTGTGTGTGTGTGTGTGTGTGTGGTTAGATTTTGCCTTTAAAGACATAAGTACTTAACATTCTTAAAAAACATATAAATCGATATAATGAAAATAGCTCTTTAGACACATATATATATATATATATATATATATATATATATATATATATATATATATATATATATATATATATATATATATATATATATATATATATATATATATATATAATGTCCTCGAATCGTGTTATGTAACTATTGAACAGCATTTGTGATGTGCCTTCATTTAGTTATGTAAGGTTATCCTGACCGTTGTTTTGCTGGCAACGTGTTAAAGAGTCTCTACGAATGGACATTGAAACAATCTTTATAAGATGGTAGAGTGTCAATGAGTATCTACAAATGAACGGAGAAACGATCTTTGTAAGATGTTAGCGTGTCAAGGACTATCAATAAATAAACCGAGAAACGATCTTTGTAAGATGTTAGAGTGTTAAAGATTCTCTACGAATGAACCTAGAAACAATCTTTGGATCTTTTTTACTTGTTTTTGGTAGCTACAACTTTTGCCTTCTGACGGGAGACCGAACCGGTGGCATAGTGGTTAGAGCATTCGTTCCGTATTCGGATGGTGGTGGGTTTGATCCCCTGCCAAGTCATACCAAAGACTTCTAAAAATGGTACTAAACGCTGCCTCGCTCGGCGCTCAGCATTATAGAGGTTAGCGTTAGGACTGGTCGGCCTGGAATCAGGTTAATGTGACTCGGTGGGACATCATGCTATATGTCTGCGGCATGATGCCCCAGTACTAAAAACATCACTTAGAACTGCAACGCTGCAGATATCGAAGCGATATGACTGGAGAATTGTTAACGCTACGTTAAAAATATAAACCACACACACACACACACACACACACACTATCGCTCTAATATCCAAGGTTTATTTCAATGTAGAACTCTTATTCTTATTAGCATAACGTGATACAATAGTATCCAGTAATGGGTAGTGCATGGAGAGATAGAAAGAACGATGACTGTCGAAGCAGTAGTGAAAAAACTCCAAGGAGAAAATAGAAACAGAGGAATTTGTGTTGAAAATGAAACTGGAAAAATGCGCCTAAATGCTAATTTAACGGGAAAAACAATGAGAAAAACTTAATTATTATTATTAAACTTTAAAGTCATCAAATAATAATATCTTCTTACCATAAATATCCACAGCTTCTTTAAACTATCCTCAGCGGAAATTGTAGTGCTCTTAATCTTTTGGCTGCAAATATTCTTATAATTAATGCAAAGTCGCAACTGTTTTTTCACTTAGCTCGTTCAGTGATATCAGAGGACTTCCAATTATTAGATTCTGCTACCTACTTAGATTGCATAAACAATCATCCGACAAGAATGCAACATTTCTCTCCCTTTGCATGGTTAACGCAAACTGCAAAGGACGGAAAATCGATGTTCATTTGTGTAGAATTACGTCTTAAGCTGGTTTCTGAAAAGGCTGCATATATGTTTTATAAGGAAATGGGGATAATTTGATATGTAGATATGTATGTCGTCAATAAGAAGGCCAGTATATCATAAAGGATGTGAACATTTTTAATACTCCAAGCTTCCATTTTATAATTGATAACAACATCCCTTTGTTATGTAGAATTGGCCCATTGTACCTCCAAAACCCCTCCCCCCCCCCGTAGGTGCGTGACGTCATTTATGGACGGCCCCTAGGGTTTAACGCTATTTTTCAGCACACGATAGGCTTATACATGGTGGCCAGTATTAGTGGTGGAGGAAGAAAGAACCCGTGGAAGAAAAAAACACGCAAAGAACCACCGACCCACGAGAAGCTAATGGCAAGCTTTCTCACATACCCATATGGGCCGAATATGACACTCAAAAACCCACGCAGACAGAGACGAGATGGCAGTGATCCGTAACGGAGAGCGCTTTAGACTACTCTGCCATTCGGGGCCCCCAACTCAATTATGTCTGGTAACGGAGAGCGCTTTAACTCACTCGGCCACTCGGGGCCCCCAAATGTAGGAGCGGCTATCGCGGTGGATAACAGGTTAACATGGCAAGACTCGCAAATGAAAACTGAAGTGGATTTGAATCCTACCATCGGATTAAATTGGACTGGTTCCCAGTGTTGCGTACATAGCCAAGGCAATTTACCACAATGCCGGCCGTAATTATTACATACATACATACATACATACATACATACATACATACATACATACATACATACATTCCGGTGGCCTAGTGGTTAGAGCGTCCGCCGCGGAAGCTGGAGGTCGTGGGTTCGATCCCCGGCCGAGTGATACCAAAGATTTACAAAAATGGAACTAACAGCTGCCTCGCTTGACGCTCAGCATTAAAAGGATAGTGTTAGGACTGGTCGGATTTTTATCACAGGATAATGTGACTGGGTCTGCGGCATGATGCCCCAGTGCTACACATCACAATAAACTTACTATACTGCAGACATCGAAGATATATGACTGAAATTTTTTTAAAGCTACGTGAAAAGTCCTAATCATACAAACAAATACATACATACATGTACATACATACATACATACATACATACATACATACATACATACGAGAGAGTTATGTGAGAAAGATACCAATAGTTTTCTGTGGATCGGTAATTCTTTCCAGGGTCTTGCACGAGTTTTTTGTTCCCCACAAGATACACAAGCCGCCACGTATAGCTAGCTGAATGTGTACTGAAAAATGGCGTTAAACCTACCGATCACTGTAACAGTGCACTATAAAAATTTATGTTACCAGTAAATCAAGGATGCAGACCAGGGACGTCAGATGTGAAGGATAGAAATGTTCCAGACAAGTGGAACAAAATGCCCATTGAAATTAGACACAAAGACAGTGGTCCCTTTTAAGAGTGCTCTTAAAACTCACCTGTTTCAACTGCAGGGACAAACTTAGAGACCTAATCGTGTTTTGTATCTTATATGTTTTCAGCATGTTTTTATGTTTTCCAATTTCATCGTTTTTGTCATTTGTTTGTAGTCATATCATTATTGATGGTGTAAAGCGCTTAGAGCTTCGAAAGATTAGGCCCTATACAAAGTCCTCATTATTATTATTATTATAAATATTATTATTATTATTATTATTATTATTATTATTATTATTATTATTATTATTATTAAGTGACCATTCAAAATGGATCTCTGTACATCGTTCATCATCACATACTATAATTTGGCATGCAAAATAATGCAACGAAACGATTAAGAAAAAAAGTGGGTTTTTTTTCTTAGTCGTTTTGGATTTGAGAAGAGATTGTTATCTTCTCTTTTTACTGGACATTGTAAGATAAGGGATCTAGAGTAGCCCCGATGCACCGTCCCACGTGTTGTAATTAGGAGACATAAGCTGCTGTGGTGCATTGGTTAGCAGGAAAGCTTGTTTGATTCCCATCATCGGAAAAACCCGGTTCGGATACTGTCGTCTGTCATAAGGCAAGACATTTTACTATAACTGACTTACAACCCAACCAACCTTAATTTTTACTGATATAAATGTTTGCTTCTCACGGCATTCTGATTAAAATCAGATCTCCACTGTTATACACGAAGATTTGACAGCGACCGATTGGGGGTGGGGTCATGTTCTGGTAAACTAGACTATCACCATAATCGCTATTTTTATCAGCCAATCAGATTAAGTTTATAGCATCGCGTTTTGGAGACTGGACAGTGCGGATGAAGACAATGGATATGTACAGAACGATTTGTTTCGCTTCCAGTGTCAAAGGTCACCAGTACATAGCTCCTAATCGGTCGTCGTAAGATTTTCACGTAGGACAGCGGAGACCTGCTTTTAATCAGATTATTACTTCTGACGGATACATCGTACTGCATTGTATCGCACATGCGAAATTCCGAGTCACCAATGTCCTGTCTCTAACTCTAAATGGCCCTCTGTTTTGGTAGGATACTAATTACCGTCAACAAAAGCTGTGTGTGTGTGTGTGTGTGTGTGTGTGTGTGTGTGTGATTGACATATAACATATTTTGCTGACACTGAAATGTGTTATGAAACTTGATGTGTGCAGTCGCCGTTTATTTACTTACATTAGCACCCATTCTAAGAAAACTTGTGGTTGCAATGACCTATTTGTTTCACTGAAGTGTTTGGATAATGTACTTTTCGAAGCAGACTACACAAAACATAGTTTCCTGTTGGTTCATTCTTTGCATAGCCTTCAGGTCTGTTATTAGATATGTGTGAAAGAAGAGAAACATCTTGACTGATGGAAATAACTTTCATGCAATATTTCATTATTGTTCTCTCTTGCTTCTTATCTGAAGTAACAATAGGACAAGTCCGCCTTAAAACTACAATGTATTTTTCCGTGTTTTGGGGGTGGTGTTTAACTGATAGTGTTTTGTTTGTATGTAGCAACGTCGTCTGTGACGAAGCAAGCGGACAAATCCTTATCAATTAATTAATTAATTAATTAATTAATTATTATTATTATTATTACTCAAGATCTCTCGTATTTATGAGAATTATGAATTCATGTTGTTTTGTTGGTGCTTTGGATATCTAAGTTAAGTTTGAGTTTTAATAAAGGCCGAGAAAAAAAATCGCCATTAAGCCAAGTTCATGAAGGTTGGCTGCGGAGCTGACCCGTCCCGAGCAACGTACTATTTCACAAAGCCACAAGCTGATTGAAATCAGCTGTTGTACGTAACAGCTGATTTTAATCAGATTGACTAAGCCATCGGTTACATCAACAATCTGATAGATGCTGCATATGGTATGTATACTTGCTTTAAGATCAATCTTAACAATCGACGAATGTCTGCACTAACGGTATATCTAAAATGTATGTAATGTTTATTTCTCCACATGTGGCACACTCAGACTGGTTTTCATATCAACGAAATTCAAATTAAAATATTCAACATTCTTCTATAGACGCTTTTCATGACAGTTAATCTGGTTTGTAACACAGATAGGAACGGAATAAAATATCTTGCATGATCAATGTTACTAAATATTACTGATATAACTCGGATAGTATGCTGTCTTTTTTTCTCGTAAGGACAGACTGGCGAAATTCCGGTTTGATCATAAATCTAAAACAGCTTGCCGAACATTTAGTGCATTTCTTTGGAAGTTTACAAAAGCATATATTCTTACCAAAACAGGGTAGTCAGAATATATATATATATATATATATATATATATATATATATATATATATATATATATATATATATATATATATATATATATATATGGCAAACATTTTTTTATTAATTGTTGGATTATCGTCTTTTGAATAATATAATTAGTTTCCAGAGTTTTGATGATGCATTTAATTACAAAAAAATAACTTCGCAAAATAATTTTAAAAATTGTGATATCTGGAAACCTACAATAATACAATCACAATAAATGGAGGTATATTTTTTTACCAAGTACGTGTGAGCTTAATATGGGGCGTGTGTTCTTTACCAGCAAAAAGATTCTACCCGTTAGAAGTTATTATGTAGATGTCATTTCACAAAGTGCACCTGAAGTTGATGTAATGTTTTGAAATATCGTATTTTCACACGTATAAATCCCAATCAACTATAAGAAGCTCAGATTGCATGATATTCAAGCAAATCGGGGTTTATGTTGTTTCAGTACCAGTCAGCAAAACTTACAACACAAACCCTGACCATACTCTTCATAGCTGTCTGTCTAAAACTCGAGCAAAAGGATGCACTCACTTACACGCTAGTACGGATTAAAATGTGTTGTTTTTTTTCTCCACATGCGAGAACGTGAAGAAAAGAGACGACAAATATAAATAAAAACGTTTTGAAAATGGACAAATAAATGTCTTAAATGACATTTACTTCTATTCTTATTTTAAAAGAAAACAGTTACTGAGCAATATGAAGATTTTGTGCAACCATATTAATGCACGTTTACACGAACTAGACAAAAACGGATAGAAATTTACGAACAAAATTTAAACAGTAAACTAGAAATATACAAAGCAATAACAGCGTCCGCATGCTTTCCATGAGTTTTCATCATTTTTCCATCACCACAACCACTATGATACGAGTCCCGCCCGAATGCAGTGTGCGTCTAATTTTTCAAATTCCAATTTACGGATTTGTCTGGACCTAGCTTGAAGCTGCTGTGCAACAGTACACACACACACACACACACACACACACACACCACGTCACTGTCTTGGGTCATTTTTTATCGATCCCTTCCACAGCCTGCCCGAGCCCCTAATTACTAACTCTTTAACCATCTTGTCAATTACCACCACACCTCACTAGAAGAAATGTATTTACAATAGAGGTTCTCTCTCTCTCTCTCTCTCTCTCTCTCTCTCTCTCTCTCTCTCGTGTGGTCGTTTGAGGCATTGTGCTGCTGAACATCTGACCATTTCCCTCCACTATATTCCATAATAATTGATCATAGAGTAACAATGGGGAGGAGGGGGGGGCTGTTTATAGAATCCGTAATGCAGCCCTTACATACATCCAATACATGTATATTGGTTACATGCTACGCATCTTCACATACCGTTCCGTTTATCAATCCACATAACAATTCTATAACATAAACATGGGCCTTTTCAGGCTAAAAATGAATTCAGCCTATTGATCGATATTTCTAAACACGAATACATAACATGACATGTTTGTGGGAAATAAACTCTTTTAATGCCAGTTGCATATGAGCCCAGACATAAAACTCAGATTAAGAGAGCGAGCGGAATAGTTACACACTGGCATACAAGCAGTACTTATCAGCTGATAACGTACGAAACAAAAGTATATCTTTCAATCAACCTACCTTCTGTAATGTTCCCAACAGACACATCCGGAGACTGTTGTCCTTTCGTTTTGTCTTGTGCGAATAAAGGAATAATGAGATCGGGTCACGGCGCCAGTCTCATTTCAGTGTGTAGACAAAATAATTATGATAAGCTATGAAATTTCAAACCCAGCCATTAGCTGCTTGTTGAGGTTACTCGGTAACCGGAATAAGCCGGTCTGGCATAGTACATTTTGATCGAACTGAGTCGCCATTCATAACAATACAGTTGGGAAGACGCAACGTTCAAATGCTACACGTCCTAAAAGTAATGACTCACTGAGTCACAGTTGTACCGAATAAAATGGTACCTACCGGTCGATTCTGACACATTTTATACCGCCCATAAAATGTGCTACAGGCATATATCGTTACTCCTGTTCACCTCGTTTTCAGGCACTGTGGTATGGGCACTTGTGTTCTGTGAACACATAAATCTTTTAAGTTCGCTGCGACACAGCCAGTTTTGGTCAGACAAAATTAAAATATTGGTCAATTTTTCTTGTGTCTCGCCTGCAGTGGTGTACGACATAGATCGCTCTCAGCCGAGTTTGGTATGCGTCCCAGTCAGTTTGCATTTTTTTTTGGGAGGGGTCGTCTTCCTGCTGATCTTGCCAGACCATTTTAAGGGAAGGCCCTCCTGTTTTTATAAGGTGTTTGCTATATGCTTTTGTTAATATAATTTTATTATTATTATTTTTATTTTTTTATTTTTATTTTTTTAATTTTTTTTTAATATATAAAAGATTTTTTTAAAAATCATTCATCATAATTCAAATCATACTGTCGTCTAAGCTTGTCTTCCTTTTCTCTTCTTCTCTTTTCTTTCCTTCTTTCTTTCCTTCCTTTTTTGAAGATTTCTTCAGCTGTTAATTCTTCCACTATTGTTTCATCATTATAAATTTCTTCTTCCAATTGATCTCGGTTGTCCTCGTCACTCGCATTTGGTACCTTTCTTTCCATATTTCTTTCCTCTTCTATGGAGAGCTTTTCCTTTTCTTGTAGCATATTCATTGCTTTATTACTATTTCTTCTGTTATTCAATTTCCGTTTCTTTTTGGGTGGTTCTCTTACTTTTTCATTTTCTTTTTGTTTCGCTTGTATTTTGTTGGTTGTAGTAATGGCTTGGGGACTGCCAGTTTTTTCTTCCTTTTGTTTTTCTGGACTTTTGGAATTAGTCTTACTTTTCTCTCCTGTTGTTTTTTGTTGCTCTGTTATTTTTTTTGTCATGACTTCTGTTTCTTGCAGGTTTGCACTAGACTCTGTGTTCTGTATATCCTCTGTGTTCTTTTTTCCTTGTATATTTTCCAGTTCTTGTCTTCGTCTAGCTTTTCTCTGTTTTTAACCGGTTTTTTTCTTTTTTTTGTCATGTGTTGTATTCCTTGGGGGTTGGTACTATTTCCTTGTATTTGTTCTACTTCTTTTATTTCATTTTCCATTTCTTGTTCCACTAATATTGGTACGTCATTTTGTTCTTCTCTCGTTCCTTTTAGTGTACATTTCCAAGGGTGTGTGCCCTACATTTCCACATTTGTTACATTTTCTATGGTGGATGCAGCCCTTATACCATGTAGTTATAAGGAAGCCACGTAGGTAACATGCTCTTTTTATAGTTTGAAGTTTTGATCTTTCTATTTCCATGATTCTGGTTTCATTGTAGATGTTAAATCCAGGAACTGTTCCTAATTTTGAGTTCTCGACCTTGATGTCAAATTTTTCTTCTACCCATTTGACTACAATTTCAATTGGTATTTCCATGGGTAAACCTTCAATATGGAGTTCCCCCGTTTGTTTTTTTATTTTCCTCATAATCGGTATTGGCTCTCTAACTATGGCTCTATGTCCGATTATTGTTGTTTCTCCGTATGGTATAGCCGGTGTATTTCCTCGATATCTAATGTTATATCCCCCTTTTGTGTAATTGATTGAGTATAATTTGGATAGTAGGTCCTTGTCCAACATTTGGAAACATACCAGTACAGCTGTTGTACCTGGTATCCCTATACCATTTGAGTCTGGAAAAATTACTTGTTGTGTTCCTTCTCTGTACTTGCATTCAATGTAATCTCCATCTTCTAAATGTACTCTCTTGGTTTGGAAGTATTTCTGTAAATTTGTTATTGTTCTTTTCGCTGACGCCATTTTCTCTCGTGCTGTCCGTGCTTAATTACAACTCACTTTGTATACTTGTTTGTTTGGTTATTTTCCTCTTTCTTTAGTTTTTCCTTGTAGTATTTCTTCTCAAAGGTTTAATTTTGTTTCATCTATTGGCCGTATTTCATAGCAAACTGCCGCACTTACATCTTTTCTGAGGTGCCAGTAGATTTGCGTGCGGTTTGCTTGGTCCTTGCCATTTTTGTGATTGTGACTATGTAGACTTCTCAACTCAACAACAGTTTGCATTTCTAACATGTAGGTTTAGCTTTCTGTCTAAAGAAATACATTTCTTATTAAATTATGGTATATAACTGTTATCCGGTTTTAAAGCACGCTGCCTGAGCACAGGGGCAGTTATAATTGTTTTAATTACTTGATAGGGTTTAGCGCACGTGTACTTTAAAGATCATATAAAACGTGCTAAATAGAATGTTGCATATTTCTTTTAGTACTTCGTCTCAAGTTCGTGAGGTCCGCATGCGGTGACCTTTTTATATCCGACGCTGCTCACAGCGGGATTATCTTTCCCTACGACGGTTCGTTAGTAGGTGTCATATGACAAATATCAGTTAAATTTAGTATTAATAAGAGGAGAGAATAGGCGAATACAATGAACGGTGAAATGATTTAATTTACAGTTACGAAAATAAGACAGGAAAGGAAGTTAACTATAAATACGATATGACCCTTATTAGATAGACGAGAACACTTTGCAGTGAAACTCAGAGCGCGTTCTCGAGGGATGTTTTCATCTTTGTTAGGCCAAAAAACTATGTGTGGTTCTAGTTACATTGAAAACAATATTAGCGTGGGTAGGTCGGTACAAAAGGTGTTTGTTGTTGTTTTAGTCTAGACGGATATACATGAAGCAGTCCCGAATTACCCATTAGGCAGAGTAGGCAACTGCCTATGGGCCCCGCGACTTTTATGGGCCCCATCAGGGGCTCCCAGGGGCCCCCATGAGACCGTGACTGTGGGTCTGGGGCCCCAAAAGTTTGACTGCCTATAGGCCTCCACGGTGCTTAATCCGGCGCTGACATGAAGCATAAACTTGAAAAAAATTTAGTGGGTTTTTTTCTCGAATGAAAACTTTTGTCTTTTTTTCTCGAGTTTTTCTTAATTTATAAAACATATTGTAGGGTCGGCACGAACTTTGCATACTTTTTTATGTGGCCTAATATGAAAACAGGCAGTTACACTAGGAATTATAGTTGACATCATATTTTTCCTTGTCGTTTTTAATTTGCTTTTAATCCAGATTTTGCACAATAATTCGTCCAAAACAAACTTCAGTTTTTCTACAATCGTGTCTGCCGGATACCGGCACATTGAAATGTAACTAATCTAATACAATTTTCGGCCATTGCTCTTCTTATTTCCCAGTTTGTAAATCTACTACGGTACATTGTATACTTTATTACTGACAGTATAGGGACCCCGATTGGCCGAATGGTCTAAAGCGCTTTCCGTTACGGATCACTGCCGTCTCACCTCTGCGTCGGTTCGAGTCTAAGATTCGGCTAATGTAGTTATGTGAGAAAGCTTGCCGGTAGATCCGCGTGGGTCGGTGTTTTTTCCGTGGGTTTTCCCGGGTTGTTCCTCCACCAATAATACTGGCCGCCATGTATAGCCTATCGTGTGCTGAAAAATGTTAAACCCAAAATATCAAACAAACAAACAAAACTGACAGTATACGTATCGGACTGTGGTGATCGGATTTAAATCAGACTGACACATGGCCAAAGACATTGTCTGTAATTAGCCAGATAACATAACCAGCTCGCCTAGACAACAGACTCGGCTTATGTGTTAGGCCGATAAAGAGAAGGAAATAAAATAAATATTTTAGTAACCGAACATTCAATTTTCGATGGGTGTTGGGTGGCAGGTGGGTGGGTGGGGAGTGGGTCTGATGCCTGATTTTTTTAAAAAACAAAACTTCATGATAATTTTTATTTCTACAAGGAGTGTAAAGGATAAAAATCCTTTTTTTCCTATAAATCAGGGCAATAACTTTTATTCAAGTTATTTAATGGTAAGATTTTGTCTCCCTAATTTGTAGCCTTGCAAACCAGCCTTACCCGAAAATTAAGTAGTCTGTCCCCATGTGGCTATCTCTTTTAACACAGAGACCGAAACTGAGCTTGTCTTTGCAGATGAATATTAAATGAATTGGAATGAATTAGTATCTCTCCTCATAGATGAAATATTTTTTATCAGATGCCCAAAAATACTTCCAAAAATTACGATTTATATCATGCAACTATACGATTACTGTTTCCACCATTAAACTAACATGTTGCGTCGATCATACTAACCCCCCCCCCCCCCCACACCGCCTTCGAATTAGACATGCTAATACCTTTGAGTTACACTGACATTGTAAATGGAGGTGTAAGTACAAGATAAGATAAGAAATGTTTATACGTCGGTTCCCTTCCTCATCAAACAAAAGTACAGTTTCATGCAATGGAGTTGTTTGTGCTGATAAGCTCCTGTGACCACTGAAGCAGGGAAACCAGATTTCCTAGGTGCGGGTAAGAAACATTGAAATGCTGACCACATAAAGCAGGTGACAAATGACTTGATTTGACGGGGTTGTTGTTGTTGTTGTTGTTGTTGGGTTTAACGACATTTTTCAGCACACGATAGGCTATACATGGCGGTCAGTATTAATGGTGGAGGAATAATCCGGGAAAAACCCCCAAAGAACCACCGACCCACGAAAAGCTGCTGGCAAGCTTTCTCACATAACCCCATTGGCTGAATCTGAGACTCGAACCCACGCAGACAGAGGTGAGATGGCAGTGATCCGTGACGGAGAGCGCTTTAGGTACCTTGGGGGGGGGGTAGTATGTCCCTTTTAACCAGGTGACCACCGTATAAACGTGACCGTTCGGACAGATTTTACTGTATTTTAATTAGAGACGTCATTTAGAGGGAGGACCACGCTAGGCCACACTAAGTCAATAGACCGATCAGCCCCGCACCTAGGAAATCTGGTCCCCAGGCAGCTGACAGAGTTCGGGCCCCTTTCGTGTTTCAAATATGTGCGTATATGTGCCTATCTAGCTCGGGCCCTTGACAAGTGCCATGGTTGCCCCCCCCCCCCAGGTGCGGGCCTGGACCGATGATGATGATGATAATGATGATGATGATGACGAACTGAATTGACTTAATACATGTGCTTCAGAAGAAAGCCGTCTGCGCATGCGTTTGAAATTATTGATTGTTACATGCATACGTAATACTTGAAGGTTATCTAGTGTCAGAAGGTTAAATGATGTGTATACACCACAATTGTAATACGCTTCCCCAGTCAGCTTTGATGCGAGCGAAAGATTTATCCTTTAAAAAAGTTACAATATACCGTTACATAAGTCGAGTAACTCTCGCAAACATGTAGATATGTTGAAGCATAGAAAAACAATTGTCTCTGTCAACTGAGTCCTTGTTATAGTAAAGAATTCGTGAGCAAATATCGTTCCGATGGGAAATATTGTACTCAGATAAATCAGGCATACGCCTGCCATCCTTAAATGGAATACTGACAAGTGAACGAGGACTTAATATTGAGTGCCATGCCCTGCCATAGGGCAAGGTAAACGAGACATCCGCCTTAAGCCCGCACTTTCAGGAAGTCAACTCCGCAATCCAATTTTTTTTTTGCTTGTGGCTCCGCTCTTTGCTTACTGCCTTGGGCTCCGCGCATCTTCGGTCCGGGCCTGCTGAGTGGGTGGGGAGAGGGGTTTCTTCTGAACGAGACTGTATCTTTTTCACTTCAAAATAACCTTTATATTTATACCAAAAAAATGGATAAAATAAGTCATGTTGTCTTAACAGAGCAAGAATAAAAAGTTTTATGGTATCTGCTGCCGGACATTTTTTTTCAAACATGATTGACGCCCCTCCCCTTCTTTAATTGTTAGTCTTTAAATCAGGTTTCCGTTTGCCTGGAGGACTTTGTAACCATATTTAGTTCTGTCTAAATATTGCAATTACTTTTGACCCATTTCAACACTCGCCTTTTTGAACTCTTTGAGTTTCTTATCACTGCTTTTCCTAAACTATTCAACGTATTGTCACGAAGCTTTTCACACATTCATCCCAAGACGTAGCTGTTCTTTACCAAAAGACTTCATATAATGCTTATTTCGTCCCAGATAAAAATAATGCCGATCTTAGATTCGTATTAAAATATCCTTGGGTCAGTTATTATCTCTACCAATGATGAATGGACAGTCACGTGGACATGGAAGTTTCCCCCAAAAGACTGCTTATAATGTCTAATTTCTTATAAATAAAATTATCTCAATCTGTCATCAGGTACGTCCGCCATTGGGGAAGTTGGCGGATTTGTCGATACTTCTCCATAATAGATGTCTATATCAGCATGGGGCTTTTGATGAAATCATTGTTAAGAAAGTTGTTACTATATAAAAACCGTGCCGAGTTTAACACCAATATGTCCGCCATGACGGCTTTCTTGAAAATCTTTAATTAAAACTCATCTTAAAGGAATGGTCATGCCATAATAAGGTTTTCACTAATAACCTCTCACTGATGCTGGAAAATGAAGCCAACATGACCTCCTACAATTTGAAAAACTCTAACAAGATTCTTCATAAGTTTATAAAGCTGTAGGCTCGCGCGTCACACAAAACTTGGCTGAATATGATATTCTCTGTAATGCTTAATGGTGCTATCCGCGACTATAACATTGGGATCGACGTTAAATACAGTTCCGATGGCAAGCTCTTCAGTCTGAGGGCAATATGAGCGAAGAAGTTAATGGAGGTATCGGTTCATATTTGTTGAAGACTGTTCCATGAATGCCAAATCTGCGTTTCACGGCGTATGGACCATTTCTCTTGAGACTGTGACAATTTCAATCTCATAGTCGGTATGAAGAAGACAACGTTGACACACCAAGATACACATGGAAAGCATTACATAGAGCTTACCATCAAAGTATATAGTTACACCTTGAATAAGTTCTCCTATTTTGCTGTACATTCTTACATGCAGTCCACATCGATGATGAAACCAATACCAGAATTGTTACAGCATTGTGTGGCCTATGGTAGGCTACGCGCAAATGCGTGGGATCGCAGATGTATCGGTCTACAAAAAATTAAATGTGAACAAAGATATTGTATTGGTGACTCAACTGGATGCAAGGAACCTCACTTGCTCTGAAAACACTATGCCAAGAAACTAAACCATTTTCCCATGGGCTGCCAGATGAAACTGATAAAGATACAATGGTTGGGGCAGGATACCAGACACTGAGGCATTCCAAACGTCCACATTCTGTTGATGACATCACAAATGAAATGGACATGTCACGTGACCAGGATGAAAGAAGAGTGACTACTAACGATCTTTTATGGCGAGCTGTAGGAGGGAGAGTGATCTCAGAGTGGTCAAGGAAAAAAAAAGCTTCAAATATTTTGCCAAGTCATCCTTGAAATACTTTTATACTGACACTGAGGTTTTATAAGCATCGCCAACGGGATTGCTCCGCCATATTGAAACTGCGGTCTGATCCATATGGGAACTGCAGATTTTGAACTGAGGAGAATTTCAGCTAAAGTATCGAAGCGCTATCGGTGCAAATCTCAGAATCGCAGCACGTTCTCTATTGGTGGAGCAGCTTCAAGTGTCAAGCCATGTTCTGTGTTCTACAGTTCAGAGCACAAACTCACCTTGTTAGCCATTTATGTTCTCACATAAACGAAACCAATTAGATATATAATGGTCCTTTCGAACTCGAAGGACAAACGACAAACAACAGTTAATCATGAAAAAACCCTAATTCTTGAAGTAACAAATACAGAACGAAATGTGTCAAATAGTGCGTATTGTAGCTGTGCCTTGTTTGTTTGTTTCCATTTCTTTCTTTATGTTTACCTTTAATGGCTATATTTTGTTTGTTCAACAAAATTAGTCTATTCATTTACTTGGTGGTTAAGGTTATGTCCACTTAAGAAATAAGGTCATATATTTTACCAGTTTACAAAATTCCTCAAAGATTAATTTCAGAATCAAATTTTAAATTATTTTATGATTCGGGGTATAAACAGGCACGAATGAATCTAGCATAGACGATACAACGCTGTGAATGCAAACGTACGAATGATTCTATATAGACGAAACAACGCTGTCAGTATGCAAAGGCACGAATGAATCTATATAGACGATACAACGCTGTCAGTATGTAAAGGCACGAACTAATCTATTAATGATAGATGATAAAACAATGTCAGAAAGTAATGGCACGAAGAAATCTGCCATAATTTTACATCACAGTCAATTTGCAGGGGCACGAACAATTTTATCGTAGATGATACAACACTGTCAGCATACAAAGGTACACACGAATCTATTATAGTTAGATGATACAAAAGTCGTATCATATGATACATTACAAATAACCAGCTCTAGCTATACTTCCAAGCTTCATCTGTCTTAAATATATCAGTTTCAAATATTTCAGGTTAATTTTATAAAACATTTAAATGATCCAAATGTAAAAGATACGGTAAAACTAGTCTGAAAGTGTTAATGTATGTAGAAACCAAGCAGGCGTTCCAGATTGCGTTTGCTAGCATAAAAACGGCCCTATAAACCGAGCAGGTCTTTCAGATAGCGTCTGCTATCCTAATAATGATTCTGCAAAACCAGGCAGGTATTCCATCAAGGTAGAAAATGTAGACATGTTCTATTTTCAAAGTTTCCTTGCAAGAACTTTGTGGGGGAAAAAAATGAACAACAGGCTTCTTATACATGAGGATTTTACAAGTAGCTCACTGATAGCAAATGATTAAAGGGGACAAAAACCCTGACCTGCATAATGTAAGAGAAAAGAGAAGAGAAGGGTATTTAGTAGTTTATGTATATAATCTATCCAGACTATTTTTTTAAAAATTTGCATCTATTGTATTTACAGTTACATTTCATAAAATATACTGTCCTGTTTTCCGAGATCAAACGATAGACCCTGCCGCGAATTTGTTAGCTCCCGTCCATACAAACAGGACATGACGTCATTTGAGACGATTAACATATTGAATCGTATTCAGTTTGTGCAGCGAAGTGTCAGTTAGAAACGAGATGGCTCAATACGCAGTTCTAAATTGTGTGAATAAAATATACGAGTTAAGTGTCTCTAAATATGCCTTGCGAATTAATCTTTTAGAGAGAAAAAAAAACGAAACAATAAAAAACAAGGATCATATAGAATACTTTATTCTTCTATACCACATCTGGGCAGCTCCCATACTGCACAGACAACCCATATAAAAGAGTACCTTAAACAATTTAAGAAAACGTTTTAAAGGAATAAATAAATAAATAAATAAATAAATAAATAAATAAATAAATAAGCGACGACAAAACTCGAACCGGGAGAAGTACGATTTAAATTAAAAAATGTATCGACCCCCGCTCGAATTCGAATTCAATATGGATTAAAAAGACGATGCTAAGAACGACACGGAAAAAATACATGTATTAAAACAATAAGTTTCATTTTTTTCCTTAAACAATGATAGTACACCGTACTTCGTTCAAAATTAAAAATTAAAAAAATGAATATATCAAATATCTGGGGGAAAAATCTTAAAGGATGATCCACTTTTAAGGATCAATCACCATATAGGACAACTGGGACAAATTGGAAGATAGCAGGCTATCCCTACAAAGAAACTATATATATACAAAGTGCTGACTGGTTCGGTCCAGATACAGGCTGATTCTCCAAACTTCTAAGCTGGTTCGGACCATATGAAATATTATTCAGTTTTGTACAGGATTTAAACGTGAGATTTATATGTGTTGTTAAAGATGATTTTCTCATTATGCCCCAAGTACGTAGAGCAGTTCAAACAAAATCCCGTTAATATGCATGATCATAGTATTGTCATAGATACTAAAATAACGTAGACCTGATTTTTTTGCATCAGCAATTTAGTAGTGAAATAATTTTTTAAACTTCTCGTTCAATTTTAAATAGATTTTTTAATTATTGAGAAATAATAAAATTACGAACACTAATAGATAAGAAGAAACAAACTAAACGATGTAGAACTCAGTAGCGACCGCATTCCCTTAGTAGGCGTCAATGCTGTTTTTATCGAGTTCCAGTATCATTCATTATTAGATTGGAGCCCTTTCATATATAAAACTGCAGACGTCACAACATGGTTACACCCGCTCTATTTTTCCCCGATTAAAATGTATTTGAAGAGAAGAGAAAAATGTACAGATACAACTTCTTTGTCGTTAAGTACAGAAGCTGAGTTGATCAAATGGAAAAGTTGAAAAGTTACAAATTTGATTGATTTAATAAGTTATTAAGTTGAAGAAAGACAACAATAACTAAAGCCTTAACAACCATGTGGCGACATCTCATAATAAGTATATATGATCCATGATCCTTCTTCAAAGGCGAGTTCTATATGGGTCGAGTTCTCCATAATTCATTATGAACAATGCCGGCGTGTACACAGTGTCTCAAATGACGTCACTTTTGCTATTTGTGAGGGGGAGGGAAACGCCTTGTTTTATTCAAGACGGGTCGGGAGATATGATCAGTTTTTCATAAATTTCTTCGTAACGAGTAATAATGAAAGCTATAAATTTTCAGAAAATGAACTATATACGTATAGCAAATTATGCAAAAAGTTTGAGCAAATTTCAGTTTTGCATGTTTGTCTCCTTTAAATAAATTTAGAACAAGATTGTTAAATTGTTTTTAAAACAATTGAGTTAAAATTTTAACATGTACTTTTTCTTATATGCGAAGAGCGAGGAAGCATTTACACATCTACATTGCGATTTACATGTCTAAGGTTAGATCAGGAATTAGTATTGTATCAGAATTCAACAAAAATTAAATTTACTGCACGCGAATCGCTCGAGTGAAACAATATTTTTTATACGCTCGTAAGTACTCAAGGTCACTTTCATGGCACTGTGGTAGCATATTTACTTTGCACATCTAAAACGTTGTAGTAGACATAGAAATCTGCACATGCATGCAGATATTTGTGGCCGCCTGTCTAATAAGGATGGTTTTTACGGGTTCCTTTACGTTAAAGACCTCCTGTCACCTGGGCTTTTTGAATACTTTCTGCAAGTTGTGAAACTTTTGTGGGCAACTTCTAACATGTTACTTCACTTTGATGAATGCAAATTGTATTACAAAAAAATTATATTTGCATATGGTACTTCTCAGAGGCGTAGCGATGATATTTTGCGCCCGGGGACGAACTATAAAATTGGCGCCCCAGCGATCTTGTGACCGATTTATTACCCTTGTTTACTTATTATAATGTAGCGTTGTAAGCCTCATTTTGGCGCCTCTGTACCTTGGCGCCCGGGGACATATGTACCCCCCTGCCCCCCCCCCCCCCCCCCCAGCTACGCCTCTGGTACTTCTATATTTGTATTTATCAGTTTAAAAAACCTTTATATAACACACCCACCCAAGTGGCACATCTCGTGCATATATATATATATATATATATATATATATATATATATATATATATATATATATATATATATATATATATATATATATATATATATATATATACAGGTTAATCAGGAATGCTATTACAATGAAATTTGCTTATTACTAAGTTTATGATTCGAAGTCAGAGCGAACTGGAGCCTGTTTTCCTGATGGCGCAGATTAGATGCAAAAGCAGCAATACTTTCTGCACCGGGAAAACCAACATTTTTGCGATATCTACTTTTTTTGGGGTGTAAACAACTTGTTACTATCATTTACCTAGTACAAGCCTAAGATTTGTGTACATCTTGAAACCTGAAACTAAAAACTAGTTCACTGCATAAATCGTCAAAAATTGTAACAACAATAGCAACAACAATGAAAACAAAGATAAGCAGCATACACCAAGATCATATTCACCTTGAATTTGTCAATTTAAAATTTTTAAAATGTTTTTCATACGGATAAAAGTAAATATATTTACCTGGTAATATAGGCACCATTCCTTGCTTCGAAAAGGAATTAAAATACTTGTGGTAGTTTGAGGACAACGTGTATGAGAACATTTCCAGATGGGTAGTGTGCGGGCTGGCTGGGTTTAGTTTGGCGATAAGAAAGTCTATTACTACGCGAATTCATTTCACTGTGTTCTGCCAGTTGTGTCTTATCTCGTGCATTTGTATGATTCCGCCAAGGGGAGGTTGATATAACATGCATTTAGTTACAGAACCAGAGATTGCAGAAAACACAAGAACAAACCTAATCTCGTTGCATACTTATAACTTAATTTCGTTGTGCAGTAGAAAAGCCCTTCCAGCATTAATTTATTTTTCTATGCAGCAAATTTAGCCAAGAAAAAAATTATTCTTATCGGTTCTATAACGACAACGTCGAACGGTACCAGTGGCAAAGAAAGGTTGAAACATACCATATTAAATGTCAAAAGTTGATTCAAGAAAACTCAAACTCCTGGCTGACTCATTTTATTAAACAGTACAACTTGTACAAAGCTGATCATGCTCGAGTATAATACTTCATAATTACACTTTCTCATTGCTTGTTCAGTGGTATAAAAACATACGTACAGTTGTATTGATGTCTTCATGTATATATGTACACTTCTACAATTTGATTTGATTTCTGCTAAAATCGGACGCTTAAATAAAGAAGTGTGCTTTAAGTTGTGCTGTATGTATGTATGTATGTCGAAGTGTGCTTATCCCAACTCAAGTTAAATCATGGAGATATCCACACTCAAGTTAAATCATGGAGATATCCATACTCAAGTTAAATCATGGAGATATCCACACTCAAGTTAAATCACGGACACCCAAACTCAAGCTAAATCATAGGGATATCCACACTCAAGTTAAATCATGGAGACATCCACACTCAAGTTAAATCATGGAGATATCCACACTCAAGTTAAATCATAGAGACACCCACACTCAAGTTAAATCATAGAGATATCCACACTCAAGTTAAATCATGGAGATGTCCACACTCAAGTTAAATCATGGAGATATCCACACTCAAGTTAAATCATGGAGATATCCACACTCAAGTTAAATCATAGAGACATCCACACTCAAGTTAAATCATGGAGATATCCACACTCAAGTTAAATCATGGAGATATCCACACTCAAGTTAAATCATGGAGATATCCACACTCAAGTTAAATCATGGAGACACCCACACTCAAGTTAAATCATAGGGATATCCACACTCAGGTTAAATCATAGGGATATCCACACTCAAGTTAAATCATAGGGATATCCACACTCAAGTTAAATCATAGGGATATCCACACTCAAGTTAAATCATTGGGATATCCACACTCAAGTTAAATCATTGGGATATCCACACTCAGGTTAAATCATAGGGATATCCACACTCAAATTAAATCATAGGGATATCCACACTCAAGTTAAATCATTGGGATATCCACACTCAGGTTAAATCATAGGGATATCCACACTCAAGTTAAATCATAGGGATATCCACACTCAAGTTAAATCATAGGGATATCCACACTCAAGTTAAATCATAGGGATATCCACACTCAAGTTAAATCATTGGGATATCTACACTCAAGTTAAATCATAGAGACACCCACACTCAAGTTAAATCATAGGGATATCCACACTCAAGTTAAATCATAGGGATATCCACACTCAAGTTAAATCATAGGGATATCCACACTCAAGTTAAATCATTGGGATATCCACACTCAAGTTAAATCATTGGGATATCCACACTCAGGTTAAATCATAGGGATATCCACACTCAAGTTAAATCATAGGGATATCCACACTCAAGTTAAATCATTGGGATATCCACACTCAGGTTAAATCATAGGGATATCCACACTCAAGTTAAATCATAGGGATATCCACACTCAAGTTAAATCATAGGGATATTCACACTGAAGTTAAATCATAGGGATATCCACACTCAAGTTAAATCATGGAGATATCCACACTCAAGTTAAATCATAGAGACATCCACACTCAAGTTAAATCATAGAGATATCCACACTCAAGTTAAATCATGGAGATATCCACACTCAAGTTAAATCATGGAGATATCCACACTCAAGTTAAATCATGGAGACACCCACACTCAAGTTAAATCATAGGGATATCCACACTCAGGTTAAATCATAGGGATATCCACACTCAAGTTAAATCATAGGGATATCCACACTCAAGTTAAATCATAGGGATATCCACACTCAAGTTAAATCATTGGGATATCCACACTCAAGTTAAATCATTGGGATATCCACACTCAGGTTAAATCATAGGGATATCCACACTCAAGTTAAATCATAGGGATATCCACACTCAAGTTAAATCATTGGGATATCCACACTCAGGTTAAATCATAGGGATATCCACACTCAAGTTAAATCATGGAGATATCCACACTCAAGTTAAATCATAGGGATATCCACACTCAAGTTAAATCATAGGGATATCCACACTCAAGTTAAATCATTGGGATATCCACACTCAAGTTAAATCATAGAGACACCCACACTCAAGTTAAATTATAGGGATAGCCACACTCAAGTTAAATTATAGTGTTACGGCTATTGGATTTAATTTATTAATTTTTTTAAAATGTTAAATCCAAATTTGTTATTTTGCCTTTAAAATGAATTAATTGGGAGATTTTTTCTAGAATGTTCAGGCTGACGTAGATTCTCTAATTGTAAACCAGTTTTGACCTTGGCTTGTTTGACCTAAATCCTGACCTTACTTTAGACATTGTCAACAAGCCTCTAAAATTATTGGTCAATTTCAAGGACAACACTTTTATTGAGGGTGGGAAGTGAATGATTTCCTTCTAGAATATTTCATTATTATGTGACCTGAAGAAGGTAGCTTCTTTTCCATGACCTTCCAGACTCACATGATTCCTCTTGTTTACGAAGGAATTACAATATATATAGCTGTGTTTTAGAAGCTAACTGTAGTAGAATCTTTGGGCTGTAAGTTATTGGTTGTGTATTTTTCTGTTTGAGTTATAATAATATTATTCTGGACTTGTGTCAATTCGTTGGAAAAGAAGAATTATCTGGAAAAAGGACATATGTTTAATAATTTCATTTGGATGATTTAAAAATAAGAACTGTATCACGTGACATTGTCAGCCATTTTGGATTATTACCTCGTCAAGATTTGAACCTGGAACTATTGGAACATTTATTTATCAGGATTTGCAATTCTATTAGTGGATTATTTTGTGAATTCTATATTTGTTGGATTTGATTCTCTAAAACTGTAAGTTCAATTGTTTTATTTAAATAATTTTACTTAATAAAATCATTGTTAAAGTTATACAAGCTTGTTAGTTTTCACTCTTTCTGTGTTGCTGCTTATTCGAGCCTAAGCACGTAACAATAGGGATAGCCACACTCAAGTTAAATTATAGGGATATCCACACTCAAGTTAAATCATGATCTGTAGAGAGCATATAGGTTTCAATTAGGTGATTCATTCATAGAATTCATTACTCATTCACTCACCAATCAATGCTGCAACTGCATATAGATTTTTGTAAGGACTATTATTCTACTGGAAATATGGGATAAAGAAGAGGTGCCGCAAGAGTGAAGGTAGGGCTTCGTAATCAAGATTCCCAAGAAAGGAGATCTGAGCGACTACCAGAACTGGAGAGGTTTGCCAATTCTATCCCTACCAAGCAAGATTCTCACAAGGCTGATTTTGAAGAGGACCATGCTTGCAGTAGATTCCAGATTCTGAGAGGATTAAGCTGGGTTCCTGACCAGAAGACGGGGGTGGGAAATGGGTTTAGTTTACGGGATAAATACTAACACGCCGCGTTGTCATTGAACGGTAGAATAGTGGTCATCCATGTATGTAAATTTTGTAGAGTTCTGGAAAGCATTTAACATAGTGGATAGAAGAACTGTTTGGAATATCCTGAGGTAGTCCGCATCGTAGTAAAGATTGTCCGGATTATGAAGCGCCTCTACAAAGACACAACCAGCTAATTCGAACACAATTCCCTTTTTATAATTGGCTGTTGACACTGGTGTCAAGCAAGGATGCTTGCTGTGACTAATGATCTTCTGACTAACGATAGACTGGGTGATGAAGATGTCAATGGACTCACTACAAGATAGACAAGGGGACTCTGACTTTAAAAAATCTTGGAAGATCTGGACTTTGCAGATAATATTTGACTGACGTCACACATACTCCAGCAAATATCGTATCCCGAACTACCGGCCTGAAGAGCAATGCGGAATATGCCTGCAAATCTGTACAAACCAGGAGGCACCTTTTCTCATAGAGTGGTGGCCATCGAGGAGGTTGAAATATTCACATACCTTAGTACTGTTGTAAACAATTCAGAAGGAAAAGATAACGACCCATGGCCAGGATTTACAAGGCACGTTATGCCTTCAGCAGTTTATACAAGTCTTGAGGAATGATTAGATCCCCCTGGGAACAAAGCGTGGAATCTGCAACTCCAACGTCAAACCAGAGTTGATCTATGAGGCAGATATCTGAGGACACAAGCTTGGAACAAAAGCTGCTGATCTTCATCAATATACATATCTTCCACAAATCACGAGATTTGGACCGAATCCCTATCCAAACGTTATGGTTGAGTACACAACAGAAAATCCCTATCCAAACGTTATGGTTGAATACACAACAGAAAGTCCCTATCCAAACGTTATGGTTGAGTACACAACAGAAAATCCCTATCCAAACGTTAAGATTGAGTACACCACAGAAAGTCCCTATTCAAACGTTATGGTTGAGTACACAACAGAAAATCCCTATCCAAACGTTATGGTTGAGTACACAACAGAAAGTCCCTATTCAAACGTTATGGTTGAGTACACAACAGAAAATCCCTATCCAAACGTTATGATTGAGTACACAACAGAAAATCCCTATCCAAACGTTATGGTTGAGTACACAACAGAAAGTCCCTATCCAAACGTTATGGTTGAGTACACAACAGAAAATCCCTATCCAAACGTTATGATTGAGTACACAACAGAAAGTCCCTATCCAAACGTTATGTTTGAGTACACAACAGAAAATCCCTATCCAAACGTTATGGTTGAGTACACAATAGAAAATCCCTATCCAAACGTTATGGTTGAGTACACAACAGAAAGTGCCTATTCAAACGTTATGGTTGAGTACACAACAGAAAATCCCTATCCAAACGTTATGATTGAGTACACAACAGAAAGTCCCAATCCAAACGTTATGGTTGAGTACACAACATAAAATCCCTATTCAAACGTTATGGTTAACAGAAAATCCCTATTCAAACAGTATGGTTGAGTACACAACAGAAAATCCCTATCCAAACGTTATGATTGAGTACACAACAGAAAATCCCTATCCAAACGTTATGGTTGAGTACACAACAAAAAGTCCCTATTCAAACGTTATGGTTGAATACACAACAGAAAATCCCTATCCAAACGTTATGGTTGAGTACACAACAGAAAATCCCTATCCGACAAATTGAAGTACAAATGGAGATGGATCGGACATAACCTGCAGAGAAAAGAGTCGAACATCATTCACCATGTCCTGGATTGAACTCCTCAAAGCAAGCATACGACCAGCTATGACTGACAATAACCATGGACACTGTGAACTTTAAGACCATCTGGGAGTCAAGTACCATGACGAATGGAAAGCGGCAGTGAAGGGCATGTGTTCCCAAGGTGACGAAGAGATATATTATTATTATTATTATTATTATTATTATTATTATTATTATTATTATTATTATTATTATTACTGCTACTGCTACTACTACTACTACTACTACTACTGCTACTACTACTGCTACTACTACTACTACTACTACTACTACTACTACTACAGAAACAATTATCTGGGATAATATGCAAGGATACACAGCATTTTACTCAGAAAATAGATGGATAATATCAACCTTTTTAGTGCCTTTATGATAGTTAGGGCTCCTAAAAGTCACAGTACTTACTTACCTTTGTAAAGACGATAGAAATTCAATTTTCTTTAGATAAACTAAATGTATGAAAACTTAATGATGGTTTCAACATTGTACATTTTTCCTATCACACTTCAAATGTTATTCGCGTAAAGAATGCGATAACAAGTTAATATTCTGAATCATATATCATGGGGGGGGGGGTAAATACGAAAAAAAAATCCCATTATCAGTATAAAATGATAGAGGATAGTCGCAAGACTAAAATATGGCATTCTATAACATGTGCATATAAATACACACGGTATGGATTTAATATACATAGATACACACACACACACACACACACACACACACACACACACACACACACACACACACGAGAGAGAGAGAGAGAGAGAGAGAGAGAGAGAGAGAGAGAGAGAGAGAGAGAGAGAGAGAGAGAGAGAGAGAGAGAGAGAGAGAGAGAGAGATCACTGTTGAAAATTTTCTTCGTAATAAAGATGAGTGTTTAATAACAATAGTAACATCAATAAAAACAACAAATCAAAAGGGTTCGGCCTAACGCGGTGAATGCCGCCAGTAAAGTGGCACTTGTGTCAAAATCACATTTAAGCTGGAGAGATCTAATAAAATCGTCCTTTTAAAAAAAAAATGTCACGTTTTTAAGCTGGGGGTGTACAAGCTATCACAAGACCGATAACTCAAGTATCCAAAACGATTTCCATATTCTGATGATGTTTATTATAACATTTTTTGATTATAACGACCATCGAAAAATACAAATTCGTTATGGGGACAGATTTATCAGTCTATAGTTGTTACGTGAAAGGCACGAGAACGTGCTAAATACTAACCCCGCTATGCTGTGTCTGGTACGGCTGATACAGCCAGGAAAATTAATCTAATTATACTGAATGTATGTCAAGTGGAGAGGAAGTTGATTGGAGAGAAATAATGAACGCTACTAAATTGAATACAACCTTTAAAGAAAGAAAGAACCAATTAAACCAGAATCAGGGGTAATTATAACAAGTGGGCCTAATGCTTTCTATTGGTGCGACCTTTGTGGAAATTGGTTTTAAGCGCGACACTTCTTCTTCGGCACGATGACGTTTTTATATTGAATTTAATCCTATTTGTATTATATCTTACGATTTTAAACTCTCGAAAGTGTTTTAAATATGATTGTTTGTGCCTATCAGATCACAAGAACGTCACCATTGGATATAATGTTTGTTCTTGTTTTTGTTGATAAGTGTGTGTGTGTGTGTGTGTGTGTGTGTGTGTGTGTGTGTGTGTGTGTGTGTGTCGAAATTAGTTAGGACTCTATGGTTTTACACAAAATAACAGAAAAGAGCGAAAAGCAACAATTTTTGTGTGAAATTCCACAAGTAATTTATTTACCGAGAATGCACAGTGAAAATTTTTAAATAAACGTACATTATTGTGAACTAAATATCAATTACTCATTAAGTTCTACCACAAGTCCAAATGTGTGAAGTTCTACTTAAATTATAGTTGTATCTTAATATATTTCAATATTGAATGTGTTGATGTGCCTGTAGTCTCTAATATGCTAATAGTGCCAGTAGCCTAGAGCGTGGCAATGGACTAAGAGTCTTTTAATGTATCACAATAATATAATAAAAATGTTCTTGTCTGAATTCACCATAATTCCAGTTTAATGTTCCAGTCCAAGAATATTACTGATGAGCACTTTGTATTTCCAGTTAATAATAATTTGAATAAGTAAATAAATCCAAATAAAAACTGAACACAACAATTCATGACGCTAAGAATTAGTAATTTATAGATAAACAAGATTATATACCCCTCTCTCTGACCCAGGTCGCAGTTACCATTTTCTGTAAATACTCTTTCACTTAAAGGAAATTTACATTCTCGAAGAATCTAGGGTCAGAATCAAAACTATCTTTTAACTCATATTCAAGTAAACGTTTACATTAATAATGACCTGAATATTTAATCCACAATCAAGGAGAGAATTTTTAGTATGTATTCTGCTTTTACAAACTAAAGCCAAGTACACAGGAAAGAAATTGATTTTGGACAAAGCCAAGTGCTAAATACACACAAATAAATGTTACCGTATATTCCATAATTAACGTATCTCCCCTTTTAAGAACAGAAAATTTTAGAGATGTAAAACTGTAAGACATCTGCTTTTCAATAATGTTTGCTTCCGACCTATGACTTAAACAAAATGCTGCAGCAGTCTGATTTGATCACACTGTTATATAGTAAAATTGCTCAAGTCACAGGCACACATGTAGTGATAATCATGATGTAGCTGAGCTGCATGCTCACTGAGATGCCAGTCCTAATTCATCCAGCTGATGAGAGGGAAATGTGTTTGATAGATTGATCATTTTAACATAGAGAATATTTACTATAACTGAATTCAGTGGCAGAAAGACCCCGAGATGTGCCCGTGGTCATTATAAGAGTACACTAAAAGAACAAATTTAGCCTTTATGTTTTGTGTTCTAATATATGCCTCCAATTTTTAGAATATGTGTTCGCTAATTTGGGAATATACAGCATATAAGTTTTTAATTGATCATTGGAACTGATTATTTATGAAACTTATTATCATTAGCTGTTTTAACATTATTCGTGTACCCCGTCGCTCTTGTTGCCTTTTACTTTGTTTTTATTATTAATATTTAGAATTCGTAACATATTCTGTAATCCCGGCTGCAACTCAACCTCTGTTTTCTTCCCGAAGCAAATTGACTGGTGTCTGATTTTTAATACGTTAGCAATAATAATAATAATAATAATAATAATAATAATAATAATAATAATAATAGGTACTTCGCAGCATCCATGACCCAGACTTAACACGCGTGTGCTTGCAGCTTTGGACTTGGGGAGCCACATGCTGTGTCATCATTTAGCGTCATCATCGGACACGATTGACATCCGAAAGAAATAATAATAATAATAATAATAATAATAATAATAATAATAATAATAATAATAATAATGGGTACTTCGCAGCATCCATGACCAAGACTCAACACGCGTGTGCTTGCAGCTTTGGACTTGGGGAGCCACATGCTGTGTCATCATTTAGTGTCATCATCTGACACGATTGACATCCGAAAGAAATAATAATAATAATAATAATAATAATAATAATAATAATAATAATAATAATAATAATAATAATAATAATAAAAACAACAACAACAACAATTAAAAAGGATCGATGCAACGCGTTAAACGCTGCCAGAAAAGGAGGAATTATGTGAAGTCATATTGAAGCAGGATATGATACCTATCCAGCCTCACCCATGTGTATACACCAGCTAGATCCTTACGCTCTTCTTCTGATAATCGTATACTCATTGTTCCCAAGGTGAAAACAAAGTCATATGGACAACGTTCGTTTGCACACCAAGGCCAGGCGACCTGGAACGAATTGCCCATTGGAATTAGACACAAAGACACAGTGGTCCCTTTAAAGAGTGCTCTCAAGACTCACCTGTTTCGACTGCAGGGACAAACTTAGCGACCTAATCATGTTTTGTATCTTATATGTTTTCAGCAGGTTTTTATGTTTTCCAATTTCATTGTTTTTGTCATTTGTTGTTCTGTAGTGTAGTCATATCAGTACTGATGGTGTAAAGTGCTTAGAGTTTTTAAAGATTAGGCGCTATACAAAGTCCTCATTATTATTATTATTATTATTATTATTATTATTATTATTATTATTATTATTATTATTATTATTTATGTATTGTCTAATAAATATATTCATGCAGAAGATAATTTTAAACACTGTCAACTAAAATAAAAGTATCTTTTGTTATCAACGCTGATTTTGAAACATTCAAATTTAAATACGGTACAGCAGCGTCTATGCTAAATGTAAATTAATATGACACTGTGAAGCATACATTCTATGTAATAAAGGGTCAATTACATTAATTCTTAAAAAAGGGAGCGGTTTTATCAGTTAGCGTCATCATCGGACACTTTGGATAACTGACTAAGAAAATAATAATAATAATAATAATAATAATAATAATAATAATAATAATAATAATAATAAATAATAATAATAAAAAAATAAATAAATAAATAAATAAATAAATTTAAAAAAGGATCGGCTCAACAAGTTTTTGTTTCTTTATACATATCGCAGTACGAATCATTTTCGGAATAAAGTAAAATGTGTCTTCGAGAAGAATTATTATTTAACAAATATTTTCTGGAAATATCAAGAAACACACATATGATGCTGAGTACACATGCAAGTATAAAATTAGGTTATCATGCAAAGGTTTGGTGTTATCAAGTACACTGCTTCATTAAAAGATATTACTTAATTTGGAAAGCTGAATAATAAATCAGCTATCGATATTTAATGATAAGATCCCACTTACAAGAATGACAATAAGAGAAAAGATTACTGATTTGCTTTTACTATCAGAGTAAGATAAAAATTATTTTGTACAAAATGCCCTCACGTTTTAGCCCCCCCCCCCACCTATTGAAGCGTTAGCGGATTGTTTTACCGCAAAAGGGAGATACTATTTAAAAATCATCAAGTCAAATGACACTACCATTTGTTATTTATGTTGGTTTTGAAACATTGAAAGATAATGAATATGATCTTGTAAAGAGGAAAACTGCTGTTGATTATTTAAAATAGTAATTTGGACGATACAATGATGGAAAAACATGCTTTTAAATGTCCATTGCCCATGAAATTGACTTAAAATGATACAAACTTGTTCTGAAAATGTCTGGCACATCTGATGAAAAATAAATGATGATGGTAAATTACGGTAAAGCTAAGATTAAAATCAGATCACTACTGTCCTACGTTAAGGTCTGATAGCGACCGCTTAAGGTCATGTCCTGGTGCCCAATGTTTTCCCATAATTACTAAATTTATCAGCCAATCAGATCAAGTCTTATATCTTTACGTTTTGGAAGAAGCAGTGTGGCTGAATAGCATCAATGTGTGCCGAACGATTAGATTCACTTTTCGATTTCTGAAAGCTGCACCTAAATTGGTTAATTCAAACGTCACCATAACATGATCCCCAAGCCGGTCGTCGTCAGATCTTCACATAGGACTGTGGAGAAATTTGTGGGACTCTAGTGTTCTCTAATGGCATTCGGAAAATGTCCAAACTTTAATTTCATGCAAATAAAAGGTGTTTATTAAATTTATATAGACGTACCTTTGTCACTAAAAAAAGGTTGCATTTTTCATCTATTTCGCGTGAGATGACGTCATCGCCAATCGCGCGTGAGGTGTAGAATGTGGAAAATGGAAAAAATACTGGTGAATGCTATGTAGTTATACAAATTAAACTATCCCCGCAGTCAGGAAACAATACGAAACTGTCTTTAATGTTTCCGTATTAGATTAAAAAAGTTGAAATCTCTGACAATTTTATGTTGTTTCACTCTTACGGGTTTTGTTAATTCGAAAGCAAATGGTTTGATTATGATGCCGACATTGCTGATTGATACGATGTTTCTTCTTTCCACTTAATAAAGATAGTAACCCGTAAAGATGTAATTTTATCCATATTGATATGAAAAACTCATGATGTCACCACACAAATATTTATTTTTGTGTAAATAAATATTTATAAGTATGATAGTAACATGTAATAATTATATTTTCCAGGTGAATTTAGCATTCAAATTAATAAATAACACCTGGGACTCCAATATCTATCGTGAAAGAAAAAATCACAATTACATCAAACTCTATTTCCTCATTAACTTTAAAACATGTTCACAATAGGACTACAAGTCACGAACATCATAATTATATTATATATATTTGATTTACATTTGATATTTACATGAAATTTGATGGTTATGTGTCTATAATTTATTTCACATTTCAATATGAGTGTACAAACATATTGTAATAAAAATTAACTTCATGACATTAGTTGTTCTTAAATGCTTCTAACACCGCTAATTTCCAACTCTAATACATATTTTACATCAATAATTTCATACTGTACATTAAATAACAACTGTTTTTGTATGCATAAGTACTCAAGTACTAAAATGTTTAGTTAAAATGAATAAAACAACCCCATACATTTCACTGCGTTTTGGTTGCCCATGGGCAGCTAATTTACTTGCCCCCCTTTTGCCCTTGCTTTAGGTATCATATCGTGCTAGTGGCCTGTTATTTTAATTCAGATTATATGAACCAAGAAGTTACCTATATATTGATTGCTCAAAACAATTGCGCATAAGGAGCATCTGAAACAATCTGAGATTACACTAGACAACATGTATCTTAGATCGGCATCTCGGCAGAACAATTAAATGGTATTTCAGTAACGTGGGAAAAACAAACTGGCAAGTGTCTTTTTTCTCATTGACATGCCAATATAAAATATTTTGTTTAGTACATTATTGATATATATATATATATATATATATATATATATATATACATATATACATATATATATATATATATATATATATATATATATATATATATATATATATATATATATATATATATATATATATATATATATACATACATATATATACATATACATATACATACATATACATATATATATGTATATATATAGACACACACACACACACACGCACACACATACATATATATATATATATATATCTATCTATACACACACACGGGTCGGAGGGAGGGAAAAAGGGAGAGGAGAATGTCCTGGGGTTTCTTAAACAGACAAACCACTTTGGTGAAGATCTTGATGTTTAAAATTAAGAAACTTAAGTTTCATAGTTGTTAAAGAAACAATTTTTAAAACATTAAGATAGAGTGATAAATATCCTGTATTCTTTCTAAAATGATAAAATGATGATTTCTAATCGGTTAAATACTGTAATAGTGTTGATGAAATTGTAAAGGAATGCAAGAAAGAGCTTTCTGAATGAAATACATTTGTATCAATATGTCAATTTGCATCGCTTACCTTCATTTTGTAGAGAGCATTTGATCTAAAATAAGAAAGGATCCATCAGTTACATATGCCAAAAAGTGGCTGACATGAAGGGTTTTGTGGGTTTAACTACATTTTTCAGCACATGACAGGCTATAAGAACACGGAGAAAACCTAGTGAAGAACCACCCACCCTCATGGGGCTACATGCAAGATTTCTCACATACCAACGTTGGCCGTGCCGAGAATCAACGTCGCTAGCCACGGTTCCAGTAGGTTAATCCTATCTTTAACATTGGTAAATGAGCATTAGTTTTTGCGGTTCGGGCCTGTGATGTTCATTGGATGCGGCTGCAAACCACCGCATCAAATAAAAATTAAGTTTTTCAGATTTGAACACTGTACCTACATAATCGAAACAAAGTGAGCACGCAATTTGAATGGACCCAGAAATAAGCAAGTTTTCATTGCCGGCCCGTGTTTGTACAAAAACCTTTCAACTAGATGCAACTGTAATGGCTTCTCTCTGGTACTCAGTCATACTTCCGATGGTAAACTTACAAAGTATCATTTAGAAGTCAATAGCCTCCACCATATTCCGCCGATGTACAATGAACCGCTGTTACACGCTATTCGTTAGTTGGCATAACATACATAGGGAGGCAAATCATTAGATCCAGAAGATCTCGCTCGGATAAAGCACTAAAAAAAAAAAAAACCATCTGCTCGATCCGACAAGGTGTAGGTATGGTTAACATATCTTAACTATGGCTAGCGAAGATGGTCGATACTCGGAATAGTGCGGATATAGGTGAGATGGGTATAATCTAGAACGGCAAGCGCCTTAGACCACCGTGGCCGTGGACACGAAGTGAATTTAGGTTTAGTTGGGTCTAATCTGCTGGAATATGTTTTACTTCGTTTTTGAACACCTGATACGATGTGTGAATATTCTGGACATAATACCATACATCTGTATGCAGACAGGAAAATTCATTGACATTTCAATTGCAGGAACATAAAGTTAGTGGTCATTTATCCAGATCAAACTTATTGTGTTTAGTACTTAAAGTGTAGATTTAAGAATACAAGAATATCTTGTGTAAACATATTGAGTCAAAGTGAGTCACTGAGAGTCCAGCATGAAGTCAAATAGAGCGCATTAAGTCAAAGATAGTGCATGAAACCCAAGAAAGAGCATGAAGTCTGTCATTGAGAATGCAGCATGAAGTCAAACAGAGCGCATGAAGTCAAGGAGAGTGCATGAAGTCAAGTAGAGTGCATGAAGTCAAGGAGAGTGCATGAAGTCAAGGAGATTGTAAAGTCAAATATAGTGTACGAAGTCTATATCAATGATAGTGTAGCATGATGTCATAGAGAGTGCATGATGAAGTTAAAGAGAGTGCATTAAGTCAAAGATAGTGTATGAAGTCAAAGATAGTGTATGAAGTTGGTATCAAGGAGTGTGCAGCATTACGTCAAAAAGAGTACATTAAGTCTATGTCAAGCAGAGTGCATTACGTCAAAGAGAGTGCATGAAGTCAAAGGTATAGTGTCACAATTCCATATAACTTGCTGATGCAATTTATATAATGTTTGCTTTAGTTTACATTTCTTGCATGATTTCATTTGATACATTTGTATAATAATGTAGTTTTGAATAACGAATCGGAATTCTCACCTTAATTCTTAGTTAAGAATGACGTAGTGTTAATTTATGTCGTAAAACGCTATGCTAAGTTATGAATAGGAAGTGTTACGTTAATTCTTAAATTTATCATTTTGTTTGCATGATGATTAGGTTCTAAGAATTTAATGCCCTGCATTAGTTAATGATTTACGAGAATACATGCGAATTCACCGAATTTAGATTTCATAGATGATGCAGCGACAGTGTATTCAATTTATGAGCTGTGTAAATTAAGGCGGGGCCAGAATTCAAAGCTTAGCTGCATAGTGCGTTAATGTATTAGGTCAAGGCATACAAATTAGCAATTTGTTTAACTACAGTTATTTGAGGACATATGTAGTTAATTACTAGCCATAACGTATGTTTATCACTGATAGAAATATCTGATCTTCGAACCAGGAATAATGAAAATTCTCAACTGTAACAATCATAACGAGAGACTTAGGGTTGTTTTGTTTTCTTTTGGAAGGGAGAAAATAGCATTTTGGGACATCTTGAAGTTACGTAAATCAAGACGTACACTTTGGAAAAGAAATTGGAAAACGGGAATTGCAGTGAGCGGGAATTGCAGTGAGCGCATGATACGGTGGAAAGGTCTTGAATCGAACGGGAAAATCTACGTGTGTAGATTTACCAGGGACGGACTAGAAAGTGTCTTCAAAAACCAACGTTGAACTGAACAGTGAACGGGGACCGAGGACTAGCAGGTTATGAAATTATAACAAGGCATTGACTTCGATTGTACCACTCGATCCTATGATGATTTAAAGCTACCAGTAACAGAGCAGATAATCTATTTAAATCTATTTCGAATTTTATTGTAATTCGGTGAAAGTTTTATTTCTAAAAGTAGAGTATATTCCTAATGAAAGGAAGTTCCATAATTGTGTATGTACTTGATTAAATTGTTTGTTTATATTTACGGGGGCTCGTAGTTGTTTGTTCAGTATACCTGCTCAGTTTACTCTATCAATTCTCATATTCGAACCGGGCAATTATATCGAAGGCGGTCATCTTTTAGGTAACGTGTACCAAAAAGGGAGTGTGATCGTATTTGTTATTATATATAGTACAATACCACTTGACAAAATGGGACTTAACACTTACCCTTTGACAAGTGGGGCTTATACAGTACTATAAACGAATAACGCACCACCCGCCACCTGACAGATAGTGCATGCAGTCTGTATCAAGGAAAGTGCAGCACGAAGTTAAAGACAGTTCATGAATGCAAATAGCGCATGAAGTCAAGTACAGTCATTAAATCAAAGAGTGACTGAAGTCAAAGCGAGTGCTGCATTAAGTCAAAGAGAGTGTATTAAGTCAAAGATAGTGTATGAAGTCTGTGTCAAGATTAGCGCAGCATGAGGTCGAAGATAGTGCACGAAAATCAAAGATAGCGCATGAAGACTGTCTCAAGGAGAGTTCAGCACGAAGTCAACGATAGTGCATGAAGACCGTGTCAAGGAGAGTACAGGGTGTAGTGAAATATAGTGTATGGCGTCTTAGAGTGCATGAAGACAAAAAGAGCATTATGCCAAAGAGTGATTAAAGTCAAAGAAAGTTCTGCATTTAGTCACAGAGAGAGTGCATAAAGTTTAAAAGAGTACATGAAATCAAATGTATCGCAAAAGGTCAATGAGAGTGCCTAAAGTCAAGGTCAAGATAGTACATGAAGTCAGAGAGTGATTCTGACATTTCTGACATTCAAAATGCCTCTTCCAAGAATCCACAGCTGCAGCTTTCCATAGACAGGCCTAGGATGGCATTGCACCCGTGATCCTTGGATAATTAATCTGGTATTTTACCAGTTGAGCTACCTTGGATTGAGATATATTATATCACCAAACCATAACGTATACACTTTACTGAATGTTTATAACAATATTCCCTTGAAGGAACTACAAAACTATACTGGAGAAGAAATTCTAGAAAAGAACAAGTCAGTGTTTTCCATAATATTAACATGTTTTAAAAAGTCACGAACATAAAATTGAAGAAGCTTTCATATATCAATAATGGCAAAAAAACCCATGTATAATGTGTTTGACTTAGTATCTTCACAAGATGTGCTGAGCAAAATACTTCTCATGGCATTTGACCTTGGGCTTGATGTCATGAATAGAACTTTACTGAACTCCTCTCAGATACTGCCAGTTTTATTCCATCCCTAATACTTAAAAAAAAACCACAACAAACGTTCTTGAAGAAATCATTAAACATATTTTGCAGATATAGCCACAAAGTGGATTTGATACGAATTCATCCATTCTTGTTTACGTTATCATTCTCACAGGCCAACAAGCCATCATAGATAAAAGCCACTGATATAGAACAACGTGTATGCATTGACCTTTGACTTGACGTCATAGTCAAATAAGCTCATAATACAATCGACCCAAGTCAGATCTGCACTATTTTCCTTCAAGACTAATTGCATTGTTTAAAAGGTGGTTTAGTGAAAAGAAATTCCATCAAACTTCCAAGAGGTGTAGACTTAGCAGGGTTTTTAGATGGTCGCTGTGTGTGACATGTTGGAAACCAGATTATTTTTAGAACATACTGCAGTATTAGTGTCTCGATGCAAAGTCCATGTTGCTATAACTTATATTCAGGAAAATTAGACCAAATTTGCTGTATTCAAGAGAAGCTGCCATAAACGAACTGTCAAGATGGCCACAATTGCAGCTCTGTTGAACATAAATCAGTGCCATTTTGTTTGAATGATCTACATATCTCAGTCAGCGGCGACCGAGCTACGAACTACAAGTATGGAACACTACACGCCAGCGAACGGATTCATCCCCCCTCCCAGGCATTACGTGCAATAATGGGCACTTTTGATGGGCTTAAGATTGCGACCGGGTGGAGCATACGAGCAGCTGAAAGAAGAACAACTCTTCTTTTAGTATGGCATAATGAAGAAACTATCCAGTGGAATCTCAATAGCTGGAGAAGTCGGGGAAAGAGACGGAGGCGGAGAGAGACCCCACCAGTCGAATCTACCCCAGCCCCCCTCAGGAAATAGGCAGCCGGCGATGCCAACTTTCACGGAAGTTTCTGCGAATGTATCGCATACAACCGCTGCTCCTATCCCGTCACTGGAAATGGTAACCAGTGACCAGATCCAAAAACTTACAGCTGGATTGGAAAAAACTAAAGCAATTTTCCCGCCAGCTACCACTACGCCGCCATTACCACCACCACCACCACAAGCGGCTACAAAGCAGGTTACACCAAGTATGGCAGTCAACTTGGAAGAAGACTTGGAGCTGTCCTCATCTTCGGAAAAGGAAGAAGAACAACAACAGGAGTTCGTGGTAGTAACACCAAAGAAGGAAAAACAAGCGAACCCCATGGAAAAACTTGTTTGGAGATGGGACTCAAACCAGCGCTAACGGATAAAAGAAAGCTGGACACTTCATCAGCGCTGTGAAATACATAGAATTCCGGTCCCTGAAAGTCCCACCTCCAAATCCACAACAATGGGACTTCGCAAACAGGATTCTGGTGACTACTACTGCTATGACCTACTTCACGAATATACCCTCACCCACCTGATTGATGCAGCGAAGTACTTGGCCACTAAACATGGAACTTTCTTCCCCAGAGAAACAAGGTAAGAAATGTGCACAAATCATCAAGATAGAGGACAGACTGGGTATTTTCATGTAACCTGCCATAAAAAGGTCCTTTTAATGGCTACTGCCATTTAGATATTTATTTGAGTTCTCATTTGGTACGAGAACTCTATTCGAACAAGCTCTTTTGAGAAATCTGACATGATCATTTTGAAATACCGCTCCAAATTTACAATCTATCCAAACCTAACAGTGACCAAACTACACATGTCGCTTGGACATTTTAGAACACAATTTGTTAGGGACTTATTATATGTACACTATGTACTTGAAACATTGGTTTATTAAGTGATAGGAAAATTCTACAACTTTTAGAATTTGATTCAATTGCACAGGTGGCTTACATAATATTGGTATATTTTTTGTCCATTATTATAACTGGACTGAATTTGAAATACGTATAGCTGGGGCGTTTCAAGGCTAACGACATCCATAGGCTGGCTTTCCGGGACTTTTTCCTCCATTTCTGTGACCAGTAACTCTCAACATGACGATATGAGAAAACTGTTTTTCTCTCGTCATTATTCGATGCCACTGCGCCTCTAGTATCTTCCTTCTAATTGGTTGATAGGGTTGAGTGCGTGTTGGTACTATTCCCACTCACCTGAAGGTCTTTCATTCATGTCAATAGTCCCAATTTAGGGACTAGACATGACGACCAAATTAAATAGCATACTTTGTGTGCATAAACGCCCGTGGGGATGCGGCACTATTCCTTACCCCACGGGATTAATTAAATAGCCAACTTTGTTGGCATTAAACAGTGCTAAATGTTTCTCGTGAACGAAGCACTTTAATTAAACTATTCGATCTACATATCATACGAAAGTCTTGTATGACAAATCAGTTTGATCATCTAAGCAAGCCAAAGGGGAGTAGTGATAGCAAGATCTTTTCAACATGGCAATCTCGACAGCTATGTTGGATGTCAGATCGACACCTATTTCATTTAGCATCATCTACATGTCATAAGAAAGTCTTGTAGTGAAAATGTTCAATCAGTTTGATATTCTACGCAAGGAGAGTAGTGATAGCAAGATCTTTTTAACATGGCCATCGCTCCAGCTATGTTCATGTCAGATCGACACCATTTTAATTTAGCATCATATACATGTCATAAGAAAGTATTGGGGTGACAAATCAACATTGATATGACCATCCATTTTTGAGGAGTAACAATAAGATTTGAACACGGCCACCATGGTAGTCATGTTGGATGTGAGATCGGTACAATTTCATTTAGGACCATCTATAATCATAAATAGTCTTTTATTCTGCCTGCTGTTGCTAATGTCATAGAGAAGCAGGTCTTGTATGGAAGGTGAGCAAATATACCGTTGAAAGTGGTTTAAAGGGTGTTTTGCTTAACCAGATTAGTACCCAGGATAAGTTCAGCTTTGGACACAGAGCCAACGTTTTTGGCCATGTATACTCAAAGCTGGAGAAGAGGTGGGATAAGTCTTGGATTTATAAAAGCCTTGGTTTAATATAATCCAGACGTGTCGGTTCAGTAGTTCTGGATTTGGTATGAAGCATCTGCCTTAATGGTGTTTGAGTAGACGGGGGGAAATTTTTTTGTGGTGGATTTCCGCTGTGAGATTGAGGAAGTCGTTCACCCATGACTTCTCTCATCTGAGTGGTGCAATGCGAACGAGGCGACACTTCGATTCTCTTGTTTTTATACACATGTGGAATCATAGATGGTAGAGGATAGACATATGCGTCCAAACAGTTCCAATCTATTGATAGCGCATCAACTGCCCAGGCTTTCGGATCGGGACCTGGGAATGGCGATACAAACGTTTTGGGGTCTTGTTATTCCACATTGTCGCAAACAGGTCCACCAGTGGTCGGTTCCATCGGATGCATATTATCTGAATGAAACCGAGAGATTGAGAGACCATTCCATCAGTATAAGTTGATTGTTCCGGGGCAAAAAATCTGCTATCGAGTTTAGACGTCCATGAATATGGCGGACATGGTCGTGGATTTGTTGTTCAAGACACCACTTTAAAAAGTACCATACTTGCATGCAATTGTCTGCGGACCTGGTTTCTCCGTGCCGTTCGAGATAAGTCACCACCGTAGAGCCGTCAGATAGAAGTAGGACTCCCTTTCCAGTTAAAAATTCCTTCCACCAGTGAAGGCTTTGAAAATACTCTTCATCTCGATAATACTGATATGCATGCCAGTTCTGTGAAGATCACACTCCACTGTATTCCTAAAAAGGCGGTAGTAGGTGTGCACCCCTGCCAAGCATTCCTGTACTTGCATCCGTAGTCATCTCTGGCAGTTGTGCTTGTAGAGGTATACTTGAGTCAAGTTAAGTTGCTCCAAGTCTGCTGATGATATTATATTTGTGTAAATGGGGAGAGGTTGGTCAAGCGGGCAAACGTTTTGCCTCTATTAAAGTAACAAATTATTTGTACCAGGAGCATATATAAAGGTGACCTAGGAAGATCAGGGTCCACAGCTGCATCGAGCATAACACAAGAGAGAGAGAGAGAGAGAGAGAGAGAGAGAGAGAGAGAGAGAGAGAGAGAGAGAGAGAGAGAGAGAGAGAGAACAAAGCCACCAGTCATGGTTTTCAATGCCAGTCCCGACAAAGACGCACTGTTTACCTCTGTGCGGAATTCCACAACTCGATGAACAAAATGGTTGATGTAGTACTAGATTGGATTTATCCTTGTTGATGAGGAAACCTAGATTGTAAGCAGCGTGGCAAGGGTCATCATATCTTAATGTAATTTTGTATTTACAATATGTCGTCAGGTAATTTAATATCGCTGCATTGGAGATGGTTTGGGCACGAGTCATAGCACGGTTCATCAGACAAGTGAAGCCCCAGGGATTAACGACGAGTCCAAATGGGAGCGCTAGGAATTGAGAAACGACGTCGTGGTTGGCGAAGTTCAAAAACTTCCTGGAAGTCTTGTGAATATGGATGTGAAGATATGCATCTTTTAAGTTCACCCTGACTGCGAAGTCTCCCTCTTGAACGTCATTCAAAATGGGCAGTGGTGTTTCCATCGACAAGCAAGCACCGTGCATGAATTGATTGAGGAAACTTAAATCCAATGACAGGGCGCAGAGTGCCGTTTGCCTTTGGGACAAAGAAAAGTCTGGAATAAATTCCCGGGGAATTACATTTCGAATGATTTATACCGACCTTTTCTGAAGTGTCCACACAGGTTATACAGCTGAGCACTGTGGCATAATACCAGAACACTGTGTTCACAGTCTCTCCAGCTGCACAATGGCATAATACCAGCACACTGTGTTCACAGTCTCTCCAGCTGAACACTGGCAATAATACCAGTACACTGTTCACACTGGCTCTACATCTGAACACTATGGTCTAATACCAGAACAGTGATCACACAGGTTCTACAGCTGTTCACATTGTGGCCTAATGTCACTTCATATGGTTTACAAACCGTTTGGCATGTGTGACTGGCATGATAGTGATTTAATTATCAAACTATCCCTGTCTTCTAGTGTTTCTTGGCAATGATGATTTTTTTTTTCAAAGACAAAATTAAATTCACTTTATTCCAAGTGCAATGGCATAGCCAACATGTGTTGCTCTGCAACAAATCAACAACAAATCCAAACACTGTGTGAACTGCGATACTTTCAATAACCAAACAGGATCTGCCTTGTTTCTTTGAAATTTTATTGTACATAATGCAAATAAATTGTATTGTTTGTATTATAATAATCATAATTCAGCTTTATCTCGTAGAATACATATAATCGAAAAACAAGACAATGGTCTTGAGATAACTCATCCCACTTTAAAATCTTTAAAAATGAGGAAAATTTCAGGCCAAGAATTCTCTTGGGGAAATTCTTTTGGTAAATAGATCACTAGGCCAGTGTTATAAAGCTAGCCTTTGTAAACATTAATTATCATGCATTAAATAAATCCTGACCAACAAGATAAAAAAAAAAAGTAAATTGTTGGTCCCTGTGACAGGTTATAAAAAGTGGGTCTGATATTGCCCATCTGGTCATTTAACATAACAGGTAACAACTGGTCATTTCATGAAGCAGGGTTATACAGTTTTGTCCAAACACAAACTAAGGTAACTATCTCTGAAAAGATTGATAATTTTACTTATTTTAATATGTCTTCTCTAGAATAAAATTAAATAAAATCTGTTGTAAAGCCCATAACAATTAATATGAGCAGTCTCCTGGTCATTACCGAGTCATTCAAAATCTTGATGATATAAACCCATTTTCCAAGGATGACAAAGTAGACCGAGCTTTCCAGGTGTACCAAAGTGAAATTTTGCTGGTAAGGGAGACTAATCTTCATAGCAAATTTTGCTGGTAAGGGAGACTAATCTTCATAGCAAATTTTGCTGGTAAGGGAGACTAATCTTCATAGCATGACCTTTGATATTGTAATAAATTGACCAAAAACATATCTTGATGACAGCCTTAAAATGGCTTCACTTAATATTATATAAAAGAAGGTATACAAAATCAACAAGAAAGAAATAATATAACCTACAAATTCACTTGAATTTGAAAAGCAATAGAAATAACACCACACATGAGGAAACTTCTTTGTATTTTTCTTTTGCAACACTTGTGTTTAGACTGCAAAAATTCATCATGCAGAAATACGATGGACAAAAATTGTACAATTTGTAAATCTTATCCACATCTAGTATTCTGTAAAACCTGAAACCAGACCAATTGTGGAGGAAGAATTTGGTTCTTAATTAGGTTCAATAATAATTGAGGCAGAAATAGAATGCTTATTTTGGTTAAACATTTAGAAACTGATGAGTTTGTGTGTGATAAACAAGATAAAGGTACAGTTCTGTACAAGTACTATACTGTCAGTATACAAATGTAATATCTTTGTTGAACATTTTTACCTGGAGCATTCCAATAAAAGAATAACTAAGCATATAGCAAGCTCATTTTAAGTCTCTTGTTTCAATACGTTCAATATGAGATTCTGGAATAGTAATCTATGCTTATAATGCCATCTGGCATCATATAAATATAATATCAAGCAAAAGCACAAAGTCTATTTACAGATGTTCTAAAAACAATACATGCCGATTAATGTTAAGCTACACAAACCAAATTATGCAATTTCAATGCATACTGGTATATTATAAACAATGAAGCGGTACTGCATGGTCAAAAATGAAAATATATTTGCCCTTAAAACCAGAAATCCAAGAGGCTGCCTAAGTTTAAGAAAGAAAACATTCTTTAAGGCTTTTACTTCAAAAACATGGGCTTCAATGATGATATACAATGTATGATATGAAAACATGGGCTTCAATGATGATATACAGTGTATGATATGAAAACATGGGCTTCAATGATGATATACAGTGTATGATATGAAAACATGGGCTTCAATGATGATATACAGTGTATGATATGAAAACATGGGCTTCAATGATGATATACAGTGTATGATATGAAAACATGTGTAATTTCATTGTTTAATGTATCACAGCTGTAATTATATGCTTGTCAGTATATTCCCAGTATTTTGCAAAACCTTAACATTATTAGCACATAAAACCTTTAACATTTTTTAAAATTACTGAACCTAATGCTTAAGTTGGCGAGACAGCCAAGACAGGAACTCCTCTCCTATCAGTGTATTAATTTTACACTTATTATAACATTATCATAAATTTCAATGTAGTAACCGATGTTGAACTGACGACTCTAAAAAATATGAGCACAAAACATTACCATTGTTCACAGCAATACATGTAATAAATAGTTCTAATTATTTAAGTGGTATCAACATATAAGTAATAATGCATATAAAATATCTAAACAAATAACAACACTGACAAATAATCTACATAAAATCTGTCACATAAGATATATAAAAAAACATGATCCACCAATTATACCCCATAAACGTTTATTAACCCTTTAGCTACTACTGCTGAGTGCTATCATATCAGTTACTAAGACTACTGAGGCTGGTTGCTAGGCTGAATACTAGAGCATCATCAAGGCTGACAAAAGAAACTGACAATAAAAACATGGTTACACTTATATTCATTATTTCATTAGTTTTTACTGGATTTCAGTGAAATAAAAAACAGCTTACCTTGTATAGTGTCTGTTATTTATATATTTCCAATTTATATACTCCTACATCCCATCATGCAAGAAATCCCAGTCATGTAAACTGTTTTGAATCCCACAAAATAAATCCAATATTTACATACGTACATATAAAAACATGAATGAAATTCATACACAAAATTACAATGCTGAGAGTAGTACCTCTCAAAACAGCCATTATCCATACATAAATGATGATGTTATCATGTATATTCCAAGATATGCTCACATTTCCATGAGCTGATTTCATACCATTTCATGTTTTGCTTTTGGTCCCCTATTTTCTTGGCAAAATAATTTTTTTTCTTTCACAAGATTTTCCACCAGACATTCATTGCTTAGTGATCTAAGCTCGATTGTTGAACCAACATGAGAATAAAAAATATTGATCTCGCATACGGCGAGGTCATCACTCCATTGTGCAAGTGGGAGTATGTATGCCTTGTCATCTGATTTAAAATCACTTGCATCTGGTGTTGAAATGGAACATCAATATCCATTTAACTTTTCGACATCGCTTGCATTGAACCCTTTAAAGTCACTCATATCTGAATCTGAATCCATCTCTCTTTATCTCGAAAACACGTGTTTTGTAAACTGCAGAACATTTATTAGTGTGTCTAAATTTAAACTCTCAGCTTTCAAACTTGTATCAAAATGTTGAGTAAACAATCCTCTCATTGGTTATGATAATCAAAAGTATGTACATTTCCGTACTTTCAACCAATCAGCAGCGTAGTTAACATATAAGTATTGTGCACACATAAGGGACACTGGGGTTTCGAGTAGTACTGCTGAACTTTATGCACATAAACGACATAGGGGTAGTAAACTAAGACTTATCGGCACTGCATATACGAGTCAGTGGGGTATGCATATACGAGTCAGTGGGGTATGCATATACGAGTCAGTGGGTATGCATATACGAGTTAGTGGGGTATGCATATACGAGTCAGTGGGGTATGCATATATGCATCAGTGGGGTTAGAGGGAGCTATTTACAGGAGATGCAGTAGTCGTAGCTAAAGGGTTAAACCTTACCTCCAATGGGGCTTGTGGGATTCAAATTTTCAAGAAGCATACATTTTTGCAAATAAAATTTAATATTCAACAAAAGTATGAAACTGCTATTCACTACTAAAACTTTAAACAGAGTTCAGAATTACATATATCACCAAAAACCAATTAAAAACTAGTAAAATACCCTCTATTACAAGTTATAGTGAGGTTCATAATTGTTAAAAGCCTTAATACCTTTATTTGCCTTAATTTTTATCAACCGGTATTGATGGCGGATGAATTCACATTTCTGTTACTACTTAGCTTTAATTTATACAGTATTAGGTAATGCCCTGCAACTAGTTACTTCAGTTTTATAAACATTGGACTCTTGACATGTTTCTGTTTTAATTTAGCTTGAATTTAGTGGTTGATTAATGTAATATTTCTCTACTAAATGAAGTGTTAGTAATGTGAATTGTGAATTTGTACATGATTTGCTATAGAGTAAATATTAGTTTTAATATTTGTGTGCAGTTGTTTCTTACTAATCTCATGCACAGGCACATCGACAGGCCTATTCTAAGTTGTAATAGTCAAGTTGAGACACCCATGAACTCTGTACTTATGATGTGCCTTGTCTGAAAAGATAGAACTTTATGTTTTAAATGCTCTATACCTGACCTGATCCTTTTTAACACGGTAATAAGTTCAAATCTATTATAGTGTTATAAATATATATGGTGGACGAATAACGTGAGAAAAACCACTGACCTCAGAGAAGTTACTGGCATGCTTTCTCACACTGGTTGAACTGAAACAATAACCCATGCTGACAGAGGTGAGATGTGTTATTGATATGTAAAGGTGAACATCCTAGATAACTAAGACACCTAGTTCTGCTCCACTTTTAGCATTCCTGTCCTTTCATGTTCATCCCATCTGATGTTTAATCTGGGATCATGGTCATTTATAAATCGTAGTTTTAATTTAAGATATCTGATTTTTTGTATTTGAGATTAATACCAATTCTGGCATAGCTATCAGAATAGGAATAATCACATTGGATTAGAAGAGAACAACATGTTCTTCCAGTTTTCTGTGATCAACACTAACTCAGTCTACAGAAAAACTTTAACCTGGCATGTACTTTTTTAAATTGTAGATTATGTACTCACCTGAGAGAAAGTTACCTGAAACGTGTAGGTGAGCAGTACAGGAATTCCTAGTATATCAAAAACTTTTCAACTACTGTAACATTATCCACATGTTTATGCTGAATGCAGCAACTAAAAACAATGTTACTTTTGATGGTAGAGATGATTCTCCTGCCAGAGGAATTTTTAAGACAACTTATGCTAAAAAAGATGAGAGCTCTTCCACAAAGAAAATAAAAAGCACGGCTTGTCAGAACTGTTCTAATTGTTCTGTATTGACCAGACAATATGGGTTGGGAACAAAAAAGTGCCTGTAGTTCTGGATTAATAACACCTGTGTAGGTGGTAAGTACTATGATAACTTGCATTTAGATCATGTCTCATACGACTGAATATGAGCTGCAATTATTAACAGATGTGATTGGTCAAGAGATCAGTGCAACATAAAACTGATCAAATTTCTAAAACACTATATGAAAGATTTAATGTTACTTTTGATACATGAAGCAGAACTAATTGACAATTACTGTATATACTCGACTATAAGTCGATTCAAGTATGTCGAAGTGTAATTATTTGGTAAAAATAGCGTCCAAAATTGACGGCGCGAGTATAAGTCGAACCCATAAAATCAAGTCAAGTTGACATGTAAAAATTTTATTACCGATACCCAAATTTGCATAAAATCGAAATTCAACATTCATAAGATTAATTTTATATAAATATGTAATTCAAATTACCGGGTATATTTATTTCAATATCTAAGTATAATACAAACAATTCGGTTCTCAGCTGCCAACACGTAATTTTACGAAAATTCTTGTCAATTTTAACAGGCACGTTGTTTCTGACTCGAATATAAGTCAAACTTAGGTTTTTAGGTTAAAAATTAGTCTTAAATTTCTCGACTTATAGTCAAGTATATACGGTATTTTATGTTTACTAAATTTTAAACTCCTAAGCTACAAAGGAGTAGCGTTGTATTCGTGGTACTTCCCAGCTACAAAATGCATGCTGGGATCAACAATATACATCTGATCTGCTTGTGTTATTTGGTTTGTAATGGACATCCGCATGTCACTTGCCACAAGACTGAGTGGAATCTGAGTCTGTGTATGAGCCACATTCTCTGAAAGTGCATAGCTATATACATTTTGCACAAACTCTCTCTCATGGAGTCCAGCTGCTGGTGGCAGGCTTGTAACTGACGTAAACGTTGTAGGTGACTGAAGAACAGATGAGGATGGGATCATGGCTGGCTCGGAGAGCTTTGGTGTGAAATTTTGTTGATGATGATTTTGATCATCTGGTTTGCTGATGATGAGCTCCACAGGTTGTTCAGACTCCTGTGATTTGCCTGAAGCCAAGTAAACTAAACGTCCATCTTTTGTTATGATGTCTCCAGGACTGTTATTCTTGTACTTCATCTTTGGAAAAAGATGGGCAAAATTAATGGGATAACTGACACGTAACAAAAACAATAATATCATAGGATCCAAACTTGACTAATTAATATCATTCCAATAATTTAACTATGCGAGAGAAAGAGAATCACATTGGATTGTATGAGGTCTGTAAAGATTATGTAGATAACTGGTTATGGTTTGAGTATTATCAGTAACTGGATAAAAAAATTTGATAACTAGCTAACTGGCACCCAACTTTCTTCGTAACACAAAACATATTTATTGAGCTAAGCAAATATGTAAACAGATTTAAAAATGGAAAAAACTGTCTCAATCCCTGCCTTGTCTTCAAAACAAGCTTTAACTTAACTGGTTAACTTCATTTTTTCAAATTGCTCCCCAATGCAAAATTTATAATAAAATGGGTCAAAACAGTGATGAAAATATTATGTTCATAATGGAGACAACAGTGTTTAAATAAGGCTGTAAAAATATAAGTACTGAAAGTATGAGTAATTCTGGTAGTTAACTGTTCCACCTTCCCACCAACCCCAATCTTGATGTTCAAGTTCAAAAGGTGAATAAAAAAATCTTCCTCCCAGAGTTTTCTTCAAAAAATAGTTTCAAATATAAATTGAAACATTGTAATACCTTTGCCAAATGCTATATATATATACCATAAACTACTATTCTAAGAAATGACACAGCTAAATGCTACACATGTACCGTGATCGCTTTTGTAAGATATGATACTGCTAAATGCTATATATGTACTGTATTCTGCTTTTCTAAGATATGATACTGCCAAATGCTATACATGTACCATGATCTGCTTTTCTAAGATATGATACTGCCAAATGCTATACATGTACCTTGATCTGCTTTTCTAAGATATGATACTGCCAAATGCTATACATGTACCATGATCTGCTTTTCTAAGATATGATACTGCCAAATGCTATACATGTACCTTGATCTGCTTTTCTAAGATATGATACTGCCAAATGCTATACATGTACCATGATCTGCTTTTCTAAGATATGATACTGCCAAATGCTATACATGTACCATGATCTGCTTTTCTAAGATATGTTACTGCCAAATGCTATACATGTAACATGATCTGCTTTTCTAAGATATGATACTGCCAAATGCTATACATGTAACATGATCTGCTTTTCTAAGATATGTTACTGCCAAATGCTATACATGTAACATGATCTGCTTTTCTAAGATATGATACTGCCAAATGCTATACATGTAACATGATCTGCTTTTCTAAGATATGATACTGCCAAATGCTATACATGTAACAAGATCTGCTTTTCTAAGATATGATACTGCCAAATGCTATACATGTAACATGATCTGCTTTTCTAAGATATGATACTGCCAAATGCTATACATGTAACAAGATCTGCTTTTCTAAGATATGATACTGCCAAATGCTATACATGTAACATGATCTGCTTTTCTAAGATATGATACTGCCAAATGCTATACATGTACCGTGATTTATTCTAATATGATATGGAATAATATTAATACCATCTTTAAATAAACTTTATAATATATTATCTTTTCCTCAATCATTTGTGCCTCACAAACCAACTCAGATATAGATTAAACTTTTTATTATCCTAGAAAATACCAAAAGAATTGACCACTATTTGATGAATGTGAAACAAACCATGATCAAAACTAGTAAAACTTCAATGTATTACTTCTTTTATTGTAAAAATGGCAACTAGTTCCCTGAAATTTGAACTAACATTATGCAAAGTGATATATTCTGTTACATTTTACACACAAAAGAAATAATTTGTAGTACCTATATTCTATAAAATGCTGATAATGTCAGGCAAAAATTGGGGAATGAGTCCAGGGGACATTGTTAGTTGCTAGCAGCATGCATCAATTTCTCTTACAATGTCCATTATAGTGAGGTGTAATCAATTTCTCTTATAATGTCCATTATAGTGAGGTGTAATCAATTTCTCTTATAATGTCCATTATAGTGAGGTGTAATCAATTTCTCTTATAATGCACATTAAAGTGAGATGTATGCAAGGAGGGTGGGATCTCAAAAGTTAATATGTTATGACCTTGAGACCAAGTCCATGAACATCATGGAAACACTGCAAGCCATAACTCAGGTGACCTTGTATAATGTGTTGATACTTGGGTCAACTTGCAAGAATTCATCTGAGATCAACAACTCAGAAGTGATTGAAATTTATATAGAATCTCCCCTCCCCCCAGCTCCACCTCCTGTGAAAAGAAAATGTTTCAAAAGTGTTAGCACAAACTACACCCAATGAACTGTTGTCACTGATCCAAGTTTCATGGGTCTATATTTAATGGTCCTGAAGACGTTTCAGATCATGTCACAGAAAGGATGTAATTGACTGCGTAACAAATATCTCATGCTTCTTCAAAACTGAATAAATTCAAATGAATTTTACACTCAAATAACACTTTCTTCTTGTCCCTCCATACCATTTGTTTGGACTGTTACTATGACAGTTTTAAAACAGGTGCAACAAGGCAGATATCAAGAAGCTTATTAGGCAATTATCACATGAAACCTCTAACGAATACAAGGAGGTCCAGTATTGTGAATCATATACTATATGCCTGCTGTGTGTTTAAAAGTCTTTACATAGATAAATTACACTTGTGTGCAAAAACCACTTTTCTTCAGCAACAGTGGCCATGGCTTTTCACATTTTGACCCCAAAATTGAAAGGTTTATTACCTTACCTAAATACAATCCATCAAAAAAGAACCAATCTTATACAGAATCTAATTGTCTCATTCTGTGACAGTGGGCCTGGCAATAAACCTGTTGACTATAACAATTAATAGGGTTCTTGTATACCATAACTGCAAACTATCCAGAGAGTTTGGTAACTACAGATGAAGGAGACCTTAAGTAATTGTCCAGAAAACATTTTTCTGCTTGCAGTCAGAGTGAACTGGACTGTTGATCTTGACCATTAATCTTGACCATTGATCTTGTGACCCTGAAATCAACAGGGTCCTTATGTTCAAGCTATCATCAAAGTTTGGCAACTCTAGATGGTGCAGAACTCAAGTTTGTATGAGGAAAGCATTTTTCTACTTTTATTTAACGACCTTGACCTCTGACCTCCCAAATAAACTAAGCTCTTCTTTATTTAAGCTGCAAGTTGATCAATAGGCCTGGTATCTACCGATGGTAGATAACTTGAATAATTGTGACAACACCATTTTTCTTCTGACAGTTACAGTGATCACAGCTTTTGAGTTTGTTGTTTTACTCCAAAATCATTTGGGGTCTTTCTTACTTAATGTTCAAGTGATCCACAAAGTCTGGTAAAAAAAATTTGTGTAAAAATCATTATTCTTCTTTCAATCAGTGACCTTGACCTTTACACTTTAGATCCAAAAATGGAGAGGTTTCTTCCTTACCACAAGTGTGATCCATTCACAAAGTTTTGGTAATTATTAAAAGTGGACGAATAACATTATTCAGTGGAAATGAAACATGTAACAGACAGACAGATGTGCAAACAATTTAACACAACAAGTTCCTATGTATGCATGGTTGTCTTACAATAATGGGGATACTACAATTACCTGAATACACCTGGGAACAGTTTAGATCCCAGTCCATCTGGATATTATGGGACAGCAGCTGGATATTATGGGATAGCAGATCCTAGTGTATACTGTTTTAAGTTGGATACAAGTTATACATGTTTTAAATACAGTACTTTTAAATACTGATTTTGGTCACTGTTTGTTCATGCTAAATACCATTAGTAAAAAAGTTTCATACTAAGTTACTGCACACTCTAAAGTACCTTTAGATGCACTGTGTGTTTGGTGACAACCTCCAGGTTGTGGACAGTTCGGATATGCTTATCCAGGTTTCCTTTAACCCCTGTCTTGTATGCACAAATACTGCAGGCATATGGCTTGTAATCCTGAGTACAAGTTTGGAAAAAAATATGTAAGCAACTCAACAATCCATACATGGAATGATTATATACAGCTTGTTTAGGTATATTGAAACATACATAAAAAAATAAATCATTGAGATCAGTAATTCATACCTAGTCAATTTTCTTTCATTAATAATTTCTTTCCATATCCATAAACCTGTCAATCAAAAGTCAATAAGTTGGATTTTTGCTTTATTTAGTTTTATTCTGTATCATTGATATACCATACCATGTATAAAGTTTTAAATAAAAAGATGAAAAATCAAGTAGTATACAAAAAATACAGCATACATACTATACCTATTATTTTTACTGATATCAAATACATATACTTGCATATTCAAAAAAAGAGTTAATTGATTACAGGCAACTGTGTATTGACAGAATAAATGAACGCATTCCTGCCTATGGACAATGCTACAAAATATATAGCTTTTATGGCTAATCAAAATCTTTATTGCAAATTGAGAAATTGCTTCCTTTATTTTTGAATTTCTATTTTCCATCATATTGACTGAATGAATATAAAACATTATTTAAGCATGAAAGACAGTTTAAATAAAGAAAGCAATTCACTACAAACATAGCATTATGCTAATTATTTGAGCACTGAACACAACTATTCACTTTTTGGCAAGAGGGAAATATAAACTAAAAACAAAATAATGAACCAACAAGAGGTAATCCAAACATTTATATGTATTTCCAATGATCTAAGTCATTATTATGATTTAAAAACATTGCTACCAATCAAATAATTGTTTCTATCCTTCATTTCTATCTTTCCCCTTTCTGCTGGTCTGTGCGACTGTAAATTTTACATTCATTCATAGGTGAACAGACATCAATGCATGAAAGTTGATAATCTGCCATGCTTGCTTTTTCATTAATATTTGGGAGTATCTTCGTATGATGATGATGATGAGAGAGAGAGAGAGAGAGAGAGAGAGAGAGAGAGAGAGAGAGAGAGAGAGAGAGACAGAGAGAGAGAGAGAGAGAGAGAGAGAGAGAGAGAGAGAGAGAGAGAGGAGATGATTTGGATGAATGCTTAATTCGTTTAGAAACAGGGATCATTATGTTTTTCTCATTATCTTTTTTAGTCAGTGGAATTCATAGCTGAATGAGAGCGTGTAGAAGAGATAGTTTACTGGTGTACCTACTGTTGTGTATGCATATTATTGCGCCATGGACAGATCACAATTTGATATACCAACAATACTGGTGAAATTTCTTATTACTAGCACATTATACCATCATAAAAAAAAAACAACACACACACACACACATACACCATCAAGAACTTTTAATTATTCTTAACAAAGCATCCACAATCCTCATTCATGGGGATAAAAGACCAACAAAGCACACTGCATTATCCTCAACACTCAGGCATAGCATAACACAAAAAGCATATCACAGTATCCTCAACACTCAGGCATAGCAATAACAGACAAAGCATATCACAGTATCCTCAACACTCAGGCATAATGATAACATACAAAGCATAACACAGTATCCTCAACACTCAGGCATAATGATAACACACAAAGCATATCACAGTATCCTCAACACTCAGGCATAGTGATAACACATGAAGCATATCACAGATCCTCAACACTCAGGCATAATGATAACACACAAAGCATATCACAGATCCTCAACACTCAGTCATAATGATAACACACAAAGCATATCACAGTATCCTCAACACTCAGGCATAGGGATGACACACGAAGCATATCACAGATCCTCAACACTCAGGCATAATGATAACACACAAAGCATATCACAGATCCTCAACACTCAGGCATTGCGATAACAGACAAAGCATATCACAGTATCCTCAACATTCATGCATAGGGATAACACACAAAGCATATCACAGATCCTCAACACTCAGGCATAGGGATAACACACAAAGCATATCACAGATCCTCAACACTCAGGCATAATGATAACACACAAAGCATATCACAGATCCTCAACACTCAGGCATAGGGATAACAGATAAACATAGCATATCACAGAATCCTCAACAATTAAGCATGGGAAATTATATGCATTTTTATCTCTATGCCTGATACCAACTGCTCCTTGTTAGTACGATTCCTGGCAAAGACCAGGTTTCTAAGATCAATTATTTCATCTAGAACACACTAAACAGAGTTTTAAGACAATCTGTGTGTAATACTGTATTCCAGTGTGCACAAAGGTACACATGAGGCATTTGTGAATTTCTGGGAGATAAGGGACTGACCATTACATGGGGGGGAGGGAGGCCAGGGTAATTTTTAAATAAAATTTCTGGCCTCCAAATATGTTTGCTCTGATTTGTAGATAAAAAGAACAAATGTATCCATCACATTAGCTGAAAAAAACATGGCCTTGAGGTAGAAGATAAAACCAGCCCAGTTGTTAAACAAATCCCAGCTCCCTCCCCCTTCTTCCCTTTGGAGACTGAATGGTTGGTCCCTAACTGACCTTATGAGTATGCATCAATCGTATGTGCTTCCTGAGACCAATCATGTCCACACAAGCATATGTACAATTTTCATATGTACACTTACACGTCTTCTCTGAAACAGAAAGAAAATTGTATTAGTCCTCTACATGCAATAAAACACAACATACATTCATTAAAACATAATACAGTAAAACCTGTCTTGAGAGACCACTGCTATGAGAGACCACCTGCTATGGGAGACCAGAATCTCAATGCACAGATTTATTGATTATATAGTGTTATGACTTGTTATGAGAGACCACCTGTTTTGAGAGACCATTTTTGGCAGAAGAGGTGGTCTTTCAAGACAGGTTCTACTGTATGCATTCATTGAATATAACATACATTCATTAAAACATATACATTCATTAAAACAAAACACACAGGCATTGAAACATAATACACAGGCATTAAAACAAAACAGACAGGCATTAAACATAACATAATGGCACGTGTCATAACATACAAAGTGTCATAACATACAGGCAAAGTGTCATAACATACGGGCAAAGCATCATAATATACAGGCAAAGTGTCATAACATACAGGCAAGGTTTCATAAAATAGAGGCAAAGTGTCATAACATACATACAAAGTGTCATAATATACAGGCAAAGTGTCATAATATACAGGCAAAGTGTCATAATATACAGGCAAAGTGTCTTGATCATGCACATCCCAATTGCCCCTTTCATACATGCCAATGCCCTGTGAGGCATAAGCATGATTACTGCTTATATAAGTTGCAAAAAATTGTAAATTAGGTAGAAAAGGACAAATCTAAATATTACATGTCAGAATTACTGCTAGAAAGAAAAATATTCATCTAATTTTCCACTAACCTAGTTTTGCATCTGGTCAAAATTCTTGTCATAAAGAGCAAAATCAATATGTTTTGTTTTGCTGTTTGTTTGTTTGATTAGGATATTTAACGTAGCTTTAAAAAAAAAATCAGTCATATCGCTATGATGTCTGCAGTGAGGAAATTTATAGTGATGTCTAGCGCTGGGGCATCATGGCGCAGACATGTAGCATGATGTCCCACCCAGTCACATTATCCTGACATCAGGCCAACCAGTCCTAACACTAAACTCTTAATGCTGAATGTCAAGTGAGGCAGCTGTTAGCACCATTTCTGTAAGTCTTTGGTATGACTCAGCTGGGGATCAAACCCACAACCTCCCGCTTCTGTGGCGGATGATCTAACCACTAGGCCACTGGAGTGGTTCAAAATCCATATGGGTTAGAACCATAATAAAAACACCAAATATACAGAGCAATTATTTATAACTGGCACTCACTTTAGTTAGTCTAAATGCGTAACTTGCACTGAATTACCTGGAATTCTGCAATGAGCATGGTCATGTGGTCAACATGGTATATTACATTACTATCACATTTTTCTTTTAAAGTTTGTTACTATCCCATTTTTCTTTTAAAGTTTGTTACTATCACATTTTTCTTTTAAAGTTTGTTACTATCACATTTTTCTTTTAAAGATTGTTACTATCACATTTTTCTTTTAAAGTTTGTTACTATCACATTTTTCTTTTAAAGTTTGTTACTATCACATTTTTCTTTTAAAATTTGTCTAGTGGTGTTGCTTTGTCCTTTTTTCTGATCTGACACGATTTGAAGTTTGAAAAGATCCATCTGCTCTAACATTTTCTTTTATAACATCTACAACTAGCAACCTAAAGCATTTCACTTAAAATGTGGTACCATTTTCTTTAAAAGTACAGACTGGTTTACTAGCTAACCTAAAGCATTTCACTTAAAATGTGGTACCATTTTCTTTAAAAGTACAGACTGGTTTACTACCTAACCTAAAGCATTTCACTTAAAATGTGGTACCATTTTCTTTAAAAGTACAAACTGGTTTACTAGCTAACTAGCTAACCTAAAGCATTTCACTTAAAATGTGGTACCATTTTCTTTAAAAGTACAGACTGGTTTACTAGCTAACTAGCTTCCCAAATTTGAAGAAACCCTTCTGTTTCCATGCAAATGGGTTATCTACTGTTGCTATAAATAATAAATAAGGTAGGTACTCAAGTGCTATTCTTATGCAGCAGTCATGTTTATGAATATTATCAAATTTATTCAAGTGGAATTAAAGAGAAGATAATAAAAATGATAAAAACAACTTGGTACTGCTTTATGTTTATTTTATAAATCAAAAAAGAATAAATTACAGGCGAGTGTAAAATGTTATTGAGAGAAATGAAATGTAATGATAATGTCAAAAGTGCAATGGGTGACATGTATGCCTAGCATGGACCCTGGTGATGACCCGTATTATTTCATCCAAAATGCCCACTAGCATGGACCCTGGTGATGACCCATATTATTTCATCCAAAATGCCCACTAGCATGGACCCTGGTGATGACCCATATTTCATCCAAAATGCCCATTAGCATGGACCCTGATGATGACCCTTATTATTTCATCCAAAATGCCCACTAGCATGGACCCTGGTGATGACCCTTATTATTTCACCCAAAATTCCCACTAGCATGGACCCTGGTGATGACCCATATTATTTCACCCAAAATGCCCACTTGCATGGACCCTGGTGATGACCCTTATTATTTCATCAAAAATGCCCACTAGCATTGACCCTGGTGATGACCCTTATTATTTCACCCAAAATGCCCACTTGCATGGACCCTGGTGATGACCCATATTATTTCATCAAAAATGCCCACTAGCATTGACTCTGGTGATGACCCATATTATTTCACCCAAAATGCCCACTTGCATGGACCCTGGTGATGACCCATATTATTTCATCAAAAATGCCCACTAGCATTGACCCTGGTGATGACCCTTATTATTTCACCCAAAATGCCCACTAGCATTGACTCTGGTGATGACCCATATTATTTCACCCAAAATGCCCACTAGCATTGACCCTGGTGATGACCCTTATTATTTCATCCAAATGCCCACTAGCATTGACTCTGGTGATGACCCTTATTATTTCACCCAAAATGCCCACTAGCATTGACCCTGGTGATGACCCTTATTATTTCACCCAAAATGCCCACTAGCATTGACTCTGGTGATACATGGGAATAGATATTGAGCAAAGAGTAGCTCAAGAAAATGCACACCAACCCAAACAGTTTGGTGTGAATTTAGATTGTTTGAACCTTTAGCTTTGTAAAAGTATCAATTTTTATTAAAAAAAGTTAAATATTCTCCATTTTTACAACCCAGTTGAAAATTCCAAACTCAAGAACACTCCATGGACAGCATATCCTAAGAACTAATTGTTGTATCAAGAGAATGCAATCAATAAAATTTTCATTGGCAGACAAATGTTTTAAAAACGTTGGCAAAACTATACATTTTGACTCATTTTACAGATACTATTTCCATAATTTAAACAATAAACCAATCTTTCTTACCACCATGAAATTTTTTGTGTCTTTTGAGTTCGCTTTTTGTGCTGCAACTCTTCTGGCAAACATCACAGGTATATTGCTTTATACCTAAAAAGAATTGAATTAAAATAAATTAAAATTAAATTAAAATTAAAATTAAAATAAATTAAAAAGCAAGGTCATAAAAGCATCATGCAGCACTTTAATGTAAGTGGTCTGGAAAATCTTTTATATCATGATTTAATTGTAAACTTTACAAGACAAGACTGCAAAAATCAATCTAATCGAATCAAGATCAGACCAAAAACAGACTCCTTTATAAATGCGTCCAAAACTTTTTTTTAAGAAAAACTAATGGTTGTTGTATTACTACTTGCCTTAATATGGAGAAAATGTGCGAGGAATATATTGTGAATTAATTATCATGATACATCAAGAGTGGATCTTATAATATCCATATGTCCGTAACTTAATCTCCTTTAGAACTGCTTCGTGGAAAGTCACCAAATACATGATTCCACAACAAGATAAAACCATAAACCTGACAGAGAACTTTATTTTCGATCATAAGAGATGAAAGGTTTACGCTGCAAAGACCGAACCTCAAGTATTTATACAGTATAAAAAAAATGCGCTAACCACAAAAAACTCAACCAAGAAAGCACAGTGAAACCCTTCAAAACAAAAACTCCTTGCGAACCAAGTTTGTTCAGTTTTGATAAATTTTTGTCTACTAAAGATTCTGCAGATGTGAAAAAAATCACTCAGTGCTATAGAGAGAGAGAGAGAGAGAGAGAGAGAGAGAGAGAGAGAGCATTAGTGCCTGTCTGTGTAAGAGTGCACAATGCTTAAGATACTCTGTATAATTCATAACAGCCTAGCTTGATGAAGGCATGGAGTGTTGTCTGTTGTTTCTTACATTGTTCCTTAACTAATAAGACTTGTGCTAATTACTTCAATTCTTGTGCTGTAACCGAAAAATAGTCCTCCTCAGCAAACATGAGCTTTCTAGTTTCTTTATAAGATCTAAAACTTCAGGCAATTTCACATTGCTCTAGGTGACTCAGAACATATGTTTTCATAATCATATTCATCACTTTCATCATCATATTCATCACTTTCATCATCATAGTCAGCACTTTCATCATTGTATTGATTGCTTTCAGTCATACTGCTACGATGTCTGAAGTGCGGCAGTTTACAGTGATGTCAAGCACTGAGGCACCATGCCACAAACATGCAGCATGATGTTCCATCCAGCCATATTATCCTGACACCAGGCAGACCAGTTCTAACACTAACCTCTTAATGCTGAGCGCCAAGCAAGTTAGCTGTTAGAACCATATTTTTAAAATAAGTCTTTGGTATGACTCGGCAAGAGTTCAAACCCGTGACCTCTTGCATTTGAGTCGGACGCTCTAACCAATAGGCCATCAGAGTGGTTCACTGTCATTGTCAGAATTATATAGGCACACAAGGCCAATGGCCAGTTGTAATTCATCAGCCAGATGAACTATGGGAATATTGTCCTCTTCATCATCATTCTCCCTAACATTATCATTTTCTGTATTAATAGGAGAACAAAAACTTCAAAGCAATTCTTGATTGTACCAAGGCTTTTGTGGATTCCAGTGGATTGCATACAATGATTAGATAAACAGAATTTCTCAAATGCCTTACCTACCAGCAATTAGTTATCAATATAGGTAATTAGCCTTACACATCAGACCATGCAGTATCTGTAAACCATAATTAATGTATTCCAATGTGTGTCACGAATTTTAAAAGCAGCTAAAATATCTTTTCAAGTTTCAACTGAGTTTAAATTTGATGGGGTTCTTTTAACTGAAGAATTTAAAATTTGGGATCAACATATGTTAAAGTAATAAGAGTGGAGGGGCTTCAGTTTACTGGGGAAAAAAAGATGATATCAAGGAAGGAAAAATGTGGGACTTAAAATTCAGTGTAGATGTTGACAATGTAATGTTGACATTCAGTGAGAGTGTACATATGTTGATGTTTTCATCATTGTCAATGCTGACACCAAAGGTAGTACAAGAGCCTAACTTTACTTTGTAAAGGTTGGATCCCCCAAAAAATTAAATACATAATATCGTTAATATATTATTCTAGTTTCCATTAGCATAAATTTTTTGTGAAAGAAGGCAACATGTCACTGATTACCTGAACCTGAATTGTTTGCCAGTCAAGGTATCTAAGATTTACAACAGGAACTGTTTGCATTATTTTAGCAATACACGACTGTAATTGTTGTAATACCATGCTGTGCATTCTTGTCAATGTATCTAATATTTACAACAGGAACTGTTTGCATTATTTTAGCAATACACGACTGTAATTGTTGTAATACACTGGTGTGCATTCTTGTCAACTTATCTAATATTTACAACAGAAACTGTTTGCATTATTTTAGCAATACACGACTGTAATTGTTGTAATACCATGCTGTGCATTCTTGTCAATGTATCTAATATTTACAACAGGAACTGTTTGCATTATTTTAGCAATACACGACTGTAATTGTTGTAATACACTGGTGTGCATTCTTGTCAACTTATCTAATATTTACAACAGAAACTGTTTGCATTATTTTAGCAATACACGACTGTAATTGTTGTAATACCATGCTGTGCATTCTTGTTAACTTATCTAATATTTACAACAGGAACTGTTTGCATTGTTTTTGAAATTCTAGATCGTAATTGTTGTAATACACTGGTGTGCATTCTTGTCAACATATCTAATATTTACAACAATAACTGTTTGCATTGTAATAGGAATTCTAGACCGCAATTGTTGCATTACCCTGATGTGCATTCTTGTGCCTCTCCAGATCTTGGTTACTCTTTGTCTGGTAGGCGCACATCTCACAGGTATACCTGTAAATAAAATTTAACAAAATTCAAATGGACAATTTAAACAAAAGGTTCATGTGACTTTATGCTACTTAACTGGGGGCAAATTCACACATTTTGAACTCCAAGAAAGAAAGAAAGAAACTCTTAGAGCATATAGTGTTTTTTGATGTTAGAGTCATCTATCTTCAATCATATATGTGTGTGTGTGTATATAATAATAATAATAATAATAATAATAATAATAATAATAATAACTTTGTATAGCGCCTAATCTTTTGAAGCTCTAAAAGTGCTTTACAACATCTATAATGAAATGACTACAAAAAACAAAAACAAACACCAAGAAATTTGAAGACATAAAAAAATGCAGAAATTATAAAAGGTAGGAAACAATATTAGGTCTTTAAGTTTGTTCTCGCAGTTGAAAAAGGTGAGTTTTAAGAGCACTCTTGAAAGAGATCACTGTGTCTTTGTGTCTGATTTCACTGTGCAATTCATTCCATGTTGCTGGGCCCTGATATGCAAAAGATTGCTGTCCATATGATTTTTTGTTTTCATAGTGGCAATAATGAGTATACAATTGTCAGAAGAGGAGCGTAAATATCTTGCTGGTGTGTACATATGGGTGAGGTCAGATAGGTATGCTAAACTGGTGTCCGTCATTGAAACGTAGCAGAGAGAACAAATTTTGTGTTGGATTCTGGATTGAATGGATAGCCAGTGTAGGGTACAGAGCAGTGGGGAGGTGTGCTCTAATCATGGTACTCTAAGGATGATCCGAGCAGCTGTGTTTCTGGAGTTGATATTGAGATGAACCAGACAGAACTGAGTTAAAAAAGTCCAGTCTTGAAAGTACTAATGAACACACAAGTTTTTTAGTGGCATCAACTGAAAGATATTTGCGAATGCAGCTGATGCATCTCAGCTCAAGATATGTTGCCTTGCATATGTTCATGACATGTTGGTGCAATGTGAGAGTACTGTCTTACCTAGATTTCATACTGACTTTGTGAATTTAATGTTTGTGTCGCTGATATTTATTGTTTGGGGTAAAAAAGGATGTGAATGAGAAAGTCTTTTTTTGTGATCGGAATGGCCTCAGTTTTATCATCATTCATCTGCAGCTTGTTACATGTCATCCATGATTTTACATCAGAAATGCACCTCTCTACTCCTTGAATGGTAGCATCAACTTTCGTTGGGTGGCTAGACTTGTATATTTGGGTGTTATCAGCATATAATTGGTGAGACACTGATGATCTATGACACTTGAGAGTGGCTGAGTGTATAGAATGAAGAGAACCGGTCCAAGAACAGACCTCTGTGGAACACCACAACATTGATCAACTGGGCTGGGGTGTATTCTATTTGCAGATACAATTTGTGTCCTGTTGACTACCGTAAGTAGGACTTGAATAGGACTGAACCACTGCAAGGTTTTATTGTGAATGGCAAATACGTGCTGGAGAGGGTGAAGTAACATATCATGGTCTATTGTGTCAAATGCTGCAGATAAATCCAGGAGAGTGAGGACTGTAATCTTTCCACTATCCAAAGCAGAGAGAATGTCATTAAATACTTTCAGAACAGTAGTTTCAGTACTGTGGCAAGGGCATTATGCAGACTGTACATTGCAAAAAAGACTGTTTGAATTCAAATGAGATACAAATTGGGTTAGAGCAACTTTTTCTAAGATTTTTTATATGAATCGGAGATTAGAAATGGATAGGTGTAAGTTCTTTAAATCGTTATGGTCAAGTGTTGGTTTATTTAGCAGAGGCTTTATGATGGCAGTTTTGAAAAATGATGGGAATTCCCCTGATGAGAGAGAGATATTAATAACATCAGTTAGTGAATGCAATATTGGGTCTAAGCACTCAAGCACCAGTGATGTTGGAATTGGATCAAGTTAACATGACTTCAGTGCACTCTTCAACATGATTTTCTGTATTAAATCCACAGAGACAGGTTCAAATGCTCCTAAAGGTTGTCACTGAAATTCTGTATCTTAACTGTATGGTGATGACAAGTCAATTGAAATTGTGTTGTCAAGAGAACACCATGTTCCTGAATCACAATGGGGACTTTGAAAGCTATGTAAATCGGTGAAACTGAAGGTCTTTACTATGGCCACTGAAGCTTGCAATGACAGATTGGAATGACAAGTTGATTGTTCAAATTTTGCCCTCTGACCACACATCTGCTTGAAGCTGAGGCCAAAGTAGTGTACTGCAACCATCCACTTCTCAACCAAGTACAGAACTCGGATCCTCAACTCCAATGACAAGGGATGCAAATCAAAGCAAACAGATTGTCTTCACTCAGTTATCTCTTATGACATGCAGTGAGAAAGTTTATGTAGACTAAATCCTATTGAAATTCGGTGTTTGTCTATGGGACACAGAATTAAATCATTGATATACACAGTTTTTCATGCATAACAGAACCCATCCAAGCCAATATTTCATTCAGATCAAATAAGTAATTCCTTCTTGGAAATAAAGAAGAAAGGTGTCACATGTAATTAACCATCTTATTATGGGCATATTGGATGCTGTATTGTAACGTGTACCCAACTGTCACCAGTACAAGAAGGTTGGCATGTGTGTTGGTTTGACATCCCAATTATAACAATTTTCATATTTGATCTTAATATTCATCAGTGTAGAATTAGTTATTTGGTGTCAATAATATCACATTATCATAGCAACAGTTAGATATTTTTAATGGTATTGAGAACACTGTATGACAAAGATCCCATTGGTGTCTTACTTTTTTTCTTCAGGGGGGTGGGGTGGGGATTCCTTGTCTGATCTTTGCAGACCAATTGAGTCAGCCCCCACCTTAACGTTATGTTTACCCGAAGGGTTACATGGTAATGCATAGCCCGAAGGCTTATATGTGTGTTAATTTGCTATACTTTCCATTTAGTGTTTCTGTTAATTTTTATAATCAATATTCATGTGCATTTTCTATGCTATGGATAGATGTAAGACTATTGATATATTTTTTTTGGGGGGGACAATTTTTGTTATTGAACAATTTCAGATTACAGTTTGTTATTCAATGTCTCTATTGCGTATTCTATAGTGTCAAGTTTTTCATTATACATCTCTAACGTTACGTTTCCTTTCACTTGCCCCAGAGGTTGATTGTGATTAGTCATTTTGCACATCGTAGTGTAAGGATCTCCTTTTTCTTTTTCTCTTCTGTCTGTTCCTGATCTTGTTCTTCTTCTGTCCTTAAAGCCTGTTCAGTTTTTGTTTTCTTAGTTTGTTCCTCAGTTATTGTTGTTGTTCTGCTCTTTGCTTTTGTGTCCTTGTTGTTGCTGTTCTTGTATTCCTGTTTGTTTATACTTGGGTTGTTTCTCGATCTGCCCTTGAGTTGTTGGATGGTTGCTTTCTTGATCTATTTGATCATTTTGTCTTTTGTTTTTGGGATGATTGTGTTTCTTTTCATGGTACTGGTGCCTCCTCTTGCTACATATTCCTTTGCTGGGTGGTAGCTGTGGATTCTCCTTCTGTGTTTTTGGTTGATGGACATTTTTGAGAGGTGTGTCCCACTTGTTCACATTTGTTGCATTTCCAATGGTACAGTATATGCAGCCCTTGTATCATGGTCTTACAGGAAACCCATAAAGAAAAAAATACCTTCTTCATTGTAGTAAGTTTTTCCTTATCAGTCACTAATGCTCACTCCATTTTTATGGGAAAGACTGGGTGTGTGTCCATTTTTGAGCCGGTCACATTGATTTGAAACTTTTTCTCAAATCTTTCCACTGCAGCTTCAAGTAGTATCTCTAGTGGGATACTAGATATATGAAGTTCCGCTGTTCTTTTTTATAAATATCTATGGTTTCAATATATATCTAGTTTTCCATATAGTATAAGTGTATTGTCTTTGAGTCTTCGAATATAGGGCTCGTCTCCTTTCCTGTTTCATGAGTCAGCGAGGTCAATAAATACTTTCTCTAAAATTCTAAAGACTGTCAGTATTCTTAATGTGCTTGGTCTTGTTTCTATCTCTTTCATGTTTATCTTTTATGTACATTCAATAAAAGCTCATTCCGTTGTTTCATTCAAAGCATTTTTCCAATTCAGTTACTTCTCTATGTCTCGACATATTGTTTTAGCACATGAAATCCATGAGTATAGTTCACTCATTTTAAATCTTTAGATGCTTTATTTGTTTTGTAATGTTTTACTTGCATGTATAATATTTTATGATTCTATATTTTTATATTAAAGTAACGTTCCATTTCACATTAAATGTTCCAGCGATAAATTTAATGGCCCAGTGGACTTTCTTGGTGTTTGCTTTGTGATGATAAAACAGACTTTACTTCTCAAGAAGGAGAATCAGAATCGCTGTCTTACATTATATGATTTTATGAAACCAAAAAAGTGAACTTTTACACTGTTCCTAGTTGGTCATATCTCGATTTATATAGAAATAATTTGCTGCATAGACTGTATTTCAGAATTATATAACGAGCGCAACTTAAAGTAAGTATGACATTTTTTGAAAAACTTATCTGAGATACAACACATATGACATCCAATTCTGTACAATATTTCTATTTTATATTATTTCTTCATTTATAAATTACAAATTATTTATTTTTATCCCTTGAATTTTTTTGCTAACTGTTAAACACTGTTCTTTGGAAATGTATGCAGCTTATATTCTGAGTTTAATTCTTGTTTTATCTACTTTGAATCTTTAAAAAGGGGAATAATTCTGTGTAACCAACACCTGTTATTTTCAACAATGAAGTTACTTCCCTTGCTTCCCTTTCTTGGCAATGTGACTAACAGGCACACTACTGATATATACTTCTGTGAGAGCGACAGGTGTAAGGTCATGTTGTTTGTATTTACAACATACACAATGGAGAGAATGTTGGTATACCTCTACGTTCCTTTCATGTACTGTGGCTGAAATTTCTTTGGATATTGTATTTGTGTAGGCTGTACATGACCTAAGCACAATGCTAACTAAAAACTGCTCCTAAGTGCTCAATAAATCAACAGTTATTAAAATATGGAAATTAATATTGCCTTGCCAAACAAGACAATATCAACTTCTGAAAGTTCAATGAATGATTTATCAAATATATAAAATGTAAAAAAATTTACTCTTTTTTTTAAAATATAATTTACCTCTGAAATCCATGAAGTAAAAATAACCAAGCAGAGCAGGAAGTTTTATTTTTATAGGTGCGTGTCTGAAATAAGGCCAAACTGTGTACTCTATAACCCAATCATACACCACAGAAAAGAGAATTATAAGTTCTTTAAACAATAATTAAGAAACACAAAGTCATTTTTGAATAGCCAGTAATCAGTCAGGAAAACAAGAGAAATTCATTATCTTTAAAAATCCCCGAAGCAAAATAGGAAACTGTTAATCACCATCTAATAAAAACATGGCTGGTCATTTAACAGAAATATTGACTTCTTGTTGTCACATGTTGCCCAGCTGATGAATCTCACGAGATTTCATTTTCAATTTTTAGGAAATCTGCATCACATCATTTTGGTGATTTAAAAAAGAGGAAAGTAAAATCCAGAAGAAGAAAAAGAAAACAAACACAGAAAAAAAAACAGCTTAGAATAAAATATTATTTTTTTTAGAATAAACAAACTGTTATGTAACTAGTGCAAGCTTCTATGCATGGTATGGTGGGTAAATTTTGGAAATTTGTGAAATATTAAAATATTAATATTCCAGTTTTCAGATATTCAAGCCATATTTCAAGCTTAACTTACACTTTATATCTGTCTGGTAATGGTACTTGGTGAGCTTTAAACAAATGCCAGCATAGCTCTGACTTCTGTAGAAATTTTTCAGAACAGAGATGACACAACTCTCCCCAGCACTCTTGGCCCTTGTGCCTCCTCTTAATGTGGATCTGTAAGTTTAATTACATGTGAAATCATTAAGGAAGGATTATCAGTATACAGGTATGTGTTTTTAATTATACGTGAAATTGTTAAGGAAGGATTATCAGTATACAGGTATGTGTTTTTAATTATATGTGAAATCGTTAATGAAGGATTATCAGTATACAGGGATGTGTTTTAATTACATGTGAAATCGTTAAGAAAGGATTATCACAGGCCTTGAATTTAACACAAATTTCCTGGTAGCCAGACGGACTAATGTACTGAGAAATTTACAAGCCCTGCCAAACATTTACTAGCCCTGTCCCCAAAACAATGTCACACACTCGAATTGAGATTAACAACAATTTTATTTCCTAAATAGCATTATCATATATAATGTAGAAGTACAGAAGTATAAATTCTACTTTAAATCATCAATAAATTCATTCAACTTTTGCTTTTTTTCCGGAGGTTGAACACCTTCTATAAAACACCACATTTTGCCTGTCTTATAAGGCGGGAATTGTGCCTCATTTTAAAATATGAGATGTTACAGTATAACTGACGTGAATTATTTGAAGTAAGAAAAGGAATGACACAGTGTCCTTTATATAAAAAAAAGTCCGAGCAAGAAACCCGTTTAAAAACACGTGCATAGCTGCCAACCCCCGAGTGCAAAAATACTGATTACTTGTGACAAAAATACTGATTTTCAGGACCAAATACTGATTTTTAAATTTCAATGCATATGTATCTATTTACAACATATACAACCATCAGTAAAGTTGGACAGTGCCTTACATAATTATTTAATGTCAAAGATGCATGTGTTGCACATTTGTACCTTCTGGAGTTGCACGTGTTCCATATGGGTGCTCATTCAAAAGGTGCAAGAGTGCAACACACTCAAACACAAGCTATTTATAGGAGCCCTTTCCATGCCTTATTTTTTTTTAATCATTGATTCCAATGTACCAATTTTCATTTATTATCTCAATTCTGTAATGTTCTTATTGAAATGTTTTCGTTCAAGCATAAGAATTATCTTTTGCAATTTTAATGTCTGAAAAACTTGTGCAAAATAAATCACCAACAACATTAATAACTGAAAAAGGAAGGTTTATTTCGAAAGAAATTTAAAAATTATATTTCGATCGATGTGCATTAAGGTTCTCTCTGTCATTTATCTATGTCGTAAGTTCAGACTGAGTTATGTGTGATGAAGCAGGAAGCTGATGTTTATTAGCTTTTTCGTGCTCTTGCATTTCATGGGCGCCTCCGTGCCCAATAGCGAAATCACGTTACACAATTTACAAAACGTAAGTTTTTCTCCTTTACTATATGGTTTCACAAATCTATACAAGACGGTACAAATATCCTTCCAGTTGTCTCCTATATCTTCTGGAGAAAATTCTGAATATTCTGCCTTCAAATTTATCATGATTAGAAGCTGAATATTATGAAGACTAGATACAGCAATAGCGGTAACTATTGCGAAATCCAATATGGCGGATAACGACAGGCCTGGTAGCCTCGATTTCGAATGAACCAATCGTATTGTAGAACTGTATTTGTATATACATGTGATATATTCTGTCAAAATAGAACCGAGAGCGCGTTCTAAACTGACAATTCCAAAGAAATTTTATTATTATTTTTTAAAATAAAAAACGTATTTTTTGCAAAAAAAACATACACCTGTATTCAGATCCAAAATACGGGACAAATACGGAAAAAACGGGACAGTTGGCAGCTATGCACATGCCTTTGCCCCCCCCCTCCTTCCATCAAATGGCTTCTCCTTAATAAAGACTTGACTTCAGCGGATGTTCTGCACAATCAAAGCAGTGGCTAAAGTAAACACTGTTATAAAATATTAACATCAAAATATAATGTTAGTTTCAACTTGGAAAATGTGTGCTCTCATCAAACGAAGACATCTGACTCGGCGCGTTGTATTTAACTCCGGTGCTTGACGCGAGCTTGATGTGAATGAAAAAGAAAAGGAACAAAATCATACATAGCGACAAAAATACCAAAAATATTCCTTACATATTTTTCTAAGGTATTTTTGTCACTCTGATTTGTTTGTTTAGATTTTTTTCTCCCTTCACATGAAGTGCGCATCGAACACCTGTGGTATTTAACAGCTCCAATTACGGTATCATCATTAATAACATATGTTTGGTAATTGTTCTTAATTAATCGAACGTCAGTGTATTGTTGAAATTAATAATAAGCGTGAATATTTTCAATCTTAGATGCCCATGTGAGATTTTAATTCCCATCAAATGCTGGATATCTCCACCTGTATTCAATTATTTGTTCAATCGCTTTTTTTTGGGGGGGGGGATATAAAAGCTATTCTTATTATCATAGAAAAAGTAGTTGCTTGGAAAATGATGTGTCAGTAATGTTATCATAATAAATTGATCTAATTCTTCTAATTATTTTGATGTAAACATAAAATATGAGTTACCGGTTTGTGACTTGGAGCAAGCAAAAAAAAAACATACCTCCAAGAACAAACATGTAAACTAATTTCTTTGAATAGTTGATGCTATGTTCTTTTGTGTGGTGTAACGTTTCGTAATTTGTTACTGTGGTCGATTGAATAAACGTGATACCATTTAATTCGCTATCAGATTAATACGGATCAATTTATAAACTTCTGTTGTTAATGACGGGACCTAAATTGGCGCTGATAAGTGAAACGCACATAATCAGATGGCTTCTTGTAATAGAAACACATTTCCAAGACAGAAATTGACTTCATCTTCACATACTAATATTTTATGACTGTGTTTACAAAGGTCACTGCGTTGATTCTAAAAAACATCAGCCGAAGTCACGTCTTTATTAGGGTATTGAGTAAACAAACGTTGACTGTTGATAACCAGAAACTTACTAGCCCGTCGGACTTAACATTATGAAAGTTACTAGCCCGACGGGAAATCTACTAGCCTCGGGCTAGCGGACTACCACTAATTTCGAGCCCTGTTATCAGTATACAGGTATGTGTTCTTAATTACATGTGAAATCATTAAGGAAGGAGTATCAGTATAAAGGTATGTTTTTAATTACATGTGAAATCATTAAGGAAGGATTATTAGTATACAGGTATGTGTTTTTAATTGCATGTGAAATCGTTAAGATAGGATTATCAGTATACAGGTATGTGATTCGGCATTCTGGAACCAGTTAAAAAGGCTAAACATCAATCAAGCTATGGCATAATAACCAGAATCAATGGCAGAACAATGATATGTTATTATTTTCATTGGAAGGGAATATCTCTCTTATACACATTTGTGAACCTATCTCCCCACCCTTACTAAAGCCTACTTTTTTTTGTTTTTGCAATGATCTCCTAAAGGACTAATTGGTATCAAGGACTGATTAGTATTAAGGACTGATTAGTATCAAGGACTGATTAGTGTCAAAGACTGATTAGTATCAAGGACTGATTAGTGTCAAGGACTGATTAGTATCAAGGACTGATTAGTATCAAGGACTGATTAGTGTCAAGGACTGATTAGTGTTAATGTCTGATTAACACATATGTAGGACCTTTTTGCTAGAACCAGTTACAATAGGTTTTTACAAAAAAGAATTTCCAACTCTGGGATCTTAGATATTTTTGAAAAGAATTAATTCTAGTAAAGGTTTATATTGTACAAAACAAAAATGTGTTTATTCACAGAATGTCTGTCAGGGAAATTTACATAATGGCAGTGAACTGGAACTGGAAGGAATATACAGTCTTGTATAATTAGGTACATTTCATTAACTATGAGAGATAAGGCACAATGGCTAACACACTATATTGGTAACAAAATATCATGCTGACATATGCTAGACAATACTGCATCATTAGCGTTTGTTAGCTTAAGGGTAATTAAAGCCTGTAACATCAAAGCAGTAATCAAATCTGTTGGTATGGAGTAATGTTTAATTTGACTTAAACAATTATTAATGCAGAGCAGAGATTGCCTTATAACAGACATGATTTTGACCTTTAAAAAAACAAAACTGAAAATGTGAAAGGGGGGTTTGGGGACCAATGAACACAACCTTTTAATATGCCAGTTGTGCTGTTTGCGGCTTTAAGAAATATTTCTGAAGTCTTCCTTTTTGTCACCAATGATTTTGCTGGCTGAATGTGCAATCGTTTCTTTTCCTTCTCAACAAAAGCCTTTTTCCTTTCAAGCTTAAGCTTGTATTGGCGACATGCAGTGCACATGCTCCTCATTTTTTTCTGTATGCAGCTTCATTCCAGACTTTTTTAACCACGACTTCTGTAATGTATATATTGCAGAGGGCAAACAATGCCAGTCCTCGAGCGTTCAGTTTTCTTATAAACTAACTAAATTTCCGTCGATAATTAGTTCCAGCCATTCCCTTCCATTTTTTTTAAACCTTTATCTAAACTTTTCATGTCATCGTCTCTGTGAACAACTAGGGACGACATTTTTTGCAAACACGCTTCTTCTTTCCATTGCCATCAGTTTCCTTAACACGAAGATTCATTGGATGAGTTTAAACTTTTGACCAATCAGAACACTCTTTACGAGAGTCGTGGGCTAACTAATATATGGAGTGAATACGTTACAAGGGTTGTTGCGGAATGGGACTGAAAAGAATGGTTAAAAAAACAAAAAAAACGGATCGGACAATATTTTAACAAAAACGGACTATATCAAGAAAAATCAGATTCAAATCAAGAGAAAAGCGAAATTCCGTTTTAAAACGGAGAAAAATCATGTCTGCTTATAAGTGAGTATATATGGTACCTGTTTCCATGAATTAAAGCACTGGTGCTTGATGATAGCTTTATATTGAAAAATAGCAATAATCTAAAGGTAAAAAAATCATACCGAGTGAGAAAATAACTTCAGATTACCACCATGACCAGTTCTGACCCTGTCTATCCTACTATATAATCTCTTTTAACAGTTTTGGGGAAGTTACTTACTTTGTCTATTTTATAGCAAGTTCTGGAAAAACAGCTGAGAAGAAACAAAATTTGGTATGTGACATAATGTGATAGGATGAGACAGTATGAAATGACAAGAGACATATATAGGCTATAGCACTGTATAACCCTTTCATAGATATGGTGAGGACATAAAAATATTCAAAACTGGCAAATTTACTCATGACTATCTTTGTGAATTTCAGACTGCAGAAACCACCATGCAACAGTTTAATGATTGTGCAATTATTGAAAATTATTTTCTTTGATTTCACATAGTTTTCTATGGCTTGTGACCAGGTGACAAGTATTAATAATTTTTTCCCTTGATTTCATTATCATTTCTATGCTTGTAACCAGGTGACAAGTATTAACAATTATTTCCCTTGATTTCACTATCACTTCTATGGCTTGTAACCAGGTGACAAGTATTGACAATTATTTTCCTTGATTTCACTATCATTTATATGGCTTGTGACTAGTTGACAGGTATTGATAATTATTTCCCTTGATTTCACTATCATTTCTATGCCTTGTGACGAGGTGACAAGAATTGACAATTATTTCCTTCACTATCATTTCTATGGCTTGTGACCAGGTGACAGGTATTGATAATTATTTCCCTTGATTTCACTATCATTTCTATGGCTTGTGGCAATAATTGAGAAAATTAGTGCTTATAAAGTTGGATGAAGGAGGATTTGACTGACTTACATCCAAGCCAGCTTGTTGGTTGAATGTTTCTGGGCAATCCGGACACTGGTAAATCTTGGCATTGGTGTGGATATTGCGGTGTGTGGCCAGAACATTGGGTAGCTTGAAACTCTTTCCACAGAATTCACAAGTGTGCGGTCTTTCGTTACCATGCCTGCTCTTTTGATGGGTGAGAAGATTATGCTTATTGGCAGCCACGTAAATACAGCCCTAAAATTGAATACAAAAATACTCCTGCTTACAAATTGACAGAAACTGTGGATGAAAAGAGCAAATATCCATTTCTTTCTGCATAGCTATATTACTTTATTAATAACCAAATAGAAATGTTGGTAATAACCAAATAGAAATGTTCGTAATTACAAAAAAGAAATGTTGGTAATAACCAAATAGAAATGTTGGGGTAACTTTGGTACATCAATGTACAATACTGAACATTTATTTCAATCCACAGTGAAACTACATTGAAATAAAAAGCAAGATATATAAATTATCCTTATAAAAAAATATGTAGGGCGAGAAGAAAACCCCCCAGAAAGACTGAGGGAAAAAAGAGAGGCTTTCTCTGTATTTGCATTTGTTATAAATATTATACTGTCTATCTTTAATTTAGATTTTACAATCAGTGTAATCTATTATAAATTAATAAATTAAAATTTCTTTTGCAATTATCCCAAATATTCATATTCTAATAAACAAAACAATGTGGTGTCCGAGCAGGATTATTTTGTTTAGGACCAAGTGGACAATGGGATAAATGAGTGTGTATAATTTTAAGGCAATTCTCCAAGCATTTTAGGAGTAGTAATGATAATAATCTTGTGCTAATTGATGGATAGATAATGGACAACAGACCATAAGATATTTTGGTCAATAACTAGTAGAGGTAAATAGCAAAAACAAATGTATACATGCAAGAAGATAACCAAATAAATCAGATAACTATAGAGATGTATAATATGATTTTCGTTTTGAGAAAGAAAGAGAGAAGTTTATGAATATGACCTTGAACTGAAGAATTCAACAATTAATTTTCTTTCAAAACATGTTCATTTAATTTTTCAGGAGTCCAAATAGGTCAAATGTGCTGGTCACAGAGTGTCTCCAACTTAAAAATAAAGTTGCCATATGCAAATATTTGGTTGACAAATTACACTATGTGAAATGAAGCTTGAAGTATTAGCACTAATTTTGAAAAGGTCATGTTAGAAGTGGTCTCCCTTGTAGTTTCTAAAGTACATGTATCATACATGTACATTATCATACATAAACTATATATATATATATATATATATAGTATGTACACTGAATCAATGATATACCATAAGAAGTATACATTTTTCATTAAAAGGAAACAAGGCTTGCTTCGTTTCTTTTTAATGAAAATTTATGAGTGGTATATCATTGATACAGCGTACATACTATACATATATTTTATTTACATCACATAAAAAAAAAATATATTTGCCTATTTGAACAAATCTCAGATTTACTACAGTGTCCACTACAAAATGTGGCTATTCACCTTTGCATATGAATAAATTTAAATGCCATATTATTTTTAATATATATATATATATATATATATATATATATATATATATATATATATATATATAAAATGTGTTTTGTTTTTAATGATTCTCAGATACTTCACATTCTAAGTACAAATTTAACAGGGTCTCTTTAAAAATAGCATTTAAAAAAGGTATCATACCCAGTTATGTTAAATTAAAAATGGAATTTCTATGAGTGATACAAAACTAAACCAAAGTGATTTAATTAATTTCATAATTTTATATATTCTGGTGTAAAATGCCATTCATGAACATAAATATATATTTCCTGTATTCTTAACCATATTGTTGCACAAACTACCTATGTATGTGGTCTTATCAACATTCTGAAAGATCACTACATCTTTTCTTACATGTAATTTTTCCGTTTTTAACTGGTATGGAATAATCAGTTTAAAAGATGGATGATCCGTTCATTTGCATTTTCATTATTTTGCACTAACTGCCAGAACTCTCTGACAATGGGAGTCACAGATCCATGGTCTCTATAAATTAAAAGTCATTTTAGTGGAGTCCATGTAAGAAATGATGGAGTCTACACACTAGCATAAAGTCACTATATTCAAGAAAAATGTACAAAATTGTATAGTAGTAACCCAGCCTCCTTACTTTTTCATATAAAAATTCGTTATTTCCGGTCAAGAGATTATGTTTTTATTTTAAACCAAAACTTATAATGGGGAAAATGTGCCACCACTGAATTCAGTTTCAAAAAGTTATTGTCATGGGCTAATTGATGATGGTAAAAAGAATGTACGGTCTGAAGAAAGAAAAAATGGAAATTGAAAAGGAACATATACTGGTCCAGGATGTGCTAGAAGCATTTACAAAGTGCCTCAATGGCATTAATAATTCCTTGGCTGTAAGATTATTAGTATTTTTATGATTCGCATTTACTTGCTATTTTTCCCTAAAAAAATGTCAAAAAAATAGTTATTGTTAATTTGAACATTTCTATTCAAATACTGTATATATACTTGCTTGTAAACTGCAAACAACAAAAATCCTTATCTGCCAAAGCATAATGCACCAGAAGATCAATGTTTTGTATTGTTTATTTTACTGATTACTCCTAACAAACTGCACAAACCCAGATATGAAGGTGCATTATGTAACGGCAGATCTGGGTCTGGGCAATTAGAATCATAGTACAAGTTAACAAAGCAAATACAGATGGTATATTTTTGGTCAATATATCTATGGTTCATTAGTACAGTTTGAAAGGAAGGAGTGAATTTTACATCAATACTGCAGCAACCAAGCATTAAAATGTACAATATGTTATGTAACTATATATATCTGCATACTTCTTTACTAATCAGGTTAAAGTTACCCTGAATTATTATCTATCACCTCAAAAGGATCTCTTCCTTGAATATAGAATCAATTTCACTACAGTATCAGATTTATTCCTAAGTGATTCCCTCTCCCCCATGTTGATTACACTAACTGTACACATCTTAACAGTATCCTACAAACAAAACCAAGGATTGTTGCCTTTCAAAGTGGTTTTGAATATAGAATGAAAACATGGTTTAAAAATTTAATATACATGTACCAAAGAAGATCAAAGTTTATCTGGCATATTTCAAATTTAAGAATTAAATGACATGTCCCAATTAATGTAATTAACACGTCTTTACATCTTAATGCAATTCACATGTTTTTCATCTAAATGCAACTGATATGTTTTCATCTTAATTTAACTGACATGTTTTTCATCTAAACACAACTGACATGTTTTTCATCTTAATGCAACTGGCATGTTTTTCATCTTAATGCAACTGACATGTTTTTCTTCATCTAAATGCAACTAACATGTTTTCATCCAAACACAACTGACATGTTTTTCATCTTAATGCAACTGACACGTTTTTCTTCATCTAAATGCAACTGACATGTTTTTTCATCTAAATGCAACTGATGTTTTCATCTTAATGTAACTGACATGTTTTTTATCTTAGTGTTTTTGACATGTTTTTCATCTTAATACGACTGACATGTTTTTCTTCATCTAATGCAACCAGTATGTTTTTCATCTAAAACTTAATGCAACTGACATGTTTTTCATCTTAATTAATGCAATAACATACCTCTACATCACAGGCAAACATTGTGTATCGTTTGGTATCGTATGGTATCCCATGTTTGCTGAACTCATGGAATGCAAGTCTCTTGGCTGTGGACAAAATTTTATCACAGGCTTGGCATGAAAAACTCAATTGTCTTTTGGTTTTTGGAGTTCCTTCCTTCTTTTCCTGTAGATTATCAAAATGTAGCAAGCCAGAACTTTCTGTATCACTATCGAGAGCTTCTAGTTCATCCTTTGGTATTTTTTGCAGTTTTGAATTTTTAATGCCAGATGTTTCTTTAGCAGTACCATTGTTGTTAAATCTCTCAGATGTTGTATACTTGTTGTAGTTCTCAATATTTGTTTCCATGCTATTTTCTACCTTATACATGTTTTCCACTTCCTTAAATATCTCTTTCTGTTCATGATGATTAGAATGACGTTTAATTTTACCTTTATCTCTATTTTTAACAACCACAGTTTTCTTCTCATGTTTGACTTTAGCCTTTTGTTTATCTGATTTCAAAGTTGTCATGGATTTATTTACTTGTTCCAATTCCTGACTTTTCCTTCTCTTTCTGCTTCGTGTTGTCACCCCTGAATTTGTGGATACTGATTGTTTCAAAGTCTTTTGACAAGTAATTGAGGAATTTGTCCTTGCTTTCTTTGAGGAATGTGTCCTTGTTTCCCATGAAGAGGTTAAATCTTCTGTGTCACTACTATCTACAGGAGCATCCATATCACGTTTATTATCCTCAGACACTTTTGTGTCTGCTTGTAATTCAGATAAACGATAAGTATCTGGACATTCTTTCTCGCTGCGATCCTCGCTTTGAAATGTTTTGATGAAATTATTGCACAATTCAACAGCTTCATTTAATTGCAAATCATCGCAAAATTGTAATAAATTATGAACATTTTGGTTAGTAACATGAAGTTTCCCTGAGTAGACAAAATCAACAACAACCTGCAACACATCAGGTGTAACACCAACAAAGTTGATGAAGCCTTTACCGACAGACATCATGATTTCCAGTTTATGTTTCAACACAGGACTTGCAACCATTAAAACTATACGGTGTGCAGGTATTGTTGATCCTAAGGCTGTGACATAGACATCACAAAGTCGTCCTCCCTTTTGCAGTTCAAATAAAGCATCAAGCATTCTCAAAGAATGACTTGGTGAAATCAAGTCTTGCTCCGAATCCATCCTATCGATGCTCTGCAATAACAATATTTTACAGTTTACATTTTGCTAAAATTTGTGAAAAGCTTATGCAAAAATAAATAACATACAGTGGAACCTAGTTAATCCGGACACCTTCATTCTCAATATATCCAGATTAGTGAGTTTCTGCATAACTGAATCATGCATGCTTTTATTTTACAATGTCATCATATTGTATACATGTACATATATTTGCCAATTGTACATGTGTATTCAATAATGATATAAATATACTACTAACTTTTGTTTATTTCACTTTATTTATAACTTGTACAAAATATAAGTTTAAACAATTACTGGCAAATCTTTTTATGCTGACTGTTAAACTTGCTCGATGGTGTCCGTATAATACATGATGTAATATTAAATGTGTGTGTATGTGAATGTGTGTGATTTGGACTTTTAATGTAACTTAAAAAAAATTCAGTCATATCTCTTAGATGTCTTCAGTGTAGCAGTTTATAGTGATGTCTAGCACTGAGGTATCATGCGACAGACATGTAGCATGATGTCCCACCCAACCACATTATCCTGACAATAGGCCGACCAGTCCTAAACACTAACCTCTTAAAGCTGAGCGTCAAGCGATGCAGCTGTTGGTACCATTTTTATCAGGGTCTATGTTGTTTGTTCTACTGAGTCATTACCAAAGGATACAAATACATGTACCAAATGTACTCCTAATAAAACGGGATAGATACAGATCTGCCTGTGCATTATATGATGGCAGCTCTGGATCTGTCCAGTTACACACACATATTTTTAACTTACAAGTGAGCATACATGGAACATAAAATGGTAACAGAATGGGACAATCGGTATCATAACCTTCTTTCCGGGGTTTTGGGGGGTCACCTTATGCTCAGTATAGGTCCATAATTCATATCAAGCAACCTTTAATAATGATAGTGGGTCTCAGACTCGAGGTGGGGAGAGGGCAGAATTTCTTGCTATGTCACTGGATGGGTCAGCATCTGAAATTTAATATTGTTTTGATTTTTACATATTGCAGCAAATGTTTCACATTGTCAACAGTGTATGACTACTAGGTTTAAATATTCTTTAAAATTGTAATAAGTATCAAACATATGATATGTTTGACTCTCTTTCAGCAATGCAGATACAAAGACGGAGAATTTTCTATGCTGAATTCATCAACATCTTTGTGCAAGTTTTGATAGTAGCACATTCTGGTTTCAGATCACTGCAGAGGTTAATTCTAATGACACCTGCATGACATACACGCCCCCCTCCCCACTGAACTACTTAGGGGGGAAGTGCATGTTGTAGATGGGTTTAGGGGTGGGTGGAGAAAATAGTTCACATTTCCAAACAGCTTTAAAAATTATTCTTCCTATTTGCAGAAAAACAGAACTAATTATAACCATTTTTTTAAGATGTAAAACCACAAAACATCATCTTGATCTGTCTAGTAATCAATTATCAGAATATAAAGAATATACAATTCATATACTATAATCTCCAGGTTATCGATCAACAAAAAGAAAAACACACAATAAGAATTATCTTGGTGAGATTCTTCCTAGTTATACTCAAAGTGAACAGAAAGTATTCTGGTAAGATTGAAAGATGGTGAATATAGGTAATGTTAACCTCTTGGTCAAAGCAGATTATGTGAAAAATGCTTAGATACTGATCATGTGCGATAAAATTGTCACGCGTAAAACACTCAAATAAAGACGATATACCCGTAGAATGATACTAGTATTTGCACAGGGGTACATATATGGCCTAACTTCGATACACAAATTAAATAAACGACACTGCCTATAATCTAATTGTAACTGCTGTCTCTTCCAGATGGATGTGAATTACGGTTCCTAACTCCTCCAAACGTCATTAGAAAATATACGGCGAAAATGTTTCAATACTTACAACTGGGATGATTAAAGGAAATGCAGTTTCATGTGCAAGTTTAAGATCCGTTCACTTATTAAGTTTTCACACTTACGCGTCAAATCATCAATATTTTGGAACGAAAATGCCTTAAAATGACGATATTGTTAACAACGCGAAAAGTGAAAAATAAAATAAGCTTAAGCCAGATTTGCTTAATTTTGACGCAATATTATAGTATAATTTATACACAAGTTGAAGTGGAGGACATGTTTTTCCAAGGGACACAAATCTTGTACTTAAGACGGTGTTCACTTAAAATTTTACATTCGTTACAGAGATCTACTTTTTCTCTGATACTCGTAAGAAACATTTGGTCAGTCCTATATTTTAAAGTTTAGATTATATCACGATAACAAGCACATCAATAATGCAGTTATGTTTGATACATCTATAACATGTAATTCTCCCTTCTGGATTTTTATTTCCATGTATTTTAGTCGGACGATGTATCCACTTCAGTATTTATTTTTTTTTGTTTTGTTTGTATTCTTAGTTTGTTATACAACGTAACTTGTTAGATTGTGCACATTGGCCCGGCATCAAGATCCGGTATCCGGCATCAAGTTCTCCTAACATTTTATAAGCTCTTCCCTGTAAGTTGGAAGAATTAATCAAACACGACAAACAGCAGAAGTACAAAAAAAAAAAAAAAAAAAAAAAAAAAAAAAATAAGAAGGAATTATAAGCAACAATTTATGTATGTTGATACAGGATAACGTTTTGAAACAAGGACAAACGAAGAGAGATGCCCAAGGCAAGTAATGAATGATGGAACCATACCATGGAAGGAATTGAATTTAGTCTGTAATGCAACTAACTCAATATTAGTTGGTAATTTGAATATAAGGAAGATTAATGTTAATAACATCCTTTATGTTTAGAATCAAACAATGAAACATTAATTAAAACGCATCCTATCCTTTATGTACTTTTAATCAACTTAAAAAATAGTCAAATTTTGCCCACGTTGCAAGTTTAGGTGTGTCAAATAAAAAGGTGTTTATAATAAAAGGGTGTTTATAGAGATCGGGACGGGCATTTCGTTAAGACTACGTATCATATTTTAACTTTGAAATTATGAAATTATGATGATACGCTTCTGACTCATTTTCAAAATAAATTGTCTATCAGGTGATTCACGTACTGCTCTTATTTGAGGTTGCCAGTTTGGCTGCTGACGACTCGAATAGGAAGTTAATAGTATTTTATTATTTTTGGGTAAACATGTTTACCTGGTTTTGCTTTCTAGATATAGTCTTAATTCTGACTCTAAAAGAAACGAATTTTGTTTACAGTATGATGAAATTTCCATTTTGATGAACCTCATCTTTGTCCTCTTATTGTGGCTTAGGGTGTTATATTATGGTTGCTTATATTATAATTATTAATTCCTATATTAATATCCAAAATGGAATCAGTCCTTTAGTTGTGTTCAGTTTTAATTTGAGAGGATTTGTTTATTTATACTATATACTGGAATTACAAAGTGCTCAATAATACTTTCAGATAAATCATTCTTTGGGGATAAATGTGAATTCATTCAGAGACATTTTGGATTATATGATTTTGATACATCAAGACTGTGTTATTAATACATCTGCACATTGAAAATTGGAATGCATTCGGAATACCACTGGAATGCATTCGGAATACCACTGGAATTCATTTGGAATAGTCGATACCTTATACCGCCGAGCACTCGGTCGCGCCACACAACAGGCTCTGTGAAAACAAGGGGCCCCGCGTGAAGGTGCTGCTGTGGACACAATCTTGTAGGAGAGGCCATACGCAAGAAACCTCCTGTCCATCAGAGCGAGACAGTGGTTCTGCAGCGATCACTACACCTGGAAATGAGAGGCTAGGAGAGACGCTTCACTTCCCTTGACTTCACTTAACTGGGTGGGCAGAATGGGCTCATAAGCCTTGGCGGCTAGCCAGTCTAAGAGAAGGGAAACTCTGACTCCAAACCCGGGCAGATGAAGCTTGTTAGCTTTGTCAAGGCAATTTGTCTAGTAGAAGGAAACTCTGATTCAAAACCAGTCAAGTCCAATCCAATGGCTCCACTGCCTTGTGGATATCTTCGGGAGAAGGAAAGTCTACGGGAGTAAACACAGACAGAAAATCCGCAGTGGAGCCCCCAAGGCGGCTGGATGTCGACTACGACTTCCTTCCGGCAGCTCCTGCATCCAAACTGGTGCCAAATGTCATGCTCAGCATTCCTTTATATCGCACCAGCAAGGACGAGAGGGGGATCCTGACGTCTGGGCAACCCAGGATCTCCATACTCCACGCCCAGGCTTGCGCCCTGGGGAGGTCACTCTAGTCTCGCTACTGAGTGAGGAAACAACACGGAAGCTGACAGTTTACGGGCTATAAATCCCACCCGAGGGGCGCCACGGGTCAGCTTTGACGGTGGGCGGGATCATCGCGTCCCACTGGCCAACCAACTCCCGCCTCAAGCCGGGCAGCCCCCGGTCAATAAGGTGTTGACCCGCCATCGTCTGCCTGCTCCAGTGGGTGTCTGGAGCTCAGTGTGTTACTCAACATGACAAGCAGACGGAAATTCCACACCAGACAAAAAAAAAAAAAAGAAACCAATTAAGAAGACTCAAGCTCTTCGACTTGCAAGCTGGAATGTGCGCACTATGTGTACAGACATCTCGGATAACTCAGAGAAGTGGACGGCAACAGGAAAACGGCCATCATCAATAGAGAACTCACCAGGCTAAATATCAGCATAGCTGCCCTCTAGGAAACTAGGCTGGCCTCTAGTGGCTCCCTCAGAGAGGAAAACTACACCTTCTTCTGGAAGGGTCGAACCCGAGGAGCCCCGTCAGCATGGAGTGGGCTTCGCCATTAAAAACAATCTTCTGGCCTTGGTTGAACCTCCCAAAGGGGCACTGAGCGTCTTTTGTCCATCCGCCTCAACAGTGCTGCAGGTCCTGTCTACATCATCAGTGTCTACGCCCCCACCCTCTCGTCTACAGAAGATACAAATGATCAGTTCTATGGGCAGCTGGACGAACAGATCAAAGGATGCCACAAACACGAACAACTATTTCTCCTCGGCGACTTCAATGACAGAGTAGGTGAGGATCACGAGTCATGGCCTACCTGCGTCGGATATCATGATACTGGAAAGACAAACGAAAACGGTCAGAGAATGCTGGAGCTGTGCACCTACCATGGCCTCTGCATAACAAACACCTTTTTGAAGGGTAACCCACAATACATGGAAACACCCCAGGTCCCATCACTGGCATTAACTCGACTTGGTCATCACCAGTCGCTCTGCCCTTAACAGTGTCATCTCCACCAGAACCTACCACAGTGCAGACTGTGACTCCGACCATGCCCTCATGAGCAGCAAGGCGCGACTACAGCCACATACACTACACCGCTTAAAACCGAAAGGACACCCACGCTTAAACACTGCACAAATGTCAGTCCCCTCCAAGGTGCAGGAGTATGTGTCCGCCCTGGACAATTCTTTCCAGGACCTGCCAGAGCACGACGTCACAGCCAAGTGGAACGCCATGAAGGGTGCCATATACAAAACTGCCATGTCCACGTTTGGCAGAAAGGAACGACCCAGTCAGGACTGGTTCAAAGCACACCTATCAAAGATGGAACCTCTGATCGAGGAGAAGCGAAAAGCCTTTTTAGCCTACAAAAATGCCCTTATGAACGGACGCCTACTGCTCTTAAAAGTGCCCGAAGTAACACCCAACTCATCGCCAGACAGTGCGCGAACGAGTAAAGGCAACAACTGTGTAAAGGATTGCAGCGCAGTGCCGAGTCCGGAAACTTCCAAGGTATGTACAGTGGCATCAAGAAGAATCTAGGCCCAACAGTGAAAGGGGTCACTCCCCTGAAATCTCTGATGGGGGGGGGGGGGGAGATCACAGACGGTGGGCAACAGATGGCCAGATGGGTGGAGAACTAATCATAGCTATATTTCCGAGAAACGTTAGTCACCGAAGCAGCCCTCAGCAGCATAAAGAATCTTCCCACCATGGAGGAGCTCGACCAAGTGCCAACCTTAGAAGAGCTCAACAAAGCAATTGACTCCCTCCCAAATGACAAAGCACCAGATAGTGACAGCATCCCGCCCGAAGCTAGCAAAGTTGGAAAATCAACACTGCTTCAACCACTGCACGAACTACTTTGCCTCTGCTGGGAGGAAGGAACAATCCCCCAAGACATGCGTGATGACACAATTGTGACCCTTTACAAAAACAAGGGCGAACGCAGTGACTGTAATAATTACAGAGGGATCTTGCTTTTGAGCATCGTTGGTAAAGTGTATTTTCGCATCATACTAAACAGGCTGCAGTTGCTGCCAGACCGTGTGTACCCAAAATCCCAGTGCGGCTTCAGAGCAGGCAGGTCGACAACCAACAGAAATAATCTTCTCCTTGCGACAACTCCAAGAGAAGAGCAGAGAGCAAGGTCAACCATTCTACATGATGTTCATAGACCTCACCAAGGCCTTTGTATTAGTCAGCAGGAAGGGCCTTTTTGAAGTTCTCAGTAAGATCCGATGCCCCCCAAAACTCCGCAGCATGATAATCTCTTTTCATGCAGATTTGAAGGGAACAGTATTGTATGATGGATTTTCCTCTACCTCCTTCCCAGTTAACAGCGGCGTGAAGCAGGGCTACGTTTTGGCACCAACCATATTCGGGATCTTCTTCTCCTTGCTTCTGTCCTACGCCTTTGACTCATCCACTGATGGCATATATCTACACACCAGGTCCGATGGGAGGCTGTTCAACCTGGCACGAGTGCGCTCAAAAACGAAAGTGAGGGCTGTGCTCATCAGAGAGATGCTTTCTGCAGATGACGCGGCTCTTGTGACGCACAATGAAGAAGCCCACCAGAGACTGAGAAACCATTTTGCTGATGCCTGCATGCAGTTTGGACTCACCGTCAGCCTGGAAAAGACAAAGGTCAGCGTGCAAGATACCACCATTGCCCCTACAATCAAAATCAACGGTGTCACCTTGGAAGCAGTCAACAACTTTACCTACCTGGGGTCAACCATCAGCAACACTCTCTCGCTTGATAAGGAGCTGGACAGAAGGCTTGGAAAGGTAAACACCATCATGTCACGACTGACGAAGAGGTGTGGGATAACAACGCGCTGACAGAGCACACCAAAGTCCAAGTTTACCAGGCCTGCATTCTCAGCACCCTTCTATATGGAAGTGAGACCTGGAGTACCTACACGAGGAAAGAGCGCCGGCTTAACTCCTTCCATATACGGTGCTTTAAACGCATCTTGAAAATCAACTGGCAAGACCGTGTCCCTCACAATGAAATCCTGCAGCGTGCAAATACCCCCAGCATGTTCTCCCTGCTGATTAAACGTCGCCTTCAATGGCTGGGACATGTCCGACGCACGGAGGATGGGAGGCTGACAAAGGACATCATATACGGACAGCTGGCCACTAGCACGAGAAGAGTCGGCCGCCCCGCACTCCGTTTCAAGGATGCGTACAAGACGGACATGAAGGCATGCGACATCGCACCTGATGGCTGGGAAGTGCTGGACGAAGACCGAGGCACTTGGAGACTGACAGTAAGTAAGGGTATATCAGTCGCTGATACGAGGAGAGTCTAGTTGGCGGCAGAGAAAAGTGCAAGAAAGGTCCCTGTAGCAGCAACCACAGTAACCCATGCTTCCCAGTATGTCTGCACAAACTGCAAGAAGGACTGCCACTCGCGCATAGGCCTTCACAGCCACAGCAGACGATGCCAACAACCCAGAGACAGACGACACCCTAAGGGCGCTATCCGTATGGTCTCCTGAGACTAAGTCGCCAATGATGATGATGATGAGTCCATATCCTGGACGTCTGACATAAATGTTTAGGACTATCTGTGATTTAATTCACAATACTGTAAGATCCTTATAAATGTTTTACTTTTGTATTCTAGATAAATTATTTGTTGAATTTTACAAAACATGCCGAGTTTCGCTCATTTCTGTTACCTAGTTTAATACCATAGTGCCGTAGCATGATAAATGGAAATACAAGCAAAACAACATTTGTATCCAATAATTCAAAAGTTTAATACTTGAAGTAGGCATTGGGGGAATTTTTTGTACGAAATGGAGTAAAGTTGCATATCTGCATCCGAAATGAGATATTATTTTCAACAACAAAATTAAAAATAGAAATATTTTCTTTATTTTAATTTTATAATCGAGATATTGTAATAATTGACATGTTTAAGTCATATTGCCTGAAAGAGGCATAAGGGTTATTTTAATTTTGGCGAAAACGACATTTCTTATACGAAACCCCTGATCACAAATTGCTAATGCGAAACGGTATAATGATAAACTATACTTTTTGTCTTCATTTCTTCAACTAAGTTTTTCTGTTTCACTTCACTCTTCATACAAACATCAGCTTATTTGATTGGTAAAGGCAGTCATTAGTTTCAAGGTTGTTGTATATTAATGTGTTGCAAACAGGAGATATGACATGCGATAATTAACAGTTGCTAATTCTCAACTCAATCAGTAAAATCATGAACTTTATAAATATTTTCGTTAGTTCAACCTATCTTATTTCAACAATTTCCTAATTCTTAAAAATGAATATTGTAATACGAAATGGAATTTTAGTATAAGAAGTGGAATCATATCTGTGAAAGTGTGTATCGGTTTTCGAAATAAAATCATTAAGAGAAATAATGCTTTCGTTTATTGGTTGATAGTAAGTCTATTTAAGTCTATCATCTTTCAAAAAAATATATTCACTGAAAAGGAGAATAATACATGTATAAATAATCAGATACATGATTCCACTTTGTATGCTGGGCTCATTAAGTTCATTGTAAATTGCTTCACGGTTATTGTATTACTTTAAAATGAAAGCAAACAATGTGCTATTAATCAAAAGATTAAGTCAAAACTAAAAATAGTGAAACAATTTACTTTTTTTTAAAAAAAAAAGTCACAGTTGTTTGTTTAAGAATGTGAGCGATATGGAATATTGGAATGGGAATGTAATCTTACAAAACTCATTTGAATATATACCTTTGAATGAATTAATAAAATAAATATAAATAAATATTGTGTTTACTATAATTATAATCCAGATTGTATACAGTTGACTATACTTAAATGCACATCGATTAACTGCACACTCCGGATAAATGAACGTATTCACACCGGTCCCGACTTTTCCCAATGCTGAAAAATGTACTGTACCATACTCCGGTTAACTGCACGGTCTCGTGACGGGCCCGAGGTTGTGCAGTTAACCGGAGTCAACTGTAATCATTTACAAGAAACAATATTGTGAAGCGGCAAATTTCAGTCGATCTATTAATGAACCATTAGGTGAGACCAGATAGCCATTAGATAGATTTATATTGACACGCTATGCCAAAGAGGGATCTGTATAGTAGGAGGTGAACGTTGTACTAATGTAACGCTGTTTACTCAGCAGCTAGGCTGACTGCTGGCGACATTTTAAAGTTTCATTTCTCACGAAAAGTCAGAATTGAGAAAATGCAGTTTCTGTTACTTAAAACCAAGCATGTCTTATTGACCATGACGTAAGCGACTTTTAGAGGAAAGCGGGAGAAAATACATTTGATTCTGATTGGTCACAGTTAAATAAGGGGGGTGGTTTCACACGAAAATTCGTAGGACATTATATCGCACTAGCTAAAGTAGAATTTAGTCTTGAAAGTGCTCTGAAAGAGAGTTTGGGGTAGAATTATTTAGTAAAGGTTCAGGGTGTTATTTTAGAGAAGTACATCCGTTAATTCGTCGACCAAGGGAAAACCCGCCAAACTAAGGGAGACACCAAAAACAAAGGTACTGTCACAATTCCCTGCATATTGTTGATGCCATTTATATGATGTTTGCTTAGTTTACAGGTCTGCATGATTTCGTTTGATACATTTGTATAATTGATTTAATTTGATACATTTGTATAATAATATGTTTTGTATTATGAATCGGAAGTTCTTGCATGAATTCATTTGATACATTTAGCAGCAGAGAGGGCGATCAGACCGAAACTATTTCAGACAAACCGAAACTATTTCAAACAAAATTCTAAAGGATTTCAACCGAAACTATTTCAAATCGAAACCATTTCAAGCAGACAAAATAAGAGAAATCCTTTAGGATTTTACGCTACAGACCCGGCGCCAATTGTGCTGCGGAGACGAATTGTTTCAATCGAATATTTGATCAAGTCCGATACGGTAATTTGATCTCGGGTCGTGCAAATTTATCGTTACAAATCCATGTGGAATTGACTGAGCTTGACTAAAGAAACTTCTAAAGAGATTATAGTCCATATCTCCACTGCACCAAGTCTGGTGAATATTTCGTAGCGTATGTGTGTCAACTCCATTGAATACAGCAAGAATATTGCAGTTATCTCTGATAACTTTTGGTATTTGAGTGTACCGTTGAGTGACATATATCACGTCGGTGTTTTTTTGCCTACCTCTGGAAAATATCTTAGCGGGATTCTTTTGATTGTCTAACATGACATCATCATATTCAACTAAATTGTAATATTTCCATTAATATCATCAATGTTCAGTGCTTCCTCCATATCGGTTATAAACTCAATAATATCCTCATCAATTTCCGATTTTGCTTTCTCGTTAAAACCCTTTTAACACCTCGTAACATCGCTGATCGTCTACACTAAAAGCTACTAAATACAACTTATCCCATTTCATCCTTCTCGTTATTAAATTAAGTAACAACTGCGTCTTGCCGCTACCAGATGGTCCGATTATAATTATACGAATAGAATTTGGTAGCGCTTCATGATGTTTAACAGGCTCTCGTGTTTTTGTCGCCAAAAAATCAATTACATTCATGTTATTATAAATAAATTATGGATCTATACTGTGTGAAATGTAAGAAGCTTACTAGCACAAATGACTTGAAGATTACAACTAAAAATAACAGATCAGCACTTGCTGGTAAGTGTGTACAATGTGGTAAAAATTTTTAGATTTGTTTCCCTTGATAAAATCAAGGATTTAAATAAAAAACGAGGAGGTGATATTGCAGCCAAGTTAGTAAAACTCACAGGAACACCATGGGCAAAATATCTGGGAGAAAAACACCTTCCAGGGTATATTTATTGTGGACCCGGGACCAGACTCGATATCAGACGATGATCAAAACCATCCCAAACCCAGTGAATATCCAATAAACGCCATTGATAAGGCATGTCATGCTCATGATGTTGCTTATAAAAGCAGCAATCTGCAACACAGACATATCGCAGATGTGAAATTGATTCATGCGTTGAATTCTATCACTGATAAATCCTTCAAAGAAAAGTTGGCTTCATGGTTGATAAAATCGGCGATGAAAAGTAAATTGATGTTGGGTGCTGGTAATTAATAACATCATGGAATCTATTTATTATTCCCCAAGAGGATACTGGAGGGGTAAAGCAGCAATCGGTAAACTCGCTAGCGCCGCAAAGGTGAAAAATACCACTGCAGCGGATTGGTTATCCAAACAGGCGATATGGCAAATTTATCTACTACCGTCTAAACAAATTAACATTTCGCATTTTGTTGTTAGCGTCCCTAATGAGGTTCATCAAGGTGATATATTATTTCTTCCGCATGATGGTGTTTACAAGTACACGCTAACCGTAGTTGATGTTGCAGTAGATACAAACAAGCAGAACCTCTAAAGAGAAAATCATCAACTGAAGTGGCTTCTGCGTTTGAAAGGATTTATCGTAGGGGTCGTCTGCTTTGGCCAAATCTATTACAAGTTGATCCTGGAAAGGAATTTTAGGGTGCAGTGTTATCAACAATGAAGCATCATAATGTCACCATCAGACGAGGACATACCGCATTACATCACGAATTGCTGAACGATTTAATCGGACACTTGCTGAGCGGTTATTTGGATATCAATACAGGAAGGAATTTATTCAGGATAAAAGATCCCGTAAATGGGTCAATAGATTACCGGGTGTAATTACCGCGCTAAATTATGAGATAACTCGAACAATCAACATGAAACCTAACAACGCGATTAAAAAAAGTATATACCCATAAAACCACAAAATGTTTTTTCAAAAACAGCGTATACTCGGCAATTTCACTGTTAGGTATTTATTTGAGCCAGGAGAGCTTGAAGGCGGTAAAAAAGAGCTACTCATCCTATTTGGAGTATCACATAAAATATCTATCATAACACGATCCACGAGTAGACCGCCAATCTAAAGATTGGATTCAACTGCTCATCAGCGAGGATTTACTCGTGAACAACTACAAGTGATACCTGAGGATACTCAATTACCGCCGCGTGGTCTTAACTAGCACCTCTGCGTCTGTTACACTCAAGACAAGTCAGCATCACATTATGTCTGGTATGACCAAGGCTGCTATTTTTTCTGTCTGCGGTAAATTGTCTAGGATCCTTATCCGACCAACACCAATGCATTGTACAATTACAACTCGCGCAGTGATTATTCTGTTGTTGTTTCAGTGTAATTATAAATTCAGCAACAATATCAAATTCTCATTTTTTTTTATCCTGTTGTTTCTAACCAGAGAGTTTTTCTGATTATGTCATGGTTGACAATATCACTGATTGTTGTGTCATTATAATCTTAAACAACTCTTCGAAGTTGATTTATTCTTCGTACTCTGGACTGTGCAAGATAAACTAACTTCGACCACTCGATGCGATTATCTATCATCCAAACAATTGTATCGGATATAGTCAACCCCAGCGAGGAATGTATCGTCGCTGCGTATCCTAGCTTTCATGGGAATTTATCAGCACGCAATGCATCTTCGACCACATTGATATCAACCAACACAATATCATTCAACACTAGAATCTGCTTTTCACTTTGTCCTGGAATATCAACTTCGATATTTTGTCTTCGTGTATCCTTGGGTCTATAACACAATGGCACTGGAAGTGTTACAAATTTCTCTTTATGCGCGCTAAATAACTTCATCTGAAGTATGTCTCTGACTATCTTTCTTCTTGCCACTATCAAATCGTTTTGTCTCCACGCTTCCCAGAAATCATTTAATGGGGTTGCTCAATTTATTTAACGCGCTATTTCACATTGGATTCTATCCGGTTGTAATCTGATTAGTTTCTTGAACTCGCGTAATTCATTATCAAGTGATCTATGATGAGTACTAATTTATTCATAATAGTCTACAAAATTCTTCAACCAATTATGCGGGGATAAACCGACAAATGGTGGTGGTTGACCATGATCGCCACACATTATCACTTTTGTATTCGCTAGTAATAACCAATCGAGAAACTTTTGTAATACATGTAACGACACTGTGCATATCTCATCCCAAATAATAATTTCATGAATATATTTCTCGCCCATTCGATCAGGGGTCCATTTGTCACCTCTCCATCGAAAATAAACTGTGATAAGTGCAAGCATTGATTCCTCGCTGTTTCATCTCTCTTGAAAGTCTGTGTGTTGGTGTTAGCACATCATGTTTGATTTCCCTCGAAATAATTCAATCGCACGAGTCGTATTCACTGACCCACCACGGCCGTTTAAGTAACTAGTTTTATATCTACATATTGGACCGGATATCGAAGGTGCATTATATATTTCTGATATTTGATTATTTTTCAAGTAATTGTTTTCAATTGTAACATCTGCTGGTTTGGAGTAATCACGCAGTATTTCCTTTATAATTCTCCATGATCCCCAACTCTCGTCTGAATTAGTGAATTCAGCCACTGCTTCTTTATGTTTTATATCTATATAAAATGAATCAGTGGCGATTCTAACCGCGTTGTCAGGAAATCTATTTATCATCGAAATGTAAATTAGTAGAAGCATAAGCCAGCATAGATGCCCTTAAGTGCGTATACTAAAGATTATATCCATCCTTTTAAGTAACAATTGTACCGAATTTTGTTCCATCGGACAAGAAAGCGTCTTTACGATTGATATGTATACCTCTAGATGCTGCATCTGCAACTATAAAATCGTATTCAACATCATCTATAATTAATCGCGAAGAATATCGTTTGTTGTATTTTTTCCACCTTGGATGAATTTACAAATTATTCTTCTACCGAGATCTTTTGCTTGTTTATTTCTAGCTTCAAAGATCTGCTTGGACCACCTAACTTTATATTCTTCGTCGAGATTAGGAAATTGTTTTTTGTTTTTGCTGATAATACTACCTATACTATCGGGTTGTGGTAACCAGACTTCAATTTGTTTCCGATATGATATAATTGCTTCACTGACAATCAGCAACATCAGCATTTTAGAATCAATCATATACCGTAATAACACTATTGGCTTCCAGTGTTTTTCAGAGATGTGTCTACCAAACCAAACATAACAACAGTCCTTTAGCCAATTCAAATGATTCCACACGAGCGAATCCGGTTAAATCAAAATCAGGCAGTCGTCCATTAATCGCAACACGGGTCATTTCGTGTGTGGGATGCCAAAATCTTTTAAAGTACTCAGAGCATTCTCCATATCCGAGAAAACTCCCCGGATAACACGCAATCATATCAACCGAAATAATACTTTTGGGGTCATATTTTGTATTCCATAATCCGCCATGGCCATATTACATGCAGCTTGACTTGATATCTGAGAGAAATTCTGCGTGTGTTGATTTCCATAGATTTCTATTTCTCGTGAAATGAGCTGCAACTGACGGAATTGTAAAACAGTTTGTTAGTATTTGTTCGTCGTGCTCCGTTGAAAAACCACTAGCTAGTTTTTTCATCTCGTTGTGGAGGGCTTCAGTACGGTATATTTCGCCGTTGGGTTTTACAAATTAATTGAATTTACCTTCTTCATCTTCAAAACTGGAGTAACCACACTGACACAGGATCGTTTTTACTAGACTTGTAAATAAAATCAAATAATTTCTCCTCAGAGAATTCGTCTCCCCCAGAGAACTCTGGGGAGAATTCCACGGGTAGATATTTTATGGTTATATCCCTCGGAAATATTGTTACCGTGGATGTCCACGCGTGTGCATTATGGTCAATAATTTTGATTGGAGATCCTCTCAATTTGTATTTCAGTTCATATAAGATCTCGCCTGTTACTGTCGCTACGGTTATTGGAAATGTTAGTATCCGTTCTAGTTCAGCGACATTTTGAATTGTTGCTCCGCTCTCCTTCACTGTTAATCCCCATTCGTTTTTTTTGTTGCGTCTTAGATCCGTCAATTTATTACCACGCAACGTATTTGTAAAATGCTCTATTATTCGCTCTGCTACACAATTCAACGACGAATATTTCATGGGTTTTACGTTTTCAATACTCGGTTTATCAATTATCGGATAGATTCCATAAACAACCGCGGTTACAGGATAGGATCTCTCGTAATATGGTTTGTCAATTCCAGTCAGAATTTCTGGTTTGGAATCCTGACTCACAGTGACGGTTCTTTTATCTTTCAAGATTGTTTCAAAGTTGTCGAGTATAATCCAATTTCCCGTTTCTGTGCGGAAAATGAATTTCACTCTAAAAAAATACTTTTTCTGGTCAAGATGTGAGATTATCACTGCTGCTCTTTCGTCCTTCATGGTAGCATCAACACTACCATCAATTCGAAATGTTGACCAACAGTGAGATGCTCCATCGCCCTTGAATTCATTAAATTCATCACGGATTCTACCTATCATGCTTCTATCACTTATTAGACCCTTTGGTACATCAGTGGAGACTCCATTGAGATTGAATTTAGCATTTTTCCAAGGCGTAATTTTTGATAATCTCTCGATCTCCTCCATATTATAATTAAAACAAGTATTGAAATGAAGAATTTATTATATAATGAATCATTGCAAATGGCTTATGATTGGATCAGTAACCGCTTGTAATAAATCATGCAGAAATGACATTTACAAAGCGTACGACGGAGAGTTTTGGGCCGTTACCTTGCATACGATGTGGGGTAGGTGGGCGGGGTAAGTCGCAGTTGTGTCTCAATTGTGGTGGTAAGCGATACAGAGAGCTTATGCGCTATTATGATACACGAATTAAAAACTCCGTCAAAGATTCCATCAAAGATTCCGACTCTGACTCCATCCTGACTCTGTCAGGGATAAAATCATAAGAACACCTCAAGACTACTTTGATAGATTCTCAAGTAATAAGTAAACCAAATAATTAATTAGACAAATAATATTATAGTATATAAATGAACCAAGAATTTCAACCACTTCCCGTGATCATCGATTATGAAGCATCTCGTTATGGTATTGTCAGACACCGCAGACTGAAGAAACCATTAGGATTTGATAATTGTCTTGGATATCTTATGTTTGATGCTGGAGGGAAAAATATCTCAACCATCGGATAATATATGAATGTTACAATGGATTGATCAAAGATGGTTTTGTAGTTGATCATATTGATGGATGTCCCCAAAATGAGAAATTAGATAATCTACGAGCTATAACACAAAGTGAAAAGGCCAAACGAGGAGGGACTGGAAATCACTCGAAAAATGCGAAACCTATAAAATCAAAAAATATTCATACAGGCAAAGAAAGAGTATTAAATCAATGACTGAAGCCGGTAGGTATTTTGATATTTGCGAACCTTCGGTACAAAAAGTAGAAGAACGAATATATCAATCTGGTTTTTCTAAAAAATTAAAATCAGCATTCAGTTCGTATATACCTGAATTATTATATGTAGCATTAAGGGAAATAATTCGTGTGGGCTTGTGTATACGGTTTATGAAACAGAGATAACAGAGTTACGGATAACTCGTGTGGGGTTGTTATATTTTTTGAAACAGATAACTGTCACCGGATCTCAATGGGATTTTTTGATGACTCATGGTTTGACTGAATGGCTTTTTTGTGTTGGTTTATACACCATTCGTTAAACCCTTCACGTGATACACTTATATTATATTTAAAATTATAGACTTGTAGATTACGAACACTAGTGTATTCCATACACGGTTGGGATCTCGTCCTTGGTCCCAGCGTTCGAATCTCGTGGCAGGCATTATTGTCGACGGTACCGTTCTTGATGGTTTTTCTATATATAATTGGGGTTTTAAGCCTTTCGAAATTCAAACCGTGAAACCATCATATGTCACACATCGTCAAACGGTGTGAATATGTTTTTGCATTCAACCCGGGGTGATTTTGTTGGGGGTATGGTGGTTTCAGTTTGAATGTAGAACAGCCCCTTATGTGTATGTGCCGTCCTATATCATGATTGTAAATACCATATATCATATATCATTGTAAATATGTAAATATGTAAATACTTGTAAATATGTAAATACTTTTAGATATGTATATATGTAAATTATATATACCTATATACGTATATGTAAATGTGAAGTCCATTCACTAAGCATACCTTCTTGGCGTTCTAACCCGTTATTTGATGAGTTAGATCCTCTTTCGGAAACTATGTTTCGTGGTACCTCTGGGCCTCTCAGATGTGAATAACACCTGAGTGGTTCCAAATGGAGATGTGTTGTCTTATATATATATATATATATATATATATATATATATATATATATATATATATATATATATATATATATATATATATATATATATATATATATAACCTCTGTGTCTCTCAGATGTGAATAACACCTGAGAGGTTCCAAATGGGGTTTTTCATGTATATCTCCAGGTGCAATAAGATGTGAATAACACCTTAGAGCGAATGGAGTTCATATTGTACTAAAACGGGTCAAAATTGACCCCTGTTTTTTTTAATTAGATATATAAAATATATTAGATATATAATATATCATATAATGAATTTCGAAAATACGAATGGCATTATAAGTGAGATTTCAAATTTGAAAAATCAAGGAATACAATTGTTAGATAAATTAGATTGTAATCAGATTCTCTCTGAATTTCATGATCTTGATGATTATATATGTCCTTGCCAAACATTATGGGTTTATCAAACGAATTCAGAGCACGGTAAATGAATCACTCGCATTTTGTAACGACATCAACAAATTTATCCCGCTATTCACTGCGGTCGAAAAAGTCAGAGGTGAATTGGAAAAACAATATGAAATCAAACGCACAATAAACTCGAAAATCAAAACAATAAGAGAAATTCATCAGACAGAGTGAAAATCACTTCCCCGTTTCGGTTGCCTCAACACAGTGAAAAATCTCTCCATGGATTAATTGACACTCTAAACACAAACATGTACAATACCCATACCTGTTTGCAAGTATGAGTAATCCACAATTCTATAGATCCAGTGATTAAATCACCGAGATAAATAATTCTATAGACAGGTATGCTTACTCACGCAGAACAGAATCTCTATAATACCTTTCCATGTTGTGTATTTTTTGGCATGGCGATTTAAGTAATGAATTTCGGGTGGGTGGGAATCCACGGATTTTATTTCATTTGTTAATTGCTGAAATATTTTACTTTTTTAATTGATTTTTGGTCGTTTTTGTGGTGTATTTGGCTAATTCTTCGACAAGATTTCATTAAAATTGAGGGTAAAAACCCCAGGAATTCATTTAGAGATAATCGATTTTGATGAAATTTCTATCCTTGTGAGGCAAATTATGTGGTGTCTTTCATCGTGATCGTCGAATTGTCGATGCTTTTTTCATTGATTTTGTACTTTTTGTGGCTAATCCGTCGACATAATGTCATGAAAATCGATGTTCTCTAAATGAATTCCTGGGGTTTTCACCCTCGATTTTTATGAATAAAGTGAAACGTGTAGCTATCTGCTGATTCGCGCTTACAATTTAGATCGTATATTATTTTATAATGGTATGTGAAGCTCTAACAAATATATTAGCACGCGAGAGATTAACTGCGATTAAGAGATTTATTCTGGCTCGTGATTCCGTTCGAAACAAGTTAAGAGTTATTCAAACCCGTTACTACAGCAACCGGGAAAGTCGTATCGACCACTGAAAAAGTCGAATGGGGAGATATTCCTGAGGAACGAGGGAAAAAACCGGCCCTTCTTCCTGTACTTGAAAAAATAGCAAAAGGATCCTAGCAAACAAAGGAATCTTTAAAAACACTTCCTGGTGATATAATAGCCGCTGTACAACTTCAGAAACAACGTCAACGACTTGAACAAGAACGACTCGAAGAACAACTTGAAGAAGAAGAACGTGAACGACTTGAACAGGAAGAAGAGGGTGATATTATTTAAGAAGAAGAAGATGATGATATTGAACAGGAAGAAGAGGAAGATGAACAACCACAAGAAAAAGGGGGTAAAAGAGTTGCATTCAATAATAAAATCCTTCCAGGTAAATTAGATGAAATAAGAGATATGAGATTAAATACTATTGAAGAATTAGCTGATTTCGTCGTTAATAGTTTTCATCACAGAAGAGAGTATATCCACGATGATTATAATCTCCCTGATAAAAAAAAAAAATCATGGTATAATGGATTATATCGTGTGTATACAAAAGTAGGTAAGGTATCATTTAATGATAAAACAGATAAGAATTTTATGGAAGCTGAATCATCTACAGAGAAAAGATCGGATCCTGCATTTCTTAGATTACCAGAGCAATAAAAACTTTTTGATACAGAAAAATCCTCTTTGCAGAGTGCAACTGGTAAAACCACCGGTAATGGATATCGTGGCAGTGGTCTTGTTCGTTGTCCTAATAATATTCTCGGGGACATATCACGATTAGATATTCTCGTAGGTGGGAGACGAGCTGGAAATAACTCACCGGAAATAATTAATTAGGCTGCTGATATTTGCAGACGACTATTTGAGGGTGGTATCATGGATATTGGTGGATACCGAGAGTTTATTGATGAGCTAGCGGACGGTTATCACAGTGACTAATTGTCATTGGTGACTTTGTCGCTAATGACTTCGTCGAAAATTCTTCCAATTTCGCGATTAGATAAATAGCATTTAAATAAGATGATCATACACTATAACCACAATAAACCAATCATGACTTACGTATTAAACTCACGATTGCCAGTTTATAGAGCGTACTACGGAGATGGTGTCGGCAATACCATTCCAGGGTTATTTGCAAGAATGGCTCCAAAAATAGCACCAATCGCAAAACAATGGGACCACTACCATCTACGGAAAGTACGCCTGCAAGTATTAGCAAAATAATAAATAACGCAGTGGATAAAAAAATATCATCGCTGAACAACGAGGGATTTGACACTCAGGGAAATATTACTGCAAATATGATAGCGGGAAGTGGTTTGAAATCGCGAGCGAGATCGCGATTTAGATAAAGAAATATATAATAATATGTTCAAATCGGCTCCTGACCCAGCGTTTGATATGGACGCCCCAGTACCCAAGAATGATTCTGTACGCGATTATCAATTCAATTCCTATAATGCAGTACAACCGGATCTTTGATCAAGAATCGAACTTCAAGTCCATGATACCAGCAAATACTTTCTACCCGCTGAAGCATTTATCGAAGTAGAAGGAGAAATCGTAACAAATGTTTCAGCTGATACACCATATGCAGATGACCCAAATATCCGAGTTGGCTTTGTCAATAATGGTATCATTGCGCTATTCGAAAGTGCTAGATATATGATTGATGGAAGAGAAATTGAATATACAGAGCGTGAGGTTGATGATGCCACAACAATAGTAGGGTTGGCAAGATATTCTGATGATTATACAAGATCGGTAGGTCCATCTATGATGTTCTCCAAGGACATTACTAATCACGCTGAACACGTTCAGTATACTAAATTGCTGACATCAAGAACTACTGCATCTGATCCACAACCTGATTCTCTTGAACATCAAGCCAGACCAACTGATGCCTTTGATGATTTAAAAGTACTAATCCTAATTACAACATAGGGTTTGCAACACGCGTATCAATGTTGCAAGGAAAGCGTCGACAATTTTCATGCGCGATTCCACTGCATCATATTTTCGTATTTTGCAGAAATGTTAGAAAAGTTATCTATGGAGCGAAGCATACAGTAGTACTCGTGCGAAAGGGTAGTGATAATGATGCAATCTGGCTTGAGGCTGGTGTTGCTGCTGGTAAAGTCATTATATCAAAACTATCATTGTGGATGCCAGTAATGACTCCATCAATCACCATGGAAGAAAGATTACTATCATTCATGGATCATGGAGGAAAATCACTGCTAAATTGGCAAACAACAACAACGGATACCATGGATTCTAATATTGATGGTACACTTACATGGCACCTGGCATCAAAACAAGGCATTGGTGCGCCACGTCATATATTTATTGCGTTACAGGATAAACGCAATTAAACTCTCAGGAACTGAGTCTTATGATATTTGATCAAATAGGTGTTATTGAAGTATCATTGAGAATAAACTGCCAACAGGAACCATCCGAGGATATACTACTTGATTACGGAACCAACCAAATTGCACGCGCGCATCATAGTTTGTTGACATTTATGGGACGCGATAATAACGAAGATACTGGTCTGCAAATATCACAATTTGATTTGAAAAATCGATATCCCATCTATTACTTCTCGCTGGAACATCTTGATTTAACCAAACAATCCGGAATTGACATACACTTCAGAGCTCGTGTAACTCGTCCGGCTGCAGGTGGTGTTGTCACTATCCCGAATTACAGAGCAGTTGCTGTCATTCTTAGTGACAAATCAATGCTACTTAAAGGTGTTGATGGACGAATGAGAGTAGTTCATGCACGAGGAGAAACTATGTTGTTGACAGTTATATCAATCTGTTATTAATAAAATGTCGTACATTCATGTTAGTGTTACGTTAACTCCTGGTCAAATTAAAAAATTGCAATCGGAATCAGCTAAAAAAATGTGGAACCACAATATCGCTGGAGCACAATCAGATGTCTGGTGGTCAAAATAAATTGTCATTGAAACTCGTTAGATAAAACACTTCAATTATGCCATCAAAGATAAAAAAGGTGTTCAGATCACTCTCTCTGCAGCTGCGATCAAAAACATGATAATATCAGGTGGTATATTTCCACTTTTCGCTGCTTTACCAGCGTTGATTGCGGACGCGTCCCCAGCGATAGCAAAAGCTGCCCCGCTAGGAGCCGTTGGTACAGCGGCAGGGATGGCACTAAAGAAAGCTACCGGACAGGGATACAAAAAAAAAAAAAAAGAAACGATTAGGAAAGGGTCTAAGACTACCAGGAACTCCGTATTCATGGTACAGCGGAAAGGGCCTGAGACTAGGAACAGTTTACTAACAAAGTTTCCCATGTCAAATTTTGATTTACTCGATGCTGCTAAAAAACTAGCGATAAAAGACTTTAGAGGTGTCTATATGAGAGATCAGTTACCAAAACAACCAAACAATACTGAAACCGATATCATTAATCTCGATAACAGCACCGGACCTGGAACCTAATGGTTTTGCATACGCGATTGATCCGCGTGTGATCATCTATTTCGATTCATATGGGATAGCACCGCCTAAAGAATTTATGCGTTATATAAACCGCTTAAAAATTCCTATCTGGTATTCCACGCTACCAACACAGAAAATGAATGACCCACCAATATGCACATAGAAGTATTAAATATCCTCAACGCTATTTCATCATCGGGAAAACCACCACATAAAACCGTACACGAGTATACGAGTAATCGGTTGTTAGAGAGAAATTATATAAAATAACATGATTGATATTAGGGGGAGATCTTTATCAAGCCTGAAAAAACCCACCGCGGAAATATCTGCAACCGGTGATGTAAAAAAATAATCGACGATGAAATATCCGAGATGATAAACCTCGCAAGTGTTGATCCCAATGAAATAGTTGTATTTCAAGATTGTCAGGGTAAATTGAAAACTAGTAATGTTTCCCTTGATGTTATTTTAGTTAAACAACGCGACGCAGTAGAAGATACTATCGCGTTGTTTTCCAAGGAGGGTAAACTCTGACCAGGTGTACTTCCTTCGACTTTCACAGATAAATTAACATCACTCAGTGATAATTATATATCATCTGCAGAATCATTAAAAACTCTCGATGAGAAATATGACGTTCAAGTAAATCAATTTGCGGGTTTACAAAAATCCGTCACTGAGGTTCAACTCCCAGTTGATAATTTCTTTGGGGTTCCACCAGTGACCACACCGAAACTCACAGGGATAAAAACAGCTATCTTAGAATTATCAACACTATAATCTATGTATGAGGATCATGTTGAGAAGTTTTCAATTTTTCGTAAAAATCTTATTAAAGAATTCTTTGGAACCTCATTAGATAAACTCGACATAAAACTCAAAGATGTAAAAAAAAATCCATCGAAGAGATCAAAAAGATCAACGATATAATCAAAGATGATTTACCGAGGATGATAGAAACACTTGAAAAAACAAAGATTCCTCATGAGTAAACCAACAACGTAGTGTACACGATTCAACACGGATCATTTACGTGGACACCACAAAATAACATATTAAATATCACCTCGACCGTCAAAGGAATTTATAACTTAACACTAGTGTCGCCGACTCAATTTAATATTTCATCGAGTTCATCTGGGGTCAACAATATGATATCAACGATCATCGACAAGGGAACAATTGAACAATTCACAATAATATCCACTGATAATAATTTGTCTACGGTTTCAGTAACATGGTATGTGGAATTCGTAGCGGATTTAAGTAAACATCTTAATTGAAAACGCCAGCGTTTTTATTCTAGCAATTTTAAATCTATTGTAATAAATAAAATGTCCTCATTGGCAACGTCACAGCAATATCGCTATGATCAGGTCAGAGAATTTCAAACTAAAACTCAAAACACTCACTGAGGAGTATCAAGTAAAAATAAAAAAATAGCGACGAAGAATTACCGCAGTTGATGTTACCGTGTACTCGGTATCAGGTGTAATCACCGGAGCCGGAATTATACTCTCTTCAGTGACAATGATTGCCCCGATAGCTGTTCCAATTTGTATATCCGCGGCGACAACAATCGTTGGAATAATTTCAATAATAACAAAAAATAATATCATCATGTAGCCAGCGCAAACTACAAGACTAAGTAGTTAAGTTCCATGTTGTGTCAACCGCGTACTCGCAATTATTCTCAATATCATCCTCCCTCGATGACACATTAATATCCGATAGTGAGTTTTCAGCGATGGTACGTGTTTATGATTCCGCGATGTCAAAATTAGAAAAACAACACGAATATAATAACGATGGCAACATCGCAAGAACTACTTCAACGAATAGCGGAAAACACAACCTCGGTGAAAAACAGCATGATCTCAATAACCTCAACCAATCGTGAATTCAGTGTGAATTTCCATTCTGCGATTCCGGTGAAGGAGATAGCACTAGCAAAATTACGAGCATACCATAGTTGGCCTAATATTAGATCACCACCATTCGGTGGTCAGCAACCGAATCCCTGGTGTTTGCGAGTAAAAATAAACAAGACGGAACTTCTGACTGGAACGTTGTTTCCTTACCAGCTGGGTCTTACCAAATTGGACAAATTAATAATGAATTACAACGCAAAATAAAATCCATTACTGGAAAAGAATCGAAAATCGCTATAACAGTTCATGAACCAACACATTCATCCGCGATTGAGATAAACTCACCCGGGTATATCGTAGATATCTATCAGAGTTCTATAAGAAACGTGCTAGGATGGCTGAAATACCACATCGGACATCTTATCAAATACCAGAACCTAAAAAATCTGATTATAATTCTGATAAGAAATCATATCATAATGCAATGATATCATACGATACAAATTTTCGAGTTTTAGATTTTTTTAGTGGGCGGATAGAAGAACCAAGCGGTGGATAGTTTCAACTAATTCAAAGTAAAATTAATGAACACTTTATAAAAATAACTAATGAATTTGAAATATAGAGAAATATATTGCGAGAAAAACTTTCCAAAGAATCCCCGCGAGATGAGATCATGAAATACACAGAAATATGTAGTCAAATTATCACTGACATGGATGTATTTAATTTATGGATTATTCAAACGGTCTTAAATGCTGTTAATCTTAAATCAAGAACAGAATTTGCAAAAATATATAATATACGCGTAGAGAATATTTTAGCATTTAAACTCCCCAGGTATAATGTAGACCAATTAAAATAATCAAAAAACGATCTCCTCGATGAATACTTTCCACAAATACTCGCCGCATGGAAAAAAAATGCCACAACAAACAACTATCCTCAAACATAATAATGACCCAGATGGTAGTGGTAGGCATATTGCTCCTCAAAACGTCAATATATCCTCGGTGATTGCAATAAATCTAGTATGTGATGCTATCGAAGGAAGTTACCAAATAAATCTCGAAAGATCAAATCAAGCCCAGCAGGGATATATTTTATATTCATTTGCACCAACAGCTCCTCCAGGATTTCTAATAATTGAGGATCCAACTAATCTAGTCTATATGCGATGCCATAATAATTCATTAACGAGAATTAATTTCAAACTCACTGACCAGTCAAAAATTTGATTGATTTACGAGGTGAGGTTTTACAAATTAGCCTGTTTGTGAAATCCTAAGACTTTCATCGTAAAGGATTTTCAATTCGTCTCCGCAGCATAATTGGCGCTGGGTCTGTAGCGTAAAATCCTCAAGGATTTCTCTTGTTTTTGTCTGCTTGAAATGGTTTCGGTTTGTCTGAAATAGTTTCGGTCTGTTCGCCCTCTATGCTGCTCATTTGTATAATATGAATTGGAATTCTTACCTTAATTCTTAGTTAAGAATGACGTAGTGTTAATTTATGTTGTAAAAACACTATTCTGAGTTATGAGTAGGAAGTGTTACGTAAATTCTTGAACTTATCATCTTGTTTGAATAATGATTATGTTCTAAGAATTTAATGTATTACATTAGTAAATGATTACAAGAATACATATGAATTCACCAAATTTTGATTTCATAGATAATTTAGCGACAGTGTATACGATTTATGTGCTGTGGAAAATAAGGCAGAGTCATAATTCAACGCCTCGCTGTGTAGTATGTTAATGTATTAGGTCAAGGCAAAACGAATTAACAATTTGTTTAACTACATTCATTTGAGGACATGTGTAGTCAATTACCAGTCGTAAAGTTGTTATCACTGATAGAAATATCTGATTGTTCGAACCAGGAATAATGGAAAGTCTCTAAACGTTTTGGAAGTTCGTGAAGTTACGTGAATAGCGACGTACACGTTGGAAAAAGAATTGAGAGTTGGAAATTGCAGTGAACGCATGATACAGTGGACAAGTCCGGAATCAAGCGGAAACATCCACGAGTGCAGAGTATCTAGACATTGGACGAGACAGGGTCTTCTAGAACAACATTGAATCGAACAGTGTCGGGATAGAAAATAGCAGGCTATGAAAATCGAACAAGTCATTGATTTCGATTGTACCACTCGATGCAATGATGATTTAGAACTATCAGTAATAGAACGGCTAATTTGTTTAAATCTATTTCAAATCTTATTGTAATTCGGTGAAAGTTGTATTTCTAAACCGCGTGTATTCCTAATGAAAGGAAGTTTCATAATTGTGTATGTATTTGATTAAATTGTGTATTGTTTATTTATCTTTACCGGGGCTCGTAATTGTTTGTTCAATACACCTGCTCAGTTTACCATATCTATTCTCATACTCGAACAGGGCAATTATATCGAGGGCGGTCATCTCTTAGATAACGAGTACCAAAAGGGAGTGGGTTATAGTTATTATTATTATATGTTGTACAATACCCCTTGACAAGTGGGAGTTAACACTTACCCATTGACAGGTGGGGCTTGTACAACACTATGCGAATAACGCTCATAACCCGCGAGTAACCTGACAAAGACGAAAAAAAAAACCCTGCTTACTATTGTATTAGGTACATCTACTTACATATATGTGACTGACGAGTTCTTTTCTGGGACGCTGGCATCATTTTCCTGAGAGCCAATGCTAGTTTCATCATCCGAAAAGACGTTATCTTCAGGAACGCTCGGTTCTGTCAAAGAATTACAGCTCTTGTCCGTCTGCTGTGATGTTGCCAGTGTTGACTTGCGTATCTGTCATACACGCTTTGTCGTCCATCTGCTTTGATGCAGACAGAGTGATGACTGGCGTATCTGTCGTCAAGCGACACTCCTTGCACAGAAAGTGTAAATTATCAGTTGTTTCTCTACCAGCGTCGATATTGCTCTCTACTTACTCCTGAAAGACATACGTTATTTGACATGATTATTTACGGCTTATTACTGTTCACAAAATGAATGAAAATTGTTTTTAATTCTTATTTATATTATTTTGCATTAATTATTTCACTATCATTCCTAATAATAACACATAATGTAATGCATTTAGAGCAAATACAATTTAAAGAGAGAAATAACAAATATGAAGAAATATATACTTTAAAATTATCACCTGAATTACATAATCTGCGTTGCTATTTGGAACAAGAATCAAAGCTCATCGCCTGTTGAAAGGTATGCAATCGTTTTTTTTTTTTGGGGGGGGAGGGGGCATCAGTGAGATGCTCCCCCCCCTCCATTTTCCCGCCAAAGTAAAAGCTGTTTTAAAAGTGTATGTTGCCCCCAAATCTGCGTTTTTAATTTTTATAAAGGGAATTTTTATTAAAAATTTAGTTTAAAACCAAGATTTTTGACGGGGAATTTAGTCTCCAGTGTATTGTAAAGGGTTGTTCATCCGAATATGTTTTTTCTCCCATATCGGAGTTCCTTCCCTTGATATTAGGTGCTCTGTGCCAAATATCTCCCATGTCCCATGTTTGCTATGTGTTTTCTACATATCCCAGTTATCTTATCGTATGAAATTTTAGGACTTTACAAATGTCCAAGCTGCTTTTGATATATATATATATATATATATATATATATATATATATATATATATATATATATATATATATATATATATATATATATATATATATATATTATATTTATACTTATAAATTTTGATGAGAAAGCGGTGCATTACGGGATTTGTAAGAAGAAGAAAAACCCCACCCTAATGTTTCATGCGCGTGGTCATGGTGTGTCGTTTTCTTGATAGATATAATATATAAATTAAAGGTTAGTCCAAAGGAGTCAGTATGGGTCACTCTTTGTCGTTTTTGCCCATTGTTTGAACTCGATACACAGTTAGCATTAATTTTAAGAATGCTGAAGAAAAGTGTGCCTCCCCCTATGTTTATAAGAATGACTGTTTGATAAATGCCGCTCTAATTGCCACGTCTGATTAGCACAGTCTGTTTTATACATTAATCAGAACGCGCTTAATTTGATTAATCTCACACAATATTGATCACGTGATCAAGTGTGTGAAAAAACTAAGTAGCATGACCATATTGTAACCAGCGATTGTATAAACACTGGGTGCAAATTTTCTACGCTTTTTTTTTTACATAACATATGGTTAATAAATTGTGTCATTACGCCTCTTTGTTGTTTATCAATTTTATGTAAGAATCACAATTTGTCAATGGCTATACAAATAGAGTTAACTGATTTAAGCTGTGGACAATATAGGACTTCATTTCAGAATAAAATGGGGACGTCAATTATCAGCTCATTAGCAGCTAGAACAGCTGTGAAATACGACTTATTAAATTATACATATATTAGTTTACCATAAGTCACCGGCTAGGGCGAAAGGTCTCAACAGATCAACGGCCATCCAAGTGTCCAGGACCAGGGCGCACCAAATGTACTAATGGATTGAGGCTGTGGCCGACCAGCTATGGTTCGAAATAGCAGACAAGGTAGATCTCTTCAAACATGGTTGGCCATCTGCCTAGAAGAGGGAAACTCTAGTATAAAACCTACGGCCTGCGGACCTCGCTGTCACCTTCCTGGTTTGCTGGGCCATGTTAGATGAACCCCAGCTTTACAGGATGCGGCTAGTTTGCTCAGACTGCACTCCATCTAAAAGTTCCATTGCGTAGGCATAAAGGAACTGTATACTCTCTACTGCAGGTGAAAGATGTCACTGGAATCCACAGTCCCAATTCTGCATGTAGGCGACTCAGGCCTTTGGCCGTCTTGTGTTGATTCGGACACGACAATATCACCCATCAGCAGCCTGAGTAACCAAGCAGGCTTATCTAGGGACAGCACTACATGCTCCATTCTCCGCATGGAGAGGGGCTTAGAAAAGGTCGCCTAACCAAAGCTCGTTTCTTTACCCCCCCCCCCCCCTTTACCTTCCGCAGCCAACGGGCATCTTCCAACGCGATCGAAACAAAACAGAAAACACAAGGCATACCCCACCTGTCTCATCGTGAGAAATGACTAAAACTGGCTTGTTGGAACATGAGAACATTACTAGACTCAACCGACATCAACTGACCAGAAAAGAGATCAGCGTATCAAGCCCAGTTCCCTCCAGTGCAGGCTTCGGATACATAATACAGCATGAATGGTGGACAAAGCTTGTAGAAAGAGCACAGCTGTACGCTGACACTAGTGTCACGAAGCAGGGGTTCTATGAAGCATTAAACGCAGTGTATGGTCCTTCCTTCCAAATACAGAGCCCACTATGGAGTGCAGATGGCCAAGAGCTACTCACTGACATGGCATCTATCCCGAACCTCCTGCCAGAGCACTTCCTACCCTCTTCGGCACTAGCCGTACGATTCAGGAGGCAGTTATTGATCGCATCGCAAAACAGCTACCAAAGATGTAACTCGTTGAGGCACCAACACTGCAAGAGATTGGAAAATCCATAGAACAACCGAAGACGGGAAAGGCTGCAGAAAAAGACTATATCCCACCAGAAATATGGAAGAGTGGAGTCTCAGCAATTACACACCAAACTTCACGAGTTCTTCGTTTGCTGCTGGGAGCAAAGGAAACTTCCCCAAGACCTCCGAGATGCAGTCATCATCACCTTGTACAAAAACAAAGGGGAAAAGTCAGACTGCTCAATCTACCGATTGATAACTCTGCTCTCCATTGCAGGCAAAATCCTTCCTAGAGTGTTACGAAATAGACTGGTGCCCACCATTGCAGAAGAACATGCTCCAGAGAGTCAATGTGACTTCCGAGCCAATAGGTGCAGAAATAACACGGTGTTTGTCTTGAGACAGATCCAGGAGAAATGTAGAGAAGAAAACAAAAGACTATACGTCAGACTGTGGACCTGACCCACGCATTTGACACGGTGAGCAGAACGGGACTGATGAAAAATCCTTGAAAAACTTGGCTGTTCACCAAAGTTCCTTACTATGGCCATTCAACTTCATGCAGACCAGATTGGTCAGGTGAGAAACAATAATGACCTGCCATAGACCTTCCCTATTGTAAATGGCGTGAAACAGGGCTGGGTTTTATCTCCCACACTGTTCTCAATCTTCTTCAGCATGATCATCCAAAAAGCAACAGATGACGACCTTGATGACTGTGATGGCATTTATAACCAACTTCATACTGATGACAACCTCTTTAATTTAAGGCGACTTAAGGCCCACACCAAGACAGTGGAAAAACTAATTAGAGAACTTCTCTTTGCAGACGACACCGCTCTTGTTTCCTCCACAGAAGCTGCCTTACAGCGCGTAACATACTGCTTTGCAGAAGCTTGCCAGCTCGTTGGTCTTGAGGTCAGCCGAAATAAATCTGAGGTACTTCACCAGCCTGCACCCAAGGAAGAGCACCGGACACCAAGTCTCTTCATTGTCCAGACAGAGCTGAATGTAGTCCACCAGTTCACCTACCTGGGCTGTGTAATATCCTTTGGTGCCAAGATCGACAAAGAAATAGCCAACAAACTGACCAAGGCCAACAGCGCATACGGAGTATGGTACAACGCCAGTCTCAAGAGACGTACAAAGATCAGCGTCTAAAGAGCTGTCGCACCCTCCTATATGGCACCGAATTATGGGTCACCAACAGCCGCCACCTCCACATCCTTGAACGCTTTCAATAGCGCTGCCACTGCACCATCATAATCACTTCTTCGTGAATATATTTAGAAATAGGATATTAGGGTTAAATAATATATGAATGAAATAACCACACAGTTGCATTTCCCCGAAACACTGTAAACTTTTTCGATTTCATTCATACATTCATATCATACTTCCTACATCCTTCCGTACATTTGTCTACAATTTAAAGCCATTGGTATCGGCCTTTGGTGGATGTAATTTTAACTGAAAATTATGTGTAATACACCGGTCAACAGATGTTGTCTCCCAAACTTGTGCACTTCGAAGAATGATAAAATATATTATTTGCCAAGAATTAGCGGTCTGTTCAAAGATTATTTAATCAACAGTATTGTTTGTTATTATCGTCTTGATCTTTCAGATATAATACAGTGGATGACATCCCTCACGATTCCTTGTTGTACGTTTGTTCTCATATTTGCCCCAAAGTGTAGGACGTTTGGGGCTCTCGACGGGAAAGTTAATTCACATAACAGTTTCTATTTGACATATATGTATATTAAACTGTATCCCTAAGCTTTCCATTGCCTTGTTATAAATTAGAAGAAATGCCAACTGTTAATATTTAACATCTTTACAAAAATAATTAAATATGCTAGAGTAATGGCCAATGCAATGGCTTGAGGAATATCAGTTCTAACTTCTATGATATCGCGAGTTTTAAAGTTTTGCGATCGTCGAATATGTAAATATAAACACCTACCTTCAACATATTATATACGTTTATTTGTTGTTCTTTGCTCTTTATTAAAATGCATCTAATTTCCAATTTAAATCGGATGACTGCTGAAAACGATCCATTAAAAGACGCCATGTATGGTAGGGTCCGATCGTAATGTGGGTTCTGTAGTATCGTAGTATTCGAATTTTTGGGTATTTTTTCTGCATAGCGCTACCTATCGTGTACCTATCTTATATACATTACATTACCATTATTTATCCATCCATCCATTTTAGATTACTTATTACATTATATTACATTACCATATGTTTATAGTTCAGCGTAACTAGTTAATCTTGTTTACTCAAGATTGCTGACGAGTACTTAATTTAAAAAAAAAACACCCATGATTATTACATTTAACCAATAATGGCCATACTCCATGTTCTAAAATAGAATCTAATAAAATAAAAATAAATAAATAAAATTTGAAATGGCAATCAGTGTACACATTCATTAACCAATTTGTCGTTTGATAATTTCCAATGATGTTAAGCAATAGTTAGATCACGACATTACTGTATTTATCAAGACCCAAGATATTAGATCTGTTGATCACATCATTACCATATTTATCAAGACCAAAGAGATCAGATCTATAGATCACATCATTACTGTATTTATCAATACTCAATAGATCAGATCTATAGATCACATCATTATCATATTTATCAATACCCAGTAGATCAGATCTATAGATCACATCATTACCGTATTTATCAATACTCAATCGATCAGATCTATAGATCACATCATTATCATATTTATCAATACCCAGTAGATCAGATCTATAGATCACATCATTACCATACTTATCAATACCCAATAGATCAGATCTGTAGATCACATCATTATCATATTTATCAATACCCAGTAGATCAGATCTATAGATCACATCATTACCGTATTTATCAATACTCAATAGATCAGATCTATAGATCACATCATTACCATATTTATTAAGACCAAAGAGATCAGATCTATAGATCACATCATTACCGTATTTATCAATACCCAATAGATCAGATCTATAGATCACATCATTACCGTATTTATCAAGACCAAAGAGATCAGATCTTTGGATCTGTGTTAATTAATAAAAGTCAAAATGTGAAGTATGGACAATGGCTTATTTCTGCTGCTTTTTGCAGTTGACATATGTTAATTTTAAAACTTTGTTGTACACAATTTATTACCTTCCCTAGAACACTAGGAGTTGTTTAAACAGTGGCCAATGTACTTTCATGTGGATGTTGGTGGCCCATTCTCAGTGACAATCCCAGTACTACTCTCCCCATCACATGTGGCGTCAGATGCATTTTTTAACTTCTCTCTGGCAAGTTTCTGTAGGATGGCACATGCTTTACATTTAGTACAAAATATATGTCAATTTCCCAACTTTAGGACAAGTATATACCTTCATAAAAATATGTTGTTGGTATTACCTTGACAACAGAATAATTCACCATGCATAACCTGGAATCTACATGGCATCTGTTTATTGATCGTTTCCATCACTCATCCAACTTAAATTGGAAATTAAATGTATTTTAATACAGAGCAAAGAACATCAAATATACATATATACTATGTTCAAGGTAAGTGTTTTTAGTTATGTATTTGCTGATAGCAAACTTTAAGGACCACAATACCAATATTTAATGCTAAAGAAATTGGCTAAATTTTGTTTTTTATTTCTCCTGCACAGTTCTTGATAGTATTGTTAGACTTGGATTGTTTTGCATCTCTGTTAGGACAACATCCTTATAGCAAGAGGACACTGCCTTAACATAAGGTGTCTTAACAATATGCCTCTTCCTCCAGTTACGTTTAGCAAAACATGATTTTCGGTCAAATTTGTAACCAAAGAAAGGAAAGCAAAAGAGAGACTATTCTTTTCAACACAGTACATGTATATGCTTGTGACTTGTATTAACAGTAAATGGTTTTGCTTAAAACGTAAGTCTGTCAGAGACAAATAGCGACCCTTTGCACTTGTTACTTAATTGACTGACAGTGGTAGTGTCGATGATATGTTATGATGGGCAGGATAACCAATTAGGCTATGTTACTTAGCTAACGCACACAAATCCAGTTCAAGGCAAGTAACAGAAGAAACAAACGTTCAACTTGTTATTCATCGTTAACTGACAGCATAATTTCTTTTCATATGTGAATATGTCATTAACTACTTAAGTAGCCATCTTTTCACGTGACAGGTATAATTATTGTCTATAAAAGCAAAGCTAATTATTAATTATAAAGAAATATTATCAGTCTATTATATTCACCATATATCATAAATCCATTAAAAAAGTGCACACTTGCAGACATGAAAAATTACATTGAGCAATAACATTACTGTCAAACTAACATAAAGTCTGATATAACAAAGGCTTATTAATATGAACGATCTTCAGAAGCAAATAAAAGTAACATTCCATTATCAGTAAATCTAAGGCCATTCATTATGTAGAGTGATGGTTTAGAAAACTCCAAATGAATTTCATTGGATGGCTTAGAAAACTCCAAATGAATTTCATTGGACGGTTTAGAAAACTCCAAATGAATTTAATTGGATGGCTTTGTAAACTCCAAATGAATTTCATTGGATGGCTTAGAAAACTCCAAATGAATTTCATTGGATGGCTTTCAAAACTCCAAATGAATTTTATTGGATGGCTTAGAAAACTTCAAATGAATTTCATTGGATGGCTTGAGTTCCAAGCAGATGATGTTTTGTCAGATCTGTTTACTTAAAAAGATGAATATGTTGCTGTAATGATATTTATTATGGCTGCAAGCTTAAATATCAGTGTTATGATGGCTGCAAACTCCATACCTTTTCTTTTAATATCATTCACAACTTGATTTACATATTTACTGTGAGTTCATTTATGTTTTCATAGTTTTAAAAAGTGCTAGTTTTGAGAAAATAATGATTTTGTTTGTTTATGCTATAAATTCAAAGATTTGTGAAGGCATCCTTTCCTTTATATCACTTTTTGTTAGGTCACTGTGACCTATATTTATTAACTGATATCAGCAATCTTAATTTTGTTAGGTCCATATTAACCATGATATCAGCAAACTTAAGTTTGTTTGTTTGTTTGATTAGGATTTTTTAACGTAGCTTTAACAATTTTTCAGCCATATTGCTACCGTGTCTGCATTTGTGGCAGTTTATAGTGATGCCTAGCACTGGGGAATCATGTCGCAGACATGTAGCATGATGTCCCACCCAGTAACATTATTCTTACACCAGGCCAACCAGTCCCAACACTAACCTCTTAATGCTGAGCGCCAAGCGACGCAGCTGTTAGTACCATTTTTGTAAGCCTTTGGTATGACTCAGCCGGGGATCAAACCCACGACCTCCCACTACCGGGTGGACTCTCTAACCATTAGGCCACCGGAGCAGTTATTGGTGCTGTCAGTCACTCAATTCTTGTTCTTATTTAAAAGTTCAGTCCAACTGCAGACTGCATAGACCCAGATCTACAAACACATAATGCATCAACAGATGTGGGCAAATGCAGTTTCTTGGGAGTAATTAGTAGAACAAGCAACATAGAGCCTGTTCTGCTTGTATATCAGCTGATCATGGTCTGTGTTGTTTGCAGGTGGACTTGTAAGCAAGTATATACATCGCTCCATGAAATGTAGCTCTCATTAAAGTAAACATGTAGATGAAAACATTAATGTTACAAAGCAGACTGGAGAAAGTGGTCTTTGTTGCAAGGTAGTCTTATTATAGAGGTTAAGAAAATTGGACAGAACAATTTTTGTTGCTATTGTGGAGTGGTGTTTTGAAAACCATTTGATTTCTTACTGTTTCGTTTTCAGAGAAACTTAAAAAATGATGTAGCTATGGATGAATGAAGACAATGGTAGTTCTGGCATTGTGAATTACTTGGTAAAAATTGGGCATGATGGCTGAAACAGATCCAGACCTTAATCTCTGTGTCTCAGAATATCATCAGGGAATCTTACAGAAATTACATTCCCTTCAGAAACAGGGCTGTGTGTGCGATGTGCGTCTTACAGCAGAAAATGGCAGCGTTGTGGCTCATAAGGTCATTCTTATAGCATCCAGTACAGTTCTGCAAAAGCGGCTCAGTCAAACACCCTCAGGGGCATTTGAAAACATTCACTTTGATGGGATTCCTCATCTTGTTTTGAAAAATGTGGTTGACTATATTTATACAGGAAATTTATCTGTGCCAAAAAATTCTATCCAAACTTTTCTAAACTTCTGTGAGGAGCTAGGTTTAAATGAAGCAGCGCTATTATGCCGTGAATTTATATCCAGTGACAAAGGTATTAATATAAATAATTTTTCCAGAGTTGAAATTCCCATGAAAAATTCACATAGAAAGCATTCTGAGTCAAAAAATGCTGAGGAAGCAAATGATCTCCCAAAGATGGAATATTTTGGTTTAAAACAGAATAGACGAGTTAATCGCAAACCATGTAAAAGACCACAAATTGAGGACACATTGAATCTTGAAAATATAAAGCCACTTACAGCAAAAATTCCTAAAGTTTTATTACCCAGGAAAGCTTCAAGAGTTTCATCTAACAATTCCAGGACTCTTAGAAGTTCCTCACTTAAATCTACCAGACAGACCTTGAAGCCAAAAACCAAACCAAACAGCACAAGTAAGATTTCCACAAAAGAGCGAGCAACAGAAATTAAAACCTTGAATGGAAAGTCTTCAGAAGTTAAGAAGGGAAGATCAGTTGGAAAGATTGGCAAAAAGAAAAATGGAGCTGAAACTAAAGACATTTCGGAATTGCACTCTAATGTGCTCCCATCTGCTGGAGATGCAGAAATCACAAAGGTTAAACTTTTATCTAAAAAAGATGATGAAGGTGACAAGACTGTAAAAAAAGAAAGAAATTCTGTATCAGACAATGAAAATGAAACTGAGCGAGATCAAGAGGACAGCACAGATCATGGAGTGCATAACAGCATTGGTACAATACAAAACAAGCATGCAAAAGTTTGCGAGACTTGTGGGGTAGATTTTCGAAATAAAAAATCATTACTGAAGCACATGAAGTCGGAGCATGAAGGTTCCCCGAAAAATAAACGTACCTCAGTCTGGCCATGTGTAGTGTGTGGTCGACCTTTGACTTCAGCAGTGAGACAAGCTTGTCATCACTTTAGCAAGCATGGCATTCCGTATGATGACAAAAAGTTTAAAATTCACAAGTGTACTTATGAGGTATGAGTTTCCGTTTTCCGTTTTTCCGCTACCACTCAAATCAAAATGAAATTCTTAATGAATGCAATGAAATGGTGAATCAGTGCAAATGAAATGCAGAATGAATGCTTTGAATCAGTGTAAATGAGATACTTAATGAATGCTATATGAAGGAAATGGAGAATGCAAAATAAAGAATGATGATAATTGAAAATGAAATTTGAATACCATTACCTATCATAAGTGAATTTAAAAATATTTTGACCAGTATTTTTGGCTGCTGCAAAATTTCCATGGTTGAAAACCCTATTGTGTGATAATGTATGTGATCAGGTTCATTGTTTATTATATTACCAGATTCTTTGTTGTTACTTTCAAGCCATGAAACATGAAATTGTATTTACATCCCAATGGATGTAATGACATTACCAAATGAAACATAATAAAAAAAAATATTTGATGACAGTATTCTGCAAATATATTTTTATATTTATTGCAGATATAGTTATAATTTTTAATCATAAATGGAATGATGTCTATTGAATTTTATGCATTTTATTTTTTTAAAGTTTAATAATTTTACCTTTCATGAAACAAGGTATGATTGCATCTCTACTTTCTGCTTAATACCTTTTGAAACAGAAATTGCTACTTTGGTAGATGCATTCCAAATGAATGAAACTTGGAGGTAGATGCATTCCAAATGAATGAAAATTGGAGGTAGATGCATTCCAAATGAAATGAAACTTGGAGGTAGATGCATTCCAAATGAAATGAAACTTGGAGGTACATTGTAGATGCATTCCAAATTAAATGAAACTTGGAGGTAGATGCATTCCAAATGAATGAAACTTGGAGGAATATAACTTATAAGCATTTTGAGACTACAGTATAGCAAAATGAGAGTGGTGTGCAGATGAAATTCAGGCATATTAACATTACCTATTTCAGGGTTCAATCTTCTTTATAATTTCTGTAGACATCAATTTTCTTGCAGTGATGACAGCATTAATATTAGTGGTATTGTCAACATTCAAGTTTTGTGTCAAGTTTTTGTAATATACAGCAGTGATCAATCATTGCATATGTGAGATACATTATGTACCAAACATGTCATACATTTTTTTAACTTTCAGCTAGCTGATGTCCCCACCCCATCAATTTTCCTGCAGTTTTTAACCAATGCACTGAAAAACATGCCAGCAACAATTGTTGTTGAACAATATTTATTATTTTGTTATTGTTCATTTTTATCTGGTATGTTGCCCAGTTGCTTAGTTTACGTTTCTGTAAAAGTCACTAAAATCATTGGTCGAGTGCCAGAAATTGCTCCATTACAGTGAAACCTGTCTTGAGAGACCACTGCTATGAGAGACCACCTGTCTTGAGAGACCAGGTTCTCCGTGTTCAGATTTATTGATTATATAGTGTTATGACCTGTTATGAAAGATCACCTGTCATGAGAGACCATTATGTTTTGGCAAAAGGGTTGGTCTTTCAAGACAGGTTCCACTGTATTGTGTAATAGTTTGTAAATGGCCTTTTAGAGTGCTTCTAAAAGAACAACAGCTTTGATAGGATACTATGATTCTGACTCGTACCATGGTCAAGTGTTATACTGGAAATGTCAAAGTTTGAACTTGACAGAGACCAGAGGTATGGTCAGCAGGCTCTGATGGTTTTGGGGAATGGTTATGATGCAATTGAGAACCTGAACTCAGTATGGGTTTTCAACAGAAGAGTGATTATGATGTCTAGTTGGTCGTAGATACAGATTGTGCTGATTTAATATCAAATATGCCAGCATGGAAGCCACAGCAGCCATTTTGAAAATATTGTTATTTCTGTTTCTTCTCATTGGATGGTCATATCAACATTGGAAGACTTCTTAATGTGACAGTTGGTCCCAAATGAAAATGGTGTTAATATGATGTCCAGAATGGTTACCATTGCAGCCATCTTGAAAAAAATCCTGAATAGATAGATAGTCTTTGAATATTGACATAGAGTTTTCATCAGAATCATCATGTTTGTCCTCACCATCTTCAACAAAAATGATTGCAATGGAACAACATTTCCTAAATGTAAAGGATGCAGATAGAAGGTAATGTATGGCTGCTATGGCAACCATATTGAAAATCTTGTTATTATTTCTTATCTTGTGCAGAAAATCATATTGGTTTGGTGTTTTCTTAAAATAACTTTTGTAATGAATAGTTTTGTCCTAAATGAAACTTGTGCCAGCTTGAAAAAAAATCATTCATAATACTTCACGTGAATGGAAACTGTCAGAAACTGACAATTTCAACTTCTTTTTTCATTAGCTATGAACATTTTGATTGACAGTCATTTCAATTTCAGCCTTTGTAAATTCCATGCTGAGAGCAGTAGGTTTCTGACAGTTTTTGCATTAAATGTGAGATTTTCAAAGCAGAACGACTTCTTTTTCAAAGCAACTGAAGAAAGGTGAAATGCAGAACTTATCCAGTGGTATTGTCATTGTAGGCCTCAGCATTAATGTTTTGCATTTAGCGTAGGTTTTGCTGACACTATTGTATATAATCATAAGCTTTATGGATATTTTCATCTTCCAACTACTGATCACATGTAAAAGTATGTGACAGTAACCTTATTTTCATCTCCTATTGATTATGTTACATTCTCAGGTTATCTGACATTGTTCTATGAAATCATAAACTTGATGGGTATTTTCATCTTAGAACAGGGGGCCCCGAGTGGCAGAGTGGTCTAAAGCGCTGTCCATTACGGATCACTGCCATCTCACTTCTGTCTGCATGGATTCGAGTCTCCGATTCAGCCATTGTGGGTATGTGAGAAAGCTTGCCAGTAGCTTCTCGTGGGTCAGTGGGTTTTCTGTGTTCTTCCTCCACCATTAATACTGGCTGCCATGTATAGCCTATCGTGTGCTGGAAAATAGCGTTAAACCCAACAACAACAACAACATCATCTTCTTAGAACTACTGATCACAGTATATGACAGTAACGTACTTTTCATCTCCTATTGATTATGTTACGTTCTCAGTTTCTCTGATGTTGTTTCTATCTAAAGACATCCAACTGAATGGATTTATTCATGTTGGATACCATTAAATGTACAGTCATTAAACTTGATGGTTATATTTAAATTGGACTTACTGACCACAGGTTTAGGTGAGCTACGTTTAATGCTTTTGCAGTCATATTGAGATTATATATTTATTTACATTGTTTGTTTGATTAGGATTTTTAAGTTAGCTTTAAAAAAAATTCAGTCATATCGCTATGATGTCTGCAGTGAGGCAGTTTATAGCGATGTCTAGCACTGGGGCATCATAACCCAGTCACATTATCCTGACATCAGGCTGACCAGACCTAACACTAACCTCTTAGTGCTGAGCGCTAAGCGAAGCAGCTGTTAGTACCATTTTTGTAAGTTTTTGGTATGACTCTGGGGGGGATCAAACCCAACACCTCCAGCTTTCCGCGGTGGATACTCGAACCACTAGGCCATCGGAGCGGTTGATTATATATTTAGCATAGTTACTCTGACAAAGTTGTAGGCATAGTTTTTAAATGTGCTGGATGTATTCATCTTGGAGGGTACTATTCACCGTCAGCAAATATAGGTCACAGTGACTTAATCTTCACTTCTTTGATTGCATTAAGTATTTTAATTTATCTCGGTATCTTTGACGCTGTCGAGTATTGTCATGATATTTGATGATTGCATTTACAATAGGAATATTAATCATTACCGATTTTTATCAGTAATGTACTATAGTAAGTAGTTGTGCAAGGTTTTTGGATTATGTCAGGATGGAACATGTAATATTTAGAATTCTGTGGAATTCTTATTATTTTTGCCCTCACTTTCATTTATACTAGAATCCTCAGTTTCAATCTTTTCAACATGTCAGTACAAAACTTAACTATTACTGGGATAATTTCAGGGTTGTAACTATGTGACAGCCAGTAAACACTACCTGCAGATTCACCAGCGCGGTCGTCATGGTAATGAGAGGCCGCATGTATGCGAATTTTGCGGGAAAGGCTTTAAGCTTCCAAGTGCTCTGATGACCCATCTTAACATCCACACCAAGGAACAGGTCTTCAGGTGTGACGATTGTGGTCAGAGTTTCAATCAGAAAGGAGGCCTTGATGTAAGTTGTGGAATTAGAATTGTGGAAACTTTATTAGAATTTTAATGTCTATATTATTTGTTTGCTGTTAATCTTTCAACATCTGTATATTAAGTTATCTTTAAGGTAAGTTATCTAAGTTTTATGTTAATAGTTCTGAGGATTATGATATACAAACAAGATAAATGTATGTCAATATAATTGTTTTTGCAGCTTTTAAGTTGTAATTTTTTTTTGGTCAATGTTTGCATATTTTATGACGCTGACTGTCTTAGTCACATTCGGACATTATTAGCAGGATAAATCAATAACAATGCTGCTGTTTTGGATTATCATTGAGATAAAGAAGCTCCTTTAGTTTGCAATTTGAATATTTAAGTAACTGGAACAAATTTCCTCTCAAAGAGGGCTTGTTCCATGTGACCATTTGTAATTATCTCATTACATTCGTAAAGTCTTGCCTCAGAGAGGTTGTACTTAGTTGTAATGTTAAAAATGGAAATGGCACCTTAAAAATAAAATGTGTTTTGAAATTAGTATATACATGTACAGGGTTATTTCTTCTGAAACAAAAACCTACAATAAAATCCTACTATTGTATTCCCATCCTGAGGCCAGAATCATAGAATTTGATTAAAAACTGTTGTCTGTCAAGTGTAACAATCAGACGTAAAAATAATTTTAAACCTGTGGCAAAAGGAAATACAAGCACTATGACAAATACATGTATATCAATTTTATGGTCTTGTCAAAACTTCAACACACTGCATTAGCATCATAATGACATGCAGATGGTTTCTCATTTTTCCACATTATGCCCAGAAGAAGTGACCTTCATTTTATGGGAGACTAGGTAAATCTTGAATTCTTGTTAATAAGGTAGACACCCATATTATACAAGCTGATCTCCATAATGATCGAAGTCAAAATGCCGAAGGCAAAATATCTAAATCTGTGTGGGTTTGTCCATTTGAAAATCAACTAATTACATTAATTTTAAGAAATAACATTAAAACTGACTGCCTACATGTTTTATGCTGACTATTCCATAAATCAGAAGAGGGAAATTAGAGACCAGATTCTAGTGTCGTAATTCAGCTATACCAACATAGGGCACAGTTGAACTCGGGAAAGGGTCTTATTGACGATGTTCACGTAACCGAGATATTTCCTTAATTAGAATATGACTCTAGTCACACCGAGTGTTAGCTTGATGCAAACATTATTTAGGTCTGCTCAATATTTTGCAATGTTTCATTGTGTAAGCAAAGAAAAATAAGCGACATTACACAGTGGACAGTGTGTTATCCATAGTTTTAGAGGTATGCATGACTAAATGTCAATCACTTCGAATATAGGTTCACATTAAAAAGCACCATGAAGGAGAGGCATCCTGGACAGAGTTATGCCACCTTTGTTCTGTGAAATTCCTACAGAAGGCAGATCTGTCTTGGCACATGTATAAAGTTCATGATGTTCCACTACCAGAAAGATACAAAGTGTAAGTATACATATATATAGTGTCATCTTTATAATATTTATCAATTTAGTTGTTGTCCTTTGTATATGGCAAAGCAAAGTGAGCGCATATTGCAAACTACCAGTCTGCTGGTTAAAATTGTATTTGCCTGTGGAATAAATATTTACTGGCAATTTTGTATTAGTACCAGTGGTTTTACTATATTTCAGTGAGAAACCTTGATAAACCTTCTTTGCCTACTTGTAAAATTTGATAAATTTGATAATGAAGAGGGACATAGTAAATGTTTATGTTTGTCTGTCAGATATATTACCTCATCACATTAATATTAGAAATTACTGCTGATACCTCCAGAATCCACCAGTTGCATAGTCAAAGGGAAGTAACTCTTACACATTACCTCCCCTAATTCCTTTATGTGGCATTCTGTATACCTGATATTGCCAGTTTTAACTTTCGCTGTAAACTGTTAACAGGCCTTCATGAATCTGTGGATTTCAATTTGTTTCTTTTAGACATGCAACAGTTTTGTTACAATACATCACACTATCAGGCTGTATAGTGTGTACTACATTTTTTGTGTATTTTGTTACTGATTCATTGGAGAAAAGCTTTCGGTTGGTAATGCCATATTTACAGCTACGTAGTACCGCATTACAGCTTTTATCATTCATAGGTGCACATATTCGCACATATCATCTCTTTATTATGATATATTTATAATATTTTCAGTATGTTTTTTATGATGCTTTCATTTTGTCATTGTTAATTCGATCTGTAACTGATCCCATGTTCCACTTGCAAACTATTGTTGTTGTTGTTGTAAGATTTAATGCCATTTTTCAGCACAAGATATGCTATACATGGTTGCCAGTATTAGTGGTGGATGAAGAACCCAGGAAAACCCTGGAAAGAACCACTGACCCATGAGAAGCTACTGGCAAGCTTTCTCACATATCCACATTGGCCAAATCCGAGACTGGAACCCATATAGACAGGTGAGGTGGCAGTGATCCGTAATGGAGAGCACTTTAGACCACTCGACCACTTGGGGCCCCTGGAAACTATTGTTGATTTAGGGTATCTAGTGGAAGCATGCATTCATAATTTTACATTTGATAGTCATTTTCTTACCTTGTATTTATACCTAGTGTGTTTTGTTCTGTCTATTTTCATATATTATGTGATAACATGGCTATTAAATGTTAAAAAAATGCAGTTGATTTAAGGTGGCAGGAAACAATCACGAACCCTGCCTTGACAGCGCTAAATAATTATTGTCCAGATGATTTATGGTCCAGAGTTATTTTTGAGTTTTTAAAAAAACAATAAAGGTGAAGAAGAGAAGGGCCAAATCCAAATCCAGTAAATAAAACATCCATCCTTAGATTCTTTATCTTGTTTAGATGGGGATACAGGGTATATTGCAAATGGATGCTAAGAGATATCTTCAATTGAGGATGGATGCTAAGAGATATCTTCAATTGAGGATTATCAATATGATTTATTAGGCACTGTCAAGAATATCGTCAGTTGAGTACAACAAAGTTGCCTTATAATGATCTAGTCAACCAAATGTCTAGTCTAGCTTCCTGCCTGGCCATAATATGCTTGAAGAATCCAGGTGTAAGAGTCTTTTTTTTTTTCTTTTCTTTATTTGCCACTCCAGCAGTTGCATAGCCAATCAGTCAATTTGCAGTCCCATGTGTTGATACACCCATCCAGCCATTCAGACAATGTATACACAGTATGGGTTAAGTTTTCAAGTTTGTTCATTCTTTCAAAGAGTATTTGCTCGTACCATCAGCTACGATATCTTGTCCTCATTTTGCTGACTGGATCATCTAGTGAGCCGGCCGGCAATACTAATCCAGAAATCAATGCCAACTCAGCCGATGCTGGCAGTCATGTCAGACCATCACCTTTGTATACATGTAGGCAGTCCCGTATGGCACAAGACCAGCTTTCACAGTCTTTCTGTATGGACAATTCTAAGCATGTTAACAACTTGATGTCTTTGCCTTATGGTATGACGTAGCCAGGAACATACCCACTGTAGGATAAAGATGACATCCACTATTTACAACTATAAGCCTCAGGATAATTCTTTTAATTCTGATTCTGCTGTGGAAAGAACTGAATTCAGTTTTGAAGCTATTATTGAGGGAATTTTTTAAAATCCTACCCTTTGTGGAATGTTTCCTTAATGCTCGTTATAAATGCAGCATACAAAGTCAAGGCTTCGGTTGATAAAGATGAGGATGGTGTGCATTAAATTTACCCCAATCTTTGAAGATTGCAGAAATAGCTGGTCAGATATGAGAAAAACAAAATCAGCTATCCAAGTAATAACAAGGCCTTTATTTTGGCAAGTCAACTTCTGGCCGCCCTTTCTCCCACATAGTAACTTTGCACTCCCTACTCATATTTGGGGGACATATGGAGGAAATCTGAAAACCAGTCAGCACAGGAGTTGCCTCTACAGTTGCTGGTACAATATCTGGCTTGCCCGCATCACGAGTAGCCTCAGAGATGGGTTGACAAGCTGCAAGAGATATGATATATGATGTATCAGATGCGGCAAAATTACAGAGGCTCAGTGAGCAACAAGAGACAGTCCCATGCTATTTCTCACTGACAAACAGAGATGGGAGAGAGACCTTCTGATTTCAAACAATTACTTGGCTCCTCTACTGGCCTAGGGCTTATTGACCTATTTATTCCCTTCTGGCAGGTGGTTGACCTGTTTGGTTGTGGAGGGAGGGGCTCCATATCTCTCAGCCATCATCCTCTCATGTTGCTTGTCCCCTTCATGATGGTGACTCTGACCAACCCCATTAAGGCTGGCATAATTGCAGAAGGAAATAAAGGCATTACTAGACTGAATGGTAGTAAAGTTTTGTGTTGGCCCTTGCCTGGCATGCCTTAAACACGAAAATCTTCAAGTTTTCAGTTGTGGAGGGCATCTACTCAACTGTCAGCTTCTATTTCTTAGCTGGCTAACATCTTTATTTTTATTGCTAAAAGCAAGAAGCAAGTACCAACAACAATGCAGGGATATCATTCCATTATTTATGAAACATTCAGATATCATGGGCAGCTTGACATTGGTCACAACACAGATCTTTTGGACTTGCTAATCAATTTTTGATCAATCATGACCTCACTTGCTGACCATGTTCTCAAGAGAGGAATCTATCATAGGTTTTGACAAGTCACAACTCTTCTAAATTCAAACCTTTGTTCACTGTTCTTCTGAAGCATCTGCTGTACAAGTATTGCCACTTGATGGCCATAGCTAAAGCATTGAGACTAAATGAGCTCCATGGTCTTTCCATGAATGCAAACTACTTAGAGATTAATTTCAACTATTCAGATGTTTTACTGGCACAGCTGAGAACAGGCTTCCATCTACTGCCAACCAGAAAATAATTTATGACCCCTCTCAGTGATTGGTTTTTTGAGAGAGGCAATTTTACATGACCCTGAACGTGCCTTCTAAATCTCACTGAAGTGGACAAAGTCCATAGAGTCCAGATACCAGAGGCTTTTCCTGCCACTAAAAATCAGGGAGACATGACATAACTCATCAAGTGTTATTGTTAAAGTGAATCATCTTGTCATCAGAATCTGATCTCTCGCAGGAACAGGAACGTCAGATAGAAACTATTTCTATGGGTCTTGACACAGTGTCTCAATTAAAGATATAATGGATTGGTTGGCATGCCCAGTCTACTTTTCCACTTTATATTTACATGACATAGACTCAAAAAGTATAGAGTTGAATCCCATGGATCCCTGTTTTGCTGCTCAGTCAACAGATCATGTCACTCCTGACACAGCTACATTAGTGAGTAGGATCTATCAACTTTCATCCAAGAAAACCAATCTTTGTAATGAATTGTCAAGTGTGGGAGCCATCAGAATAGTTCCTTGGACCTGTGTATACACTTATATTTGGTTGTGTCTAAAGGGTAAGTTTGGGTAGAGGATGGGTAATCAGCATTGATATTAATGTGATTCTGTAATGTATTTGACGAGAGAGGAAAGATGACTATATTTTGTATTTCAGCATGTATGACTTTCAATAAGTTAACTTCAAACATGCACTTTACCTATGCAATTATATACTTTATCTATGCAATCATTCATTAAGCAAGAAATTCCTAAAACAGGGATTCCTTTCACACAGACTTTTAGATTGGTATATACATGGTTCTCATGGTATCCATCGTAGTAATTACATTGAAAATGTAGTTTCTCACGTTTTGTGTGCTAGAATCCAGTAGAATATAAATTCTTAATTTCTTGTTAATAAGCTTGTACAAAAGTATGAAACACTATATAAGTATATTTTTTGGAAATATTCATGCTGGATGAGTCTGACATTTTTGACCCAAAAGAAAATGGCTAAATTGGACATATATTATTTCTAATAAGAAACTTGTATTTAGATTAATACAACTAAATGAGCTGAAATGCGTACATAGCCTAGGTCTTTGTAGTGAACAGTAACAAAATGTATTTTTATCATCTTTATTTAATTTCAGAAGTACAGATGTTTTTTCTCTCAAGAATACTGCATATCTAACCAGATTAAAAATTAAGAAAGCTTGTATTGAAATTAGACCCAAAGACACAGTGCTCCATTTTAAGAGTGCTCTTAAAACTCACCTTTTTCAACTGCAGGAACAAACTTAGAGACCTAATAATGTTTTGTATCTTATATGTTTTCAGCATGTTTTTATGTTTTCCAATTTCATTGTTTTTGTCATTTGTTTTTCTGTAGCGTAGTCATATCATTATAGATAATGTAAAGCGCTTAGAGCTTCGAAAGATTAGGCGCTATACAAAGTCCTCATTATTATTATTATTATTATTATTATTATTATTATTATTATTATTACATGGCAAGGTTCTAAAAATTTAGTAGCCATACCGCAATTGTGTTATATCAGAAATCATGTTATAACAACATATGTTGTATCAGGATTTACCGATAGTTTGTATTTGGTTATGTCTTGGTGTTTATAACACTAATTTAAATAAGTTTGGGGATTGAGTGAACACACAGGTAAGGGCCAACTACCTGTCTTTGGAATTACCTGCCAGCTGCATAGTGTCTGATACTATGTCTGTCTGTTTGGTCTTTCAGATACTCCTGTGACCTTTGCAACTACCAGACAATCCGTAGGAATAAACTTGAAAGGCACATGGATGCTCATGATGGTAAGTTTGATAACGGTTTTGTGAATCAGATCCTTAGCTTGTTACTGATATCATTAAACATATTTTCACTGATATTGTTAGTGACAATATCTGGACATTATTTTAATTTGGTAAATTATTTTTCACACATTTTTTTGCAAATCGATCTTTAATACAGTTCATTTTGAACAACTGTTTTGCTTATAAATTTTATTAAGGTTTTCCAAATTAGGTCTTTTTGCAATATTTGCAAATTTTTCTTTTGTCATGCTGGTACAAGTTTTTCAAGTGACAGTATTAAGATGGTTATTTTCATTAACATTGCAAATATCAGAGACCTTATATGAAATAAAAAGTGTACTTGATTAAATTCTGAAATAAAGATGGCACTTGATTGAGTTCTGAAAAGTTATGGAACCTGTTCCCAAGAGCTCAAATCAAGTGAGTAGTAGGATCACTTGATTTTGTTTTGTCTTTTGTCTGCTTTGAAACAGTTCTAATTATCTGTACCTTGTGCAGACTAAATAGTTTTTGTTTGTTTGTTCCACATCATTGACATCAATTCTTCAAATACATTACCTTATCATAATTCTTTATGAAGACTACTCCTACCTCTCAAATTAGCCCTCCAAGGTTAAAATGTTTTAGATAAAAGCTAAAAGTTACATGCTCACCTAGGTGGTAGGTATACTGAGTAATCTTCCCTTGATTGTACATAACTGGTTATGGAGACATATCAGGCTACGAAGACATGTCAGTCTATGGAGACATAACTGGCTCAGGAGATATGCCAGGCTATGAAGACATGTCAAGCTTTGGAGACATGTCAGGCTATGGAGACATGTCAGGCTATGTAGATGTGTCAGGCTATGGAGACGTGTCAGGCTATGGAGACATGTCAGGCTATGTAGATGTGTCAGGCTATGGAGACGTGTCAGGCTATGTAGACATGTCAAGCTTTGGAGACATGTCAGGCTATGGAGACATTTCAGGCTATGGAGACATGTCAGGCTATGTAGATGTGTCAGGCTATGGAGACGTGTCAGGCTATGTAGACATATCAGGCTATGAAGACATGTCAGGCAATGGAGACATGTCAGTCTATGTAGACATGTCAATCTATGAAGACATGTTAGACTTGTATGTTATGGACACAAGTCATTGTGCTGCAGTACTAGGGGGAATTAAGGGGAAGGCATCGAAGTGCACATTGGTGGCTGAGGACATGATCAGGTTTTGCATGTTAGTAGTGCAAATAAAACTGGGGAGTGAGCTTGAGAAGAAACATTCATTCTCACTTACCATTGGGTGCATCAGAATTATGGAATGGCTCCCAATTTCAGAACTGGACAAATGACAACACAGATGGCCCTGTTCCATCTTGACTATACTGCAGACCTCCGATTGTAAAGGGTAATGGCCTCCATTGAGCATACAGTATCAGCCCCTAGAAGAATGACCTTTTTCTATTTTTACATACCCAGGTTATACATGGATTCTCATGGATCAGTCTAACCCACATAGTGCACCTAGATACAATACCCAGCGTATTGTCTTAGTATTCAAGATATGTCGCTTCACTTTGTTTTTAATCAGTTCCACTCAAAGAAAGCCTGTGCTTGGTGAAGTCACCAAATCTAACTCAAGATGTTAAAAGAGACACACTTATAGCTTCCTTTGAGGAAGGGGGATTAAATATGATTCACTTGCATTCATTTGTGTGTTATTTAAAACTTTCCTGGATTAGGCGCCTCTTAATAAACGAAGATGGCTTATGGCAAAAACTGGTTTCTGAACAAATATTTGGAAAATTTGGAGGTATGCTGGTACTTTCATTAGGAAAAACTATTTAAAAGTTATTTCTAAATTAATTAAAAATATTTTTTGGCGTGATGTTATTTATGCGTTATCTCAATGGAAAAATGAACCATCTACTGTCAATGAATACTTGTCTCAAGATATTCTTAATTTAGTGACTGTAGATAATATTAAATCATACACATGGTGGAGAACAAACAGTATTGTAATTATTCAACATCTTTTTGATGCACAAGGGTCTCTATTAAGTTTTGATGAAATAAAACAAAAAACAAAAACAAATAATTTCATACAGTACTTTGCTCTTATTTCAAAGATCTCAGTGATGTGGAAAAAGAAAATTAAAACTTTCTTTGAAAGTGGAAATAGTTTTCTTGTAGCTTTGGACAAAACATCTCTCCTTAGGGTAAGAGCAAAGAATAAATTTATCTATAAAGACCTGATAAGAACCAAAATAATAAAGCCAAATGGTAAACATGAAACTTGGTCCAGACAGCTAGAGTGTGCGATTGGTACAAATGAATGGACCAACTCTTTTGTTTCGGCTAGACTTTGTACAAAAGACACAAAACTGATTAGCTTTAACTTTAGATTTCTCCACAGAAATATTGCCACAAACCAGTTTCTTTAAAAGATTAATTTAAGTGATAATGATAAATGTACCTTTTGTAATGAGGGAATAGAAGAAATTGAGCACTTATTTTATGACTGTTTAGTTACTGAAAACTTTTGGAAACTGTTGGTAGAATGGATCCAAACTTATGACCCAAATTTTAGAATTAAACAAAAAGATGTCTTTATAGGAAATAACAACTTTGATGATCTGATTAACTTCCTAATTCTGCTTGCAAAATATGTTATATACAGATCACGTTGTGCATCAAAAAACCCAAATCTTGCCTATTATAAAAATTGTGTTTTATCATATAATACAATAATTGTGATTGTAAGTAAGTGTCTGTGTGTGTATGTGTGTGCGTGTTGTGTAGGGAACACATGTAGAGATCAGGACACAAAAGAATTTAAGATCATGCCCCATATGCCAGGTCAGGTGGTGATGTAGGGGAATATGTAAAATCCTGATACCTTGTGTTCAATAAAAAAAAAAGAAAAAAAAGATGTTTTGCAAGTTAATGAACCACCATCCTTGAAATTCTTCTCCAGTTACTTCACAGGTAGCACAAGAGACATTGGCTTCAATACCCTTATTCAAAGACAACAGAACTTTCTCTCAATTCCCCTCATTGCTATAATTATTACTTGATGCACGAAGACTAAGCCTTATGGGCCATGACTGAAGAAACACGCCTTTCCTCGAACTTTATCAATTCTACAAAGTCTCACTTACCAGTTTTATATTAGTTGACCTCAGCAGTCAACTTAGATATTGCTGCTTTTGTCATGGATTGAAAGTCTATTAACAAAATAGCAGTTGTAATGTAATCCATGGTGATCTTTTAATAGGCAGAAAACAGTGTATCTTCTACTTCCTGTTCAGTTTGAGTGATGGAAATTGTGGATTACAACAGCAAACCACCTGCACTTCATTTTCTAATGTATCGGGTGAGTTATATCTTGTAGCAAGACATAATATCCCTTGTTGCTTTCATCTAAACCATGTCTCCCGTGTCAACAAGGACAAATCTGATGTCATACAAACTCAACAGATTGTTTATCTAGGTATGGAGGTCAACACTATGTCTCCCTGCTCGATTGCTCATTGCAGCAGTAGACCTCTGAGTTCTGGGTACCAGTATGAGCACTGAAGTGGAATGTAAGAAGGACCATGCTTTAGGTCAAGGGAGACCATGCCTTTTTTTACTCCTCACAGACAGTATCCCATATCAGCACAGACACTTTTGTCCTGGATAAAGTGGGTAATTCATTGTGCATGTTGAAAATATAGCCCAAACCAAATTAATTTGCTTTGCATCTTGGCGGATGAAGCTAAAGCAGTTGCGACAAACAATGTATTTGAGCAAAACTGTTCTCTGTCATAATCATGAGTCATGAAGCAAGGGCAGCTGGTACAAACTTTGCATTTTAGCAAAACTGTTCCATGGGATGGAGATCCGAGTCTGCATTTTCAGCTGGTTCTGGTGATTGTTCAACAGCTTGATAATGATACGGCTTCACAACTTCCTTTTGATTTCTGGAGAAACTTTTTCACCTATCAAAGCCACTCCCCAATATATGTTTTCCAATCAGCTTATCAGGTACCTTCGGAGACTGGAGATGGTTCTCCTGGGGTAAGGGGATTTGTCTCCAATTATTTGGCACCAATGTTAGTATCAAGGGGAGATCACTCTACTCTATCATCTAGGTGGGCAGATAAATTTTAGCTTTTTAGCTAAAACATTTTAGTCTGGGAGAGCTTGATTTAATATGTACTAGTATTTCTCCTACGTTATTATGAATGGGCTGGTATTATTGAAGAAACATTTTACTAGAAACAATTTTTGTGTGTGTGTGTGCGTGTGTGTGTATGTGTTGTTTTATGTAATGGATAAATTCCTATACTTTTTTTTGTGGAAAAATGTATATTCTCTTTAGCCAGAGGAGTTCAGCTGGAGAGCACTGGACTGGTTACAGACTTGATACCTGTCCAGGTCAACCCAGGGCTCTGCTTTAACATGTCATCAAGGCCCATAACTTCCATTTCCGTGACACAATTTAGCCAGTAATGTGTTTCAAGTGCTGTTAAAACTCACACAAATGATGAGAACTTGAATACAGTCTCACACAGTATTCTTCATGACTTAATATAAAATTCCAGTATATTCATGTTTCAAATCTGTAATATTTCTCTCGGATACATTCAGTTTTGCAAATATGAATGAATCTTCTTGTGCTTGACATGCTTATCCACGACAAAACTGGGTTACAGGAACCTATATATTCTGTTGGCATGTAGATGAAGCCTATTTTTTACCTGATTTCTTTGTCCTTAATTATGTCTGATGGTTTATGCTTGTTTAATTATGCATGTAGATTCAGAAGTTAAATCACGCTTGTCTGAATGGAAATCTTGGTAAATGTTGTTTGAATAATCTTTCCAGAACAACTTTAACCTATTATCAAAATTTTGTTGATTTTGTTGAAAAATTTTGATTTTTGCGGAAGCGGGAGGTCGTTGGTTCAATCCCCGGCCGATTCATACCAAAGACTTACAAAAATGTTAATTCCAACTATATATCACCTGTTGCTTTTCTGTGATCATGGCAAAAAAGTTGTGATGGAATTTAGCTTTATGACTGGTCATTCTTGTGTTTGTTTTTATATTTGCTCTGTATTTTGTTACAGATTCTATTTCACTTACATTTATGATACATCTCACAATGAGTAACTCAGTAATGCTAAACTAGGTCAATGTGACTTAATTTGCACTCTTCAGTGACTTTTGAATTTTTAGCTATTCATTCATTACGCCCGCAATATAATGGACTGTACTTCATCAACACTTATGTGGACGAATCTTAATGAGAGTAACTTGACCATACAAAAACTAGGTCAGCATAATCATCTCTTTATAATTTAGTGACCTTCATTTTGAACTTTGCTTGTTACATCCTCAGTATCTTAGGCTGTTCTTTTTACAAACCCATAGGAAAATTGCAATGTGAATGCAAATCAGGGTGAGCAATTCTACCATATAAAAACTAGGTCATTGTTATCTAATTGTGTTTGAGCAACTTATATGTTTAGAGCTATCTGTTTATTACACCCTCAATATCTTAGACACTTGTTTACTTGCTCATAAACTTGGTGGCCTAGTGGTTAGAACGTCCATCTCAGATGCAGGAGGTCGTAGGTTAGAACCTTAGCTGAATTATACCAAGGACTTATAAAAAGGACTTATAAAATGGCTCCAACAAGCTGCCTCGCTAGGCGCTAAGTATTAGGAGGTTAGTTTTAGGACTGGTAGGCCTGGTGTCAGGATAATGTAACGTGGGACATCATGCTACATGTCTGTGGCATGATACCCCAGTGCTAGACATCACTATAAACTGCCACACTGCAGATTGTTAAAGCTACATTAAAAATCCAAGTGACACCCACACACCCAAATTTAAGCTGATATAAATTGATACTGTGTTGCTGTAAATTTGGTATATAAAGTATATATTGATTTCTTTCGCTTTGCAGACAAACGACTGTATACCTGTGAGGTCTGTAACAAGAAGTTTGTAACAAAGAGTTATTTGAATAGACATGTCAAATATCATGGAGGTGAGTTTCTGATGCTTGAGTTTATATTAATCCAATAAGTAGTAACATATAAGCCTCATTTACTTTTAAGAAATTCAGAAAAAAATTTTGTGTATTCATTATTTAAAAAACTGTATGGGCCATTTTATCAGCATTTCATCATGTTTTCACTCTATTGCTACATGCATTTAACATTTTCTGCCTATAGCTATCTGGTAAATATTGTAAGGTTATGATTAAAATATTTGGATGAACATTATTTTCTACATCCAAAATTTGGAATAGATGCAAATTGTGTTAGCACTCCATTAAATAATAAAATTTGCAACGTAAATGCCAGATGGCCATTATAGACTTAGTATTTGTACGAGTGTAAATGGGTGTGGCTAATTGATTACCATTGTTGAGTGTTCTGATTAAGTTGTAATGGTTGAGCATTAGCTGTTCAAATTATCTCTGAAATGTCAAACAAAGTTTTTGAATAAGTACTGGTGTGACCCATTTTCTTTTTTCAAGTTATAAGTTTGTTTCTGTGAATATTGACTGCAGTGACAGTTGTCATTAAAAAAACTGCGGGATATAAATTTTTGTGTGCTTTCAATAATTCCATTAACCATGATGGCTTAATATCATATTCATGAATATTGCTTGCTGAGAATATTTTTATATTTATATGTGAAGCAACTGTTAAGATATTTAAGCATGAGATTATTCATTGTATTATTACAGAGAAGAAGTTTAAGTGCAACTTTGAAGACTGCAGTTATGCTTGTGTTGATCAAGTTGGATTAAATAAGCATATACGATTGATGCATACACACAAGGTTAGTAGTCTGTGATTATCAAATACATTATAATAAGCAGTAACTGCTGCCATGTCACCTCTGTCATGTAGGTTTTGAGTTTTTGGATAGGCCAGTGTAGGTATGTGTGAAAGTGTGCCAGTGTCTTCCCATTGGTTGGTGGTTTTCCTAAGTTTTTCCTCGACCAGTTACACTTGCTGCCATGTATATCCTATCATGTGATGAAAAATGGCAGCAAGTCCATAACAACAAAAACAACAATAAAGCAGTGCTGTATCAATCAGTCAGGTTGAAACCAGTCTATTGCTTAGTTTTATTGATCAATCAATCAATCAGCCAATCAATCAAATAATCGATCGATCAATCAATCAATCAATCAATCAATCAGCTATGTGTATATAGAGATTAGATCCTTTTGCACTCAGTAATGTCTGGCTTTTGCCCTGTAAGTCAGTCTAGAGGGACCTACATCAGTATTATTAAAATTAGGCATGCTTGAATTTATTTTGAATAAATTTCTTTTTTACACTGCCACAAATTTGGAAATTTAGTATGTTATGTCTGTGTCATAAACTAAGTAGTAGAATAAAGCTAAACCAACATGTTTTTTTAAAATCAAAAAATAATTTATCTAAAAACAGAATATATTAGAGACACTTGCAGTATTGTGAATTAAGTCACCAATAATCCTAAATGTCCTATAACCAGTCCAAAACTAGAGAATGCTCTGAATGAATTCCAATAAACTTCAATGTCTTGATTTACCACAGTGATACATCCAGAATGTCTTGGAATGAGTTCTCAATAATACTAAAGTAGTGTTTTAGTCCTAAAAGTCAGTGAGCACTTATAATTCTAATGAACAATTTGATCAATAATTCCTCAAAAGTACATCTGAACACAATTGTACACAACTGTATGTGATTCTGATGACTGATTTTAAAACAGGAAATTTGTTTACCAAACCATTATATATATATATATATATATATATATATATATATATATATATATATATATATATATATATATATATATATATATATATATATATATATAGCTACTGGTAGGTATTCTCACATGCCCACATTGGCCAAGCTGAAATCTTGAACACATGTAGACAGGTGATTGGTGACATGATGACAGTGATTGGTAAAGATGACCACTTTGCCTGATCATTAATTAGCAGAAGTTAATTTGTTTCGATTTGTCTTTTTGTATCTGTTGGCCTGTGGCATATATAATTATTCTTTATCTTGGTCTATCTGTTATGAGACCAAAGAAAAAGTATGGCATGATTGTTGCACTGTATAACTTTAGTAACTATACTGGGATCAAATTTACAATGTTCAGTTATCTTGAACCAAAAACAAGTTGCAAAATTGCCTACCAGTAATGACAATTGCACATTTTGGTGTATGAAAAAGAGATGTGAAGAAGAAAAATGCTTTATCAGCAAATTTTAACCAATTTATAAGGACATGATTTGATCCATGGTGTCATAGTGTTTTTATTTTCCTGGCATTGAACCTTCTAAAATATAAAATATGCCTGTGTTTTGAAGAGCCATAAACCATCTTGTGAAAATCAAATATGCTCATGTCTTGCAGGACCATAAACCTTCTTGAAAACACTTACCTCAGATATGTTAATTATCATCCCTGTAACAATAGGCTCATATCTATCAGTATGTCTTCCTGTTAAAACAAACATACTTATGTCTTGCAGGACGGAGTCTTTTTGTTAAAACAAATATACTTATGTATTACAGGACAAAGACTTTCTGTTGATACAAATATGCTCATGTATTGCAGGACAAATTCTTTCCGTTGATACAGATATGCTTATGTCTTGCAGGACTATAGGCCTTCCCGTAAAAGAAGCAAATATTATTTTATTTTGCAGGACTACAAACCTTATGTCTGCTCATTGTGCTTGTACAAAACTGGTCTCCGTGGAAACCTGGACAAACACATCCGTAGTGTTCACAACCTTGATGTGGTGACCAAGCATACAGTTCATCTGAAGATGAAGTTCAAGGACAGGAAATCTGGAGACATTATTAACAAGGAAGGTGAACTGGTTTATTCACTCCAAGATAAGAAAACCAATGAGTGCCATATAAATCCCAAATTTCAGGAAATGCTTACCCTTCAAAATATACATCAGTCAATTGACCCCCTGGAATCACCAGAGGAATCCCAGCAAATTCGGGCTGAAAATCATACTGCAACAAAGTCAGAGATGGTGTCAGTTTTGCCCACAGAAGGAAACTTCATGCACAATTATTGTTATCCTGGACAATCGTTTCCAGTGACTGCCACCTCTATGTCAATGAATATGTCACACAGTGACCTTGGGATACAGAACAACTCTCAGGCACCACAGTCAGAATTGTACCAAATGGATCCCTTGGCTTTTTCAACCTCTAAATTCTCAGAATATTATTAAATAAGCAGTTAGCCAGAATTTTACATGTTTTCACAGGTCATTGTGATAACTTGGATGATATAGGTTTGGTTGGTTGGTAAAACAAAAACATAAACTTTGAATTTTTGGTTCTGTTGTTCATACACTAGAAGAGCTTATGGGATTGTCTGTTATTGTAGTGTGTCTGTCCATTAGCAAAAGTTTGTTATCATAACCTCCTAACTAGATTGAAGTTTGTTATCATAACCTCCTAACTAGATTGAAGATTGCAATGAAACTTCAAACACAGTTAATCAAGCTAATTATTGATTCATTGAATATGTTAATTTTCTTACTCTGAAGTTAATCAGGCTAATTATTGATTTATGAAATATGTTAATTGACTCACTCTAAGATTAATCAGGTTAATTTTTGATTCTTAAAATATGTTAATTGATGCACTCTAAGGTTAAAAAAGCTAATTTTTGATTCATGGAATATGTTAATTACTTACTCTGAAGTTAATCAGGCTAATTATTGATTTATGCAATATGTTAATTGACTCACTCTTAAGATTAATCAGGTTAATTATTGTTTTATGAAATGTGTTAATTGACTTTAAGATTAATCAGGCTAATTTTTGATTCATGAAATGTGTTAATTGATGCACTCTAAGATTAATCAGGCTAATTATTGATTTTTCAAATGTGTTAATTGACTTACTGTCAGGTTACTTAAAGCCATTACAATCTTGTTTTTAGGGCTGGCTGTTGATAATAGCTTGTCAGGCAGATCTTTAAAAACATCGATTTAAAGAAAAAATACTTGAACAATGTAATTTTTTAAAACAAATTGTCAACAAATTATAGTACCTCCACTTTGATTTTAAAGTAGAGAAATTTTTTTTTTACACATTTATATCCTGTTACAATTGCTAGGTAGGTAGGTAAGTAGGTTTGTAGGTGGGTCACTGGTTCACAATATGCCCACACAATATTGGCATTATTGTGCAAAATATAAGATCAGATTTTTAAATTTGAAATTTTTTTTATTAGATGTTGACAAGAAAGTGGAATACTCGATATAATGCAGGGTGGGGCAACAAAACTGATGTTGGAGGAAAAATCAAGGGTGTTTTAGTACTCAAGTTTTCTTTGGTAATTTCTTTCGAGTCATGCAAGAATGAGTATACTGTAAAACTGGTTTATTTTATGACCAAAGTTTTTATTCTGGTTTTTATGTTAGATACTATCTTTTTGTGTATGGGTAACATGTTTTCCCTATGTATTCCCTTGCATCTGGTATCATTTTTTTTTTTTTTTTAAATGTTGATTTATGATGATAAATGTAGCCAATCATTCTCACCTGCTTACATGAAAATTCTCCTGTCTTCCAACTAACTCATTATAAATTGTTTGTATATGTACATTGAACAGTGATGTGACGTTTTAAAAATGACAATTGTACATAATTTTGCAAGATATTTTGCAATATGTTTAAATATAAGAAAAGGATGTAAAAATATTACTTAGGCCAGTAATTAGACATGTTAGTTAAATTAAATTCACACCATATTTAAGGAAGATTTTTTGACAGTTTAACATGGAGATTCGACTACTTCTTGACAACATTCCACTGCTGAAAAAAGTGCCATTATTTTATCTACTCAGTAAGAATTGACTTTCAGACAGTCCAACCAATGCTCACATGGAAATATTACAGTGCTTTACTGTCTGTCACATCATTATCTTGTGTTAGAATGAATTGTATGGCCTTTATATCTGCAAAGTATATTGTGTTAGAATGGCCTTTATACCTGCAAAATATTGCCTAAATATGTCAAATATGGGCCACAATATCAGGGTATAAATTTATATATTTTATTTGATGAGCATTGGGTGAGAAGGTTAGTGGTTTGTTTTCCCTAATTATATTTTGTCTTTTGCAATTCAATTTTTTCTTTCATTGTTAAATTTCAGGAAGGCACAATTAAATACAATTTTCAGTTTTCAGATTCTCTGAATGAAAATCTCCCTCTGTCATTGTAATGTATTTTTTTCCTTGTGTTGGCTTGTTTTCACTTGTGTAATTGTATTGTAACAGTTGCATTTGGTTTGTACAGGTATTGTGTAATCAATGGAAGCTGTTAAAATAAAAACTACATTTTCTATGCATAGTTAGGGGATACACAGGCTTTTGTTTTATTGTTTCTCATTACTGTATTTTTGCTAAATGATTTTTATTTCTTGGTCCTGATTGTGTATCATAATCATTTGTATGGCTGTTATTTTGATTCAATAATGATTTATTTTGCAGTATTTTTAAACATTTCAGATACATTAACTGTATATGATGCATTAGGATCCATTATCTTGTAGCCCTCTTAGAATGAAAAAAGATGTTAACTGTAACAATATCCTTTTAATGTGTCAATTTTGTCTACTTCCTGTGATGAAAGTCAGATGAGAGTGGTCTCCTATTGGATAGAGGGATTGGATCAAATCCCATCATTCATCACTTACTGTCTTTTCTAATGTCTATTATGCATGCACATTTATGGAGGTCAGATAAACGCCTGTTTTGCACAAGTCTTAGTGATGAAAGAAGTTTTCTCATAATTAGGGAAGTATATTCCATCTTTATTGTCACTGAAGTTTGTTCTTTTGTCACCAAAGATAAATATTTGCATCATATTTGACTGTTTCATTATATGATAAGTGGTATCAACCCATCTTACAGAAAATCATTGTACCTAACCACCTGTTATACATAACACATCAGTACTGGCTTCAGTTTAATCACAAAGACCAGTCTGAAAACCCCAATATTGCATGTATAGCTTTGGTGTTCTATATTAGACCTCAGAAACCATTACTACCCTGTCCACTCCAGTTCTTGCATCATCTTGCTTATACCCACAAACTAGTTCCTTCTGCTTGACAGCCAGTCTAGGACTTGTTATGTTGATAGTGGACAAATTCAAGCCACAACACTTCCACCTCCAGTTTTGTTGTTGATGTACAGTATAACTGATACCAGATTCAGTAACAAAGTCTTCCAGGAATCTAATCAGACACTAAATCAATGCAGATTGGAACAAGGCTGTTTCATCATCATTGCCAGCTCTATCACAACTTGTGCGTAATACTGGTAATGGTGATTTCTTGAACTTTTGCATCTACTGCTGCCAGATTTTTTTTTTTTTTTCCTGCTGCTCCTTCATTGGAAACTAATAATATTCCAAACTTGTCAGAATTCTGTTCAGGAAAAACTTTTTATTTTATGACAGTACCATTGTCTGGTCAAGCTGCTGACACATACAAGACCCATAATGTTATCGGACTTTCTTCTTTTAACAACTTCACTCTAACTTTATAAATACTCGACTCCTGCATACTTCCTGACAGTTAACATAACCAGAGTGCATACACTGCTAGTGTCTACAGACTGTGGAGTTGAACGTCTTCTGTCCTGTGAGTAGAAGTTCCTTTGATGTGAACTTAATTTATAACTCTGTGATGATGATGCACCTCCACAGAAAATTGGGGATATTTTGAGAGAATGTGGTTGCAGTACTTCATATATGCATTATTTTGAAAGGGGTTTATTTTCCTTAAATATCACTGTAGTTTATATGTACAATTTTGGAACACGGTGTGTGTGTGATTTTTATTTTTAATGTAGCTTTAATAATTTCAGTCATATCACTGATGCCTTAAGCACGGTGGTTTATAGTTATGTCTACCACTGGGATATCATGCCACCGACGTGTAGCACCATGTTCCTCCTAGTCACATTATCCTGCCACCATGTTGACCAGACCTAACACTAATCTCCTAATACTGAGCACCAAGAAAGGCAGCTGTTAAGCTCTTTTAAAGTCTTTGCTATATTAATAATAATAATAATAATAATAATAATAATAATAATAATAATAATAAAACTAATTATAATGTTAATGAGGACTTTGTATGATGCCTAATCTGTTGAAGCTCTAAGTGCTTTACAATATCTATAATGATATGACTATAGAAAACAAGAAACAAAACAAACACCATGAGATTAGAAAACATAAAAAATGCTGAAAATATTTAAGGTAGGAAACATTATTAGGTCTTTAAGTTTGTTCTTGCATTCGAAAAATGTGAGTTTTAAGAGCACTCTTGAAAGGGATCTCTGTTTTTGTGTCTAATTTCATTTTGATAGTGGGAAGAATGAGAATACGATTGACAGAATAGGAGCTTAAGTATCTTGCTGGTGTGTACACATGGCTGAGGCCAGATAGGTATGTTGGACTGGAGTCCGTCCGTGAAACGTAGCACAGAGAACAAATTTTGTTTTTGATTCTGGATCGAATGTATAGCCAGTGTAGGGTATAGAGCGGAGGGGAGGTGTGCTCTGATCGTGGTACTCTAAAGATGATCTAAGCAGCTGTGGTTTGAACTTTTTGAAGTTTCTGGAGTAGATAGATGAACCAGACAGAATTGAGTTACAATAGTCCAGTCTTGAAAGTACTAATGAATACACACGTATTTTAGTGGTATCAACTGAAATATATTTGCGAATGGAGCTGATGCGTCTCAGCTCAAGATATGCAGCCTTGCATATGTTCATGACATGTTGGTGCAATGGCAATGACTTGGCCATAGCATGAACCTGCGACATTCTGCATCCGATACACGTTCTCTTAACCACCTAGGTCGTCAGAGTGGTCTTTTAATACACTTTTAGTGATGAGACAAGTCTGAAGACATGGATATTTTTCTTTGACTTACAGAGCACCTGCTTTACGAGGTAGTGGCCGGAATTTCAAAACATTTTCAAATGAGCGTTATATAATAGTTTTCTTCCGAACTGGTGTCTTCATAGTGAGCAACTTCTAATATTTGAAAAGAAATTTCTTTGATTGCATTTAGATCTTGTACATTAAACATTTTTTCAAATATACATTTTGCATACATGCCAACCATTACGCTTTTGGCGTAATCATTACGCTTTTTCCCACTAAATTCCGCGTTACGCGTTAACGTTTATAGATTACGCTTTTTCGATATATCCATCTTGCAAAAAAAAAATTTTTTTTCGTTTTTATTAGCATTACTTTATTTTTTACATACTGTTTTATTTTTAATTAAAAAATACCCCGCTTCTACATAACTACGATATACGAGTATACTTGTCCGTGGACTTTCCTAATATTCATGTTCTATTTATAGCAACTATCATGTTACTAAGATACTTTCAAACTTTCGACCTCATATTCTATTTATAGCGGCTTAGTGAGGAGAGAACAGACTGGTTTCTATTTTGTTTAAATCATTATGCACATACTCTTTGTTCTAATTTTGTATAGTGCAGAACCAGTCTAAAAGTTTTTTTGCGCTAAAAAGTATTAAAAAATTCTCAATGCGTTTATGAGTGCAAAAAATATCTCTTAAATAATTTCACAGATGGGTTAGAAAAAGTCAATAATAAACAAAGCAAAATGTAATCAATCCTCCAAACACGACGAGGGCATCATCACGTGACGGCTAATCGTTGGCGCTAAATGGCTTCAGATGTTAAGATGGATTCTAGTCTTTGTGTATGTTAGAGCACATTTTTTCCCCCCAAAATTTCGCAGATGGATCAGAAAAAAAGCAAAACAACGAGTCCTCCAAAAATTCAAAGATGAATATATGAATGGCATAATACAGCGTTCCATTCTAGGACAGCATAATGCTCATTGCAGACTGCGGAAACGATTTTAGCATTGGTCATGGTGGTAAATTTGATGTGGAAAAACACGTGAAAACAAGGAAACACATCGAATTAGCTCGCCTTACGAACTCTAATACTAAGGTAACTTCTTATTTACCTGGGTTTTAATAGAACACGGACTACCATTAGCGGTAGCAGACGACGTTGGTCCCTTGTTGAAGCGGATGTTTCCTGATTCGAAAATTGCGGGAAAATATGCTTGTGCAAGAACAAAATCATCTCATATTGTTCGGTGCCTAGCAGAAGATACTTCACTTAAAATTGCAGAAGCAATGAAAATTGGTCCGTTTAGTATTGCCACAGACGGGAGTTGTGATTATGATGTTAAAAAGTTGTACCCAGTATGTGTTAGATACTTTGACAGTGAAAAAGGCAAAGTCATGAGTGTTCTTCTTTCTTTACCAGAATTAACAGTAGATTCCACTGGACAAAACATTTTTGATTTGCTTGACAATGTTTTGAAGAAACATGACATAAGTTGGCAGAACTGTATGGGGTTTGCAGCTGATAATGCATCAGTGATGACTGGAATTCATAAAGGAGTTGCATCCTATATTTTGAAAATGTCTCCATCAGTGTTCATAACAGGTTGCCCCTGTCATTTGATGCACCTTGCTGCTGGTAAGGCTGCTGATAAATTAGAAGTAGATATTGGCCATTTATTAATAGATATCTACTAATATTTGGAGAAAAATAGTAAAAGGAAACAGGCTCTAAAGTTGTTACAAGATCAGTTTGATCTTGAAGACTATAAAGTTATAAAGCATGTGTGTACAAGATGGTTATCCCTTGGCAAATGTGTTAGCCATTTACTTGAGCTTTGGGATGCATTACAAGCATTCTTTCAAACTGAAAGTGAATCTGCACAGAGAAAACATGGTGGAAAAGTGAAGAAGAGTGGTACAAAAGCAGAATCTGTTATTGCAAGTCAGAAGAGAACAAGAGATGAAAGTATAGACAGACATACTAACAATAAAGAGATTGGTGTAGCAGAAAGAAAGAAATTTAAATCCATGGAATTTTTATTTGAGAGGCCTCTATCTATCCAGCTAGAGGGCCTCCAGGCTCAGACCATGACTGTGAAAGATAAATCTTTTGACATAAAATTTCATCAGCCATCTGGATCAGGTTCTTCAGAGTATGAATCTGTTAAAAAGCATACTGGATCTTCTCATACTTCCAAGGGCAAAACTAGCATGTGAGATGGTTTACAAAAAGCTTAATGATCCAGTTACAAAACTGTACTGCTTGTTTATGAAGAGTGCCATTCCATTGTTTGATGCAGCAAATGTCTTGCAGAAAGAAGAACCATGCATTCATATTATGCACAAGATTCTGTCAAACCAGTTGTCAGATTTGCTAATAAGGTTTATTAAGCCAGAAATCATCGCATCAGCCAAACTTTTAACTGATATTGACTTTCATGACCATGCAAACCAGAAAGATAATGAAGATCTAGCTATTGGTGCAGAAGCAAGAGAATTCATAGAACACAATTCTACTCTTCCTGTGATTACATGCTCCATAAATTCCCATATGGAGATGAACTGCTTTTAAATGCTTCAGTTGCTTATGTAAATGAGAGACAGTCAAAACGCTTCAAAAGTGTTAGATTCTTTGTCAAGAGATATCCCTTTCTATTGCCACCCTTGTCTAACTTGGATCATCTGGAAGAAGAATTCCTGAAGTATCAAGTTGGGATTCTACCTGACAATATACTTAATGCAGATAGAGTTGATGTGCAATGGCACCTTATTTCCCAGCTAAAAGACTCTATCACTGGAAGAAATAAATTTCCTCTTCTTTGTCAGGTTATGAAAGGAATATTGGTTCTTTACCATTCTAATGCTGACTGTGAGAGATTGTTCAGTGTTGTTAACAAAAATAAAACTGAATTCAGGTCCAGGCTAAGTAACCCAGTAATGAGTGCTCTACTGGTATGCAAAACATTCATGGCCTCAGCTGGTACAAAATGTTTTGAAATGCAACATGACAATCTGTTGCTTTCTAAAGCTAAAGTGCTACATATGAACACTTGAACCATTAATGAATGATAAAAGACGAGAAAAGCAAATAAATCATTGTTAATTGTAATTGTAGTATGTTATATGTGGATTACTCTTTTTCTGCTTGGATTCCTCTTTTTGACCACTTGGATTACACTTTTTCCTCGTCAGGGGTTGGCATGTATGATTTTGATAGATCATGTACATTTTGTTCCGATTGTGTATTCTAAAATAATCATTTATATACATTTATGTAAATAACCTAGTTTCATACGTTGTCATGTATAGTGGAGTATATTTTTGATACTTCAAATTTATTGATTATTGCTGCTGTGCTAAACCGTATTCTTTCAGATTATTCCGTATTTTGTGTTGAGACTATTTTCTCCAATCGTTCCCCAGTAGCAGTTTTGGCTGCAAATTTTGCTGAGTCTGAAATAAATATTACCTTTACTTAAGTATTGGCTGCAAATTTTGCTGAGTCTGAAATAAATCATATTACCTTTACGCAAGTCTTGTTTTATGTATAAATTCCTCATGATCATCGAGTATAAAACGAGTTCAACTACCAACTGCAAAGACCCTAATGTATTATTGCATAATGTTAGTGCATATAGTATTGTTGTTTCACTTTCTTCTGATAGAAATTGATGGCTGTTGGCTCATGGAGATATCTGTAAAATGTTAATTGCCACTATCAAAGTTCAATGGAACAGCTTACAAGAATAAGATGTATAAAGATGTCTTGTTAGTCTACATACAGATATAGGCCTGTTTGATAAGGGTTGTTACTGCAGTGACAGTAGGCTCCCTCGAAGAGCTAATTGATTACATTGAATCAGAAACCGTGTGTGTGAATTTACATTCCATATTTCCTGCGAGCAATACTCCTGTTATGAGTGCATCAACTTAGCTAGTTGTTAACATTAAGCGAAACTGAGTACAAAATACAAACTTTAAAAGTTTTCAGTTTTATGCAGTGATGAAGAACATATACATTGATATGAAATTTGTCATAATCAGTGGTTGTATACGATTCGTATGACGTGTTTGCCTATATGGAAAACGATTGTACCGGAAGGCATTAGGCGCACGGAGGGACAAAATTTAATAAGATACATAGAAACATATATACTGTTTGATATCTTGAATTCTGTGCTTGAAATCTATAGTATTGGCTTCACATAAATAGTATTAGAATAGAAATATGTGGTAACATCGCAAAATGGCATATTGGACACTGAAAGGTTACATATTGTAATCAGAGCTGTTTGCGAGGTGACACTGTCTTAAAACGTATCAATAAAGATTAGAATATTGTCACTCCGTCAGACGAATGAGTCCTTCAAGTTCATTAAACAAGTCGGTTTTTTATCCAACACAACGCATTCGATTTCTTGGGGTTGTGGATTTCAAAGGATATGCCAGTCAAGTTAATTCCTGAATAAGCTTTTCGCTTAACATTGGTTCTCAGTCCGAATTGTATAGCCATTAGGGATTTTGTTCGGGTTATTGGATACACGGTCTAAAGTAAACCAAATCTTTTATATGCTCGTCTCTTTTACAAGAATCTGGAAATTGAGAAAATGTTTAACTGAAGCAGGCCACTATGAAATTTGATCAAACTATTAAACTTTCCAGTTCGAGTAAAGAAGTATTAGAATGGTAGATATACAATGTGCTTACAAACCTTGCTCCGTTACAATATCGGCCCCAACACCCATTCTCCGGATGTAAAGAGTATAACAGAATACATAAAATATCAACCAGTGAACTCTGACATGATACAGAAAATTAATTAAAAATAAATTTTTGGAGTTAAAAGCAGTGTTCTTTACTGTCGAGCGGTTAGGTTTCGGAATCAGGCATTCGTGTTAAATTACTCAATTAGACATCAATACAGTCCCTGTTTAATATATTACTATCACTGGAGGGAAATAGCTCGACTGAAGCAGCTAACTAGTTCTTTTTCTCAGTCCCTCGCACATTCCAGGCAGAGATACTGTTCGTGCAGATAGGTCTCAAGAAGGACAAATAAAATTTAGAATAAATGTTGGATAAAAGAGTGTTTGGTATATCTGCAAGACAAATATGGTATTAACCTTTTAGGCATCGAAATGTTTTCTGCAGTAAGTTTTATTCACCAGTTTCCTCAATATGTGACCTACTTATCTGACACCGAAGAGGTTGCATTTATGCATTCACTTTCTGCTGGTCTGACTATATGTGCTCGTCTCGTAACTATTTAAGTCTCGTCAGCTCTTTTTTGAAAATAAAATGGAGGAGAGCCAAGCAAGCGGAGTATTAAATCTCCCCGCTTTGGAAAAAAACAATCATGGTTTTGAAATGTGCGTCATCTCGTCAGCGGGGAATGCTACATTCTTCCACGGCAGAAATATCTTTTGCTGGCATAGGATTCTGTGAAACGTCATCCTTTTCACAAGACCAGACTGGGAGTTGACAAATTGTCAGAAAATCGCTCTTACGTGAAGTGGGGTTTCTAAATAGTCCCCAGTTGTTATCATTGCCTACTGGAGAAGTGCAGTAAATGAACAGTATAGGACGAATATCTCAAAGCGGTTGCAGTTTTGCTCAATAAAACAAGATAGTCACGGTCCGACACCTGTAGATACACTGTTAGACTTATTGTATTATTGGATCCAAAGGGATTGCGTTACAGTGGTTTAAAAATGCTCGTTCAGCTTTGTAAGAAATAATATCCCCTAGAAACAATTAACTCATTGGTAACTATGTCAAAGTCAGACGGTATTAAAAAGTATTTTCCATAAACTATCAATCATTCTATGAATGTTTCTTTGTTCTTAAATCCTTGTCATCTCTAGAAAACATTACCTGAAATTAAAGTTTGGTATGCTATCGGTCTTGTTTACTGGACTGAGAGTTAGGATATGCATTCCATAGATGTATGTTGGATGACAGTAGTTTAGTTAAAAACGTAGTTGAAAATGCTGAGCAGTTCTGCTAGAGGAAACATTTGACAAAAATTTTATTGCATGCTTATTCGGATGTTGATCTTTGTTTAGTTAAATCCGTTCACGGGTGCATCACCGGAACTTTATATCTGTCGAGTAGTGCCACAAATATCCCATTAGTTATCAACTGCCTCATCAAAGGGTTTCTAGATACACATTCCAGATAGATAATATACAGTGTTCATATGAATAATATATACTGTGTCCTGATGGCTAGTATACATAGAGTCCAGATGGCTAATATACACAGTGTCCAGATGGCTAATATCCGCAGTGTCCAGATGGCTAAGATATAGTGTCCAGATGGCTAGTATTGACTGTGTACTGATGGCTAAGATACAGTGTCCAGACGGCTCAGATGGCTACTATACACAGTGTCCAGATGGCTAAGATATACATTGTCCAGATGGCTAATATATGTAACATAATTGGCTAGTATTTACATCAACATAGTTTCGTTCTCAAAGAAGTAAAGCAGCGTCTGAAAAGTTATAATCGCAACTGTGCTCTGCGTTGTTGGCTGGAGTAAGAACTGTATTTATCAGTATTGTGAGAGAGACTTCCTGCACTGAAGATGTGTTAGCTATATTTTAGGAATAGTGACATTAGATGAATGTGTTAGCTATATTTTAGGAATAGTGACATTAGAGGAATGTGTTAGCTATATTTTAGGAATAGTGACATTAGATGAATGTGTTAACTATATTTTAGGAATAGTAACATTAGATGAATGTGTTAGCTATATTTTAGGAATAGTGACATTAGATGAATGTGTTAGCTATATTTTAGGATTAGTGACATTAGATGAATGTGTTAGCTATATTTTAGGATTAGTGACATTAGATGAATGTGTTAGCTATATTTTAGGAATATTGACATTAGATGAATGTGTTAGCTATATTTTAGGAATATTGACATTAGATGAATGTGTTAGCTATATTTTAGGAATAGTGACATTAGAGGAATGTGTTAGCTATATTTTAGGAATAGTGACATTAGATGAATGTGTTAGCTATATTTTAGGAATAGTGACATTAGATGAATGTGTTAGCTATATTTTAGGATTAGTGACATTAGATGAATGTGTTAGCTATATTTTAGGATTAGTGACATTAGATGAATGTGTTAGCTATATTTTAGGAATAGTGACATTAGATGAATGTGTTAGCTATATTTTAGGAATATTGACATTAGATGAATGTGTTAGCTATATTTTAGGAATAGTGACATTAGATGAATGTGTTAGCTATATTTTAGGAATAGTGACATTAGGTGAATGTGTTAGCTATATTTTAGGAATAGTGACATTAGATGAATGTGTTAGCTATATTTTAGGATTAGTAATTATGATTAGGATTAGTGACATGATTAGGATTAGTGACAGGATTAGGATTAGTGACAGGATTAGGAATAATGACAGGATTAGGATTAGTGACATTAGATGAAAGTTTTCATTTGTCTATATTACATGCTGTCTAGTTTTAAATCTTTTCTTTGAAGTCAATTTCCGTTCAAAAATTGTGCATGGTTGCACACTTACAATACAGTATATTTATTATGCCATGAAAGTTGTTTTTGTGCCATTAAATTATTTTAGTTTGACTGTATCAGAGTTTGCAATTACTTTTGTTCTTATCAGCTACTCTTTTCATGGATAAAACCGACTCTAAATTCTCATGGAATCCCGAAGGAGCATCAAAGGACAGTGGACTGTTAAGTTAAACGAGACTTACATGTGAGTTGAAGTTTAATGATAATTACATTATTCTGTAGTACCTTAGGGATTACAGGCCCTCATTTGAGTTGTAACACATGATCTCTCACACGTGCTGTATCTATCCATGTGTAATTACTCATATAGGCTGACCACTAGTGATTGAATATGCTTTTCTGCAAGGTGCCCGGAAATATGTTCGCAACCATATACATTATTTCCTTGAAAAACTTAAAACAAATACTGCAGGTGAGATGCTGACGCATTAAATGTTAAGTAAATAATTGCTTTACTGAATTTTAGTAACTCATTTTAAACGCCATTGTCCGCAATAATCCTAGTAGATAGCGTTTAATTACTTTGTCAAATGACCTAAACACCATTGTGTTATCTAGTTCTATGCTGTACCAAAAAAGAAAGACTTGACTATTGTCCTTTGGCTTTTACATGTACACTTCCCCCTCTTTCATCAAATATTGCTTTAATTAGCTTTAAAAAAAACTTTGCATATCAAAACTATTCTCTATGCAAGATATATGTGTGCACCTCAGTGTATTCAATGGCACAATCAACCGTTTTGCTTAGTCTTCTCATTAAGGTTTGTCTTGTTGGAAAGTTTTTTTCCCCTAATGTTCATCCTGCCGAACGTTATCTTTTTAATCTGTTAATGTTTCATGCACTAGCAACTAAAGTGCATTGTGCGCATGTACGAGCCAACATGTCTGCATTTCTAAAATCTTTATTGTTCCCAGAACAATCATTGACATTTGGCCTTTTGCATTTTGTTGTACTTAAGTGTTCTTTTTACCGTTGCATAGGGTCATAAGGGAATATTAAAATGTTTCTTTAGTTCTTGCCTTGATTAAAGGGATATATTTATCTGAAAGCAAAGCATTGAACTGCCTCATATCCTGGTAAAACTATTATAAAATATCCTTCTGGTGGTTTATATATTACGTACAGACAAAGGAATGGGTCACAGTGGAGACAAAGTGTTTGAATTAATCTAAATATATTTCGGCTTCTGTATTATTGTGGGTTGAGCGTTCTGAGAAATGTAAAGGAAAAGGAATAAAATGTCTTTTTTACGTTTGTATTTGTTCCAAATGTTGTCGCGCAGTTCATTTTTAAATCAGATCTAAACGTCCCTGGTGTACAGATGGTGTCACAGCCAAGAGTATACATAATGACTAGAGGAGATGTTTATATAATACTTTGAACTTAAATTTTACATTTTTTTAAATCTATGTAATTACTACTCAAATCCTCTATTTTCCTTCTCGATTGAATCGCATCAGTGAACAATATATAATCTTATATTTATTTTTCTATGAATATCAACCAGTGATATGTCAATCTTCTTTGTCCCTGAACAACACTTCTGTAATCGATATATCTAATACTAGTGAGACAATTCTAAACGTCAGGAATTTAGCTGGTGGCACCTTATTTTCTCAAGTAGCCTTTCTAGGCGGGAGGGGAGGGGAGGGGAATCAATATAAATAATTATGTTCACATGTTACATTCTCTATTACAGCGACGAGGTAAAGATTGAAAATACATGGACCAAAACAAAATGTGCAAAACAGAAAATGTGATTTGTCTCTTCATATGCATTCGAAAGATTGAAAAGTCGAACGGCTGCACAATAGGATAAGTCTTGACAGATCTGATTGCATGCTAAAGAAGCTGGAAAGATGTCCATTTGCAGAACATATTTTTGGGCTTGCTTTCATTAACATCATACAAAGTGGAAGAGCTCAAAACTGCAATTGGAGTTTTGAGTGCAGGAAAGAAATTGAGTGGTACTGTCTTAGTACTCTGAAAAAGCGGCTTGAATAAAAAAGTCCAATAAAGATATCCAAGCAAATACATTAATCTTTCTTTACAGTCTCAATTAAAGTTATATAATTAAAATCCTTTTGTTCAATATCCACTGACTCAAGTATAATTACTATTGTTTTGTTTAGCTCTTGTTGGTGGTGATGTTGATGTTATTATTGGTATTGCTGTAATTACAGAAAGATTGAACTAAAGTGGTATTTACCATTAAGAAATCAGTTGGCCCTATTGATACTTTACTTGTAGGTTAATATTAACTCTGTCGCCATTTGATCATTGCAGTTGCAGCTATTTTTGAGATAATAATAATAATAATAATAATAATAATAATAATAATGAGGACTTTGTATAGCGCCTAATCTTTCGAAGCTCTAAGCGCTTTACACCATCAATAATGATATGACTACACTACAGAATACCAAATGACAAAACAATGAAATTGGAAAACATAAAAACATGCTGAAAACATATAAAATACAAAACATGATTAGGTCGCTAAGTTTGTCCCCGCAGTCGAAACAGGTGAGTCTTGAGAGCACTCTTAAAAGGGACCACTGTGTCTTTGTGTCTAATTTCAATGGGCAATTTGTTCCACGTCGCCGGGCCTTGGTGTGCAAACGAACGTTGTCCATATGACTTTGTTTTCACTTTGGGAACAATGAGTATACGATTATCAGAAGAAGAGCGTAAGGATTTAGCTGGTGTATACACATGGGTGAGGCTGGATAGGTATGCTGGACTGGAGTCTGTCATTGAAATATAGCACAGAAAACAAATTTTGTGTTTGATTCTGTATCGAATTGATAGCCAGTGTAGTGTACAGAGCAGTGGTGAGGTGTGCTCTGATCGAGGTACTCTAAAGATGATCCGTGCAGCTGTGTTTTGAACTTTTTGAGTTTCTGGAGTAAATATTGTGATGCACCAGACAGAATTGAATTACAATAGTCCAGTCTTGAAAGTACTAATGAACACACAAGTGTTTTTGTGGCATCAACTGAAAGACATTTACGAATGGAACTGATGCGTCTCAATTCAAGATGGTTTGGTGGCATCAACTGAAAGATATTTACGAATGGAACTGATGCGTCTCAATTCAAGGTATGCAGCCCTGCAGATGTTCATGACATGTTGGTGCAATGTGAGAGTACTGTCTAGAGTAACACCTAGATTCCGTACTGACTGTGAGAATTTAATGTTGTTGCTGCTGATATTTATTGTCTGAGGTAAAGGATGTGAATTAGAAAGTCTTTGTGTTGTGATCAGAATAGCCTCAGTTTTATCATCATTCATCTGCAGCTTGTTACATGTCATGCATGATTTCACATCCGAAATGCACTTCTCTACTCCATGGATGGTAGCATCAACTTCAGTTGGGTGGCTAGATTTGTATATTTGGCTGTCATCAGAGTACAATTGGTGCGACACTGGGTGATGATCTATGACAATTGAGAGCGGCTGAGTGTACAGAATGAAGGGAACAGGCCCAAGAACATATCCTTGTGAAACACCATAACATACGTCAACTGGGCTGGAGTGTATTCCATTTGCAGATATAATTTGTGTCCTGTTGACTAAGTAGGACTTAAACCACTGTAAGGCTATATTCTGAATGCCAAATACATGCTGGAGACGGTGAAGTAATACATCATGGTTTAAACTGTGTAAAATTCTGCAGATAAATCCAGGAGAGTGAGGACTGTAATCTTTCCACTTTCCAAAGCAGAGATAATGTCACTAAATACTTTCAGAAGAGTAGTTTCCGTACTGTGGCAAGGGCGATATGCAGACTGTACATTGCTAAAAAGACTGTTTGAATTCAAATGATATACAAGTTGAGTTAGAACAATCTTTTCTATGATTTTGTGATATGAAAGGGAGATTAGAAATTGGGCGGTAGTTCTTTAAATATTTATGGACCAGTGTTGGTTTCTTCAGCAGTGGCTTTACAATGGCAGTTTTGAAAAATTATCGGAATTCCCTTGATGAGAGAGAGAGAGATATTAATAACATCAGTTAGTGAAGGCAATATTTGGTCTAAGCACTCAAGCAGCAGTGATGTCAGAATTGGATCAAGTTCACAAGACTTTGGTGCACTTTTCATCACGATTGTCCGTACTAAATCTATAGAAACAGGTTCAAATGCTTCTAACGGTTGTAGCTGAAATTCTGCATCATAACTGTATGGTGACCAATCAGTTGAAATTGTACTGTCAAGCGAATCTCTAATGGTTTGAACTTTGTCATCGAAGAAATTTGCAAATTGGTCTGGTAGGTCTAGTGGAGAGAAGGTTGTTGTAAGTGGTGTACATTTGTTCCTTGACATTAGTTTGTTAGTTATCTCGAAGAGCTCTTTGCAGCTGGAACTCTCCATGATCTTAGTACTGTAGTGGGATGATTTGGCTAAATGGACTATGTTTGTGACGTTCTTCGTAGATTTGTTTATGAATAGTGAGTCTGATGGAAAGCCGAAGCCTCTGTGCTTTTTGGCGATATCTTTAGCAGTGCGAAGCTGGTCCCTAACACTGCTATACCAAGGAGAACACTTTTTTTATTGATACTCTGCATTTGGTGGCTGGGGCATGTTTTTCAATCAATGAACGTAGGCAGTTATCAAGTTGTTCCGCTGTTGGATGTAAGAAAGTTGTTAGGTTTTCTTGGATGTCATGCATGAATTTGGTTCTATTTATCACACGGAGGTTTCTCGTAGTAGCAAATACAGGTGGAGGGTTAGTGACTGATACGTCGAGATGGCATACAATGCAGAGGTGATCCGATGCAAGTTCGTAGGATACAAGGGTTGATTGCAGAATATTATCATCAGGTCTATAAAGAAACCAGTCTAAAATGTAACAAAGTTTATGGGTAGGTTTGTTAACTGACTGTTTAAGATTGAAAACATGAATGGAATCTAGGAGTTTTGACGTGTTTGGTTTACCAGGACAATCATAGTGAAAGTTGAAATCTCCAAGAACAATTAGGTTGCCACCTATCGAATTCCCTTACTCTAGAAGATTTGGAATCTGCTCCAAAAAAAAAAAGATTCAGTCAGCTTGTTTTTTCTAGTAGGAGGAGGACGGTAGAGACAGAAAAAATGGACTGACCTTTGTTCCAGTGTGAGCGTTGTTTGGACTAGTTCAAAAGATGTGTGGCAGAAGTTGAAGGTTGTGTTGTACTTGAGGCATTTGATAATGGAATTCTTTGTAATTACAGCAATTCCACCTCCGCGAGAGTTGCGGGGGAACGATTTGATGGAGTAATCGCTGGGTGTTAAATCCGCACACTTAGATTCATCACCTTCCGAATGTAACCATGTCTCTGTCAGGAAAAAGACGTCAATATCCTGGTCGTTGATAAAATTAACAATTTCTGTGCGCTTTTGCGGTGATCCTACTGATTGAGTGTTGAATAACGCAATAAGTAGTGGTATCCCTGGGACAGTTGACACAACGGATGACGATTTAAGAGGAATTTGAACCAGGTTATTAAAATTAACGGTAGAATTTTTAAGTTGTTTATCCGTTACGGGCGAAAGGGTGATAACTGGAATCCTTCTTTCTGTTCTACGCCGGCCGGCTTTGAAAGAACGTTTCTTTTTTCGCTTCCGTTTACATTTAAGAAATGATGAATGAATTCCCAGTTCGTTCAGTCTTGATCACAATGTAGTATCTAGAACCAAGGTGTGGTCATTTAATCCAATTAATGAGGATTCGTCGTAGTGTAAGTGGTCACGTGACGGCAGTTTATTCAAAAACAAATTACGACTTAACAGTGGTACAAAACAGCTGAGAAAAAATCTAATTGTTATTGTTTCCAAAACAAGGAGATGAATTAACACATACGAACGGAACAGCCAATGCACGATGAAATACAATAATGTAGACGATGATAGAAAACGGGCACACATATCATAAATATAGTACAAAATCGGAAGAGCTTATTCTCGAGCAGTTAAGCGATGGCGGCCATCTTTCCCAATACATCTAAAATACATCTAAAATTTTCAAAAAACGATTCTATTAGATATTGATATGTATACTTTGTAAACTTTAATTCACACACACACACACACACACATATATAAACATATTGGGTTGGGAAGATGACAGCGCATTGTCAGCATTATTATTGCTAATGTATAACATCGATGACAGGTGTAGGAAGTAAATTATTCTCAGCAATTATATGCTATTTGTTGAATCATCGACTCTGAGGAATGTGTTAGTTAAGTTAGTGTGGGCATGGATCAGTCATACTACCTTATCCTTAATTAGCAAAGGTCTGTAATTTAATTAAACGTCAGTATAACTCTCCAAGGTTTTTACTCTGATGACAGCGCATAACATCATACATATACTTTCTATCTATATTTATTACCGGATTGGATTATGTTTGAATGAAGTCAAATAGATGATTGTATCGACTCCTTTCTTATGTTAATTTTTTTAAGAATTTTGATAGAACCAACTTGAACGTTTTAGGTACAGAGAGAAAGTAATTTTTCAAAGGTTGCCAAAGGAATATATATAAACAAGATTCGATAAAAATACATCTCCAAAGATTAAAGATGAAACAGTCAGAGTTTTGTGCAGCTTTTACATCAAGATTGAATTTCATGCAGACGACATTATTCTCGAAGATATGCCACTTTTAAAAGAGGTAAATGGCGATATGCTATTCCTACCAACTATATCCATTTCTTTGAAAATTAGACAGGACGCTATAAGACATCATTGATGTATATCATTATATTGTACAGAAAGTAATATTTCCAAGAATTTGAATGGTAAATAATAACAAGGACACGGTTCAGATCATCCATTTATCGAATATCTCACTCACAACCAACGCATATTATCCTAGACTACATTATGCCTTGGGTGCCATATTTGCAACACGAAGTCATTCGTTTTCCAATTAATGAGTGTTGCTAACTCATGACAAAACGATAATTTGACAAAGACAAATGAAGTTGGAAACTAATAACACACCAAATTAATTGAGGATCACATAAAAGTCCATATTTACTGTCATAGTTTAGAGATGCATCTCTCTCTCTCTCTCTCTCTCTCTCTCTCTCTCTCTCTCTCTCTCTCTCTCTCTCTCTCTCATATACCAAGAAGACGAATACACGGTTACAAATCTGCAGGGACATCGGCAAAGATTATTGTCACTGGCTATAGATAGGTCTCATATGACGTCATCATCATCCATTTTTGTGATATGTTGGCAGATTTGGAAGTTAAAATAAATTCATTGAATCTCAATATACTGTTATAAATCACACATACTTAAACAAAACACAAATCAGGCTTTCTGTCAGCACCTATATTTGTAATTTACAAGTTGATTTTGCTTCAGTGTGCCTTGTTCAAAATGATAAATGTTGGTAGTCGCATATAGGAGAAACTGCCAGGTTGCCCATCGTCCAGGTGAAATGGGCAGAATATCGTCTCCTAGTGACCTTATTGGGAAGGATATATGAAGAGTCTGACTTCTTAGATACTATTCTTTTTTTTCTTCTTCGGGAAGTAATGGTACCCCCTCTTCCCCAGTTTTGGCATTATACAAATCTGCAGTTAGTATACGTGACTATCCTACAAAAATGGTCTCTCAGTTATGTCAACATGTTGTTGGTTAAATAATCTCTACCGAATGAAATAAATACACCGAAAGCGTAGTTGGAGCAGGGATTAACACTGGGTATTTCCTTTTAAAATTCCTTCGTATGCTGTCCTTGCGATTAAATATGTCTGCATTGAGTGAATAACATGCGTATGTGGTAGTAAGACTACTGTAGCTTAAATTTTTTTTTCAACTGATCCGATTGATCCGAAAATGTGAATCAAGAGATCCGAATGATCCGAAAATGTGAATCAAGAGAGGGACTAAGGTACTTTAGGTTTTGGTTTCTTGGTTTCTTGAAAGTCTTTCCTTAAGCTCTTCTTTGCCTTTTACTCTGTAAAGACAAAATACTGAAGTCAATTAAATGACTGCAGAAAAGACACGACCACAACAAAACAACACCCCAAAACCATAACCGAAGCGACAGCAACAAAACAGAACAAAACAGAAAACACACTAACCCCTACAAAAAAAAGCAAAACAAAGACAACCTTTGCACCAATTTACAATGGTATGTATACATGCATATTCTTCTGCATTAACATAATATTAATAAATTCTTTCATTGAAAGTCAATTAAATGTTTGTGGTAAGAACTTGGATGAACAAACTCAGCGTTGATAACAATGGATCACTTCAAGAAATATGCATCCATAATTAATGTAAATGTCCATGAAGGGTTATAAAAGTTAGGGACTTACCTGTTTATTAAACGAACGTTTTCTAATTGTTTTCCTTGTATTCGTTGATCAATCGAAGGAGATCGATGTTATTTCATATTCCATGTTTAGTTGACACACATTATCGTAAATTAAATATGCTGCAATGGAACGTACAAGGCAGTGTTCATAGTGCGAAACAAGTCATCGTGACTCCTGAATACGTCAGGGAAAGAATGGTTTTCTCTTGCAGCCTTCATTGTGGTGGTCATATATCTGTGAATGGATCAGACATGGCTGGGTCGGTTGGGATATTCATCAAGCCATCTTTCATTGATATTAGCAAAACAGAGCAGTTTAACGTCATGTTGTAAGTATTTGAGGAGTCAACTTGTCTTTACGGTGAATATTTCACTTGTGAGACTTTCAGAGAGCTGTGAATGTCGAGCATCTCAGTTTTACTGCGACCATCCAAATTCTCTAGACCGCTCGATACATCTACAACTACACTCTATAACGAATTTATCAGAGCTAATTTATTTTAAAGCACTCTTTGGCTCTTGGGAGAAGTCTTGGCGTATTTTAGCTATCACGAAAGGTAAATACTTGGTTAGCTTTTAATTCCAATGATCACAAATCGTGCCCACTTTCCGATTTGAAAGAATTTCTTCTTCCGTGTCTAAGGAAGAATTATTCTGGGATATTTAGAGAACAGGTCGTACGCCATTCGTTGCAAGCTTGTTTGGGATAATGGACTACTGTTATTTCGTCACCTAAGCTCCACAACCATTTCCACAAGAAAACAACGAATGTGCGTTTTTTATTGCGTTTTTCGTGTTAGGGCAACACAGGATAATTTACTGGAGCAAAGAGGAAACGTTAAGCATTTGACACTTGTCACCGCCCTCAGAGGCTAAGTCTGTTGTCAAGGTTCAAGAACTTCACTGTGTTGCTTTAATAACAAAGGTGCCATTTGAATAGCATACAGGTCATATAAAGTGAGCGTCTTTAAAACACGGTCTTGAAGATTGGCGTGTTCTGTCAATTGATCAGGCTGATTACATCGGGATCTTCTGACCACCCATCTACCAGAAGTTAGCGCGAAAGTGCCGTGCTGTATCCGATAGACAACCGTTGGGCCCTCATGTGATAAACATCTCCGATCCTCTCCTTCGGCCACACTGTTCGCAGCCTACGCCAAACGTTTGCACAGGACGACTCACCATGCCAATTATGCTTCCCTGAACAAGAATGATCTGACGAGGCGATTTGGTTAAACAGAGTGATGTCTTATCACAACAGAAACTGGATTTATCGTGAAAATAAATATTAACGAAAGAAGCCTAACTGAGTCAGTAATGACTCAAATAATAGTTAAAGAATCTGTAAGTAATTGCTGAACCCTGTTGCTGTATAAAAACAAATTTCATTTCTCATACATACGATAATGAAGACCAGTAAAAGTAATCATATACGAGGCAGGATACGTAATGTTGCAGGTTTCCTTACAGATCAAAATATAGTAGCACACACACACACACACACACACACACACACACACACACACACATCTCTGTGTGTTTAAAGAAAATATAATATTGAATACCATTGTTTCAGACTTTATGGACGAATATAAGAACAATCTGATATTATAAAAGTTAAGACAGTTACATTCTGATTGCGGATCAACTTACAAATGTTCAAAATGTTCACGTTTCCTGGAAAATAAATAGGAGTTATAAAATGGTATCCTTCTAAATTCAATTTTATTTCGAAACTTCACTAAAGAGGTCAGCGTATACAAAGTGCAATGTATTCCAAATAACAGCGATTAAACGATGATATTACGTCGTCTAGAACAGTCTAAATATAATCGCAAATCACGGTAGAAGTTATGGACTGCTAATTATACCTTTTATCCTTCTTTTCATTAAAACTGTTGACCATGATCACCACACATGATAACAGCAGTTTTTTTTACCAAACATCAATCAGGAAACATTTTTAACGTTTCTAAGGAAATGGTACGAATCTCATCCAAAATGATGATCCTTGGGATATAATTTTCACCCATTCTTTTAGAAAGTCCATTTATCTCTTTCCCATCGAAATAATTTGTGATAAGTACATGATTTAACATATCTTTCTTTTATGTTTCTCGCGAGTCCGTGTGTAGGGGTTTAAACGATATTATATAGAAAAAATCGAAATAATTAAAACACACGAACTGTTTTACTAGCACCTTCAGACACATTAAGATGAACTGTTTTATATCTGGTCAAATGATCGATGGCAACAATGACACTTTTGATATTTGATTATTTTATAATAAATATCCTTGATTTCAACGTCGGCCGATTAAGAATAATTATGTATTTTTTCTTGTTTTATTCTCCATTCTCAACATGATGGGTAAACAGTGCTGATATAAAAGTGAGTCAGGAATCGTGAACGTTTTCTTTTGATATAAAATGAATCGGTAGTGTCGCTAATCGCGGTTTTAAGAAATCTGCTTATCATCGATAATAAATTTATAGAAACTTACGCGAGCGTTGAAGATTTCAAACGTGTAAATAGAGGTGAATCACCATAAATAGCCAACTGATAATTGTACCTAATTTAGTTCAGTTTGACAAGTAAGAATTGTTTCGGTTTATAAATATAATTCTCTTTGTTGCATCAGCGATTATACAATCAAATTCAGCATCACCCATAATTAATCTTGTATAATGTCGTTTATGATCATATCGTCCTCCTTGCATGAATTAACCGTTTATTCTTCTGCCAAGATTTTTCGCAGTTTTATTTTCAGAACAGGTAATATCAGGATCTTCATCATTATAGTAATTCCACTGCGGTGGTAACCAAACTTCTTTTTGACGACTATATGATATAAATTTACTGTATAAAAGACCAGTACTGTATTAATCATATATAGTAACATTACAATCGGTGAGCATTTCGTTTCTGAAAAGTGTCTACCAAACCAGATAACAAATCATTTGAAGATCTTTAGCAAACGTAAATGACTCGATACAAGCAAATCCAGTAAAATCAAAATCTACTATAGATCTGTTTATCGAATCTCTGGTAAACTGAAATAACATCTTTATAATTATTTTAGTATTCTACAATCCGCGGTAGCCATAATCGACAAAAAACTGCGTTGTACATCCTCAAGAAATTAAAATCGTGTTGACTTCCATAATTTTTTTTTCTCTTACAAATTAAGCATGAACTGACGGAACGGTTAAAGACCTATTCAGTAATTGTTCAGTATCATTCTGTATCTTTCTGCAGAAGATCTTTCATTTCTTCATGAAGAGATTTTGAACGATGAATATCTCCATTAGATTGAACAAATTGATCATAGTTTTCATTATAGCAACTTGGAAATATCCACACAGATTACAGGAACGTATTTATAAATATTTTCAATAAAATCAAAATAATAAATGTCATACAATTTAACAGCTCTCTTTCGAGGAAATAATGTTACTGGATTAGTCTACGCATGCGCATTGTGATCAATATTATTTATCGGAACTCATTTCGACTTTTATTTTGATTCGTACAAAATCTCTCAGGTTATTGATTTTACTATTACTGGCAATTTTAATATCCTTCCTAATTCAGCAACGTCAAGCTCTTTGTTAGACACTCCGGTATCCGTAACTGTTCTGCCCGCTCGTTTATTATTTTACGTCTTAGATCTGTTCAACCATTTTCACGTATCGCGTTTGTGAAATGTTTTATTACTCATTCGGCTACACAATCGTTTTTGGAAATTTCATCAGTTTGAGTTTGGGTGTATTATTTATAGGATATTTTGCATAAATAAATACAGGATTTGTCAATACCAGTCAACATTCTTGGTTTGGAAATTTTACTCAATAGATCGATTATTTCATTTTAAAGGATAAGGTCATGTTCGTTGCGAATGTATTATTGTCCGTTTCTGCTAATACTATAAATTTCATTTAAAATATATATTTGATCGTCCAGATAATTAATAATCATTGCCGCTCGTTTGTAGCTCATTGTAGCATCGATGACTTCATAGACACTTTCGTTATTGCGCATGATTCTAAATGTTGAACACGCTTGAGATGCACTATCATCGCGAAAAAAATTCTTTCTTGGAGCCTCGAATACTTTCAATCAGAGTTTCCATCAGATTAACCAGAGCGTGCATCAGCAAGTCAGAGACAAGACTGCCAGACGTTCCCAGTTCCCTACTGTACTGTACTGAGCTATAACATGAAAATGTGTGGTACTGTACTGAGGGCTGTGCCATGAACGTGTTTGGTACTGAACTGAGCTGCATCATGAAAATGTTTTGCACTGTACTGAGAGATGTATAATGCAAGTGTTTGGCATTGTACGGAAGGCTGTATAATGCGATTGTTTGGTTCTGTACTGAGGGCTGTATCATGCACGTGTTTGGTACTGTACTGAGTTATATGTACTGTGCACGCGCTTGACATTGCACTGAAAGCTGTACCATGCACGTGATTGGTACTGCACTGAGCTCCATCATGAACATGTTTGGCACTGTACTGAGAGATGTACCATGTATGTGCTTGGCACTGTACTGAGAGATGTACCATGTACGTGCTTGGCACTGTACTGAGATATGTACCTTGTACGTGTTTGGCACTGTACTGAGAGATGTACCATGTACGTGTTTAGCACTGTACTGAGAGATGTACCATGTACGTGCTTGGCACTGTACTGAGATATGTACCATGTACGTGCTTGGCACTGTACTGAGAGATGTACCATGTACGTGCTTGGCATTTTACTGAAAGATGTATCATGCAAGTATGTGAGAAGACCATTGTAGATACAGTATGGATGTGATGAAGTGTCATGGGCTCGAGCATTTGGTAATTCACTGATTGTGAAATATAAATTGAAACTACCGTATTAGCATATTTGAAACTTAGATGAACCTTTACTTTAATTGTTTTGACACGTCAGAAATTGTAAGAATAATCTTGATCGGAGGAGTTTCCAGGCATGTTTTGGTCAATGTATTACCCTGTTCTGGTATTGTTGTGACCATTTCATTAGAATGTTTTAAATGTTTGATACAACGGCTTTTATTGTTGCCAATATCTTTCGTACCATATTCTATACTGATGTAATACTGCCAAGGCTGTTCGTACCATATTTCACACTGTTGAGAGAGAGAGAGAGAGAGAGAGAGAGAGAGAGAGAGAGAGAGAGAGAGAGAGAGAGTTTTATATTTTGTTTTGTTATATTTCACGTTTACAGTTGGTTGGAAAAGTTTATCTTCTTAGGGTCTATGGGCAATGCATTTTCAGTGGTGGACGTTCAAGTATCCACGTTAACAATGAGGTTCTGGTAAAATGTCAATAAAATAGACAAGACTGAATGATTGGAGTCCTTGGAGAAGATATATTGAGCAAACCGCAAGAGTTATATGTATCAACACACAAACGGATATAGTCTCAAAAGTATGATGGCGATTCATTTAACTGTGAGTTTAGTATTTATGATGATGGTCTGTCCTCCAGCAACTTTATTAATTTTCCTGAATCCTTTACGTTGTGAGGTTTTAAGATTAACTTGATCGTTTCTTTATAAAGGGACTCTTAAATGGCGATAGCTATTGGATCACGTCTTTCAAGAAGAAAACTAATTTCCACAATATTTCCTTCCAACTTCTGCAATTCGTATGTAGCATAGAAAAAAGTGAAAGTACTAACTATTTTGTATTTTAGCGAGAAATATATAACTGAAAACTAAACTTGCCTTTCAGATTGACCCCTTGCATTTCCTTCTCATCGTGAGCAGTAATCACACCCGCAATTCATCCCGTTTGAAGAACTCTGGTGGAAAATTGACACAGGCACATTTGTGACGTCGCCTCTGCCTACAGATCAGAAACAATATATAGTGTTTGAAAACAAAGAAAATTCTTATTGAAATAAAACCCCAAGATAATAAACGTCATTGATAAGATAACAATAATGATCGATAGGTACACTTTGATAATATTAAATGGTTCTTGTCCATTTTCGGAAAGACGTTCCAGGTTTCGACTTCAGACCTAAGACATTTGAGGATAATATTGTGGTGAAACGAAAAGATGCATTTAATTTTCCTAATGAATTGAATTGAACTTTAATTAAGTTAAGATTGACTTGGAAAACTGTCTCCAGAAAGCTTCTTTAAGGATATATGCGATATAGACATCGCGTTTTACATTGCTTGGCAAAAGTTGAAAAATTAGATTGATGTGTTGTTACTATCAGTTAGACTAATTCCTACATTATAGAATAATAACTGACTAATTAAATAACTGGCATAGTCTACCTCATTAAACTGCTGTATAACACTGTTGTAATTCAATAAGCTTGACTGACAAATCCAAACAACAAAAAGAACAGTAACAAAGGCAGAATACAAGTTGTCATGTATTCGAACAAAAGATATGCTAAAATCAATGCTATCTTCCTAGCTGTATCTTAGCGAATATCTTGCACGAGATGTTCTGATGAGGCTGTTAAGAAGGTTTAGCTCTCAAATACTTAATTGACCAATTGACATTACAATCAGTGAGTTCCCACCGCACTTGATCGGCATAACAAGTAGATATTTACGTTGAAAAGGACGCAGTTCGTTAGTAGTAAGCTAATGGTATGGCCTCACACATAAGATCCAGGCATACATTACCTACTAACTACAAATAAGAATTTTGTAAACCTCTTAACGTTGGATAGGAGAAAATGTGTAACATGTTTGAGCCTTATAACTGCTTGTCGGTTTTGGCTTTTCAGTCCTCTTTATTATTAGGCCTTAATTTCGTTTCCTTTCCCTCACATAACACTTAGGATATAGTGATTATTATTCAATTTTTTTATGTCGGAGCTTTATATGTTCAGCAATGTTTAATTTGTTTCATATTACTTTGATATGTTTTGTAATAACCATCACCTAATTTATAATTAAATTAGATTTGCATTTGTTAACCAGTTACTTTTAATAAGGGTATGTTGCGCAAATCTTCGATATTTCTTTTACAGAAGTAAATATAATTTTGCTATACGTTTCTCGGAAAAGAACGAACTCGGATACATAATGTTCAATATTTAATTTATATAATATAGCTTTATAATTTCCTCTTGATGAAATGGCGATCAACGGTACATATGTATAGTATTAACTATATTGTACTATGTAAGGGTAGATATTTAAGAAATATAAATTAGAAATGTATATACAAATATCTGGACCATAAACCCTTCCAAATAAATGGCAAAGATGAAATACAGCAATATAAAAATATTAAACTTTAAAGGTTAACATTCTGTAAAAATGTTCATAAAAAGATAAACGTTTAACGTGTTACTCTGGATATTACTCTCACATTGAACCAACATGTCATGAACATATAGCAAGGCTGCACATCTTGAGCTGTGAGACACATCAACTCCATTTGCAAATATCGTTCAGCTGATGCCACTAAAACACTTGTGTGTTCATTTGTACATTCAAGACTGGACTAGTGTGACTCAATTATGTCTGGTTCGTTTCAATATATACTCCAGAAACTTCAAAAAGTTCAAAACATAGCTGCTCAGATCATCCTTAGAGTACCACGGCCAGAACACACCGCTGCTCTGTACCCTACACTGGTTATCCATTCGATCCAAAATCAAACACAAAATTTGGTCTCTGTGATACTTTTCACTGACGGACTCTATTCCAACATACCTATCCGGCCTCACCCATGTATACACACCATCAATATACTTACGCTCCTCTTCTGACAATCGTATACTCATTATTCCAGCTATGAAACTGAGTTTATATGCACAACGTACGTTTGCATATCAGTGCCCAGCAACGTGGAATGAAGTGTATATTGAAATTAGACACCAAGACACAGTGAGCCCTTTCAAGAGTGCTATTAAAACTCACCTATTTTGACTGCAAGAACAAACTTAAAGACCTAATAATGTTTCCTACCTTAAGTATATTCAGCGTATTTTATGTTTTCTAATTTTATGGTGGTTTTTTTAGTAGTCATAAAGTGCTTAGAGCATCTAAAGCTTCGGCGCTCTACAAAGTCCTTATTATTATTATTATTATTATTATTATTATTATTATTATTATTATTATCATTATTATTATTATTATTATTATTATTATTATTATTATCATTATTATTATTATTATCATTATTATTATTTTTATTATTATTATTATTATTATTATTATCATTATTATTATTATTATCATTATTATTATTATTATTATTATCATTATTATTATTATTATCATTATTATTATTATTATTATTATTATTATCATTATTATTATTATTATTATTATTATTATTATTATTATTATTATTATTATTATTATTATTATTATTATTATATATGTTTTTCCTTCTTGAATGCTTCCCTACTGAATGCTTCACGTCTAACAAGATGGTCAATTGTGTTTGTCTGTGTTTGAATCCGAACGTCTGATAGTACGCGAGTAGTTCATCATGTTTTATCCATTCCAACGTTTTGTAGTTGCAACTGCCTAATAATTTGTAGGAACATAATTTGATGAATAGACTGGGTCCTTTCTAGTTTTAAGTACTGGTATCACCGTTGGTTCTCGCGAGACTGCGACAAGTCGACAATTTCCTAAATATTGTTGACTGTCTTTGAATGTATGATACAGCTGCCTTTATTGTTGCCTATGATTTTTGTATCATATTCCCCTGATAATATAATAATTAAGCGAGACCAGTCTAGAAACATCCTCTTTATCTATCAAATGTTGATGCAATTGTATTTCTATGGCCATTTTAATAACCATATATATATATATATATATATATATATATATATATATATATATATATATATATATATATATATATATATAGCTTTGCTGCCGCTAAGCTGCACTTGAAACTTTCTTTGTGCAAGTCGATATTAAATATTGGTACTTCGTATTTCCCACATGTCTCCAGTTCACATTTTAACTTTCATTTTGCAACTTGTAATGTAAAGGCAGTGTGGGCGTTAATTGTGATGTCCAGCACTAGGACAACACACCCAGTCACATTATACTGACACCAGGGCGAATCAAATTCTAAATAAACCACACCAATTACTGAACTAGTTGGTATTGGTCGCTTATATGACCTCCATAACGTTTACTATACATTGAATGCAGAACCCTAGCCGAGTCAAACCAAAATCTTGTAAAAATGGCGTTAACAGCTGCCCAGCTTCGCACTCAGCATTAAGAGGTTGGTGTTAGGACTGGTCGGCCTGGTGTCATTATAATGTGACTGGGTGGGTTGCCCTAGTGCTGGAAATCACAATTAACTGCCACACTGTAGACATTGTGACTGAACATTGTTAACGTTAGGCTAAAATCCAAATCACACACACAGAACAATCTTCCATACATTCAAGAAACGATCTGACGAATCCTATGTCGTATAATAAGTCCATTAGTCCAGAGTCCCAAGGGAAATCTTGAACTAAAAACAAGTGACAGATGCATAGGTTCAAAATTACTTTTGGCTTTTGAGGCTTCTATCATTGTTCCTAATTTAATCTGGTTCAATGACGATGCTGATCTATAAAAGGAAAACAATTACTTTTAATAATACAATGGCAACCTATAAATTAAAAAAAGTTGTTTTAATAATACTATGGCTATCTATAAATTGAAAAAAAGTTGTTTTAATATTACTTAAGTTTATAGTTGAATTCATACGGATCTTTCCGATCCCTCTCCATCGTGTTTATGTTTGCTTGCAGGTCTCTATTAAAGTTTTAGGTTTTATCTTTAATACACTAAAATCATAAATCACGTGATCTTATGAAAAACACGTAATCTGCAAATTATTTCCTGTCAGTATGTGGGTCGGTGGATATAGGATAAAGTTAAATTACTAATGTTCTTACGTACAACACGCATTCAGGCCAATGTTAGAAAAAAAATAATTATGGAAGAATTTACGATGATAATTTGTATCCGGTGTTTATAAAACATACTTCTGATCCGCGGAAAAAATAAGCATAACCTACATATTTTCCATTTTGTTTTTCATAACAGGGTAAATGGTGGATTCATTTAAATGTGATTCTAACATAGTACATTTCTTTCAGAAGTCGAAGAAATGAAGCAATATGATTTGGTTTTTAAGTGGTATGCCATGATAGAACAATATAGCTGTGTCTCGTTTTCATAAATAACGTTACATGTTTTCTTTCTTCTTACTCATATCGATACGGATTATAAGTTGACGTATCATCTGGCTTCAGATGTTGCTTGAATATATGACCTCGCCATTTAGACAAATTTCCGATAATTTGATCTCATGAAGTAGCAAAAATTAGTAAGCGAATGTTACGCAAGCATAGAGCTCTCGAAAATACTTCCGAGATGAGCTTTCTCCACAATTGAAATATTCTGAACAAATCCAACACATAATTGTTTTAATCAATTTTTTAATCAAAGTGCTTGTACATCCATAGTTATGTGACCTATTCTACAATGCTATTACACATACAAATTCCAGAGTTTTGTGGCGCAAGTGAAGAGCAGTACGTAATTTTGGCTCCTGTCAAACAAATTACCTACATAATTAAATTCCAGGAATTCAGTGGGAGAAAAATCTTCTGGAAATGCGGAGTTTTAATTTATACATAACGGTAATCTGAAATGTATGACATGTGTTACGTGCTTAGGCTCGAATAAACAGTAACATAGAAAGAGTGAAAATAACAAGCTTGTAAAAACTTAAACAATTTATTGAGCACAAATATTTTCCCGAAAAGAAAAAGAAACTTACGGTTTTCAGAATCAATTCCAAGATTAATCCAAAAATAATTCAAAATATTATCCACTAGAGAAATTGCAAAAGTCCTGGTAATAAAATGGCCAAATAATTCTAAGTTCGAATCCCAGCGAAGTATCCAATATGGATGACGATGTCACTTGATGAAGTCAGTTCTTCATAATAAAAGTCTATGAGCACAATTCTTTTCCAGATAAATATCAAAATAATTCCTCTTGATTCAAACGAATTGACATAATTTCCAGTACAAGGTAATTAAAATAAATCAAAACGACACAACTTAATATTCTAATAGCCCAAATTCTTCTACTGAATAGCTCGCTCCAAAACATGGTTTATATACCTGTTTTTACGTAAAAAAGAAAAGGGTCACGATCTTCTAGAATCTTTCAGAACAAATTTACGTTCAAGAAATCAGGTAAACACCGTATGACCCAACAAAAATTAGAAAGATGATTATATAAAGCTCCATAATGTCCTTGGAACCAACCAATCATTTTAAAAACTTGTTTAAAACTCTGAAGCCAGGTCAGGAATGAGGTCAACACCTGGTGTTTATTCTGTAAAGTACAGGTCACTCCCCCCCAAATGAACCAATCTTTAAACTTAAAATGCCAAATTTGAATCTAACAAACAAACAAACAATAAAAATACATATAAATGACTTATATCAAATATACATAACACATGTGACATATGCAACATAACATCCATAGTTGAACTTCAAGTATCAACACTATTAATCGGTTATGTAGATTGTATCCGTATTTATCGATTATGTACGTTATAACGGTATAAATCGATTATTAAAGACAGAGGTAAGATTCCAATGACATATGCGAAATCAGATTATAAGATATATTTTATTGTTAACTTGATGGATTTTAAAAAAGAATAACATTCTTTAAGATTAGTAACCTTTCGTTTTCATTGTTATTCTGATGCAATTTACATTAATTCTGTCTCTGTCAATCGAATCGTGCCAAAGAATTGTATAATGGGCTCTGCGAATCTGTTTTTATTCTGTAAATTCGGAATCAGTCTTAATTCCCTTGATGGTTTTTGGCCTATATTGTTTTATACATTAGATGAAACCTTAACGTTTACATTATATTTGCATATGGGTTGAATGGTTTTATAATTATTTTCAAAATCTCATTTTCCAGATTAGGTAAATCTTCAATCTGTTTATCAGAACTACGTTTCACGACGGAATCAAAAAGACTGTACCAATTTCGGACAGGCTTAAGTGATGATTGGTTTGAGTTAATGTAGATATATGGCAATTTATACATTGGTTTGAATTAATGTAGATATATGGCAATTGATACATTGGTTTGAATTAATGTAGATATATGGCAATTGATACATTGGTTTAAATTAATGTAGATATATGGCAATTGATACATTGGTTTGAATTAATGTAGATATATGGCAATTGATACATTGGTTTGAATTAATGTAGATATATGGCAATTGATACATTGGTTGGAATTAATGTAGATATATGGCAATTGATACATTGGTTGGAATTAATGTAGATATATGGCAATTGATACATTGGTTGGAATTAATGTAGATATACGGCAATTGATACATTGGTTGGAATTAATGTAGATATATGGCAATTGATACATTGGTTGGAATTAATGTAGATATATGGTAATTGATACATTGGTTGGAATTAATGTAGATATATGGCAATTGATACATTGGTTGGAATTAATGTAGATATATGGTAATTGATACATTGGTTGGCATTAATGTAGATATATGGCAATTTATACATTGGTTGGAATTAATGTAGATATATGGCAATTGATACATTGGTTGGCATTAATGTAGATATATGGCAATTGATACATTGGTTAGAATTAATGTAGATATATGGCAATTGATACATTGGTTGGAATTAATGTAGATATATGGCAATTTATACATTGGTTGGAATTAATGTAGATATATGGCAATTTATACATTGGTTGGAATTAATGTAGATATATGGCAATTTATACATTGGTTGGAATTAATGTAGATATATGGCAATTGATACATTGGTTGGAATTAATGTAGATATATGGCAATTTATACATTGGTTGGAATTAATGTAGATATATGGCAGTTTATACATTGGTTGGAATTAATGTAGATATATGGCAATTTATACATTGGTTGGAATTAATGTAGATATATGGCAATTGATACATTGGTTGGAATTAATGTAGATATATGGCAATTTATACATTGGTTGGAATTAATGTAGATGTATGGCAATTTATACATTGGTTGGAATTAATGTAGATATATGGCAATTTATACATTACTTTAGATGTTGCGATTTTCTTTATATCTCCATGATAGACCTTCCTCAGGCAAGACAACAACAGGCTTTTGTCAAGAATCCATTTTTTTTCATTGTGGTCTCCTAGTACATAAAATGGCACGTACAATTTAAATCTACACACGTTTGAAAATATTTACGCGTTTTGAAACAATATTGCACATTTAATACTCTTGTTCTGGTACTCAACATTATTTCGAATCTGATTAAAATCAGATCTCCTTTGTCCTGGGTGAAGATCTCACAGTGACCGTTTATGGTTAATGTTCTGGTTGCCGTTGAGGTAGCCAATGGAATTGCAACTATCGGAAATTCGAAAGTACATCACTTCGTTCGGTACACACTAATGCTCTTCGGTCTCACTGGATAGTTTCGCATTTTGACACCTCCCTAATATTTAAGGTAGAAGGCATGGGCCTAATTTTCACCATCCTAGCAGTTTTCATTTCACACATAAGCTAAGTTTGTAATGTGGTGTAGATTTACTTTAAGTTAGGCTTGGAAACTGGTTGACTTGTCATAGTTACACTAGCACAGGAGATCAAATGCGTAACTTGGGCTTCAAATGAGTCGAGGACTTGGTTTGCGTTTTTACATGTGTCTGCTACAGAGGTAAATATCTAAAAATCTAGATGGTTGAGGGGTGATGAAAAATATGCTAATTTGTTACAGTACTAGTAAACTTTTTTTATGTATAAGGCACATACAGATTCTTTGAGCTCTCTCTTGTCACAGGAAAATATTCAAAATACCCCTTTTCTGGAAAAATGAATGTAAAAAGGAGGGGTTGGGGCAGTGTTGATTCAGTATAAAAGCCACTAGTTGCATGAGGAATTAACTTTATTCCTTAGTCAGACTCTTACAAGCATGATTTTAAAAAAAATCATTAGTTCAATTTTTTTCGTGTCTTTAATGTAATAGTATTATCATTTTTGTGCTATAGGTCATTGTCGGACAAAAAATTGCCAAAACAACTGTCCAGTGAGACCTTCAGCAATACTGACTAGTCTTCCAAACGCGAAGATATAACACTTCAAAATGATTGGCTGACGAAATTTGTGATTATGGTAATAACATAGATCAGCACAAAATGACCTCATAGCGGTCTCTGTCAGATTTTCATGTAGGACAGTGTTGATCTGGTTTTAATCAGATTATTTTCTACCTTGTATTTACTTTGTCAACTAAATATATATGAGAGAACTACCCAAAGACAAATTCCATATGTATGACGCTTAGATGATAGTGCCGAAAAGCTGAAAGTAAAAATAGAACTTAAAATGGTCTTGTCATTGGTTGGAGTATTTACAGGAAGAAAACTTATTTCAAATGCAGCCAAATAGGGAAAGACTTCATAACTCTATGTTTTACCATAGCCATCAACTGGTAATTTATTTCCTCTCCAAACGTTTTCTTCCAAAAATGGAAAATGATAACATTTTGTAAAATAACATTTTATAAGGAATATCATTCTACATTGATTTCATCCTTTTCAACGGAACGTATAATGCACAAGTCTTCATCCGCGAAGTGCTTGAATCCTCATCCTTCTCTCGTCATCCCTTCTCTCTCTCTGTCTTTGTAGGTAAATAAAGAAATACTCATCTTGCGAAGAGTAACAATATATAAGAAATGTTTGAAGTGAGACGATTGTTAATACACAAATTTAGATCTTCGTGGCCAATATAGCAGAATAAACCCTCATAATGTTCCTAAATAGTATTTGTGAATTCACGAAAATACAATAACAGGACGATGATACATGTACATGGCAGTAATTATACCGTCTTCAAAGGTCAGAATTGATGTTGTCTCATCCATTGTGGCTGTATTAAATTATTCATTATATGGTAATTAAAATCGATATACAGAAAAGTAAAGATACGGCATAGAAGCATACGCTTTTATCTAAAAATGATTGTATCTCGCGGCAAGAATACAAAATAATTGTAATTAAGGATATATTGTTATGTATATTTGATTTAATTTATATTTGATTTATTTTAATTGCTTGTTTGCTAGTTTTAATTTTTGAATATTTCATTGCATCTTATTGCAGTGCAACTTTATTTACTGGATTTTATATTGTCCAGAAATTTAGATCAGTAGTAAACAACTAATAATATTAATATAGACTGTGTATCCAACGCTGACCTAGTTCCTTACCTTGATTCAGAACCAGTAAGAGTTGGGTAAACTTTTTATAAACAATTACAATTCTTTCTCAGAGTAAAATTAATAAAGTCAATCGAGGCCATACTTGGAGTAAATGACAAATAACATGTATCAATAAGGTTTTTCCAGAGGACTGAACCACATCCAGGCATCCGTTTTGCGTTGATTTCATCGGGATTCGAACTCAATTTCATTACGACGTATTATTACTAGAAATTCTCTTTTGTAATTCTTGGAATAATTTTGGATTTTATTCGTAAAAAGATATTTTGTTCACCTTGTTTTTCTTGGGAAATAAATTATTTGTTAAATTTGACAAACCTTGTATTCTTCACCTATTTAATGTTACGTTCTGTAAAAGCATAAACACGTATATATATATATATATATATATATATATATATATATATATATATATATATATATATATATATATATATATATATATATATATATATATATATATATATATAATCAGATAAAACCTGTTCATTACAAAGAGAATCTCGAATTCAAGTGAATGAAAGCTTTAAATTTCCCTCTAACTGCAAATACACTACTTTCAAGTGTAGTGTTTTACATGTCCAGGCGTATTTTATATCAAATTGAAAATGCATGCTAATCATCGCACAGCCTTATTTTCTTCGTGAGTTCCAACATATTGTTTGAGTTCATAAGCCTTATCATTTATTTAAATTATCGTTTTGTTTTAATGCAAAAGAAAGTTTAATCACTTCTTGATATATATATATATATATATATATATATATATATATATATATATATATATATATATATATATATATATATATATATAATATATATAATATATAAGAATATAAGATATTAACAATTATTATTTACATCTTTACAAATATTGTAACATTAAAAAATGGCTACAGAATAAAGAGAAAAAATTGTATGTATGATTAACCTCGTTACGAATCATTGGAAATGTATTCATTTAAGATTGCGAACGGCAATTTTCGTAATAGTGTAAATAAGAGAACTACGTTCAATTTAAAAAACAAAACAGTCATAAAAATATAGTGTAAAGCATCTGCACGAAAAGACAAACCTCAAAATGGCCATTAGTTTTGAATTTCTTCGTCCTACCTCATCCATTAATTGGTAAAACAATGGCAATATCATTGCATACGATTTTAGCGTTGTCATTCATTCACGTGAAGATGAAACAGAGTTGGCTCTTGCATATAAATATTAAGAACGGTGTGGAAAGCGTGAAATTCTAATGCAAAGAAACAATTAGCTATATATGAGGTTAGTAACAAATATTTTGATATATGAGGCATAAAGTGAGAACCTTAATCGCGTTGGATTAATGCATGCATGGTAAATAAACCTTTATATCAAAATAAATATTTTAATTGTGTTAATATTTGATAAATCTCATGTTTTGCATCGGGTCTTTTATTGTAAGCATATTTCCACTGAAGAAATATATACTAATGAATAGTTCGCATTTATTTTTGGAATTTTTCTGCCATTTAAGGAATGCCGCAGTCACCTATATTCATACAAAGAAACACTGACAGTTATTGCTATAGGCCAGAGACCATAACTCACCAGGCACAATTACATGATTAAAGGCTAAAACAGGCTACCAGAAATGACCTAAAGTGTCATGCTTTCCATCGTTAATTTTGCTTGCACATTATTATTTGCCGTTCGGTTTTTTTTCTACTATTGTTAAGCAGGATAATTTCAGATAAGAGAAAGATCTTGATTCTGTCTTTCAATATTCTAAGATACACGCAGTGAGCTGTCACCAGTTGTGCATAGGAATAAATTTACAAGCTTATTCTTCCCTACGAACTATAGAACCTCTTTCAAAATTATCAGATTGTTGCCAAAATCTATTAATTATGTCAGAAATAAGTTTGTTTTCTTTTTTTAGCTCCTCCAGAAATGCTGAATTTTTGACCCTGCATTTACAATGCCATTCCGATTATTCCAGCTGCTGGCGCTCAGTGTGAGGTGTAACGAATTCCACCTTGAAAAGCCAGGTCGCCCGAAATAACATAAGATGGCACCGCCTTAGTCGTTGATTTTCTCTTATGCGGTGTTGTCTTCTCATTTCAGCAACACATTTATCAGCAACAAGTTTACCTGGATGTTATTTCGGTGACCTATGGTCAATCTGTAAAGTGTTATGTCACATTCATCCTCAGGCATGCCCTTGTGCATCCATTAAAGGTTCTTCTGACTTAATCTTCAAATCGACATGTCTGTACGTAACATTGACGGGTGCAATATGTGCTATTATCGCATCGTTAATCATGGTGCTGATGTTCGACAAAGTGAGCTGGATGATTGGATCACTTTCAGAATCACTTGCTAGATGTTCGCGGTTATCGCTAGTTAATTTGTGGCTTACAAATGCTGTGTATAGTCCAAACAAGGTGACCCTAGCGAAGCGTTCATCCTGGCCCGAAGTTTAGCCTGAATGACATAGGTCGTTGCAATTTTTACGTTGCGCCTCTCCATAAGGTTTGCAAATGTAAGAGATCAGAGAATCTATTGTACACCAGTTCGGACATACTGCTGTGTTAGTGTTGATTTTGCATACTATACGTCGAGAATTGTGTGTGTGGTGTTATCGGGAATGTTTGTTTCTGAAGCTAATCTACATGATATATTGCCAACATCTATGACGCAACAACAATCAAAGTTACTTTTTAAAAATTGTATTTGCATGACTGGTTGAGCGTCTAATTCAAAGTAGCATGTACCTAATATTAGTTGAGGTCTCAAATTATACAAACTATGATGCCAACAGACTGCACCAGCTCAATATATGGGATGTCAAACAACATATTAGCAAACAGGTGGTCAAAGGCAGCGTAACAAAACTTCTTTTTCGAGAAATTCATAAACCTCTAATCGATGCTCGGTTTCAATGATTTATATTGTTTTCTCTTAGTATCCCTAAAGGAATCTTCATTTTTGCAGTAGAAGAGGACTATCCACGAGGTCTTCTGGTTGAAGTCACGGATAACGACATTGAACTCTTGTTATGATCAATACACTAATGAAGCACAGTGGACGACATACATGGGAGCTTTTAAGGGCAATCTCGTTATCACGGACGCAATAAAAAAAATGTTCAATTATCGAGTAACAATGGCGTGGTGGTTTCCATTAACGTTATAGCGAGTGCCCCAAACAGGCCACATCATCGCCCTTAGAGCTGACCATAAATGCACCTGTGTATTGCTTCTCAGTGGGTCCACATACCGTCAAAAGCCTTATTTTGACATATATTAGGACAGATGGTGAGGATACGATCAAAGTGGCTCCTAAATGCCGATTTTAGCAATCACAGCGACCGATAATCATGGCACATTACGGCTTTAACGTATCAAAGATTGCGGAACAGTCTTGTAATAGGTAGGCTTCACGTTTTAATTTGTATTAACCTTTTAATCAATATTACGAAAGAAGACATGATAGTAAGGAAAACATAGTGACATTTATTGAATATTCTGATATGATAAGTGTAGTCATTCACTAATCGTTTTGTTATCACGAGTCCACAATATCAGACAATGATAAATTAAATGAGATAAAAAGGGAGAGAGGATATTAGCATGTGTAAAAAGAAAATTACATTTTCTATGTTCAGTTTGTTTCAAAGCTTATTACCAACATTGTCGATTGATCTCTAAATGAATTACTGTACTTGAAAATAAGCTAACCGAATATATTCATGTAATAATCGATAAAAAATATATGTTCTTACCGTACTAGTTGCATGAGAGTGAATTTAAGAAAACTACAAAAGACACATATTGCAGATAACGATCATTTGGCATCCTTTCTGTGGAAAAAATGGATCTGAAAAGATGTACGATTCCGATTGACTGTCATTAAAAGAAACCATATATTTGATTGATATTATTACCCTCGAAAAGAGACAAATTTTGCATCCTTGACGATATCATCAATCATTAGACTTGGAGTAATTATTGAAATTGTGTCGTTCAGTATCACTATCACAGTTAGCGCGTGCCTGATCGATGATCCAGATGGATAAATCTTCTAGACTGAAGCGCTTGAATATGTCCAATGATTAATATAACATAAAACTCAAGATAGTACGGCCATCTCGTATACATCGGCTTAGGCAGTATGCGAGAGTCGTATTGACTCTTTCACAAGACAACCGAATTATGGTGGCCCAATAGCTTTTTTTGGATCAAATGTTTTAAAACTATTATTAAATCAATACTCTTTTAAAAGAGGAAGTGGTTTTCTAAAATATCATTTATTGTTATAACGATAAGATATATTTCTCACCCAAGCGACAGAGAAATCTAGCTGTTTTGCTAACCTTACTTTTCTTATCTTAGTCTAGTCATCTCAGACCAATCGTCTCAGTCATGGTGCTCAGAACTACTTTTAACAAAAGAAACCCGTCTTGTGTTCTGCTGTGCCATAGTTGTTCTCAAATAAAACAACAACAACAGCAACAACAACAACAACAAATAATATATAGCCAAAACAAAGTTACTTAAGGTCAATCTGTCTTAGAAAACAAACCAAAACAAAAACATTTTGATAGAGACAAATACACACACGCATACTATTTCGAGGTTTTGATATTATGTTAGTTCGTTCAAACTAGCATGGTCAAGTTTATCCTATATGCAGATCTATCTCAGTACATTTTCAGATCATTAAATGTAGCTAAAGCAACCTAACTAGTTGTAAACACTTCGCGTGAAACATAATATATACTGTTAGCTACATTTAATGAAGCTGATCTGAAAATTTACTGTGCTACAGATAGGATAAAATTCTCAATGGTGTTTGAAATGAACTTTGTCTGAAAACACTGATCCATGCACATAAGACTATATACCTATACACTTCATAGCATCCCAACTCTCTAAACAAACACGGAAAACTTAGCAACAGCCAGAAATGTGTTATGTTAAACATGCTTTATTATAATTTTGTTAAGCATCTCCGTTGTGCTCCAGCTAAATATACCTGCAATAGTTATTGACAAAAAATACACTTGCCAGCCAGAAGGAATCCTTTATCCCTCAACACACTAATCTACAAGCAAATTTCACTGCATCACTTGCCATATTTCCCAGACAGAAATATAAATTTTCAAAGAATCGGTGATCTTCAAAATTTAGCACATTGTTATCATCTGGGGCCGCATATTTGGAGGGTGACGAGGGTCTTTTATACGGGAGTGTGGGGTACTCGAAATTGGAAATGATGAAAGGAAACAGTTTCTTTCTAATAAATTATAAGTATTTATTGTTAATTTCATATAACATCCATTTATTAAATGTGATAATACCTCATTACTATGCGACCTTTTATGTTGTTATTTTTCTTTGCACACGCGTATGAACGAGGTACTTCGGATGCAACGGTCACACCACAACCCTCATTAGCTTATTTATATTCATGCGCCACATGTAAACATTTTAAAGAGTTCTTTTTACTTTAAAGGATAATATTGGGTGAGAAAAACAATCTATGTTGGGGTTTGGACCGAGACAATGAAGTCCCAGCCTAGGGGTTATATTATATGTCTCCCCACGAGGCTTGTCCGAGTGGGGAGACATATAATATAACCCCTAGGCTGGGACTTCATTGTCTCGGTCCAAACCCCAACATAGATTCTATATATCTCTGTTTAGCCCTGAATCAACTTGCATCATTTGCACCAGACATTGGGTTTGATGGAGGGATGTCATGTAGGGTGAGATAAGATCCTAAAGTTATCGAAAAACAAATTCTTTTTCTCACAAAGAATGGGACTTTTTCTGATCACAGACACAAAAGTTGGATAAGGCATCCAATGATAAACCTTTGTACTGAAAAAATAATTCCTTTAAAATGCGGTTTTTCTTATCTGTATGGCTCTAAAATAGATAAAATAGCTTTCTGTATGGCATTTCATATTTTGCATAATTGCTGTTCATATAATAAAAATAATATTATATTCTTAAATATGTTTTATGAAGATTTACAATTTCTCATTGATTCTGCGATTGATGTGTTTTTAATATAGATATAAGTTCTGATAAAAGCTCAATAAGACTGATATCCTTGTAGAAGTGATATCAAATGGCGTAATTGTACTAGAATAAATCTTGATAATATAATCTCCATGGATATTACTGCAACGTTATGTAGAACAATGTCACAGGTGCGACATTTATACTATGGCAATTGCAAAAATTGACATAAATGGAAATTTGTTTTATTTTGCTAATACTTTATTAACGTAGATTCTATTATGCACCTATATTCAACATTATAAAAAAGAATTGGTAAGATAGCTTATCAAGTTTAATATTTTATCCTATCTGTATGCATGTCAGTAAATTTTCAGGTCAGTATCCTTAAATGTAGCTGAAAGTACTTAATTAGTTTTAAATCCTCCATGCGAAATGAATCCGGTAATGTAACATTTAATAACTGACCAAAAATATACGGAGCTACAGTAAAGATAAAAATTCGCGATGCGATGTCGAACAAACTAGGATATAAAACACTAATTTAGGCATACCGACTATACACAGTGATAACAAAATTATAATGAGCTACCGCAAAGACGGTAACAACTATAAATATTTTTTGTTTGACTCGTATTCTTCAAACTTTGTTAAGCATTCCAAACATCCCAGTTGTATCAAATACTGTATACAAAATGAAACGTCCTGAACTATCCAATCATGGTGCATGATCAGTCCACACGCTATTCCACAGAAGCAAGTATCAAAGCAATTGTAATAGCAACACTTGCCATATTTCCATGTAAATATCTATTTCCTAGAATATCATGAATTATATATCTCATCTCTCACTACACACTTATAACTGTAGTGGAGTCTGTACCCATTATTCAATTGTATTGTACCGATGTCAACCAAACAACTTCTTCCAAATTAGAACTAATGAAAGTTAAAAGTTATCGGTACAAAACTATTAATTATTGTTATTTTCATATGACATCCATCAATTAAATGTGATAACATATTAATAATGTCAAAACTTTTTATGTTTCTATTTTTTCATTCGCAGAACATGTTTACTAAGCTCCTCACTGCCCTCATCAATATCTTTGTATACATACGCAGTTTGTTGAACAACAGTAGCACGTGGCTCAATACGTTCGCTGCGAAATAATTTAAACATCTCACGGTTATAACTTATTTCTTGAATTTTTCCTTTTCTAAGAACGGCTTATATATATAGATTCTAATTAGATATTTATTCAGAATTTCATTAAAAAAAACCACCGAATCTGATGACCTTTATATAGAGTGAGAAGCAATAACAGTACCTGGTGAATACTCTCATTTTGAATATGTTAACAAATTGCAAGGGTGACGGTTGTTTTATAAATATAATTGGAAATAATTGGGTGAGAAAATAATTTGTGTCGGTGTTTGTACCAAGACAAGGAAATCGCAGTCTTGGGTTACATTATTTGTCTCACCACGAGGCTTAGCCCTAGTTTAACATTTAGCTCTAGTCTAACCCTTAGCCCTAGTTTAACCCTTAGCTCAAGTTTAACCCTTAGCCCTAGTTTAACCCTTAGCTCTAGTTTAACCCTTAGCCCTAGTTTAACCCTTAGCTCTAGTTTAACCCTTAGCCCTAGTTTAACCCTTAGCTCTAGTTTAACCCTTAGCCCTAGTTTAACCCTTAGCCCTAGTTTAACCCTTAGCTCTAGTTTAACCCTTAGCCCTAGTTTAACCCTTAGCTCTAGTTTAACCCTTAGCCCTAGTTTAACCCTTAGCTCTAGTTTAACCCTTAGCCCTAGTTTAACCCTTAGCTCTAGTTTAACCCTTAGCCCTAGTTTAACCCTTAGCTCTAGTTTGACCCTTAGCCCTAGTTTAACCCTTAGCCCTAGTTTAACCCTTGGCTCTAGTTTAACCCTTAGCCCTAGTTTAACCCTTAGCCCTAGTTTAACCCTTACTAATAATTTCTTTTCTAATTGACACATTGGTCTTTTGGGAGTTTGTACACGAGTGCACATTATCCAATTTGTCTACATCCATGGGATAGTGTTACATTTTTATTTATATTTTTGATACGTGAAGCTATTCAGTTTAAATGTCGTAGAGTGAAATGTTGCCTTTACCAATATACGGATTTAAAACGTGAGCATTTGAACTGTTGCAAGTTGCTAATAAGATTAAATTAGTAGCATGTGTCTATATAATTTAATTCCGTATCGGTTATTAAGGCCAATTTATTTTTATTCTAGTTGTGTGTGTGTGTGTGTGTGTGTGTGTGTGTGTGTTTGTACAGGTATATCAGGCTGTCGGTCTGAGTGTCTGTATGTCTGTATGGATATTAAGCAGATGCAACCATGAAGGCCATACAAGGGCGGAAGTGCTGAACTTTAGATTTGTGCGCATGAATTAGGTGTGTAGCCAATACAGGTGTAGGCCAACCCATGATTTCAGGAGAACTGTGGTTTGTCGATGGCCATATGAACCAGGTCAAAACGTTTCGTTTATAATTTATACAAGTCATTGTATGAGGGTTATGAATCGTACGGACTGGAAAAATGACTAAGTCACTCGTCATATATTTGGTACAAGTGTTATGTTGATTACAATTGATCATGTTTGTTGCCACTGGTAATGTTGTTTCAACTGAGTACATGGATTATGTGGTGTTTCTCACTTTTGTACAATTGAGTTACCTTTATTACATGAGATTGTATGAATCTTACTTTCATGACTTTAAATTATATTAATCTTACTTTAATTCATGCAATTATATAAATCTTACTGTAATTATATGAGATTATATAAATCTTACTGTAATTATATGAGATTATATGAATCTTACTGTAATTATATGAGATTGTATGAATCTTACTGTAATTATATGAGATTATATAAATCTTACTGTAATTATATGAGATTATATAAATCTTACTGTAATTATATGAGATTATATAAATCTTACTGTAATTATATGAGATTATATAAATCTTTCTGTAATTATATGAGATTATATAAATCTTACTGTAATTATATGAGATTATATGAATCTTACTGTAATTACATGAGAATATATGGATCTCATTTTTGTTTTTCCATGTTGATGTAAAGTAGAGCTTGAAATAAACATACTGTAGCTTTAGAGGATATACATATTTTTATTAATTAATTTCATAAACTTTCATCTTTCATGAAACTGTGTTGTGCTGTAATTTAATCCAAGCGTTCATTCAGGTCAAATCCTGTTACAATACCGTACTTATGAAAAGCGTTCATTCAGGTCAAATCCTGTTACAAAACCGTACTTATGCCAAGCGTTCATTCAGGTCAAATCCTGTTACAATACCGTACTTATGCCAAGCGTTCATTCAGGTCAAATCCTGTTACAATACCGTACTTATGCCAGGTTTATTCTCCACTTCAGAGTAAGATTTTCCATCTGTATTAAATGCTTCCATGACTAAAGCTCCGTTTGAAAAATAAACGAAAGAACGTACCTTTCCTGTTTAATCCATTGGATCCTCATGAGAATACCATTCCTTTTTAACGCTTTGGATCATCATGAGAGAGCGGACGTGTAGAGTAGGACTAAAGCGTCACCGCTGCATGTCGTGGGTTGCTACTCGTTTTACTGGAGGAGAGAGCCCTTGTAGTTATTAAGTTGAGAGGAAGGGGTTTTGTTCCCTATCCAACGCAACATACTACTTTGATTTCAACCTTAGCTTGACTAGTGGTCAGATTGACCTGTTCGATTAAAATCGGATGGTCACGCAAAGTCCATAGGATCAATGCCTCTCAATTTAACTGACGGGTCACACTGCCTCAATACATACACGTTTATGAAATTGTAATGTTAGTGAATCCATTCTATTACTCCAGACGTAATACTCGAAGGCTATTTCTTATGGGTCAGTCAGGCAGAAAAGGAGAAAACTGTTTTTATCCCTGTCTTTAATATGTCAGTTGTGTAGTCCTGACATTTGTATGCTGGATTATCGAACCAATAGTATGTCCTCACTGGACTTTGTCGATGTGAAGCAGGAATGAAAACATATTATGAAACTAAATTTGTCATATCTAAAAATAATTAAATCTGATTCTAACGACTTCGAAAAGACCCGTTTCACTCTGAATCCGAAACTGACTTTGAAAGGCAATTCAATTCTCATCGAAACTGGCCTATACTATTATTTAATGAGTTCTGATTGAGTCTACTAATACTATTGGATCACATCTGAAGTTTACAGAATTTTCAGTTACTAAGGCTTATGAAGTCTTGACTGTAGATCAAAACAGTGCATACAAAACTTAGTCCTGCCAAAGACTTAATTCACTTAATTTAAGATACATTACAATTCATAAACTCTGAGTGGTTTGATTAAATCAAGAACCAAACTTATTTCAACACTGCCACTAACACAAGAGAGCCAAACTGTGGTGCCAAAGATATGCTGTTTAGATTCATCTCGCATAGTCAGCACAAAAGTGCTGGCGCCAGCGTTACGTTACACTCGAAGCCACACAAAGAAAAAAATTACAGCAAATACTAGACATACAAAGGGATCTAGCTCTCTTATCTATCTTGTCATAATTTTTAAAGTTTAGAGAACATGGACATATTAAAATCACTTTATGTCACATAAGATTAACCGCTCAACATTCCCATACTTCTACAAGTTAAAAAGTCTCTGACAACAAAGTACGATGGAAACTGCGATGATTAAAGGGAGATATTGATAAAATAAGTCTTCTAATTAAAGAACAGGATCCAAAAACCAATTTTGTTATAGTTTTTTTAAAAAAGAAGAAAACTATTAGAAAAGAAAACAAGAGAGTCAATCATAAACGCACATTAGATTATTAAGATACATTGATAAAGGCCAGTTTCATAAATACTAATATTTCCACAGCAAAATTAATCTTTGATGGCCGTTTGTGTGTCGTTAAATAAACTCTTTCACTTTGTTCAATGTGTTTCCCACTCCAGTTTAATCAATCATTATGATCATTATGATTTTAATAAACAGTTGACGGCGCTTTTTTGTTTTGCTTGGCGATTGTAATGGCTACCGTACACTTTGGACTGTAAAAATCAACTAAAGTTGGAGCAATATTAAAACTTGAGTAAATACTTCTTGAGGCTTGCAAAGTCAAATAGTTCTCGACAAATAATTCGAATTTTCAGAAGTCAGAGCATCCTATCGTAGCTATACCTCTACTAATGGTTTGAAAGATAAACTTGCAAATACCTTTTCAACAACCATGATTAGCGGATAAAGCCTACATTTGTTTACTCTAAAAAATACAATTAAATTACAGCATTGAACGCTGACACATATAAAAAACTGTCCTCATCTTTATGGATTCTTTTTTCACAATTAAAGCCTTGCAGAATTTTAGATCTGCCAAACCGTTTTATCTCAGATACTGCTGAAACGTCATGTTCGTATACGGCATAAATAGTATACAGTTTTGGTTGCGGACTCCCTTGGTATAAAGCGTAATGCAAATAAAGCAGTCAAAGCTATCTAGTGGTAATCCGTTATCCAACGGAAGATTCCATATACTGACTTCAAACGTGTAATCTATTTTCTCCTACTGGCTGCCAACTTTCTTTGGTACAAACAAGAATGACATAACATATAAAGGAGTCACAACTGCCTGGTAGTCATCCGTTCTCCATGCAAGATTCCATAGATTCACAGAGAAAAAGTACGAGAGATGAAGCAGTATTGTGCAAATCACACATACTTAACACATCTTGAAGGGTGAACCTCCACCAGAATACAGGCTATGCTGGTGTCCTATGTCAATGGAATATATTCGTCTTGAGTGTCCATTTCCAAGTTGCAAATATGAAGTAGTTTGACGTCGACTGATTGAAGGCGCACCACCTAAAACATCTTTAACTTTTTAAGAGTAACATTTAGCGGATTTGAATCAAGATAAACAACTTAACATGCTTTACTTTTATCTGTTATTCTGAATACATGTTAGAATTGCACGGCATACATCCATATATCTTAACTGCACAACACTTCAGGACGAGGTGAGAGCTTAACGTGTAAATAACCAAATGGGTATCAGGTGAAACCGTTTGGAGTGACTTGTGGATTGGCACAGTCAGCTGGAAAGCAAAACAATTAGGAGAGAAAACAGAGAATGCCCATAACTGTTAACTAATGACATGTTAAAGGACTGACACCCTTACATCATACTGAAAGCTATAATAGGCAAATAAGTTATCTTTCCAATGATGGCATTCATATCTCTTTCGCCCATTTCGGCTATCGTTATTCAAAACAGCCATTGTAAAGCCTCTGCTGAAGAAACCAACACTCGACCATAACGATGTAAAGAACAACCGCCCAATTTCTAATCTCCTGTTCATATAAAAAAAAATCTTAGACAAAGTAGTTCTAGCCCGACTTGTATCTCACCTGAATTCAAACATTCTTTTTAGCAATGTACATTCTGCATGCCGCCCTTGCCACAATGCTTAAATTACATTTCCGAAAGTTCTCTCTTTTCAGTCCTCACCCACCTTGATTTGTCTGCAGCATTTGACACAATTGATCATTATATATTACTTCACCGTCTTCAGTATGTATTTTGCATTCACAATCAAGCCTTACTATGGTTCAGGTCCTATTTAGTCACCAGGACACAGATTGTCTCTACAAATGGAATATAAACCAACCCAGTTGCTATATGTTGTGGTGTTTCACAGAGGTCTGTTCTTGGACCAGTTCTCTTCAGTCTATATACTCAGTCGCTCTCAAGTGTCAAAAATCATCATCCAGTGTCTCACAAATTGTACGCTGATGACACCCAAATATACAAAACTAGTCACCCAACTGAATTTGCTGCTACCATCCAAGGAATTGAGAGGTGCATTTGTGATGTGAAATCATTGATGACATGTAACAACATTAAAGTCATACAGTCAGTACGAAACCTAGGCGTTGCTCTGGACAGTAATCACACATTGTACTAACATGACATGAACACATGCAAGGCTGCATATCATGAGTTGAGACGCATCAGCTCCAGTAGCAAATATCGTTCATTAGTACTTTCCAGACTGGACTATTGTATATCAATTCCGTATGGTGTGTCTCAATATCTACTCCAGAAACACAGCTTCTCGGATCATCCTTTTAGTACCACGAACGGTACAGACCTCCCCGCTGCTCAATACCCATCTCTGACCATCCATTCGATCCATAATCAAACACAAACATTGTTCTTTGTGCTATGTTGCATTGACGGACTCCGGTACAACGACTCCTATTTGGCCCCACCATGTGTATACACCAGCAAAATACTTACGCTCCTCTGACAATCGTATACTCATTATTCCCACTATGAAATCGACGTCAACTGGACACAGTTCTTTTGCATACCAGGGCCCAACGACGTGGAACGAGACACAAAGACACAGTGGTCTGCTTCTAAAGCTGCACTTCAAACAGACCTTTCTTGACTGCCAGAATAAACTTAAAGACCTAATCATATTTCCTACCTTAAATATTTTCAACATGTTTTTGTTTTCTTATTTGATGGTGTTTATTTGTTTTTTTGTAGTCATATCAGTATAGATATTGTAAAGCGCTTAGATCTTCTAAAGATTAGGCACTGTTCAAAGTCCTCATTATTATTATTATTTTCTCCTGAACTTTGTTGCAGGCATTTACATTCTGCACATTTGCCATGTATGAAGAAGATACTGATGCCTCTCTCTCTCTCTCTCTCTCTCTCTCTCTCTCTCTCTCTCTCTCTCTCTCTCTATATATATATATATATATATATATATATATATATATATATATATATATATATATTCGAGGTCAGTATATTGAATCGTCGGCTTGGAAACGGTGACTGCAGGGCAGGTTTGGCCGTGTTATCTTAATTACCCTTGATAAGGATGCGACCAGCTAGCCAAATTACTGAAACATTTTCAAAGTGCTTGAGTAATTCATGTTTCTTTGTAAGATCGGGACACTAACGGGTTGTCAAAGTTAAGGTTGAGCAAAAAACATCCAAGCTATACTTGTTTTATCAGTCTTTATTCAATGTTTCTTTAAACATGTTATAATAAGCGTAGTAACCTTTTGACGTTGAAGCAAGATGAAAGTATTTATATGATTTATCAGTAAAAATGTTATCTACTTTCCTCTTTTTTTATGTGTTCTATACAGCCCCAACATGTTATTTGGGCATTTAAGTACGATTGTCAAGATAAATTTAATTAATTGGAGTTGTTAAGACTATACAGTCCTAAACTAAGTCACTGAAATGAGTGAAAACCATCAAGTTTAGTAAACTTCCAAAACATTATTTTCTAGAACACATAAAGAAAATTTAAAACGAACTTTTGGTATTGGTGTATTAAATCCCAAATCGTCCTAAAAGTTTACATGTTCAAATATATAGTTCCAATTCAATTCAGCAGTGTTCCCAAAAAATAACGAAATTGTATGTGTTGACGTGCCTGTAGTCTCTAATACACTAATCTGCCATTGGCGATGTGCAATCATTTCCCTGATATATTACAACTGCATAATACAAATGTCCTTTTCTGAATTCACTATAATTCCAAATTAAAGTTTGAGTCCACAAATATAAGTTGCAACTTTGTGATTCCAAATATGTTAAATAAAAAAAGTCACTCCAGCCAACTGAGAACAGATCTCAACAGTAAGACTGATTTAGCTTCCTGATGTTCAGGCAAGCATTACTAAGTTTATATAAGCAACATTATATACAAAACTAAGACAAATAACTGAGCTAGGATGTAAGTCATTCTCCTCTCTAAAACATCCAGATAGTACGAATTCCCAAGTAAAAAACGAATATCCTAATTAACTAAATATAACAAGATATAGCTTGAGATATATTAAGCAAAGTGAAATAATGTCAGGTAGGGGTACACGAACTGTTACATCCTGTATGGATTGTTCAATTGGCTGTGAGATTTGCTTTCTATGATAAAAAAAAACCGCTACACGGTCTGTAGTTTGTTCAATTAATTAAATCGTGTTTATTTAAAGCAGTCTATTGAATGTTGACAGCTATAGGATTATACTATTTACAGAAATGGCTACTTTTATCGATATTTATCTTTAACACTCGGCAATTATTAAGATGTCCGACATATTTATGAAAGCGGTGGAAGTGCGGGATCGGATATAGATTTCACGTGTGCGAAATTAGTGTGCGTTCAAGCATGCATACTGTCTAGACTCCTAAACGCAATAAATGACTTGATTATTTGGGCTATTTATGTCGCTGTCGCTTCGGATAACTGCTAGCATGGGTTTTAGTGACGTTAACCTGAAAATTTGGTTTGAAGTTTTGGCCAATCAGTGTATGTCTAGGGACAAGAACTACTTATGGAGGATTTATTATCTATTTTATCTGCGCATACATACTACCTGGCAGCCGTGTTAAGTAAACCTGTGGCTTCATAAATTTCCTGGCTACGGGATAGCTCATACTTTTCTCCTGTCTGACGCATTAAACCTCTTTGAAGATAATATTTAGAGTAGGAGATATGTTTTCCCTGGCCTTTCGGAAATTTAGCTTCCACTATTATTAGAATTGATGTTCATGTTATTGACGTAGCTGTAGAAAGGCATTCCTATTTTTAAGACTATGTATTAAAAACCGTTTTTACTACATTAATAATGGATATAACTATAACATTATTGCAAACGTCATTTAGTTGTATGCTTGCTTCACTGTGTAATACAACTAAGTAAACGGACGTCCACTTTTCTTGTTGCTTTGGCTGCTCTATCTCCTGATACAATTTGAGCAGTTCATTTAGTGGTCACTTTACCTACAGACCTTTGTAGCACAGATTTGCAGTGTAGCAAAGGCACAATTTAATAACGATGATACATCATCATATCGCATATAATCACGGATAAAATCATCAAAGCGTACATATATTATACCATAACCAATAGTACGGTTGCATTCCTTGAAAATGTTTGGCAACCAATTGAACATTTATGAATACTCAAACAAATGAACAAATTTTATAAGTATATATAAAAAGCTATAGCTAGTGATGGACTAATGTCGATAATCAGATGGCAGGATTGCATGTATAGTGCACTGTCTATTTTGTGATGTATAAAGTTTCTTTACGGTATAATGTTTATTTATTTTTCATTTGCATCTTAAAATATTTCACCACTATGAGAATATGCACCGACTGCCATTGGAGCTTTTAAAAGCAATAATTATCATTAGTTTACGTTACGATTCATTTTTTCCTTTTAATTTCGCTTTAATATTTCCTACCACTCTGCATGGTCTGGTTTGTTACTAAATATATCATATAATGTTATATCAGCATTACTGTATGCAAGATGTTCTTGAAGGAGTATATATTTCGGAAAAGAACCGCATGTTGTATTGAATGAAACCTTAAATGAATAATAATCATTCATTTATGATTTAACATAGAAAATAATGACGTCATAACAATTTAATCTAATTTAACTTCTTCTTGTTTCAGATAGCATTTTGGAAGACGGCTATCACTTCACTATTGAGTTCTCTAACACGTACAATACATCACGACCTTCATCAATTCTGTGTGGAGCACCCTCTAAAAAGTACAATCTATCCTAACCTTCATCAAGTCCGTGTAGTCCATCCTCTAACAAGTAAAATCCATCCTGACGTCCATCAGTTCCTTGTGGTCCATCCTCTAACAAGTAAAATCCATCCTGACCTCCATCAAGTCATTCTAGACAATCCTCTAACAAGTACAATCCATCCTGACCTCCATCAAGTCATTCTAGATAATCCTCTAACAAGTACAATCCATCCTGACCTCCATCAAGTCCTTGATGACTATCCTCTAGCACGTACAATCTATCCTTACCTCCATCAAGTCATTGTAGACCATACTCTAGCAAGTACAATCCATCCTGACCTCTATCAAGTGCTTGAAAACTATCCTATAACAAGAACAATCTATCCGGATCTCCATCAAGTCCTTGTAGACGATCCTGTAACAAGTGCAATCCATCGTGACCTTCATCAACTCAGACTAGTTTCGTCCTGCAGAAGTCATTGTGTTGGACATATTTGTGACGTCTAAAGTATCGTAAAGATTGGGAATGTATGGGACAAACGCGATAGTAAAGAATCATGTTTTGACTGATGCCGACAATTCTAACATAACGGTCTTACTGTGACCATCAAAATCTCCATGTAGCACAACACATTTTGACTAGTTGAGAGATATGTATGGACATAGCAGGTATTCCACCCATCACGTGGATTGAAGAAGACTTTCATCGTGAAATTTACAATTACACTCTACAAGTAAATGATCCTAAAACATTTTAAAAACACTGTTTTGTACTATCTAGCCAAAGTGAGAGCTGTTTTAGCTCTCACGGGAGATGTTATCAACGTTAGTGTTTGTTTCTAATCGTTAGATTCCATGTCAAGAATAACTGTCACTTTGAATAGGAACAATTGTTCTTTTCAGTCCCTCGTTGAGTTATTATTGGTCATTCCAGACGAGGTCCTACGCTATTGATTGAGGCTTTTAATATTTTGTTTTCTTTTTCACAGTAGAAAGTATGTGATAGCCAGCGTTTCACAATCCTTTGTGATTTTTAAACGTATTTCTGTGTGCCAGGATTGTTATTGTGAAGATAGTTTATGAAACAAGGGTAGAAAGAACACACCTCAAACATCATCTAATTAGGATTGGTATGACCTTGATGCTATATTCTGATATTGTGTGAGTAGTAAAGGAGTAAAATGACTTGATTGCATTCATTAAAAAATATGTTTCAAGACCAACAGCAGTAGTAAGATCAAATCAGTACTGTTCCCATATGATTTAAGAAAATTACGTTTGATGATATTATAGAAATACACGTGTAGTCACTTCTTTTTATCACAAAAGATAGGCATTCATGGTCTTTAGATATTAAGTTGTTTTGTTTGTGGTTGGGGTGAGGTCTTGATGGAAAGGGATATTGAAATTTATTTCAAGAAAGGACGACCGTTAAAAGATGGTTAAGGTAGTGATTTTCAAAATTGCTGGAGCCTCCACTTCAAAACACAGCTCAACGGAAAGATGAACATTTCCCCGTTCTGACAGCACTTCAGATGCAGCTGGAGAGAAGGTATGACGTTTTAGAAAGTTATGTTTGTCTTTGTACAGAAACCATTGTAGCATTTAACTTTGTTTTCTGTCCTAAAAGCGTTATCACAGTCATATTCATTATTATTTTTCATTCCTCATGATGTTTCTCCTGACCTGACCTCACACTCCCACCCAAATTAGAGGCGAACAATATAAAAATGATTTGTGGTTTGGTCATCTATTAAATTGCCATACCAGAACTTCAAAGGTAGAAATAAAGTCAATTGCCTCGTGTCACAGCTCCAAGAGGCTTTGTCCTTGATGTTTGAACAGATTAGTATGTTTTGTTTTCATACAATAATGTGATCTTTTAAAGCCATTTTGTGAGAATGAATGTCTTTCAAATAACCACTGACTATCTATGTTATAGCTCACAATAGCAGCCATGCAGATGAATATGTGGCAGAACGAATGTGCTGCATTGGAGTTTCAAGTATATTTATTCAGCTGTTTATAGTTCTGAATTTAATTATACAGATTTAAATGTATGGCTTGTTTAAATAAGCTATTTACAGGCTCACTGCAATACTGCATTATTGAGAAGCCGAAATGTTATAAACTATCGTAAATTGTTTTTATAAAGTTGATTTCAAACAACCACACCTATACAATCAATAAAGAAAAAATTATATTTGTATCTTGCCTGAAAATTTGTACAGCTACCTTCTCAAATTAAATCTTCAATGTACTTAGTACCGATCAAATCATTCAAACGAACACTTCAGCCTTTTTAAGTGACATGGAACAGCATACAGGAAAATAAATGTGTTTTGAGTTTCGAAATTATAATTAAATGGCTGCATATTAGTACGATTACGAAGGTTTATCGATTTAGTGTGGACCAAAACATATAGATTGTACTGATACAAATTCTGATTCGTCAATAGACCCCATATTTAAATACTCTCAAAGACCATCAAGGAAGTTCAACAATGTATTCAACTTACCTATGATTTGTTGAGACTTACTTTCTTCGCCTCTTTTCAATATATTTATCCCCACATTTGAAATATATCAAATTTGCAATTACTCATGGCATGTATTGTTTGTTTAGAAAATCATGTTTCATTCTGTGTGATTTCATTGAAAGAAACCTTGTGATTAATTAAATGCAATATATAAGAATATCAGTGCGCAGTTTGTCGTCAAAAGATATTTAATGTCCTCAAACAATGACTTTCGCAATAAATTACTTTTAATTGTATTTGTGCAAAACATTTGAAAGGCTAATTTGAAAATATTGCACTAATAAAACCATGCATTGTTGCGTGCACAGACAAACTGGAGACATTAAAAAAGATAACGTCATTTCTGTTCGATGTGAAGAATAACTTAAGCTGAATTAAAATGTTCCCTGAAATCTGCATTGTCTAATCTGTCTTTGGATGAATGTAATTTTGTCATAAATGTAGTTTACCAATCGGAAATGTACGGAAAATCGATAATTGTGTATTGTTGTGCATAAACATCTATTTATGGACATACCAGACAGAGTTTTTATAGATAAATCTTCTTCATTACGAAGAACAAGAAATGTTTATCAAAATACCTCAAGAACTAAATTTGGAAGAGATTGTTCGTACATTGCTTAGGTTTCTTCCCCTTATATCATAATTGGAAAAGGATCTAATGAAAGCGCAGTACTGATGAAAAACCTACCTTAGCTTAAAAAGAACAACCTCAAAATGTCAGGACGAGATCAGGTTATACAATGTATTCTTGAGATGCAAGACAAGACAATCACCCTTTCTTTGTCAGTCGATTATTATTACTTATAGGATCTCTATTAGTGGCATATTTATTAAATAATGAAAAAAAAAACTTTCAAAAATAATATATGATGTTCACAATTTGGCGAATTGCATGTTTCAAATTTCAGGTCATGTCACACAGTAATACATCAAGACAGTTCGACAGAAGTTTCTGTTTAAAGGAATGCGTTAATTATTGATTAATTATTTAATTATTAATTATTTCAGTCTAGGGGTTGTATCGCCGACCGTCGGGAAGGACACTCACTCACGCTCATTCATCTATATGATATAGACAGTAATATATTAAAAGTACCGTTAAAACCACCCGGCCAAAACATAAACAAAACTGTTTTAAGTGGCAACTAGTATTACATAGTACAATTTGCCTGTCGTGAGTGCAGTTTAATAGTTTTGATTGATATAAAAACTGCCGTGAAATTAATGTGCAGCATTATCTTTGCTGATTGGCTGAGAGCATGGAAAAAAGTTTTAAAACCCTTCGTGAAGTTTTTGTTTTCAATGAACATTTTGGCGGCCATCGTTTCATCTGACTTACTAAAAGAATTGTGGAAAATGGTCTTTTCTTTTTAGAATATGGCCAATGTACCGCCACATGGGGCTTATGTTGTCTTTTAAAACCACAACAACAGGACAAGAACAGCATCAAAAAGTAAAACTAAGCATTTGGCTCAGTTGATAGCGTGTATATGATGGGGTGGGTGTAGAGAGGGGCGGCATGCCTGTAGTATGAAATCCACCCAATATACAAGCCTGGTTTAAATGTTAATTTACAGGAGTAAATAAAAGCACCTCTCTTTACAGTAAAATATGGATATAACCAGACTACAAACTGACAGAAGTTTATCCAACCTTAGCATATTTATGAATTAAATATGTGATGCAATTCCGACTAAAAATTAAATTTATTTACATATTCCGTAGTCTGAATTCTAATCAAAGTACTGCAAATACTTGGTCACATATAGATCACAGTAAATATGAATATGTCTGCATCAATAAACCTTATTTCAAGTCTGCTGTACAATAGATGGTATTTCATCAAACAATGCGACAACACGAGAATTTGACATTACGTGTTGAAAAAATGATTTTGTCTGTATAAAGTGTTCCTTTTATTCAAGAGGACGCTTCTTCTGTAAATTATTTTCTGTAAGAAAGGTATAATCTACATTTAATCGTTAATAACAGTTCAGCTTTGCTTAGGACTATTTTTTACGCTCAACAAATGAAAGGTGCATCGTCTGTTAGAATGAACAAAATTATTCCATATTTTGTCGCTAAATAACTTTCACTGAAAATAACTTTGTGATAAAAATAATCTCAGTTAATTATTTAATATTAAATTAATGAAACTCTTTGAATGATGTCCAGCTTTTGCAGGCCGTGGCGAGAAAACGCTAGACATTACTCAACGCGTTTCATAAATTCACCATTAATTCATTAAATATTTGAGATCATCCATTTTCCCCCCTTTTTGTTGGCCAATAATTTAATACATCTAAGTATTTTACCACTGTTATGTCAAGAAATGAACAACAAACACTGCAGCTTCCGTTCAGGAACATGGATTAGGACTGAAAAAAGGTAAAGTAATCCTAGAGTTTTGTTCTTCTAATCACAAGTTTATTCTCCACTGTAAGTCCCTCAAATTGGTTAAAGTTAATAAACATCTCACTCTTAGCTGAACATTGGTTGAAGTAACAATACATGCAGCAGTAACAAAACCACTAAGCAAAATGCAAACGATAGGCTGTCGGATAAATGAGATTGGTTTAAGATTGATTGTTTTATAACGCTCTCGCCAAGAAATAATTTCGTTTAAAGCGTTGCCAGGACACATATATAATGAGCCTATCAAAATTATTTTAAAATACCTTCCTTACAAATTAATTTTGAAAGAAACACGGACATATCATATTTTAATATATGTACTGCAACATTCTAAAACAAAATCTGGAGGAAATGAAATAAAAACTCCACTGTTTGTCAGTAAACCGTATTTGCAGCCTCTTGCTAATGTTCAAGGGTTGATCTGGAAAGAGTGAGCCGCCATTTTGATCCAGTCCTTGAATACAGAACAATTACATAGAAAGTTAATATTCAATTTATTTGAGAGAGAGAGAGAGAGAGAGAGAGAGAGAGAGAGAGAGAGAGAGAGAGAGAGAGAGAGAGAGAGAGAGAGAGAGAGAGAGCAATTTGGGCTTGATTTATCGCCAAGAGATATTTATGTTACATAGAGAAGTTGTATGATATTTCTCCATAACAAGAATGCTCAGAGACTGGACATGCTGAAACAAGAAACAACACGCATACTAACAAAAAGGACGAGAATGGATAAACAGATTTTGTAGATAACTCCAAACGCTATTTTGGGTACAAGCACTCTTATCAAATGTGACACTTTCAAATTCAGTATTACTGATGCCAAAGAGATGCGTTTCGGCAAATAGCTTGTGATTGACTCATGTCCATACACCATTGACATAACTGCATTTGCAGTGCACATTTGTTCCATTTGTAAGCGTGCAATAAGATTAATAATTGATTTTCGCCACGAGTTTCATTTATCACAAACCTTTAAGAGGAGATATTGGAATGAATAAACGACTATTAAAGCAATTTATCAGGGCACGCATCGACCGTTCGGAAAACCTTTCAATATCTTCAATCATCAACATGTTAGGTTCAAACAGCTTTATTGATACATCCAGTCTTTTATTGGAGTCATACGCTATTAATCTTGCGGGAAACAAGTAACATGTAATACTTAAAGAACCTCCTAGCTGTCGAAACATATTCTACCAATCGAGAATGTCAAGGAGATGCATAAGTTGTAAACAGGAATTGGCTGCTGTGCATGTTAATTGAAAAGTGCGAGTACATTAATTTGTGTCAGAGTTAGAAATGGATGGACAGAGCCCTTATATTGATGCAGCCATTCATTTAACTAACATCGTTTATTAGCTTTTAGGCTTTTATTCCTGATGAATAGATAGTTTATAGTTAAATTCGTGTTCGTTATCTGATATAATACAGAAGGTGCATGTACATATCCTGTTCAAGGAAAACGAGAGAAATGGTAAAGTCATTAATGGGGACAATATCGTAAGTTTTAGCGAAAAGATAACATAAATATCCGCATACGGAATTAGTATATATTATGTATCATTGAAGCTTGAACTATAAGAAATTTAGTTTAGAATACCTTTACCTTGTCATTAATTCTCAATCTTTCTTCGCGTCCTTCTTTGAAATAGAAATTGTTACAAAATAAAATTAGAATAATTTAAATTGTAATTACAACTCAAGGAAATGCCAAGTCAATATACTAATCTGCTGTTTTCAAAATCTCAAACGTACCCGATCAGGGTGGATAAATATCAACTGAGAAGAGATGTTAATATCAGAACCTTTAGTGCCATAAACGAAAATTTTGCATTATCTGAAGAGTTTCCAAATAGTTAAATGGATGATCTAAATATATATTTGATGAATAATCCATAAGAAGTATAAACTATAATGTATAAATATTTGTATTAAATTTCTTCGTTTATCTATCTATCTATCTATCTATCTATCTATCTATCTATCTATCTATCTATCTATCTATCTATCGTAAAACATTCTTGTGAAATTAGACAATTAATAGAAATTTCTTTTGAATATTTCAATACTAATATCAATACCCAATGGTATATAATCTGAATGAAATCGGAACACGTAACTAGCAAACTCTCCATTTAGTTTTATAGCAAATGATGGAAATGCATACAGGCTGAACCGTTTAGCATTGAAATGTACAACTAAATTACAATGCTTGACATATTTCTTGAGAAAGATATATTGACGAAACAAGAGTTATGTTACATGGATTGCACATTTATTCTATGTGTAGTGACTTGGAGAAAAAGGCAATGAATTTGATCGTTTGTGATGTATTGGATCAATTGTAAATGTAAACAGTTACAAGCATCGTTTATGCAGTCATTTCTATCTGTTTAGAAGCACTTTGCAGTGCGCTAAGTTATCCAAAGCAAAGCAGAAACAAGCAAAACACATACACAAAACAAAAACAAAAAACAAAAACAAAACAAAACAAAACAACCAAAACCCCAAAACATAAAACAAAGGAAAAGACTTGCTGTTTTGGATAAATGTGACAGAATGATCATGCTCTTCAGTTAGTTTGCATACAAATTGTCAATTAATAAATTGAAAAGAAACGATACTCGTTAGATAGAGCTTAACATATCAATTTGATGATATTTAATTTGACTAGAACGATGGAAATAACTATTTGTCAAAGCATCTCAAGGGGACATTGAATGGGGTTACATATCAAGAAGAAATGTTAGCCATATTTCTGATAAAGTTTAAAATTTTGCATTCCAACTTCAATCATGAAGACTTATTATCCGAATTTATTTCATTTTAATTCAATTTCCGTAACAAATATGGTTCTTTTCAGTTTGATTTTACAAACGGCATGATCAATGCACGGGGAATGCATTTAATTTGGAAGTATCTCAGATTTATATGATTAATATAATTTTAAACCAGACCAGAAGGCTCCATATCTGTCAAGGATAATTGTGTTCAATGGTGGCATGGAGCACGTCAAATGAATCCCGTATTATATAATATGCAGTGATTATTAACAAGTGCTATGCAATTGTAAAGAAATCAGCGATTCGTTTGTAGCAATACAAGAATTTAAAGTGTGCCTGAAAATGTGTTCTCCTTTCTGTCTCCAATAATGTTGTAGGTCTAACATAATATGTTTTAAAAGAGTTTCAAAACGAAATTAATATAGATTTACATTGGACTATTATTATCCATAACATTGATTTGAAAGAATTAGGTGCTTAAGCAATGAAACTACGTCCAGATTTGTTGCTTTTGTTATTTCTAGGCAACGTTTCTTATCAAGGCCACATCTTGATTGATTGAATAAAGTAATGTATTTAATCAGCTATCTACTTTGTACGACTTGTTGATTAAAAAGGTAATGAAAATACAAACTAATCAAAACTCAGCAAAATTGTTGTCCAGAATGCTTTTTGAATAAATCAATATTTACCAATTAATACCATTTGGTGGCACTGTCTATTATTTTGTTCCGCTTGTCATCATAGTAGAGGGGATATTGTCCTAACGAGGCATGCTATAGCAAAACATTTTTATTGGTTATTGTGTGCTTCGATGCTATAGCAAAACATTTTGATTGGTTATTGTTTGCTTCGATTCGAGCGGATGTTAGAAGAGACAAAATTAAACTTTATATATTTTGCATAGTTCTGCCATTCAGTCTTTAATCTGAGTCTTAAGATATGTATTACATATACTAGATCTATACATTAAAATATTCATATATACAGTGTTTGCATTTTGCCTTGAGTAATATGTAATTAAACATTGTTGTGTGTATACGTTTGAAGAAGACTGTATGTATAAGAAGCACCAGTAGCATTCCGTATCTGCGGTTCGTTCTTCAATAGTGAATCTCATATTCTGAAATTTACTTCTGGAGTTCACATTCCACATGTTTTGCCAATTATGACAAACAGCAAAATGAAGTCAGTTTCGAAAATGGATGACAACAGAGTATATTTACCTAACATGATACTTTTATGTGTTCTAGTGTGTCAAGAAAGCTTACAGTACAGAATAAGTTCTGAAACTGTATGAGGAAAATCACGTTTCAGTGACATCTCGGATGTTACGGATTGTCAGATTTAAGAATCTGCATGACCTTCCCAAGTGAAAAAGAAGTGTGATAACAACGACAAAATAAATGTGATTTGTTATGTTTGAATTCATATCAAAAGATTGAATACATTTTGGTTTCTTAGCCTAAATACTAAATCATATGCGATGTTAGATGGCTTCGGTTCAAGTTTAGTTTTCTGGTTTACTAAGAGACAATTGTAATCGTCTGAGATAAAGAGATGCCTCGTTTGCCTCAAAATAGAGAATTTCTGATCAGGCAAAAAACTAAATTCACGCAAACTAAGATTTAGTAACTTTGTCATCTTGAGAAAAGAGTTACAGGAAGTTTAATAAACGATTGAGCTATAGTGAAGTTTGGATAGACTAGTGATCGGTATATAGGAAGCCAGATACATTGTCTATGCTTCCATATCTGCATTATCCACGACGTATATTATTAAATCGTGTAATTTGTTTGTTACATTTGAAGCTGGCGATGCTGCCTATCGTATCGTTTATGTAAAGAATGCATTTCGGAACAATACTCATGCACAGCATTTGAAAGTAAATTTAATTAAAAAATTGTCAAAAAACTGGAAATCGACATCCGCATCCGTTATAATGTTGTTTATAGGTACAGACAATCAGACTGCTTGAGAGCTTTCTTTAACAGGGTTGTTATGAGAACAGCTATGGCTTGACAGAAAACCAGTCAATTAATATACATGCCAATAATGAAAGAACTCGATCGTGTTGTAGAAGTAGAGCAAAATAATTCGAGAGGTTTCTCACTTTGGCAGTTCTGTCAGATGGTTATAAGAAACACTACGATATACTATACAGTTTCCAGAGATGTTGTAGGTAGTGCTTGGAATAGCGATGATTTTAGTTTATGTTTTTATGGTGTCGTAGAAAATATTAATATTCCTTTCTAGTTGTGTAAGGTCTTCTTTATACTAATGTCCGTATTGTAAACGGGAGATAATTTATGTGAGTACAACGTGTATTAAAGCAAATAATTCTAGGTGAAGAAATGGTTCAGATGGGATCTTCCTCGAAAACCTTCACGCTGAGAAAGACATATATGCACCAGCATTGAGTAGTACCTCAGCAAAACAGTGGCTATATGGTTCAAAGTAAAGGTTAAATTAAAGAAATAATCTACATAAAGAAGATAATAGGTCTGTCTCAACAGGTGGAAGTAGAGACAGTTCCATCCTTGTCTCCATCTTTTGAACTGTCTTTATTCATAATTTGTTTTCATTGATTTTTCATTGATTTTTCATTGATTTTACCCTGAACCGTCTTTATACATTATTTGATTTCATACATTTTACCCTGAAGGACGAGCTGGTTCGATGAAAGCCTTTTAGATTCACAAACGTTAATTATTCTTTATGGGAGTTTTTAATGACCAAGATTGTGATTTAGGAATACAATATTATGCAATAACTTAAATAACCAATTTTGCTGTTTATTAGTATGGCAAACTACGCAACAATATGTTTCTCAATGTCCAAGTACTGATACATGGACTAACGACGATATCATAGGCGATGTCGATACATTCGAAGATTCCTGACGTTATGCAGAAGAGAAATTGTTGTCTGCCGGAGATAAACTCATTGCTGGAACAAAAAGGCTTTCTGAACCGGACATTTTAAATTCATCTAAACAATGTATCTTTTGTGAATCGGACCAAAGGTTAGTAGATACAATTTTAAAGATTGTGTTAATGACCTGTTAACCACGGTAAGAAATTTCGATCCAGTTCAAGGACTTTGATGAGGTACCAATGTTACTTTACGGTCGAAGAAAAGCTCTAAATGTTGTCTGCTCCACAACATTAATAAGACAAATATACAGATTTGGGTCATCATGGATTGGGCTTGAAATGTACGTTACAAAATACGCTTGCTCTTTATCTATAACCAATCCAAATGTCTGTGACATGTAATGATTAGTTGGATACTGAATAGAGAGACGGACAATATGTAGCGCGGAAATACACCGAAATACTGATGACAGTTTTCCAATAGTGTGCTGACTATAGTTACTCTGCAGTTCTTGTATTTCAAACAATTGGCGATAAAGGTAGGTAGGTGACACCTCGGAAGTAGGTTGGATAGTTCATTCATTATACCGTATTTTATTTTGATTTCATAATACATGCCGACAAATATGGTAACATTTTGTTCTTTATTCTTTGTACTGAGAGTTGTTATTTTCTTCTTCTGTGATGTCCAAATATACACTGAACTACTTCTTATAGTGATATCCAGATTCGCGATATCAGATAATATCATCCGTACCATTGTTGATGATATCGACGATGATTAGAAGGGGCAATGGTTTGATTAGGTGCATGAGCCTCTGTTGCTTCTCGCTAAAACTTGGGAAGTCGCCAGGCTATCAGAGTTTGTTGCAACATGTTTTTAATGATTTGATAAATGTATGGGGTTTTGCGGAAGAACCATTTGCTCAATCAAGATAGACTGATAATCTAAAGAAACATTTTCTTTTATGTTTTTGGCACGGTATAAGTTTTAAGATTAATTTCTGGCACGTTCATTACCTTTTATTAGATTCCTTTAAATATTTGAATTGATAGCTCTTATTTGTGCCAATATACAATAGTGACTTAATATAGTAACGAGAGTTCTACCTAAATATATAGGATCTCCAATATTTCCTCGGTATTATTAAGATTTCGATTTGTTGGGGTGACATCGAAATGTGTCCCTTTTCCCTTTCCATGATGATGTTCTGTTGTCTTGACACGTTGAGGAATCGCCGAAGAAGATTTCGATATTGTGTTCCTAGCAATCAGCTGTTGCATCTATGTAAACAAGGTTCTTGGATCCACAACGATAATAAATGAACGGGTGTCAAATTACATTCGCAATGAGAGTGAAACGTGGGACACTCTACCATGTTCAAGTTCTATCTCTGCCTGAATGGCTATAGCCGATTCAATTTTAAATAGATTAACGTGACTGTCAGGAGTTTGTTATTGAAAATGATGGACATCTCTTCAGCAGTCATATTTCTTGAAAGGTTCAAGGTCGCGAAACGTTTGAAATAATTAATTAAAAAACTCCTGAAGGCAATCATATTTTGGCTCCTGTTTATTTTAGAACCTTGACAGTTACATTATACTAAGGCATCGGATATTTATAGATGTGGTGGACTTGTATGAGCAGTCCCTGGTGCAATATCAGGATCATCGCAAGTGTCCATACTCCACTCCAAAGAACAAGAGCCTGATAGAAGCCCAGATCATGCTTGGAATCTTGTAGACGCCTAAATCTCTCTACGTGGTTCAGAGAAATATGTCTACTGTCACCATGGGTATGCTGATCTTTTAGCGGGTAGAATTTAATCAGTGTCTGGTTTGACAGAATTCGGGACCTTATGCAATCCTCTGATTCGTTGACCACTGCAACCATTTCTTTGCTGCTCTCTCGTGTGAAACTTAAGAAATAGTTAATATTATTAGCATTAGGAAACTTATGTTCTAGACTGTCACACTTATCATCTGAGTTATCTATTTTAACTTAGTTGGTTACTCGCAAGGGATTTTGTGAAGATAAATTATAACTATCTGGCAAATACAGCATTGTTGAGTAGGTTTATTCTCTTCTTCTTATCTAAAGCTGCTATGTTGTACGACTCGCTACCTATATTAAGTGGCACTTTATCAGTAAAGCACATGTTCTTCTCAGGTTTTGCTTTGATTCGTCTCAAGTTTCCACGGTGTCAGTCTCAAGAGTGAAATATATATTCTTTCCTGCAATTCGTACAAGAGATTTTATCTGAGCAGGGTGATCCATATCAATACCCTTGTTCACATTACTAATAAAATGGCATTGTCTTGCAGCTATCGTTGTGGCGGCGATATCTTTGAAATTTAAAACACCAATAATTAAATATGAAAGGGTTGGCAAGGCTTTGATTGATATTGGAAACGTTGTGCAATCAAACGTGATATTAGAAGCATAGTACAATCAAACGTATGTCTATGTTTGTCGGAATCAACTTGCCGTTACGGCGAAGGTAGATTATTTTCACATGGGAGACGTTATGGGGGCTGCCATTTCTAGCATCTCAGCATCACCGCAACCAACTTTATCTCCTCCTGACGAGTATATAGATTTGTGTGGACGATTTTAATGGATATCTTTGAGCGAGGTAGATTGAAAGAGTGAGAATTGCAGATACACTCTACAAGTAGTTGGTAGGAACTAAATGTCTGTACATTTTATGTCCTTCCTGCCAAGCCATGTAATGCGTTAGCTATCAAAAGCGTAAATAGCTTGGTTAGAGTTTGTTCTGATCACTGGATTAAATAGCACGAAATGTAGACAACGTTTGCAGACTCGAAATATTCACTGAATTGTAATGTATTATATATTATATATACAAGACCACATAACTGGTTACAATTGAAATTGGTTTATCCATAACATACAATTATTATTACGATACATCTTTTCCTTCCAAGCTGGCAGAGCCCAAAAAGCGAAGATTGAATTGAGTTCAATTTTTGCGGTTTTCATGTACGGATTACATAGTAAAATACTCAAAAAAAAAAAAAAAAAAAAAAAAAAATTAAACAGAAATTGACTTATCTGACCTTTGTCACCAGTGTCAGAGGCTATGATCTTTTTAAGGTTTGACGAAAAAGACTATATTGCTTTAGCTACTTGGGTGAGCTTCAGAAAGTATGGAGATCAGCTGAAACCTTGCGTGACCAGCCGATTGATCAGACTGGGTCTTATAATCATTCGTCTAGTGGAAGTAAAGTCAATAGTAGATTGTTACATCCGTGTGGCAACCTTCCGTTTTTTGTATAGTCAACTTCTAAGATCTTATCATTCGACGACATTGGACTCAAATCTATAACAAATTTTCATCTCCACTCAGTCGCCTGTTACGACATGTTGGGAGAGGCGAAAAGAGTATGAAGCAGCATCCTCTGGGCTGTGTCATTAAAATGGAATGATTTCCGATTGTCATCCTCTGGGCTGTGTCATTAAAATGGAATGATTTCCGATTGTCATCCTCTGGGCCGTTTCATTAAAATGGAATGATTTCTGATTGTCATCCTCTGGGCCGTGTCATTAAAATGGAATGATTTCCGATTGTCATCCTCTGGTCCGTGTCATTAACATGGAATGATTTCCGATTGTCATCCTCTGGGCCGTGTCATTAAAATGGAATGATTTCCGATTGTCATCCTCTGGTCCGTGTCATTAAAATGGAATGATTTCCGATTGTCATCCTCTGGGCCGTGTCATTAAAATGGAATGATTTCCGATTGTCATCCTCTGGGCCGTTTCATTAAAATGGAATGATTTCCGATTGTGATCTTGTTGTTTAGTTCAAGACTAAAGCAGCTGATTACCACGATAAAATAAACCACCAAATATGAATATAAACGTTTTGAGTGGACATTTGCTTGCTTTAATCCTATGTTTTGTCATCATAAGAGACTATATAAGGCTATAAATCGAAAGTTATAACCACACTTGTTAATAACAGCAATTCGTATCTCCGTCAGGTTGTCGGGCACAATATTCAAAACTACAAATGATGCCATATCTGTCTGAGATTATGTAGATATATTGCACCATAACGACATGACATCAAGATATCACTCTGGGAAAACATATCATTTAATGTCATGCCCATATTTTGAAAATATGTTATTTTTGGCACAATATAAAATTAATGTTAGAAACGTCATTCGAAGTTCTTTCCAACCTCAAGAGAAACGTAATATTGTGAATAATTCTATCCACAAGGGAATTTAACATTGTGGATCAATCGTGTCAAAAGGAGAATTTTAACATGTTGACAATGGTCACTGACACACTTAATGTTCATCCATCACACAGCTTTTCTAACCTCATTATTGGATCTCATTTCTAACCTCATTAATGGATTTCATTTCTAACCTCATTATTTGATCTCATTTCCAACCTCATTATTGGATCTCATTTCTAACTTCATTATTGGATCTCATTTCTAACCTCATTATTGGATCTCATTTCTAACCTCATTATTGGATTTCATTTCTAACCTCATAATTGGATCTCATTTCCAACCTCATTATTGGATCTTATTTCCAACCTCATTATTGGATCTCATTTACAACCTCATTATTGGATCTCATTTACAACCTCATTATTGGATAATGTGCACATGAATACAGATGATTAATTCACAAAATAACTCTTATATTAAATAATACATCCATAATACGTGTGTATTTGACTTGCCATACGTATGCATTCTATTTGTCATAAGATATAGGGCTTTTTGACAATTGATCTATTTCATTTTTATCGCTATGCAATAGGCAAAGAAATTAGGCAGACAAATGTTACACTGGCAAAGAATATAAATCAGATGGAAACGAAGATGTTCTACAGGAATGTATACAATATTAGAAAGCATGTATCAATTAATAAAGACGAAAACAGTTTGCAAACCCAGACAAACTGACAAGTTGATAATCATTTCTTATAGATACAAGAAATCGTTTTATGCATGGGAAGCTATACTGGCTGAATTTAATCAATAGGTTATCGCTTAATTCACCATATTCTAATCAATGTGTTATCGATCCTACCTTGGCCATCGTACATATTCACAAGATTAGCATTTAGGCTAATGTTAATTTTTTTAAATATATATTCGGACATTATATTATATATCCCGACCTAATAGTATGAAAGGTTTGTTAGCATCGCAAAACCAAGTAAACGTTGATGACCTTTACATTTATTAGTAGAGAAATAATTAGGAGAGATCATTAACTTTCAAAAAACTACGCAGTGCAAATGCACTAGTTAAATTTAAGTGTAAATGCACTAGTTAAATTTAAGTGTAAATGCACTAGTTAAATTTAAGTGTAAATTCACTAGTTAAATTTAATTGTAAATCCACTAGTTAAATTTAATTGTAAATTCACTAGTTAAATTTAAGTGTAACTTCACTAGTTAAATTTAAGTGTAAATGTACTACTTAAGTTTAAATGTAAATTCACTAGTTAAATTTAAGTGTAAATGCACTACTTACATTTTAGTGATACTGTTCTACTTAAGTTGAAATGCCTACAGCAAAGGAACATGTTCTTTCGTAATACTTCCCATGTGTTCTATTTGACAAGCTTTTTATTTCACCCAAAAGTTGAAAATTTTAAGTTACATCATTGGGATTATAGTATTAATGTATTGCTAAAATGTATGAAAATGAAATATTTAACTATCCCAACTTAAAAATGTATGAAAATGAAATATTTAACTATCCCAACTTAAAAACGTATGAAAATGAAATATTTAACTATCCCAACTTAAAAAGGTATGAAAAGGAAATATTTAACTATCCCAACTTAAAAACGTATGAAAAGGAAATATTTAACTTTCCCAACTTAAAAAGGTATGAAAAGGAAATATTTAACTATCCCAACTTAAAAAACGTATGAAATGGAAATATTTAACTATCCCAACTTAAAAACGTATGAAAAGGAAATATTTAACTATCCCAACTTAAAAACGAATGAAAAGGAAATATTTAACTATCCCAACTTAAAAACGTATGAAAAGGAAATATTTAACTATCCCAGCTTAAAAACGTATGAAATGGAAATATTTAACTATCCCAACTTAAACACGTATGAAAATGAAATATTTAACTATCCCAGCTTAAAAACGTATGAAATGGAAATGGTTAACTATCCCAACTTAAACACGTATGAAAATGAAATATTTAACTATCCCAGCTTAAAAACGTATGAAAAGGAAATGGCTAACTATTCCAACTTAAAAACGTATGAAAATGAAATATTTAACTATCCCAGCTTAAAAACTTATGAAATGGAAATGGTTAAATATCCCAACTTGAAAACGTTTGAAAATGAAATATTTAACTATCCTAACTTAAAAACGTGTGAAAATGAAATATTTACCTATCCCAACTTAAACACGTATGAAAATGAAATAGTTAACTATATCAGCTTAAAAACTTATGAAAGGGAAATGGTTAACTATTCCAACTTAAAAACTTATGAAATGGAAATGGTTAACTATCCCAACTTAAAAAGTTCAGTGTTGGTGTTTAGAGTGTTTACAAATTATATTTCAAACATGTCTTGTCATTTTATTTAATTTCTAAGCCTTTATTCATTTAAAGTAATTGTTTATCGTTTTTGACATACATTAATTTCTATACAATATCATTCAGTTAAATAGAAAATGACATTATGAGAATATGCAATTTTGCTTCAAGAGGTAAATGCTTTCAATGTATACCTACGTTTTAAGGAGATAAATTTGAATGAAAATAAATCATGCATACATTGTCATCTCATTGTTTTCAAAGGGGGATAACCTATTTCGAGCATATGTAAATATTACTAGCATACGGCCATAGAAATTGACCCATTACAACCTTATTCAAAATGTTAATCTTGTCTTATATTTGGTATAAGCACATTTTGTTGATGTTTGCAAATGTGTAATTTATTCAGTTTTAAAACATATGTCATATGATGAGCTTTACTGTGGATAGTGTTAATATCATGTACTTGTTCAATATAATTTAATATTATGCTAATTATTTATCTACAAACAGAAGAAGCACAGAAGAGCTAAGAACGACAGATGTTTCAAACATCATTCAAAAATAAATATTTTATGTAGTTTTTTATACTCTGTTTGAATAATATTTTGATTAAATTATGCAAGTAACCTCTCTTGTCTGCATATGTTTCCACAACGATATAATTCTAGTAAACGATTATATGATACTGTTCTAAAACGAATAAATATTTATCATTTATAATTATACACAGGTATATTTTCAATTGAAATAAAATGTACGCAAATCTTAACTAATCACTTTACTAGAAGCGGAGATGGACTCAGTTCACGATGTATAGACTGGTTATACAATGTTGCTTTAATTTGACTCAGTTAGACTGGTTATACAATGTTGCTTTAATTTGACCCAGTTAGACTGGTTATACAATCTTGTTTTAATTTGACTCAGTTAGACTGGTTATACAATCTTGCTTTAATTTGACTCAGTATCACACAATTGGACTGTTTCAACCGTTAATCATATAGTTCTAATTCATATACTATGCGCTGGATTCGAAAGCCCACTATTTTGTCATCTGAAGCTATATAGGATTTCATTTTGACAGATTCCCTGCTCAAAAGTATACTCATTGTTATTTTCGAAATAATGTACAGTTCAAAATATATATGCATAATTTCAGATGCAAATTTTCTACATTAAATTAATATAAAGCACCATATTGAAAAAGCAAAACGATTAAAGAATCAAATATATAACATTAATGATAATGAGAGAGACTCATTATAAAATGGTATACAACTTCGCCGAGAAAAAATATCGTTTTTACTAAAGCATTGTTATGCTCTGAACCTTTATCTATTCCTAAAACTCATCATTAAAATGTATTTTAAAGAATGGAAGAACTTCAGTATTTTATTCCCATACTACTATAAGCACCAGTTGTACATATTTTCAATTAAGGTGTCGTAACGTTGATCTTATTGGTATTCGCCTGTAAAGATAATCTGTTTCAATAGCATATTTAATACAGGCTTTAGATTATCTATGGATTTATTTGACTTATCATCACCATCAGTGTCAGCTTTAATATTTTGAATACATTAATTTAATGGCGAATTTAGATAACAATAGCGATACAAAGACCACTTTCCCTGAAACCAATATATAATTGAATATAATTGGAGACCTTGTATGTTTAACACACGGCTTACTTAACGAACATACAATAATTAAAAGCTGAATCATTCTTGAGCTAATACCTTCTGTTAACAATTTGAACCTCAGAAGTAGTATTAAAATTACCAAAAGCTATTGCAAAAACAAATAAAGCCACATTACAGTTTATTGCTTGTAATCATAGTTTTTAAAATTATTATTGACTTATGAGCTTGACAAACACAAAGAAAGAATTGTCAGTGGAGTAGGTGTAGTACTGGTTTCGTTCAATAAAGAAATTGGACCTTACTACTGTTGCCGCAAGCGTTATCCGTATAGTGTCACCGTACAAAGCCTCTAGAGAGATAATTCCGTTAGGGATAAGAAATGAAAATAAGAACAATGTCTAGACTGGTTATTGTTTCTTCACAATGATTCAACAACCAATGCAACATAAAAAAGTAACCAGACTCCAATATGTGCCTATCGCCAGCTACAAGATTGTCGATATCGGGATCACAGAAACCATAACTATTTTTCAAATGCTCGTAAACGTCAACTTCTGTTAGGTTGGAATCCTTAATCAGTCTTGCGTTTGTTTGTTTTCAGACACTATTCTGATAACATTTTGTTAACCATAAGTATGTATTAACTTACTATTAACCTATTTATTTATGATTCTATCATATTTCTAACTGGCTTTAAACAAATTAGTCCTGTCTTCTTAATTAATTGTTCACAAAGCAAGGCAATTCAAACTTTTTTTTTTGCAATCTGAATGTTTAATTCATTCGTTCATTTTCCCAAAGTGTTTTGATACACTCATAACTTGTTATCTGTCACCACACTTAAAGGTTTTATCATACACGTCGTCAATCATAGCTTCATACATACTCTTAGTCGCTAGAAAAATTGCACAACTATAAATATCATATAATAGCGCGCCTGGACGGATGGTTCCATTAGCTTTTTTTAATGAATTACATTAATAAAAGAGCTGTTAGAAATAAAGAAACAATTTGTGCATTAGTAGTAGTGTATTAAAACATTACTTCGGGAGGAACAAACCTGGAGAAGAAACAGATTAAACTAGTGGGATACAAAAATGGAAACGTTTGATATAAAGCTGCGGGCAGTAAGTTGAAGAAGGGGAAGGGGGAATTGAAGTTATACTAAAAAAAACTTCAATAATGACTAAAAAGCGCCCAGTAAAGACAATACAATTAGAACAGCACGCAGAGCAGAATATAAAATAAGTCACAAATGAACGCGAAGAGTTAAATGTTGTATTAGGAAGCAGGGTGAGAATGAATAAAATTTGGGGACAGAAAATTTGAGTGTCAAAGTTAGAAACGATAAAGCTAGAAGAAACAACAATGTTAAGTAAGCACAAAAGAAAGACTGGACTTATTAGAAGATCCGAAATAAGCGGAATAAGACTAATAACAAGAAAATATGCTCGAAATTGCACCTGTTTGCTAAATATAATGACAATGTGGACACATTTTTGCTCTTTTTCGAAAGGTACGCAACTGGACAGAAGTGGAGAAAGAATAATTGGTTACTCTATCTCACCGTATTACTAAAGGGTATTGCTCTGGATGTTGCGTTTTTATCTTCATGCGAACGAAGTCTTCCCCCACACACAACTCAAACGCTGGAAAAAGTTTCAGTATACTGAATTCTCACAAAGGGGAAACATTCTCCAAGTTATTAATTGGAATAGAAGTTCCTTGTAACGATGCAGGCATTATTCGTTAAGAAACATGAACATATCAGAAGTAAATTGACTATTGACTTTTTTGCAGATCTATTCTTTTTCCTTTTTCAAGATGGTTTCTAATCCGAGACTCGAGCTCACGCATACAGAGATGAGATGGCACTGATCCGTAACGGATACTGATTTAGACCACTCGGCTACTCGGGGCCCCTAAAGAAACAAGTACTTTCCAGAGAAAAGCAGAAAGAAAACAAAAACAAAACAACGATGTAATGACCCACACTCCATCCTAGACGAGCATTGTCAAATACCGTTTTGATGCGGAATTCAATCCTTATTATTCAGCAATTTGAAATGTCATAAGGTTTTGCAAATTCGTGGAATAGCTTACGAAAGCATGTACAATATACAATAAAAGTGATTCGGTTTTAAAAAACCAAGACTGAGTACCTATGGTACTCTGATCTATAATCAATGTGAGTGTACCGGTAAATATTTTCTTAAATGTTTTGGTGTATTATCAACATCATATTTATTATTATATTTCTTCTTCTTCTTCTTCTTCTTCTTCTTCTTCTTCTTCTTCTTCTTCTTCTTCTTCGTCACTGTGATGCTACAAGAGTGCACGTAATGGATGATGTTTTAATAGTTAATGGTTTATTACATTTTCTGTTTTCGTGTAATGTAATTTTCAGCCCGACAACATCAATATTAGATCTGTAACTTCACGCCGACGCTAAAGGACACTAAAAGCAAAATAACACTTCATACAAAATAATCCCATCTCACACAATTGAATTTACGAAACCAAGAACCTTAAAAGACGAGTTTAGATAAACAACTTACTTAACGTTTCTTTTCGGTGATAAAATTTTGTGTCTTAATGTAACTGACGTTAACAAGGTTTTGCATACTCGTTAGATAAAATATAAAAAAATCACGTCTTTGCATAGTACGTGCACTCTCTTTGAAGACGTTTTTGTTTAATTTTCAAAATGTTTAAAAAGTCTCGTATCAGAAATAAACAGATAGATGAATAGGAAGGTAAATGGTAAAACTATATTGAGTTTAACAAAATACATGAATTTAAATATAAGCCTTTTGTATATTTCACTACTCACTAACAGTAGTCTTGTCTACAGTATTCATTTCCTGGCCTGAAACGAGCACACAGTTAGTATGCAACAATTGGCGCCGTACCCGTTGCATTTGTTGACGGCAAACATACCATGTCCGAAAGAACACCATCTATAACAAAATTTACCCCTGAAGAAGGTACAACGAGCGCTAACCCATTAATTGTTATTGTAATGTAATTTCATTTACTAGATTTGATATTTTCCAGAAATTCAGTTCAGTACTTTGAAAACGTAAAACCAGAAAGGTTGTATCCATAGCTGACCTAGTTCCTGACTTTTATTTGCAAGAGCAAGCAACATTTAAAATTTTAAAATTCTTTCTTAGTGGGGTTTTACAGAGTGAAACCGAGGTTGTACCGGGGGTACGGGACTTAATGACGTATATGTAAATATCTTCTACATTGCTTGGAAACATATATCCTTTATTTTGAAATTCTGAGTTGTTATTATAACATTCTGGTTTTATTGGAACTGTCTTACGCAATAGCTACGTTTAATAGTGATGTTTAGAGAAATAATTAGGGCCTCAAATACTTCAGCGTCAATGTGATTTTTATGCTGTAACTAGTTTGGAGTTTTATTTATTTTTTTTCCAAAGTATTTGGATTCTAAGAGATTATTTTCCCCTGGAAGTACTTGTGCTCGGAATTAATTCTAGGACAAAGATAGTTATTGAAATTTACAGAATTCAGTCAACGGACTATTATTATCTGTGGTTCTACAAAGAACTGTAGCCATCAGTACTAAACGGACCACATCATACGTCATTGCCTTCAATTTTGCATTTTCGTTGGGACTTGAACTCAGATTCATTAGGACATTTTATTACTTAAGACGTTTTCCGATTTTAATTTTTGGATTATTCTTGGATTATTTTTGGATTTTATTCTAAAAATCGTAAGCTTGTTTTCTTATTGTTACCTCTTTTTCTAAGGAAATACATTATTTGCTAAATTTTACAAAGATTTTCGTCTTCACTTTTTTTTTTGTTACGGAGTATGAGAGACTATTTACATAACATGAACATTTAAAGACATTTATGTTGATTGAATAAAACGGTAAATAAAGAAATAAAAAAGTATTTTCAGTTAGAAAGAAAAGCATAAGGGTGCATACATCAATCATTTGTATTAACATATAGTTAATAGGAGCTTGTGAAAAAGTTAGTTCTCTATGGACATGCAAACTGTGGCACATAACGTGAAAGGTCACATTCTCAAACTTAGTTTGAGCCATATTTCACAGGCGCCATTCATGCTTACCAGCAAGCACCATCGGGGTACAATTTGTTTTGCTTGCATGTTGTTTGCAGTCATTGTTGATTAACACTGAAAATAGCTTCAGTCATTTTAGTCGCAACCATAGGGGGCAGACATTATTGGATTTAGGAGATATTTTGTAATGGTGACATCACAACGAATGTAATTAGCTGTAGAATATGGCTACCCTGCATAATCCGTCATTTTCACCAAATCCGTGTACTCCTCTTAACATTGATGATGATACATTATTTGTATTGGAGATATATAAATTGATCGTTGTCGAATTAAACTAGGGTTAAATTATGAACATTTCAGAAAAGTCGACATAACAGGCTACAAACAAAGTTGACGATGATATGAAATACGATAAATAAAAGAAAACGGGGAAGATTCCTGGTTGCAGCTGATAATTAAGATGCGACCAAGATAGATCGAGCACTTGCATCTCGCAGTGTATTTAAGACGTACATCTGAAATACAGACAAAACCAGTGGATTGTTTGCAGGACAGGATATCACAATCATAGACACTTTATTAACACATAATAAAAGTGCAAAGAATAATACTTGTGGATTAAAATTGTATGATGCAAGGAAATTTGGGGAAAAGAAAGCTGTGGGTCTGAACCCTTTGGTTGTGATTAAAATGGCTGAAGTCACAGTGTTTAGTAAATTAAATGTAAGCCAAACATCCTTTCATAAGACCTTTTCATCACGACATATGTCATAGGATGTTAACTGCTTTGATATATAGTGAGTTGAACATGGAATTGATCTCATCAATAGAACTGCATGCATATATTTCATCGGCATCTGACATCGTACTGATATTGTCAAAGATAAAATATCTAGAGTTAAATTCAGGTCATCAGATGCCACTACTGGTTCATCGGCTAAGGACTGAGAGTGTATTCTTGTTAGATATAAATGTCCTAAAAGTCCAGTTACTTTGGTTGCTAAAGTTGAACATCTTGAAAGCTTTGATTTTGTTTTATTGCATTCAAGAGAAAGCATTGTGATCTTGACATAATGGCACTCGCCTTTCCATCATAGCACACTGTCTAGTATGTCGCCCGGTTTGCATTGAAATGACAATCAAAAGGTTATATACATTGTATTCCTTCAGTCATCAAGAAAGTTTACACTGGCATGCAATTTTAGAAATCTTGGTGAATTAATTGGTCATATGATCTCAACAGACGTCATGTACATTCTGAGTAGGTCCCATGGTTCTCCAAATACGCGTTAAGAAGCTATAATACGGATGATGTTACTCGGGTAAAAATGTCAAGGTACAAACACGTATTACTCAATATTTTGAAGTATATAACTTTGAATTAATTAGATGTTCTAGACAATTATATGACATCGGGACATCAGACTTTGCAGGGTCAAATATCAAATGCCTTCAGTGTGCCAATAACAACCAAAGCTTCCTAAATCACCCGTGGAAACGAAACTGTACAAATACAACAATCGTGTAGACCCTCCACTATCTTGATGCTAAATATTTGACTTTCAGGCCTTACTCTCTAAATGAACTTGATGCATTGGAGCGATTTGATGCTTGAGTGCTTTTAAAAGGGATTTGTCTGACTATACCAAGGAAAGCATTCCTCAGGAATTGCAGGTAATAATGGCTTTGTAGTTGAGCTCATGTCTATTATGACAGGATGTTGATTCGACCCCCTCAGAGAAGTCAATAATAATTTCTGAGGACCTATTTTTTCTGAGAAATGAAAATTTGTGACAATGGATTTTTTCATGGTCTATATCTTTGTTTGAACTCACAACTGATAATAATAGGGTTTTTGGCAATTAATGTTCTCTCTATATGAAAATATCAATTAGTGTGAACAACATGTACAGTTATAACGTCATTATGATGCGTTTTCTTATGAAGTGGGGGTTTATGACACTAGATCAAAACAGGGAACTGAATTATCAACAATGCTATTTGAGTGTTACTATGAGTGCGTGATATTTTCTTTCTGACGGTTCATTTAATTTTCCCATCCAATGTTTGCTTAATTTCATAATATTTTTATTGCTATGTGGACATTCTGTTATTATTTCTTATGATACTCTTGGGAATCGGCCGCCTATCAAACCCTTAATCAATTACCATCCAAAAGGCAATAAATGTCTTTCCAACTGGATAATACAAATTGTACAGATCACAACGAGGAAGAGTTAAACTGACATGAACCCAGTTCGTGCACTATAATAATCTACTCATCTCTTTCTCAAGGGCACATGCGTACTCAGATTGAATACTTAAACAAGATAAAACAAAAAAATATCAATTTTGTACAGAAACGAAACCAGTGAAATTGAATAATAGGGACATCACATTCATGCGTTTTCAATGAATGATCGCAAGGGGAAAAGTAGATTGAATAAAAGAATATTACGGATATAAGCAAGTAGACCAGTAACGAAAATGGTCTCCATATATATCGAAAATTGTCCATTAATGAATATATGTGTGTGTGTATATATATGTATGTATATATATATATATATATATATATATATATATATATATATATATATATATATATATATATATATATATATATATAAATATATATATATATATATATATATATATATATATATATATATATATATATATATATATATATATATATATATATATATATATATATATATATATATACGTCTTAATGGGACATTATATTGATGGACGTCTAAAAGCAGTTTAGAAGTTTATATGAGACATGCAAAGTAGCGAAATGTGTAGCCATATTATCCAGACATTATTCATGTATTATGATTCTGATGTGAATTCAACCGTTGAATAGAAGATGGTTATGACTTTTAAATTAGATGAAATCCATCTGCTGTTTTAAACCATTTGACTTCATTTTATCCGGTTGCGATGGAATTCAATTGCAGTGACATCAATAAATCTGACTAACCACATGGACCTGTGTATGAGAAGGTTTGTATTCGAAACATTTATAAAATTGTCTTCGTTTCAATGACATTTTTGGCCAGTTGAAGTTCCACTAACTTGCAGGAAATGTTGACTGACGAACACTATAAAATGTTGGTACAAAGTCTTACAGTCTTTCTAATGTTTGGAAATTGTAGGGGTCAAGTCTCCACTTGGCACATCAAACAGTTCTGGAGAACCCCTCGACATTGCGCCAGTGAGGGATCCTTGGAGTCCCTGCTTCCGATACTGTCATGAATGTATCGGACAACATGGTTCCGTGCACTTATTGACGTCAAAAGGAGGGTACAGTAAGCTATCAGGAACCCAAATGGAGGCGTTGATGAGTTAATCTTTAATCTTCTGAGTTTTTAATGTGCAGTAGGTTTAGTGACATGCTGACAGCCACGTATATCACAGTGCAGTTTTGTATGCGGTAGCCGTTTGCAAGGGACCAGTTCACTTTGTTGAAAGTGTACTCCAGTCGGTCGGGATTGGTTTTGACAAACTTTTTGAACAAATGCAAGCACCTATTGCTTTGATGAGGTTTGGGCGGCCACTATGTACCTTTTACACAACCGTTACATTTTGTAATTATATGTCATATGCCTACACGTGTCTTGCGCGGGATCTTGCTCGTCCTTTGTGCGGCTATCTGAAGTCCAACTCGTTATCTTCACCACTGCTTGGAAGATGGTGATGTCCTGTGTGGGTGACTACTTTCCAATGTACTTGAAAAGTTACTAAACTAGAAAGAGTCAAATTGGGAGGCGTTTTTATCCGTCTCTGACTTGGCGTGGCATGATGTGTGACCTGTTTAGACTGAATTTCAGGGCATCCTGTTTAGAAGAAAATCTTTTCTTTTAAAAAAAAAAGGGTTTTGGAGAGAAATGGGTCCTTTTCTTATGTGTGCGCTTCGGAGCTGCATCTAAGAAAGGAGAGTGGTTGAATGCTCTGATCACTGGCTCATCGTTGTGTATTGACTTGATCTGCTCTGATATGGCTCATCGTTGTGTATTGACTTGATCTGCCGTGAATCGAAGATTGCGTGTGTAAACATGCGTCAACTGCGAATGCGCGTGTGCTTGGTGGTGGGGTGGAGAAGGAGTTTGTGTGGTTCTCATTGTCGTATTCGTGGAGTGAGTAACACCTGTACTAAGCGCAAATGGGGAGCGGTTTGTAACGTCTTTTTCATTCGCACAAGTCAATAGTAAGTAAGTTGTGTATGGATCAGTTGGTAAATCATGTCCCTGCAGATGCTTGATCCCAAACACAATCGAGACAGTGGTTATCAAAACCTCCCAAAATAAGGTATGGTCTTTGCGAATTGAAACAGTCTTTTTATCTTCTCTTTCAGAGTAAATTCATTGATATTAGATCCTTGTATTAAAGACATTCATTACTATATACGGTTTAAAAAAATGACGACAAAAATGGAACCGCCATTATAACACCCCATTACACATTCTCAAGACAGTTACCTTAATAAAACTTTATGTTTTACTGCAGAAATCAGAGACATGATCAAAGCTTTGAAATACGCTGAAACTACTCAACAAAAATTTCATCTCCTCGGATTGTCTTTACCACGATTCAAGTCTTGTAGAATCTTAAATCGAACAACACCTTTATATCCCAAATATTAGATAAATATTTTCTGATACAGTCTGGAAAAAAGTATTACGTACCTACATGCGGACTAGTCGCATTGGTTAAAAGTATTACATACTATAAGCGGACTAGTCGTATTGGTTAAAAAATATTACATACAATATGTGGACTAGTCTCATGAAAGAGTATGTAAAGAATAAAAATCTGTCCTGCAGGCACCCGTTTTCTAATGGACGAATCAACATGCTCATTTCAAATGTGTAAATCAGCATGTTTGGCACACATAGCAAAATGTGTGCATAGAAAGCGCCATATGCAAACTTGAAAAATAACATCTAACCAAGTACAGAAGAATGGCATATAATAAATCGGATATATCCTAGACCCAAACGCAAATAAACACGTTTACATTTAATTGATAATGATCCAAACATTTAATCCACACTCATAGAGAAATATTAACTATGTAATATTTATTTAAAAAAAACAAACAACATCAATGCCCCTAGTCAGGTACACAATGATCTTGATTTTGGACAATGTAAGGTACAAAAGACAATTATGGGTAACCTATAATAACTTGGACAAAACTAATCAATACAAAGTAAATATACGTACTAATTACCTGTATTCTGGTTTTGGAATTTAACCCAAATCATAGTACGATACTTCAATACTATCACTTCCTCAGTAGACTATTTTTTTTAAATTTGAATTTTCTTAGTTTGTATCAGAAATCATTTGAATCAAGAACTGTATCTATCTGAATGGTATGCTTATGGTCTTGAGAATGGATGTGAAGCGCATTTTACCATTTATTCAAGAGCACAGCAAACTTAGTATCAATAATGTATACGTTCATACAATCTCTTTTTCCTTTAAGATATTATTCCACCCAGGAAAGTATAGAGAGACTGATGTCAATATATGTGTATTGTTCAATATTCAATCCTGTCAAATATACATTTTTTAATTTTTCCAACTTCTTGTCAAAAGTTGATTGAAAAAATATCATATAAAAGTTTATTGGAATTAGAGAATTTGTCTTTGTTAAGAATCCTTATGCCACTTTGTCAATCTGTCTGTTTGTATGTGTGTCAACCTTTTATCCTTCGTGTGTTGATGCTATCATAGCTCGCATCGCTAACTCGAACTGTAGAGGGTACAGTGTTGATTTATGCTTATGCTGAATAAATACTCACTGAATACATTTCTTAATATTTTTGCTAGGGTTTTGCTTCATTTGGTCTCTTTCGTACGTCTTTGACAATATTAGTTTCATATCGTGTTAAATGTGATTGTAACATTTCACACTTCTTGGTATTAACATCTCAGCTCTCATTACCCTCATTTTGATTTAGGTAACCATATATTTCAATCCTTCTTGATACTTTATTCAAAGGTTTTTCATCACTATTTTATGTGTAGAACCACGTCCCTATTTTAACTTGTATATTCATGTTTTTTTTTCAACATCGTGCCTTTACTTTAACTTTTGCATTTTTGTATGTTCGCATTACTGTTTATGCCTCATATACATCATATATACACCATATACATCATATATACACCATATACGTCATATATACACCATATACATCATGTATACACCTTATACATCATGTATACACCATATACATCATATATACACCATATACATCATGTATACACCATATACATCATATATACACCATATACATCATATATACACCATATACATCATGTATACACCATATACATCATATATACACCATATACATCATATATACACCATATACATCATGTATACACCATATACATCATATATACACCATATACATCATATATACACCATATACATCATATATACACCATATACATCATATATACACCATATGCATCATATATACACCATATACATCATATATACACCATATACATCATATATACACCATATGCATCATATATACACCATATACATCATATATACACCATATACATCATATATACACCATACTATGATTGCAAGTTTAGTACTACATTATATTTTTTAAAAAGTAGCACCTCATCTGATATGGATATTTTGATCTGTCATCCCACGTGATACGTCAAATTCAACCTGTCTCAATTACTAATGTAACTATAAGATAAATTAAATAAATCATTATATATATATATATATATATATATATATATATATATATATATATATATATATATATATATATATATATATATATATATATATATATATATATATATATATAAAGCCTAGAACCTTTACGACGTTCACGTTTTCACTGCATGGACCAGGGAGTCAATTTCAAATCTGTGTCACGTAATGAGGCTTCAGATAGTCAGTGGTGAACAGACAATTAATCTTTGTGGAGCTCTTTCAACGTTAATATTCCACAGTATGCTTCTTATGATTCTTGTCAGCGATTGAAGTCTAATCACTAATAGCATGGCCTTCCTGGGAGGATATCCTCAACGATCTTGCCCTAAATCTTTAGTTACTTTCTCTATGATTATTCTTCATTGGTTTCGAGATAATCAGACCAGTTCTTCTCTTTCTATGATGCTTTGTTGCTGTAATTTCATATGCCTTTTTGTAGGCAATCATCGCCATGCACAGACCACAATTTCTGAAATAACGGCTTCTCGATTGGCACTATATAAATAAACGGTCGCTATATGTTTGTCTAGAATATGGAAATGTTTGAAATACGTTTACATACATTTTTTTCTGTGACTGTATCTACGTCGGATCTCATTGCAGGTTCCCTTTCTTTTTATGTAAAGCAAGGATGTAAACAAAACCAATTTTTCGTGTCTGTGAATAAAGAGAACATATTCATCTTAACGAATTACCCATATGGTGATATCGGTGAATGAGAAAATTTTATTTACATATATTTCAGAACGTATCAGATTATAAGTGTAGCTATCTGAAATGGGATGTAACTTGTTTTGCCAATGGGAAAAAAAGTTCTGTTCTATACGATTAGCACACAAAATTATGATCGTGAATTAAAAATGGTCCCAAAAAATGTCTCCAAGCATTCTTAACTGAACATTCAGAGAAAATTACAATCAATGTAACAGCATAATCTCGCAAAATAAAAACTTTTTAGCAAAATCATGCCAGACACTTTTGTTTAGTTTTTCTCACAGAAGGCAGCCTTGCTGATCGGCGACATATGTCATCTTAGGTTATATTTATTTGTTTTCTTCCTAAATACGCATGTTATAACAGAATTGTATTGATGTATACGTTTTGTTCCATGTGATATACCGAAAAAAACCCAGAAAATAACAATGTGGTTTATTCAAACTAGGCCATAGTGTGTGTGTGTGTGTGTGTGTGTGTGTGTGTGTGTGTGTGTGTGCGTGTGTGTGTGTGTGTGTGTGTGTGTGTGTGTGTGTGTGTGTGTGTGTGCGTGCGTGTGTGTCTTTGGATTTTTAACGTACATTTAACAATGTATCAGTCATATCGCAACGATTTCTACAATGTGGAAGTTTATAGTGATGTCTAACACTGGAGCATCATGCCGCATACATGTAGCGTGATATGTCACCCAGTCACATTATCCTGACACTACCCGATCAGTCCTAACACTAACCTCTTAATGCTGAGCGCTAGATGAAGCAGCTGCTTGTACCAGTTTTGTAAGTGCTTGGTATAACTTGCTGAGTTTCAAACCCGCGACGTCCCGCAACTGAGGCTGATAAGCTGACCACTTAGACCACCGGAGCGATAGGCCCTGGTGTAATAATAGGCATTTGAAAACACGTATTAAACGAGCTTTTCTAGAAATAAACTCTTGAAAAAATCACTTGCCAGAAACTTCGATGATGCATAGTCAAACACAGAAACATTTTTATTATGTTGTCAAAACATGGATATTTTAAGCGTTTTCACAAAAATTGGCTCCCACACGTTTTCCAAACAAACTATGTTAGATGATTTACTACATCCTACAAGATGCAAAAGCTTTTTTGTAAACGAGAGCTATCAAGATGGATACCATTTTGTTTCGTTAGTTCTGTGCATTGACAGTGAATGTCAACTGATGATTGATTGACTTCCTTGATATTCCTTCCTTTATGTGACAACTCAAGGGACATCACTTTTTTGTTGCGTATGATTTACTTCTCTAATGCTTTTTCAAGTCACCAATATTACGAGCTGAGAAAACCTCAAGAAATGATATAATTGTTTCAAAATGTGTATATGAATCAAACCGCGGCACGTTTACTCCATATGACACACGTGCAGTTACGTCACTAGGGTTGGTGTCACCCAGTGCGTTCACTCAATGTGTCACCCCCCCCCCCAATATCCTTCCTGCACAAAAATTCAAAAATGTTATAGCCATCTTGTTGTCGTCATCTCTGATGGTCCGACCCCATCGAGTGACACCACTGCACACTGGTAAATAGGGCACATGAAAAATGCAAGCAAATGTCTACCTTGTAACAAAATGAGAAATAAGACAAATCTTTTAGAAATCATGTAAGTAATAGTAATACCAAGAAAAGTTTGAGACCGCCACCCCATCACCAGCAAGATGTTATCAATTTGATATTATAATATCATTCCTAATTTTTGGCTAGTGTCAAATCCAAGATTTTGTACTTAATACGACACTGAACACAAAACAGTATCCCATCCAGAGCTTTGGCATGCATGCTTTAATGTAATGACATCAATGTAGCAAATAATCATTTTTATGTACTACTACTACTACTACTACTACTTCTACTACTACTACTACTACTACTACTACTACTATTGACGATGATAGTAGTAAAACTAAATAAATAAGTAAAGAAAGAAAGAAAGAAAGAAAGAAAGAAAGAAAGAAGGAAAGAAAGAAAGAAAGAAAGAAAGAAAGAAAGAAAGAAAGAAAGAAAGAAAGAAAGAAAGAAAGAAAGAAAAGCAATAAAAAAAAAAGAAAACCAAAGAATAGGAAAGAAAGAAATGAATAAATTGATATATAAATAAAAGGAACAGGATCTCCATTCTTATTGGTCGTTCTAAAATCAAACTTTCCTGCTTACAAGATAAAGTTCCGTACACTTGATTATGATTTACGTGAACTTTATGCCTTCGCTTTCAATGCTTTTAAAATGGTTCAAAACGAGGAGTACAGTTACAATACAGATGAAAGTTATATATGACAGTACAGTTAGGACATAAATGAAAGTTATAGATTATATTACAGTTTTAACATAGATGAAACTTATATATGACAGTACAGACAGGACATAGATGAAAGTTATTGATGACAATACAGTTACGTAATAGATGAAAGTTATAGATGAAAGTAATAGATGACATTACAATCAGGACATAGATGAAAGTTATAGATGACAATACAGTTACGTAATAGATGAAAGTTATAGATGAAAGTAATATATGACATTACAATCAGGACATAGATGAAAATTATAGATGGCAGTACAGTCAAGACATAGATGAAAGTTATAGATAACATTACACTCAGGACAAAGATGAAAGGTTAGCAACCGATACATTGTCGTCGAATCATAATTAGAAATTGTGAGGCATTAAAATTTCCGTGTATTAATTATTGAAAATATCTCACACATTGATCTATCCAAATTACATCTGTAAATGGATTGACTTGAGAGACACACTTAATGCCTTTGTAATATTCATACTTTAACAATAATTCATTTCTAAAATGGATAAAAAAGAATAAAATAGAAAACAATGATTGGTTCGCTATAACGATACCAGTTTACAAGACATTTCAACACAACTTTATGTAAAAAAACACAAGAAGATAATTCCAGCATACAATCAAAGGTGTGTTTCTTGTGGTGGGGTGTGGGCACAACATTGTACTATTGTTTCAGAAACATACAAAATAAATATATATTTTCTGCTGTGTATGAACACTAATCGGTTTACAGGACTGTATAAAACTGTAAATAGGTCTCGACGACACAGACATAAAACCAAAACATTTAGTCAGAATACAAGGGCAATACAAAAGTGAAACAGCAGCCACAAGTCATTACTTTCCGCTCTAAAACGATGGAAATAAAAATTGACAGATGTTTGGTATTTAGTCTCGTACATAGCATGGATGCCACACAGGACATTCTTGAATATTACTGTTAGAAAGAAATGGCTTTTGAAGCACTGGTTGTCCTAGAAAAACCAACGTTTGGCACCTCATACCTCCGGCCAAAACAAATTGATGCATCAACATTTGGAAGAGTTACGTGCGATATGAAATTGACAAATAAAGTACCTACAATAGCAATAGACAAGATAGCAACAACAACTGTACATCAGCTTTCTTAAATATTACAACTAAAATATAATTGCAGAAATGATCGTATTAATCGAAACATAAATCCCTAAGAGGAACACATACTACTCCTTTATCTCTAACGGAAGGTAGGGAGATCTTATTCCAAATATTAGGATCATTCTCGAATTCCCTAATCTGTTTTACAAGCTTTTATATCAACCAAGTATTTAACAAAAGAAAGAAAACAAACAACTTCACTATGCATGAAAGTGTTTGCTAAGATACAGACAGTGATTTTCTCGTTTTGATTAAAAACAACTGGACAAATATCAGGTCGGGCATTTAGGTCTTCGATCTACCCAAACTGGATAACTGAGATTTTCAAAAATTGACATTCTAGATGGTTATACAACAATTATGAACTACGCTTAATAAAAGAGTATGGTATAGCTTGTCCTTGATTTTTCCAAAACACCGTTAGGTATGTAATACTTGTTTGAAACCTTTCCATGATAATTGAATTTGACGCAATTACAATTACTAAATTAATACATAATCACAAGCATGAGTGACTGATGCACTATGTTAGCTACTATACATATTAGGGATGGAAATGGAAATATGGCATGCAAACTAAGATATACAGAGCAAGTCATTTAATTGGTAATGTCGTATCGGGAATACAAGTCTTTGCCATTTATGGTCGCAAAATGACAAAAGTAATCCCTTTCTTGAATAAATTAACAAAGGAATATGATTTAGATAGTTGATTTTTAACACACACACACACACACATCTATCTATCTATCTATCTATCTATCTATCTATCTATCTATCTATCTATCTATCTATCTATCTATCTACATACATACATACATACATACATACATACATACATACATACATACATACATACATACATACATACATACATACATACATACATACATACATACATGGCGGCCAGTATTATTTTTGGAGAAAGAAGCTGGGGAAAACCCCGGAAAGAACCACCGACACACGCGAAGCTACTGGCAAGCTTTCTCATATACCCACATTGGCCGAATATGAGACTCGAACCCATGCAGGCAGAGGTGAGATGGCAATGATCCGTAACGGATAGCGCTTTAGACCACTCGGCCACTCGAGGCCCCACATACATACATACATACATACATACATACATACATACATACATACATACATACATACATACATACATACATACATACTGTTTTTGTATTCAAATTATCAATATGTACGAAACCGATCGGCGCCTCATGATACTATTCCTAATTTTTGGATGGATGGGTCGATTGGGATAGGTGGTTAGGCTCAGTGGGTGGGTGGGTGGTCAGAGTTCGCTTTGAAAATTATTAGAGAGATAGCTTAAAGATGATCACTTCCATCAGTTCTGATCATTTTATTTTGGGAAATAAAGTTATAATAATTTTCGAATGATATCAATATATTTGTATTATTTAATTCCAAATATTTCTTATTTAAAACGTTTCAGACACGTAAAAAAATCAATTTCGGACTAAAAATCGAATAGGCAATATTCTCAGTATGTAATCAGACCGATGCTTCATATAACATAGTTCAATGGATTGAACCTCCAATGAATGTGGCTATTTAATTAGATGTAAAACCCCTATGTAATTTTGAGATATTTGCCTTTATCTAGTGCGTTTATGGAATATAGGCTTTCCATGTTCAATGACAAAACAAATTTCTCAATCATGGTTATCTAACGATCAATACAATAAATGACCAAATAAATTGACAAATTCATTTTTTGAAGTGGTTTCCATTAAGTTATAACCCAAATGTCGTCGAGAGTCTGACTATATCTGATTTAGATTCCAACGACTAGAGCACAAATCCTTATATATCGAAATGCTATGCTATTTTGGTGACACATATATAGGAAATGTTCAAATAAATCACATACTACCGCTGATTATATGCATTTTGAGGTGCCAACTCGACTATTGTATAAAATCACCCGACATCAGTCATACTAGACAATATTAATTCCTCTTTGGAAAACAAAACTTATTTATATTTATACATGTAATAACGAGCATTTAATCTTTACAACAGAGTAATCTTATAACATTTAACAAATTAGTTATCTTAGAGAATCTATACAACACAGCTATCTTAGAGAATATTTACAACACAGTTTTCTTAGTTTCTTAACTTTTTAACATAGTTTTTTTAGTCAGAGAATCTTTGCAACACAGTTACCTTAAATAATCTTTGCAACACCATTATCTTAGTCAGAGAATCTTTACAACATAGTTATCTTAGAGAATCTATAAAACACAGTTATCTTAGACAGAGCATCTTTACAGCACAGGTATCGTAGAGAATCTTTACAACAAAAATTATGTAAGAGAATATTTACAACATAGTTATCGTAGTCAGAGAATCATTAAAACACAGTTATCTTGGTCAGAGACTCTTTACAACACAGTTATCTTAGATAATCTTTACAACATAGTTATCTGAGAGACTCTTTACAACACAGTTATCTTAGATAATCTTTACAACATAGTTATCCGAGAGACTCTTTACAACACAGTTATCTTAGTCATAGAATCTTTAAAACATTGTTGTATTGTCAGAAAATCTTTACAACATTATTGTATTGTCTGAGCATCTTTACACCATAACTATCTTAGAGAATCTTTACAACACAGTTATCTTAGTCTTTACACTAAAGATAACTTTCCATACACAAAATTAATTTTGTGCACACATGAAATGGACGACAAAACATTGATATTTTTAAGGCATGGAACTTGTTGTTTGTATCTCATTTACATATTCCATCCGCTGACAATTGAACTAAAATAACATTCACAAACAAAAACAAAGATGTATTGCTTACAAGGCATATCTGATTTTGTTTATTACATTCAGTAGTAACATGTGTGTGTGTGTGTGTGTGTGTGTGTGTGTGTGTGTGTGTCTGTGTTTGTCTGTAGATTCGGCGATGACCACTATACTCATCCGACGGTTGGATGGGTTGGTTCTGTTCTGTGTGTGCACAAGTGGCTGATGAGGCGAATAATTGCACAGAATGACATCTTCAGGAGGGTTGCTAGCACGTGCTTTTCTGACTTGCATCTTCAGCTCTACAGATGCTGTCTTGCTAGATTCGTACAACGTGGTGTCTTTGTGCACGGAGGAACGCCAACTGTTTGCTCCCAGTAATTAGGTTTTTTTTTGAACGATTTCAATAAAGCTTTCAGATTGTGTTTGAAGCGTTTCATTGAGGGCGCAGTGAGCAGTAAATAAGAAATCCCTGATGGTGTCTGTCATAGCCTTAGTTTTCGCTTGAAGCCTCCTGGGATTAAACAGTTTTCTATCTGTACGGTACCTGATGTCGATTCCAAAGTATCCGTCTATGAAAGCATTAGTCATTATAGTGGAGAACAGTAGACTGAATAGTGTCGGTACCGGAACACAACCCTGCCTCGACGCCATTGGTTACTGGGCATGGTTCAGATGTCTCGTCATTGACCTGGACTGGTGCCTGCATTCCGTGGTGGATATGCTACACCATGGATATATATTTGCTCGGACATCCGTACAATTGCCATTACCTTCCACAAGCCTTCTCTGCTAACAGTATCAAAAGCCTTTAGTCGGTATAGATAGTGAAAAGGTCAGTGTTTTGCTTTTTAACATTTCTCTTGTAGCTGCCTCGTAGCAAGCACTATATCGATGATCCGAAGTTCTTTTGGGAATGCACACTGGCTTTCTGGCAGTAGCCCCTGGTCAAGGTGCGAAGTGAAGCTGTTCAGTAGGATTCTGGCGAGAGTCTTTAATTCAATTGAGAGTAAGGATATTCCCCGGTGGTTGTCTCTGGCCTGACGGTTCTCTTTGCGCTTATACAGGTGGATTATGGAAGCGTCGTTGAATTTATGGGGGACCGTCTCTTGCTGCCACATCAGAAACACAGTTAGTGGAGCCTTTCGATCAGTGTTTTTCACTCTTCGTTTTAGACTTCAGACGGGATAGAGTCTGAACCAAGTGCTTTGCCACTGGAGAGCAACGTATCGCTTTCTATGTTTCGAGCAAGGTTGGAGCGTCATAAGTTCTTCGTTGATGATTAAATAAGGGAGACGACTGATAACTTCATCGTTGATTGATGAAAGCGATTCAGGAAGTTGTCGAAGTGTTCAGCCCATCGTTGGAAATTATTATATTTGTCTGTAATTAATGTGATCCCGTCTGCGCTGAGAATTGATCATGACTTGTAATATTCCTTCTTTGAAATATGTATCCCAAAACTCCATACATGTAAGCATAAAAGAAACCTAAGTAATTTTGACTACAAAAGAGCATTACCAATGCCAATAACAAAATATATTTACTAAGAGTTCACCAAAATGATACGACACTATCAATAAAATATAATTAATGTCATCACGATCACTAGCAATTTAAGGAGAATAGTTTGATTCTATTTTCTCGTAGAAGAGTATGTTTATAGACTCAAACTTTCAATTTGCGACTAAAGCTGACTTTCTAAAGAAATCCATTTATGTAAGTTCCCACATCTATATTGCCGTTCTAAGGCCTCTTATTTCTTTTACAATTTCGAAGTTAGGTCTTTTATGAAAACGCTGAACAGCTTCTGACGTCAAGTTTGTCAACGCCTGACTGAAGTGTTTGCATCAGTCATTAGTATTGTGATGTGCCTGTAAGGGATAATAGTCGTTATGCATTCTTAATCACACACACCCCATCTCTAACAAATCTTATAAAAACACTTTCCATATAAAATCGTCTTAGTAAGACCCTTGAGAAGCTGCTGTAACTGTCAAAGATGAAAAGGTCCCAGCCAGAACTCACTGCTTTAGCTGAATTAAAACATGAATCGCACTGTCACAATCTTCTTTTCAAAAAGATCAAAGAAACTGTAGCAGAAAATGAAACATGACATTACATTCTAATCTGACACTCCCCAGGTAGTGAATTCCATTTCTGAAAACTCCCAACCATATGTACATTCATGGGCATAGGTGGCTGAGGCATACTTTTTATGACGCACATTTCCGCTTTTATTTTGTATATGGGTATAGATCTTAGTAAATATATGTCTGTTGCTCATTTGTTTCTCTATAGTATTATTCCTGTATGATTTTCGTTGACTAGTAAAACTAATATGACGTTTATATTGAATTTTTATATACAGTCTTTGAATCATGAAAAATGGAATTTGTCATCGCTATATATTTACAACAAACATGAAGAAAATGCAATTCGAAGAATTAATTTACTTGCTTTACAGATGCCGCAATGGGTGGGAGATAATATATACAAGCACAGATTAATTGCTAGAATCTCTTGTCTATTGTAAAAACCACGCATAATATTTGCATGAAACCTTTTATTCAGTTTTCTTGGTATATATAAATATATATATATATATATATATATATATATATATATATATATATTAAAAATATATATATATATATATATATATATATATATATATATTAAAAATATATATATATATATATATATATATATATATATATATATATATATATATATATATATATATATATATATATATATATATATATATATATATATATATATTCGAGATGCCATCTTTGGTCAGTAATTTGGAAGCAAAGTATGCAACCCTACAGGCCTAAGTGTGAACTTTTAACGCGTAAACGGGGATGCAATTTCCCGACTGATACACACGATCGTGGGACTTTTGTATTGTTGTGTAGGATTTGATGTGAAAACAAAATACCAACAAAAATGATACGCTTATTTTAAGGTTTGTACCATTAAAATAGGCCTTGCCATTCCATTTAAAACGACATTACAAAACGGGACGTCCCCATTTCCAGGTGTGTCCCGGGTCTGTTGGTGTGTATTTACACTGATTTTCACGTTTCGCGCCTTTTTCAAACGCGCGCACACACACACACACACACACACACACACACACACACACACACACACACCTTACATACACTAACATACATTATAGAAATACTAGCCTAGCACATACGTTCTGAAATGCATTGATTGTTTCTTGCAAAATGAAATCGTAGAAATGTTTGTATGTGATCAAATATCAGTAAATATGGCAAATTCCCCCTGGTTATATAATTTATGTATTCGAATACATGCTGCTGTCTTCTTAAAGAGATGGCTTCATCTTCTTGAGCTGTACTTTACCCGTTTAATATTCAGTCCATTCACATTTCTTATGCAACAAGATATATTTCTTGTAGAAACGCAACTCCGCAAATCCCGCTGTTATTAATGAAACAATTCAAATACAGATATATTCAGACAAGTGAGATTTCGGTGAACTCCTAGATTGACAGCTGTTTTAAGTTATAAATTGCTGACATTATATTCCGTGCTATTCACATACCCTACTGGGAACCTGGAGCAGACGAAGCAGTTCAGTTCTTTAAGTTCGTACCAAACTGAAAATAAACAGAATAGAGTCAGATAACAAGAGAATGCTTAACTTATTTTGTTTGGATCAAATTAATGCAATTTTCTATGCTTACAGCAGTGGAATAAAAGAAGGATCGAGTAGCAATCAATTTACGTGATTCATTTAATTTCTTCTTCTTCTTCTTCTTCTTCTTCTTCTTCTTCTTCTTCTTCTTCTTATTATTATTATTATTATTATTATTATTACATTTGACACAGGTGCGATGCTGCCATCGGCACATGTAAGTTGCCCCTGATCCAGTGTCGCTTCGGTCGAAGAGCAGACATTCATGCAATCCATATATTATTGATGGTGAAAATAATAATGATAATAATTTTAACAAATATATCGATTATTTAAAGTAAATATTTTAAATTAAATATTAAGATAGATATAAAAATACAATTATTCCTAACAATAAATCCCAACTCATTATGTCTCAGTTTATATCGGTACAGGTTTAATCATTGCTGTTTATGTATCTATTTTAACGAGACTTAACGAGCATGAATTTATTTTCAACTCGCTTATTAAAGGCTATTAGTTTAAAGAGACCGAAACTAATTGCTCCAGTCAATAGCTGTTCATTTAATTTTCAAAATGACAAATTTCAGGTTTTTGCAAATGAACGATAAGTGAGAAAACAAAATGTACAGGCGGACGTTTGTATTTTTTCAAACCTGGCGTTGTCTTCCGTCACGTTGTGAAGACAGCCCTTATTCACACAGCGTACATGGGGTGGAGAATATTGCCATGGTGGCTGGAAAAAACCGGATTCAGATAATCCTTTTTTTGAAGCAATGTTTTTCCTCGCAATGGCACGTACAAAGCAAAGACCACCGAAGAAACGAAGATACAACTAGACTAGGGAACGGAATGAAGATTTAGAAAAACAAGAGATAAATCACTTCTGCAATTTTTGAGGAAAATATCTTAGCTGCACAAGCAAGGAATTCTCTGAACTTGAGAAATATTTCAATACAAGAAGGATTGAGACATACACTTTAGAATGCACGTACAAAAATAGTATACAAGATTTAAACGTTTCAAAACCCCCATATAAAATAGACCAATCATGACACGTATCTTAGTATCACTTCAACTCTTCAATACGGAGTTTAGAGTATTGACAGAGTTGCTAAATAGTTAAAGATTTAAAGGGTGGATCCTAAGACCACAGGGAATAAGCCAATTTTACCTTATATGGAAATAGAAATTGCAGGGGAAAAGGTGCTGATAAAAGAATCTGAATCCATACTAAGAAAATTCAAAATGAAGTCAACGGAATTACGTCTGTCTTATATACCCATGGAGATTCCCTAGAGGCAAACGTTAAACGATTTGAGGAAAACCTGAAAGTGAAGATGATTAATTCAAGAATGGACATTATCCCCCTCACTCCCATCATAAATGGGATAGGGCGTCATGAAAAAGAAAAAAAAAAAACACGATGTAATGAAAATAAAACCTGCATTCTTTTTACATAGATTCCCAATCAAATCGTGGTAAAACGGTTATGTATACCGCCGGAAACGCAACAGATGTGGAAACACACAAAACAACTGCTCAACCAACAAAAAAGTGAATAAAGAAGGCTCTGAAAAGATTAAGTGTCCAAATCAAAGACAAAGGGATCATCAGTAACAAAAACAACAACCACAAGAAAGACGCAGAATGAACAACACAATATTCAACCATAGAATGAAACAATTCGGAGAAAATCAAACAGAAGGTTATAATAAGCCCAACTACAACACAAACACATGCAAGACGAAAAAAGAAATCCAAAACGTTCAAGAATTCAAGAATCAACTGCAGATGCCATAACGACAACAAAAATACAGGAAACGGAGTAAGAGTTGAATAAAACACCCCAGAAACAACAATGACACCATTGAAAAGAATTTTACACAAGAGCACAAGATGATTAAGAAACCAATGCCACTACCAAGAACAACGAAAGAAACAAAAACAACAATGAAGTATCGAAACCGGTTGAACAAAACACTCAAGCAACACGACTAGTACCACAAAAAGAAAGGAGAGAAATAGGGACCACAACACTCAATGAAAAAGAAAAGAAGAGAAAACATAAAAAGAGGCAGAAGACAGGAGGAGGTTGAGATGATGCAGAAATATTTCCTTGAAAATGATGAATATCTAGAATAAAACAGAGAATAATCGTATCATAGTTACAATATTCTAAATATAATAATAATAATAATAATAATAATAATAATAATAATAATAATAATAATAATAAAAATAATCGTAGCATAGATACAATAATTCCAAAAATAATAATAATAACAAAAATATTCGTATCATATATACAATAATCCCAAATATAATAATAATAACAAAAATATTCGTATCATAGATACAATAATTCCAAATATAATAATAATAACAAAAATACTCGTATCATAGATACAATACTTCCAAATATAATAATAATAACAAAAATATTCGTATCATAGATACAATAATTCAACATATATAATTAATACAAAATATACTCGTATCATAGATACAATAATTTCAAATATAATAATAATAATAACAAAAATACTCGTATCATAGATACAATAATTCCAAATATAAAATTAATACAAAATATACTCGTATAATAGATACAATAATTCCAAATATAATAATAATGACAAAAATACTCGCATCATAGATACAATAATTCCAAATATAACAATAACAAAAATACTCGTATCATAGATACAATAATTCCAGATATAATAATAATAACAAAAATATTCGTATCATAGATATAATAATGTCCTAATATAATAATAATAACAAAAATACTCGTATAATAGATACAATAATTCCAAATATAATAATAATAATAAAAATATTCGTATCATAGATACAATAATTCCAAATATAATAATAATAACAAAAATACTCGTATCATAGATACAATAATTCCAAATATAATAATAGTAACAAAAATATTCGTATCATAGATACAATAATTTCAAATATAATAACAATAACAAAGAATACTCGTATCGTAGATACAATAATTCCACATATATTAATAATAACAAAAAAAACCTCGTATAATAGATACAACAATTACAAATATAGTGACACATACAATAATACCAAAAGGATAAAAATAAGCTTCGGCAGCAAAACATGTGGGCAGGAATGACTCCTGTACTTGTCTGAAAAGATCAAATAAGGGAGTACAACCCCACCGAAAGAGCTTGTTTATTCACACCAAATAAATTTGACAAGTGCGTGAGCAAGTAAGCAGACTACAGCTCAAAGAGTCACCAGTATCAAATCATGGCTGAGGTAGGGAAATTATGGGCTGGGCACCTGTCTGAAGCAGACCCTTATTATACAGGCCATTTTACGACCACTTCAGTACTCGCTAGGATTTTGACCGACGCCTGGTTGGGGGTGGGGTAGGGGATGGGGTGGGTTGGTAATTATAATATTTGTACTCCGAATGCACAGCATTCGTAATTTAGACTTGAAAAGATTCATAAAGGTAATAAATATTTGCCTGAATTTATTGAACATTACTGAGAGTTTTAAGTTGATATGTATATTACTTTACTAGAATGAAAATGTTCGAATCCCGGACGAGCCCCCACTCGTCAGGTTACTCGCGAGTTATGAGCGTTATTCGTATAATATTGTATAAGCCCCACTTGTCAAAGGGTAAGTGTTAGGTCCAACTTTGTCAAAGGGTATTGTACAACATATAATAATAATAACTATAACCCACTCCCCTTTGAGACTCGTTTTCTAAGAGATGACCGCCCTGGATATAATTGCTCGGTTCGAGTATGAGAATTTGTATGGTAAGCTGAGCACGTATATTGAACAAATAACTCCGAGCCCCCGTAAAGATAAATAAACAATTTAATTAATTACATACACAATTATGAAACTTCTTTTCATTAGGAATACACGCTGTTCAGAAATACAACTTTCGCCGAATAACAATAAGATTTGAAATAGATTTAAACAAATTAGCCGTTCTATTACTGATAGTTTAAAATCATCATAGGATGGAGTGGTGCAATCGAAGTCAATGCTTTGGTCAATTTTCATAACCTGCTATTCTCGATCCTTGTTCACTGTCCAATCAATGTTTTTCCAAGAAGTCGCTGTCTCGTCCAAATACTCTGCACTCGTGGATATTTCCGCTTGATTCCTGACTTGTCCACTGCATCATGCGATCACTGCAATTTCCCTTTCTCCCAATTTCTTTCCCCAAAGTTTACGTTGCTATTCCCGTAACTTCAAGATCTTCCCAAAAAGCTATTTTTTTTCCTTTCAAAGAAAATTAAAACAACCTAAGTCTCTCGTTACAATGGTTACAGTTGAGACTGTCCATTATTCTTGGTTCGAACACTCAGATATTTATATCAGTGATAACAACTTTACGGCTAGTAATTAACTACACATGTCCTCAAATGACGGTAGTTAAACAAATTGTTAATTCTTTTTGCCTTGATCTAATACATTAACGCACTACACAGCGAGGCGTTGGTTTATGACTCTGCCTTAATTTCAACAGCACATAAATCGTATACACTGTCGCTAAATCATCTATGAAATCAAAATTCGGTGAATTCACATGTATTCTCGCAATCCCTTTACTAAGGTAATACATTAAATTTTTAGAACATAACCATTATGCAACCAAGATGATAAATTTAAGAATTAGCGAAACACTTCCTATTTATGACTCAGCATAGTGTTTTACGACATAAATTAACACTACATCATTCTTAACTAAGAATTAAGGTAAGAATCCCAATTTATAATTCAAAAGCACATTATTATACGTATGTATCAAATGAAATCATGCAAATCATAATACAAAACACATTATTATACAAATGTATCAAATTAAATCAATTATGCAAATGTATCAAACGAAATCATGCAGACCTGTAAACTAAGCACACATCATATAAATTGCATCAACAATATACAGGGAATTGTGACAGTACCTTTGTGTTTTTTGTGTGTCTGTCCCTTAGTTAGGCGGTTTTTTCCCTGGACCACGAATTAACGGATGTACTTCTCTAAAATAACATCCGGAGCCTTTACTAAATAATTCTACCCCTGGTCTCTCTTACCGAGCAATTTCAAGACTAATTTCAAATTTAGCTAGTGCGATATTATATCCTACGAATTTTCGTGTGAAAGAACACCCTTTATTTAACCGTGACCAATCAGAATCAAATGTATTTTCTCCCGCTTTCCTCTAAAAGTCGCTTACGTCATGATCAATATCACATGCTTGGTTTTAAGTAACGGAATCTCTGAATTTTCTCAATTCTGACTTTTCGTGAGAAATGAAACTTTAAAATGTCACCAGCAGTCAGCCTAGCTGCTGAGTAAACAACGTTTAATTAGTACAACGCCCTCATCCTACTATACAGATCCCTCTTTGGCACGACGCGTCTTCATAAATCTAACTAATGGCTATCTGGCCTCACCTAATGGTGTATTAATAGATCTACTGAAATTTGCCACTTCACATGTAGTATGCGGGAATTAATTACTTGAATTATGTTGGTATGAAGAAGTTGCATTTATTAGAGTAAAACCTATTTGTTTAAGTTATTTATTTATCCTACAGTTTTGTAGATAAATTAGTATTATACAAGATTGAATTATGTAGATTGTTAGCTGGTGATCGGAATAAATTATGCAATATGCTGCTGTGTGCACCGTATTGAATTATACCATTTATTAATGAGTTATGTTAGAACTTGTTTAATTTTGAATTTGAAGACATTGTTGTGAACTATACAGAGTTATGCATATTGGTCTTGTGAACATATTGTGAAGTATCTGCATATTTGCATTTCAACATTGTGTGTACCTCTTGTGATTTGTAAGGTAAGGAGTGCGTCTGATTGTTGTGATGTTGGATGTTACTATATCGAGAATTAATAATGTGTACTTTTGTCACGAAAGTTGTTGATGTATGTATCGTACACACACGTGTATGGAATATTTTGATGTGAGAGTGTGCGTGACCTAATGATTTAATCGCATGTAGACTGATGATCGTTTGTGTGAGGGTGTGAAGGTGTGAGATTGTCTTGGTCGAAAGGGAGACTAGAATATTCGTCCCTTATTATTTACAGAGAAGCTTTCGGTACTGTTTGGAGTTGTTCGGGTTGGACAGATTGCCACTCAAAGTTGCCAAAGTAGGGAGAAATTGTTATAGAGGCAACTGGACCGGATAGACTAACTGAGACAAGTTTGAAAGCAGACCGGAGAACGGAAGTGGAGTAAGTGGAAGAGTGAAGGACGTAGTCGAGGGATTGCTGACTGGGTTCTCCAAGCTATATATCTAGTTATTAAAAAAAAATTAAATTGTACGGTCTCCTACAATTTTAGCAAAAATACTCTTGGAGGAAACGTTACATCCTCATGTGTATTTTAGACTATGATTTACGTTGATTGCAAACCCTTGGATATTTACTCAAAGAAATGGCAACTAACGGGCCTGTAAATAGTGGTTGAAATGTGAATCAAAATGATATTTTCCAATTCTGTAAACGAAAGATACAAGCTCGAGAATAAAACAGAAAATATAAACTTTCATGTAAAAGAAATCATACTCAGGCGATAAATATATGGCGTATCAATCAAGCGCATTTGAAGTTCTATTGTATAAGAAACAACATCAAAGAGTGAAAAACTAAGGAAAAGGGAACAATCGAAAGAGAGGAAGAGAAATTAAAAAGATAGGTTGAACAGGTAGTGTATTGTTTGTCGTCCTACATTTCAAAACAGGTAAATTCGCTGCTTTATAAATATTCTTCTTATTGAATACATATGTTATACATTCAAAATTTTATCATTTTTATTTATTTGTTTTGAACCAACTGGACGACTTTGAGAGTACATCACTTCATTGTAATTCCTAGTACGTCCCTTCATCATAGAACTTTAAGAAAACATTTGGTTGTTGAACACGTTTCACTCTGTTTCATATCTTATAAACATTTACGCCTTATGGTCCACACGAAGCATATCCAATTATTGCTTTATGAAAGTATCCCGGGAATCAAACAGTCTGCAAGGATCAAACAGTCTGCAAAGATAACAAAGTCTGCAAGGATCATCATGACATTTCTCAGTGGCATTTTAAAGGTAGAGTTTCAATTTATATTGTTTCAAAAGTATCAAGCACCTGCCAGTAGAGGGGACCAAAATGACAGTCGTCATCACAGTAATAAATGTAAACATAGACGTCGTTACTTAGACATAATGATGACTGCTGGAACTGCGGCTGCTGCTGACGATTTGCAATTGCAAAGTCAAAACATAATATTGACTACCTTTATTTACTGACATTTCTTCTATTTCCACCAATATTGTTTAAACACACTCAAGTTTTTCCTAGGTCCAGTACTGCGTAGTTGATAGAACTTTGATAGACATCAAATTCACTGGTAAAGAAGCAAAGCGAAACATAATTTCACAATGATCATTTATTTGGGAATCACATAAATTACCATAAATGGTTAATTTATCAGACACATCCAAGTGCAAGAAACACAGACCCAAATCTACTATCGAATAATGCGCCAAAAAGTCTGGGTCTGGGCAGTTGTTTCGGAGTAACCAGTAGAGAACAAACAACATAGGTTTTGATCTCCATGCGTATTATGGTACGGCAGATCTAGAGTTTTTATGCTTACAAATGAGTACGCACGGTACATAGACTTACCTGTAGGAATTTGACTCACTAACAGGCAAAGGGTCCAGTAAAAACACCAAAGCAGTAATAGAAACATAATCAATTAAGTACACGGTATAGGATGAAAGACATTTCGAACCCAGTGTGTTGGGCAATAAAGAAAATATTGGATCCTTTGCATACAAAAGTAAATTTTCCATCAAATGAAGGAATATAAATATAGGAAATATCAATGACGTGCAAAGAAAATAAGCTAATAAGAACCATATGAACAAGGTACACTACAATCATAAAACAAAAGAGGGCAGATAAAACTGATAAGCTGTTTATAGTTTTGGCTTGGTTTTAGGAGGCAGAATACATATTAAAACTTAAGCCAGTTCTATGTTTATAATGTTCACCACTCATTATAACTGGATCTTTACTGTCGCGTAACGGCAAGACCAAAAGCGGCATGTATCGGTAATTTAAGAAGACTTCATGGCTTACGAAAGGTCTATATAAATCATTTTTGGACCTTTCAGTGTCAAAAAATGTCTATATATCAATGTCTATAATGTCTATATGTCTATAAATGTCTATATCAAGCCAAATATCAGCGGATTTGTGACATAGCTGTTTAACAGTGCATATACTTTTAAATCTTTATCAAAAGTACACAAAGCGTACAAATTCAAGAGACTGAAACATAAATAAATAAAACATACAGAAGTTTTGTTTACTTTCACCTTACATATCTACATATTTGCAATCTGACAAAAAGAAGAACAATGTACAAGATTTTGTTGTTTAAGACGACCCTTCCCCCCCCCTCTAAAAACTGCAAGAAGTCAGGTCATACAGTTCATGACCAGATATAATATTTGTCCATGCTGAAAATCTAAATGGAAACCTCAGCAATATATTGGAATTTTCAAATCCAACAATACTAGTTGATTTTATCAAATCACGACAAGCAATTAGGAAAGAGTCCAATTTTCCTCCATAAGAAATTACTTCTGAATTTTCCAAAATGGAAATGAGATGTCGGTAGATCCGATGGGTTGAAAACGATAAGGTATTACTTCAGGATCTTGAAAGTAGCGCTAGATTATGGGGTAAATAACTTGTCTGGGACAAATCTTGTTTACTTAGTGGTTGCATAGCAACACGTATTTGCCGATAAAGATATCACAATCCTTGTGGAATGAAAACGTAAGTACTTGCTAACATCAAATAACTAAACATCCATGCTCAGATATGTATGTTGCGGAGGTAGACTTAAGCAGAGAAAGACTTCCATGGTGTTGCATATAAACGTGGTGGTATATATTTACATACATATATTTATATATTAATTATACCCTACTGACTTTTGCAAGTATATTGATGTATTGTTCAGCAGATGGGAGTCGTGGAGGGGGTGAGTGTAATAACTATGTGTCAATGAGCGAGAAAGACGGGGAAGGACAATTTCGATTTTATAATGTAAGTTTTGGTGTTAAAAACTATTAAACAATATGCAAAGCACCAGACAATACATATGTGATAACGTAAATCGTTAAAGGTGTGCTCACTAAAGAAGAATATTTTTGTCATTACCGATTTTTGAAGATGCAAAAGCTCCAAATCTTAAATACATTGTCTTTTGCTGTCACCGATAACCACAGTGTCCATAAATTTAAGAAACATGGAAAACATGTGTGTGATTAGGAGACGTTGTGTATTGCGAAAGCATAACTAGTATCTGCACAGCGTAAATTTTCTGCACAGCGTAAAAAAAGTATAGCCAAATGTTTAAAAATGTTAAACTTTGAAGGGCTCATTTCAATGACATTACCGTTAAAATTCACTAACAGTAATAAGTTTTAAATATTTCAACAATAAATTTAACAACGTTTATTTGTGCATATGTGTATGTTTCCTTTGCTAGTAAGTTAATACAGTAACCTGAGCTTTCCGGAATTGTTAACTTAATAGGTAAACCATTTCTTGTTATTAAAGAGACAACAATAAACCGAAGCAATTATTGAAAATAATTTTTCTCTCCAATTTATTACGTATACATGTATTTGCACAAAGATCACTACACCCCCTAATCCCCCTCCGGGAAAATCTTATTTTTAAATAAATTTCCTTAAAAGTCAATATCGCGGACAGTATCGTACTGTAGGTGCACATTTTGTTGCTCCGACTTTTACGCAGGTTTACATTTAACTTGATCATACCTATGTCCCACTATTACAAATTTACAATTACTACTTTTTATGATATTTTTCTGTTTTCTGTATTTTGTGCTGCATGCATTTTCTTCAAAGCGAGCATTCTTTTCTAGAAATCCTGAACAACTATTTATGCTATCGTATCAGGATGAAAATTTGTCAAAACGTGTGAACACGTATTGACACACTGACAATACAGATTATATTATTCACTACAGAAAAGTTCGTGATTTTTGCTTTTATATGTTTTTGATCGCGAAACAAGATTGTATTAACAAAATTAGCATATTATCCTTAAAATCTTTTTTTAATTAAGAAAAGTAAAAATAAAATATGTAGCCCTTAAAGACATATATTTAGGATTATTTTCATGTTCATTGTATACCTGAATATACATAATTAAAATAGCTTACGCTGACTCTTACGTTTTGTTATATATTTGAATTTCTGGATAATTTAGACCGGCCGTCAAACGACCCGTGTGTATTTCATTTTCTCTGGATAGATAGAACAGCCAAAGAAAGACAGACAACACAGGTTTATATTTCATTAAATTCGAACGTTTAAAAAAGTCTGCATTAAGGAGTGATGAGGAATAGTAGAAACTCAATGACATATAATGACATACGAAACAATGGCGCCCCACCACCCTTCCCCACCCCAATAAAAACAAAACATTTTTGATATGCATATGTATCAGTAAAAGACTTATTTTTAATCTTTATTTTATTTTTGAATCGGATTTCGAGGTTTAATATGTTTAACAAATAATAAGTACTTGCCCCTAATGAATACGGACCGAGTGGGTGAAAAAACTCTGTCATGATTGGAAAAGCCACGAAAGAAAATAATTATGGTCTTCTCCAACGAGATGAAATATAGCCAGTATTCACTCCGAGGAGGCACATTTTCGTTTCATTTTAGACTTAAACATATCGGATAGCAATATTTACAATATATCAAAGCAGCAGATGTTTTCCTGGATGACGCGGGGTACTGTCAACAACTTACCGTTTATCTGAATGACGTGGGGTAGTGTTAAAAGCTACCGTTTGTCTGGATGACGTGGGGTAATGTCAAAGACTTACCGTTTGTCTGGATGACGTGGGGTAATGTGAACAACTTACCGTTTATTTGAATGACGTGGGTTAATGTTAAAAGCTTACCGTTTGTCTGGATGACATTTGGTAATGTCAAAGGCTTAATGTTTTTAATGATGACGTGTGGTACTGTCAAAGGCTTACCGTTTGTGTAAATGACGTGGGGTAATGTAAAAAATTTACAGTTTGTCTGAATGACGTGGGTAATGTCAAAGACTTACCGTTTGTCTGGATGACGTGGGGTAATATCATAGCTTACCGTTTGTCTGGATGACGTGGGCTAATACCGTTTTTTGGTTGACGTGGGATAATGTCAAAGGCTTACCGTTTAGCTGGATGACGTGGGGTAATGTCAAAGGCTTACCGCTTGTCTGGATGACGTGGGGTAATGTCAAGAAACTTACCGCTTGTGTTCTGCTGTACGTACATTCGCACATAAAATAAGTGGTGACAAAATTCTATTCTCTTCTCAAGGTAAAGTGATGAAGAGAATGAAAAGCGTATTTGCCAATTGTTGAATTTAAACTTTGGTCGACAGTATGCCAAGCGGGCATACTTACCTCAAGACCACGGAAATATCTTTGAACAGCATCGTAAATGTTTGGTCATAATGTTATCAATGTTTATTGACGCCAGTGAAAACATATTTATCGTATTTCACCAAATTATCAAGATTATTTCTGTCAGAAAATATAGTAATTCACTGCCTAGCATAACATAGCAAAGAATATTTAAAAGAGAGAAGGGCCTCTGGTGGCCGAGTGGTTTAAGCCGCGCTTGGTTGTACGTCACTTAGAGCTGGATATATCATATGAAACAAATATGTCACTAAGACCGTAAGAAAATGTGTATTGCCCGATACAGCGCTTATAGTAAACTTTATTATCATTTTGAACTTGAAACTGATGCCAGCAAGTCTCTGGATTGATATAGGAAATGACAGCACCATAGATTCATTTCCATCTTTGAAATGACAAGAAGTTTTAAAATGGTTATTTAGAACTTTTATGGAGATGCATACCATCAAGATGTAAATAAAGTATCGGCTTCAAACTTAATAGGTGAATTTATTAACTTTTGTTGATTAAAGGAACCTTCTTGCAAATTGCTCATCTATATAACAAGTAATCATCATCAAATATAATTCGCTAATTAAATTAGATCGTCGTGTAAATAAAAGAAAACTGGCAACCACATAAATATCTCACGAAATTACTCAAGTTCGGCATGAAAATCACACATCCGACATTTTAGTGTTTTAATGTTCTGATGATAAAACACGTTGTGAGATAGCTACTTTAGTAATCGTAAGTGATGACAAACTAAGGGTCATTTACTGTAAATCGAACAAACTAAAGCATGACATAATTCTGTAGACTGATTAAATGCATCGACTCATGAATAATGAATTATATGAATGTAATTTATTTTTTTACCTCCTTTTTTCACCTCCTTAATTACCTTAATTCAAACTTCTCCATTCCTTTATGACCATTACGATCTAATTTAATTAGCGAAGTGTATGTTATGAATGGCATGCATTCGATTTACTAGTTATATAGATCATGCATATATGTAGTCCATTCTTCATTGAAATAAATATTTTTCTTGCGGCAAAGTATCTGATTGCGGAACCCCTCTTTAGTTTCTCCACAATGACGTTTCTTTTGTATGGTAAAGAAATAAGAATTTCCTCGAAGGACACGGATTATCAAGATTGAATCTTATATAATGGTTTATTTCAAAGTTTATTTAGTTAAGTCTGAAGTGGTATAAATTATTACGCAATGGTTTAATTAAGACTATATAGTTCAAGCTAATTTTTGCCGTATTAATAGTTTGTGCCTCGAACAGAGAATATATGTTGTTTTGGGGTTTAACGCCATTTCGCACCGCAGGATATGCTACACATGGCAGCAAGTATAACTGGTCGAAGAAGATGCCGGGAAAACCCGGTAAAAACCAACGATCGACGGGAAGTTACTGGAGACACAGGTGACATGGCAGTAATCAATAAAGGCGAGCGCCTTTGACCACTCGGGGGTCACTGAACTGAGAATCCACAATACCCTGTTTTAAACTGATGTGCGTTGTATTTACGACATGAGTTTACACATCCATATTATATGCATTGTATTAAAGACATGAGTTTATACAACCATAATATATTTAAGACATGAGTTTACTCAACCATATTGTATTTAAGACATGAGTTTACACATTCAGATTATGTGCACTATAATTACATGTGTTTACACATCCAGAATATGTACATCCTTTTTAAGACATGCGTTTACACATTCAGTAAATGTACTATGTATCTAAGACATGCGTTTAAATATGCATATTATGTAGGTTGTATTTAAGGCATGAGTGTACACATCCTGATTATATGCGTTGTGTTTAAGACATGCGTTTACACATTCCGATTACGTACATTGTATCAAAGACATGGGTTTACACCTCCAGATTATGTGAATTGTATTTAAGACCTGAGTTTACACATCCAGATTATGTGCATAGTATTGAAGACCTGATATTACACATTCAGATTATGTGGGGTGTTTTTAAGACAGGCGTTTACACATCCATATTATGTGGGTTGTAGCGAAGACATGGGTTTACACCTCCAGATTATGTGCATAGTACTTAAGACATGAATTTACACATCCATATTATTTGCGTGGTATTAAAGACGCGAGTGTACACGTCCATATTATATTAAGTCAGTCTTAGCGAAACGGTACAGTCATATAGAACCTACAGATTGCTGAAAAAGCTATGAATGCATAACAACAGAGATTATCCGAAACGATCTGAAGAGCCCTACCGCAAGTTTAAATCAGCTGTTTCAGCTCACATTTGTTCTAAGCAGACTTTACCAAGTTGCTTTTAATACGAAATACGTCTTCTTTCATGCCATTCTTGGACTGATTACAGATAAAGCAGCATGATCAGTATCGTAGAGAGCGGTCTCGGGCCTTGGGATAAAAAATAGTTGGACCTCTCCTAGTTCTTGTTCCAAAACAAATTTCTTTTAAAAATCAAAAAGGTGTTTTCTTGATCGAGCCCTTAATACGGCCCTGGGCCCCAGTGATATGTACATGGTCCCCCTTTTTGACAGCCCTGAGCACGGTCTTCATGGTGCTCATAAATTGGCAGGAACTATACATGCTTTTGATTTTCTTCCGTTCGAAATAAAACCAGTTAACACTCTAAACAGCATGTTTCAATAGGTCTGGGAAAAGTTATTTCTGATTTCGAGTTTTGTTTTCAAAACTAACCTAACATCAAATAATTCTATCAAATGTTTCACATAATCTTTGTACCGTGTGTTTTCATTTATTAAATGCATTTGTTTGTGTGTGTGTGTGTGTCATTTGGATTTTTAACACACTTTCTAATTAGTAAAAAACACACTTTCTAATTAGTAAATAACACACTTTCTAATTATTAAAAAAACACTTTCTTATTAGTAAATAACACACTTTCCAATTAGTAAATAACACACTTTCTAATTAGTAAATAACACACTTTCTAATTAGTAAATAACACACTTTCTATTAGATCTCGAAGTTGTTGGCATACGAATAGGTAAAAAAAATCGGATTATACTTAAAAAGATGGCTACGTTACATATCTAGATCTGCGAAATGTCCTATGCAGAAAAATTGTACGCACAGAAAGGAAGACATAATGTTTTTGTGATTAATTTTTCACACGAAAAATGACGATTTTGTGTGTGTGCGCTCACTTGTATGCGTGTCTATATGTGTTGTATTTTTAAGATATATGCAACTCTCTGAAAGATATTTACGAAGCTTGAGAATATACTCTGCGGCTAAAGTTGTTTTGGTTGCAAAATGTTTTTTTTATATTTTAAATAAAGGGTAATGTTAAGTATCACATCCTTTACACTTAGCTACGTTTGTTCATCCTCGTATAAAATGCCACATTATATGAATCATTTTTACGCCGTTACAAGGTCACTTTTGCCGTTAAAACAAATTACATAATATTATATGCCGTTTGTAATGGATTATTCTCTGTATATTGCACAGCAAGGAATTTTCAATAAACATTCTTCTCAACATTTATGTATTTTCTAAGTAGCACAGATATAAAATTCTAGTTAATGACTAAAAGGTAAGTGATACGAAACATGAATAAATACATAGTCAAGTGCCACTCGAGGCAAAAGAGAATGAAACATAAACGTTTCTTTTTGTTTCTTTTGAGTCTTTACATATAGGTTTACGAATGTTTTTTTTTGTTGCAATGCATACAATTAAAATAACTATCGCCAACATGGATATCCATTTTAGAGGAGTACCGATAGCTAATTTCCAGATGGCTGCTGTTGTGGCCATATTGAATGTCATATTGGCAGTAGTTCCATTAGTTACAAACTAAACATTTAAGTCATGGATGGATAGCCATACGATGAAAGGGATCGTAAAGTGTGCAAATCATGCAAAATGTCACAATTACTTTATTCTAATTGGATTACCTTAATCAAAATTAATGAATCTGTAGCGGATGATGGCAATTTAAAGGGAATAAACAAGATCCCATTTATATACTAGTTTTAAATGCAGTGAGGACTCCGTATGAAAATACACCAAAATAGATACAATTTATCTTGTAGAATGCAGTGATGATACAATATGAAAATACACCACAATCGCTAAAATATACCATTGTGAATGCAGTGAGAATTCAATATGAAAATACATCACAAAAGCAATAATGTACCTTTTTGAATGCAGTGAGGATTCAATATGAAAATACACCACAAAAGCTATAATGTACCTTTCTGAATGCAGTCTGGATACAATGTGCAAATGCATCACACTTGTATGATTATTCTTTTTGAATATGTTGCGTAGATCACACCGTTTATGTATAGTTCTTTCAGCAAAGGTTGTCATGCAAGCAGTTTATGTATAGTTGTTCCAGCAAAGGTTGTCATGCATGCGGTTTATGTATAGTTGTTCCAGCAAAGGTTGTCATGCATGCAGTTTATGTATAGTTGTTCCAGCAAAGGTTGCCATGCATGCAGGATATGTATAATTGTTGTTCCAGCAAAGGTTGTCATGCAAGCAGTTTATGTATAGTTGTTCCAGCAAAGGTTGTCATGCATGCAGTTTATGTATAGTTGTTCAAGCAAAGGTTGTCATGCAAGCAGTTTATGTATAGTTGTTCCAGCAAAGGTTGTCATGCAAGCAGTTTATGTATAGTTGTTCCAGCAAAGGTTGTCATGCAAGTATTGTTTCTTATGATTGTTTAAAATCCTTTCATCATACTTTTCCTAACAAGTGTTACAAATCAAAAGTACAGGCATCAAAATCAAATTTCAGCCTTTGGTACTGGAGTATAATTCCTAAAAAATGGCATAAGAAGTATGAGTGTTTATATATTTGGTATTTTATAAATTATGTTGCATCAACGGACTTATTTCCTTACTCTGAACACATCCTGTACATAATTATTCTAGCTTATAACTTAAAAGTTGTTAAAGTTTGTTAAGATGTTGATTTTAAGTCTTACGTTCAAGTCCAGGGTTATTGTCAACAGATGGCTCCTAATTTCTATTATTCTGCAGCCTCTACCATTTTGAATAATAGGATCGTGTATATTACATTGATTTGATTGTTTACGTATTGACTGGATATATCATGTAGAGAAAATCCTTTGCTGAAAATTGATAAGGTAAGCAGATTTTCTTTGGATTTTGGACACAGTAGAACAACCAGTTCAGTTAATCATTTTCGTCTACTCGCGTAATTCTAATAGAAATGACTATTCACGGCACAATACCTGTAATCCATACCTGCACGCGATCTGCCACCATTTTATTTCACGCGTACTGTAAGAAATGCAAAGAAGTATCAATATAGTCTATACTTGGATTGAACACTTTGGGGAAAATTACGCTCGTCCATTTGAAGAAGAAGAAGAAGAAGAAAAAGGAGAGAGAGAGAGAGAGAGAGAGAGAGAGAGAGAGAGAGAGAGAGAGAGAGAGAGAGAGAGAGAGAGAGATTACAATCTAGAAGATATCGAACAGTTAAGAAAGGTAGGTCCTACAAATGTGATGTACGATTTTCGCATTACATCTTGCCACCAATACCTCCCACTAGTTCCATGCCTAATGTTTCTAAGTTGTTTCTTGGCGAATAGGCTTTATGGTTTATGACAGATGCTTCTTTTATTGCTCACAATATAGTCTTGTACATAATTATCCCTGATGTAATGCCAGTACTGGATTATTTACCGCCAGTCATAAAATAGCTAATTTAGGTTTGTATTAATCAACATTTAATTTACTTTTAAAGTGCGTTATCTTTTATATCTTAACATTTATGCAAGAACATCAAATCTTAAACTCCTGATGTAGAAATTTTTTTTTTTACCAGGGAAATACATCACATTTCTTACCTATATTGTTGTCGTAACAGCCCATGTGAGTTAATATAATTAATGTTTTTAATAAATGTCAGATTCATTTTAAAGACATAGGACAAATGTTTTTAAATGATTTTATGTGTAGACCGAAAACTTTGAAAAATAGACGTAGATTGCTTGCTTTAAAATGGCACCGCCTCGCATGCAGCATAGTGTTTACGTTTGCAAAAAAGCGTCAATAGATATGAGGGAACAAACTACCATAAAGGAATCGCTGCCTCACAATAGCAACTTAACTTTCTGCACCACCTAAACATGAGAATTATAAATTAGTTAAATAATATTTGTACTGTGACGATTAAGAATAGCAATCATATATCACAGCCATCGATATCATTCTGCCGTTACAGGAAGAGCTTTTATATTCGGTTCGTAGATTGGTAAAAAAAAGATAGAGCAATAACCGTACTTCAAGTTTGTCATCATAACAGTGTTAAATCATTCCAGCAAAATAATAAAAATGAAATCAGCACCATGATCAGTCTCTTGACATAGTATGGTCGTCGTGGCACTGTGCTGCTGAAAATCTGACCAGTTCCTGCCACTGCTCTCGAGCATGTTCCAGTGTATGTGTATATGCAAAACTTGTCCTGGTCGATTCTGTGATGTTGTCAGTCCACTGTTTTCTGTCTACCTCTCTGTCTGCTATCCTGGACGCTGCCCTGCTGTACTGTTGTGGATAGACTCTTTTTGACGCTGGTGAGAAGGTCTTCATATAGGCTTACTTTGTGCCTGATGGTGTGACGCACTTCTTTATTTGTGATGTGGTCGATGTAAGAGATGCCAAGGATGATTCTGTAGCATATCATTTCAAGCGCCTGGATTCGTCGTTGTAATTCTGCTGTCAGGGTCCAGGCTTTACATAAAACAAAATGATTGAGATGACTACTGCTCTCAATACTCTGATTTTAGTTTTCAGACAAATGTTCTTGTCTCTCCTGATGGGTCTTTCCTTTGAATAGCTGCTGTTGTTTGTGCTGCTCGTAACAATATTTATACGTTAATCTTAGCTGAGATTTGTTTGCCACTATTTGTCTTCTCAGCGCTTATTTCCATGTAAAATCTGGAAAATGTGTAATCCATGTTCTTCACTAAGGTGACAAGCTCGTCTTCAATGCTTGCCAGCCCAACAATGTCGTCTGCAAAGCGAAGGTTGGTGATGTTACGACTTCCAATGCTGACTGTCCCACAGTAGTTTACCAGGGCTTCACTCATGGTACGCTCTAAGTAGATGTCGAAAAGCGTTAGTGACAGGAGACATCCTTGACGTACTCCAACTGTTGTCTGGAACCAGTCCCCCACATAACCTTGAGCAATTACTGCATTGATAGCCTTGGCGTATAGCTGCTTGATGGTATTGATCAGCTTTAGACACATATACTCCTTCATTGTGGCCCATAATGCCTCATGCCACACTCTGTAAAAGGTATTTTTGAAATATATGAACACATGTTAAATATCTTATTGATATTGCGAGTACTTTTCACACAGAACCCTGAGATTAAATATTTGTTCTCTTATGCTTCTTCCACTTCGGAACGCTGCCTGTTCCTCAGTAAAAATCAAAATAACAACAACAATAAAAATACTAAATAAAAATGTTTGTATCCCTCAATGTTCAGCACAATACAGGTATAACATTATCAAGAGTTCATATATTGTCTTTTTAAAAATGACCGTATTTGTTGTACAAATGTTTATGATCAATGCATATACATGTCACTTTTAATTTTCTAGAATGTTTCGACCTGTGGGCAAATACTAATGTTCAAGTGCAACGTTCTGATCAACTTTGCTAGAACGTACTTTCCTCACATCACAAAATCAAAACCTTACTAGAGATGTTATACCGCTTGTTCAAAAGAAGTCAAATGAGATTCGTGCTTTAATTGTCCGTCTACGTTTATTTAATATCATAACATAATTTCCGTTGATTGTTATCTACAATTAATGACACACCGCAAACGCGTTTCTAAAATCATAACGGATCTATAACGCCAAGAGATATTGAGTGCTTTCCTATGTCATATGTGTATTACTTCTATTATAATACATTTTCTTTATCACTTTAAAAACATACATAATTGCCTGTTTCATATAAAATCATCAACAATCTGTTTCACGAATAATTTTATTTCAGGAAGGGTCACGATAAATGAGGAACAACTGGAGAAGCTCATCAATAAATTCACTAGGAGGAAACCTAGAATTAATTTTACTTGCCAACGGGTCTGGCCAAAAGTATGAGACAACAAAACAAAATAAACCCCCTCAATCGTATATTGTTCAGTACTACTTTGATGTTTCTAAGTGTTGCTTGTTCATCAGCTATTCTGTTTTGATAAAAGAACAAACAGTTGAAAAGGCCTTGTTTCTGGCAAGTATTCTTTAAAAGTTCGAATCCATCTGCATGAAAAAGAACAACAACTAAGACACAAATAGTCGTCGGCATGATTTTTTTTAACTTTAACACATGAAACTATAGAAAGGAATGCAAGATACTTGTAATTTTCCTTTGTGTTTGCCAGCCGTTTTCTATAATAGGTTTTGCTATAATGAATTAGGGTTTTCGCTAGCAGCATTTGGACATCTGCAAATCAGACCTTCACAGCGATGGCAAGATGACAATTAATGATAAACTCCTTAACATAAAAATATGCAGTGCCAATAATTATATTTTAACTGCAATTATGACACCTACCATTCGCAAAAGATGAATATCATAAACGATGTTCCGGAATATAATCATTTCAGTTATTTTAATTTGGACCATGGATTTATCTTTGTTATTATTTCGTATATATTCGCTTTCAAATTGATTTAACGTAGCTTCGTATTAAAAACATGTTTACGTAGCTTTCAGAACGATTTCATGCCCAGGATTATTTACAATTTGATAATATTTCTCCAATAGAATGATGCATTTCTAAGTCAAGTGAAAATATAAGTAGCGAATTGATAAATAAATAATTCATTCCTATTTAGATCTCTCTCTAGAATCTAATAGTTTCAGTTTTGTTCCGATATAGTTCGAGGAATTATTTATTCAAATTATTCATTGGAATTACTAAGTTCCCTTTGACTTTGAATTAACACATTACTTTTGGAACTATTGTAAACTTATTCAAATATGGTTTGCATTGCATCATTGTGCTATATCAGGACGTTCAAAACTATTGAAATTAATTCGGAACATTCTATTTTGTTAGACTTGTCGATGGACTTAAGATTACTCGGGATTTAATTCACAAGTCTCTTAAATATTCAGTATGTATTGAGGAGAAATAAATAACTTGCTGCTTTTATTTAAAATGTTGGCTTAATTTCTTTCTGTTTTATATATTACAGCATAGGGTCGTAACAATTTCAAAGCAGTGTTAATTGAATAACTAGAAGACTTGTGATTTGTGTTATTTTCATTTGTTTAACGTGGTCACCATTTTATGATATAAATTTAATAATCTACTATGTCATTTAAGTCCAGGCGGAACTGTGTCGGTTATGTGACAGATTCCTTTCTCTTTAATAAACTATACTACACCATATGTGTTAATATAGAAGATGAAGTCAAATGTGTGCATTTTTACGAAATATAAAAATATGCGCAGAAACAAAGTGATTTAATGGTGTTAATTAGCGTTAATTTAAATCATAATTCTGTCATTTTAATTAGTCATCTAAGTCGGGTGAATATTAATTATAATTAAGTATGCCAAACCTCCCATAAAGAATTAAGCAAAACATTACAGAGTAAAATCAAATCGATCGCCTTTTTGCAAACATTTTGTTACTATGCCTTGTGATACTTTTGATTTCCAATATTTCCAATAAAGTCGAATGTTCAAAACATGGTATGCATCCTGGGGTCAAAACGCTAGGGGATTCAGATTAGATCATAAACAATGTCAGTTTGTATCTTTGCGATATTTACGTTTCATTTGGGACAGTAAAACACATCATGACTCTATTTAGGCGTATTCCAGTAAAACAAATTAATCAACCTTTCACTTTGAGCGGGCAAGCACATACAAATGTATTTCATATCCATACACGTACTAAAACATGTCTCACCAATACTTGTATCTTATCACTAGTGTATGCATTCCGAAGTATTGGTGTTACTACTTTAATTAATTAATCCTTGCATATACTTAAAAATATGATTAGCCCATAAGATATAACTGAACAAACTGGTTGTGAACATATTAGAAACATAATCTGACTTACATAGCAAAACATTACGAAAGGAAACAGTGGGGATAGGATAACGAGAGTACTTTGTCGATTGATAACTGGTTCAATGTCATCTCGACAAAGTAGTAAATCATCGACTTCAGCTGTCAACATAACTCGACAACTATCAAATAACCGTATAAAACGAGATATTCCTACTCGGCACACACACACACACACACACACACACACACACACACACACACACACATCTTATATATAAACCCAGTGGTTTTGTTCCTAGTGATGTATTTTGCACTTTAAACCTTTTTAACTCTGCCTGTTTCATCCTTTACATTTTCAGAATAGCATATAGTAAATGAACAAGGAAGTCTGTTCAACAAATCTGGGCAAGAGGTTGTGAACCCTGTTTGGAGCGAATCACACACACACACACACACACACACACACACACACACACACATTATTGTCATCCATCAAAAGACTGCTGACATATTTAGACTTTATCAGCAATTACAGGCACATACACACTTTAAACACTGGATTTAATTTTGACTAAAGTTCATAAAGGTATTAGATCTTGTGTCTGTAATTCTAAGAATATTTGTGATTAGGTTTGCAATACCGAAAGTTCTTTCTTAGTTGTTAAATTGTACAATCTACTATGTTACAGTGTCAATAGCATAAATTAAAATGAAAATAAAATTACAGAAACCGATCAAACAATGGAAATTCAGTATACATAACAATATGCGTTCACATAAACTTAAAAGATAGCCATAGTTAATAGATACAGACGTGTAAATGATGTCAGGCCTGAGTTTTAATCTGTTCCTGGATGGAGCTTTACAAAATAATTGCTCAGACTGAGTAGATGAGGATCTATTAAAAAGTTGGACAAATGATCCGGTTTTCAAACATTGTATATCAGAACTTATTACTGTTTGATTTAATTACATTTAAAATATTTTTTGTATCATTAGATTTTCGTTTCATTTTACCACCACATCTATTAATTGTGTATTGCATTCAGAATCAAGTTCAGATTAAGGTTTGTTGAGGGTTGTTGGAGTGAAAATGCCAGCGAAACGGAGACACTAAATTAATTATCTAAATGAATGCGTATTTTTGAGAGCACACGTTCTTCTCAAATATTCTTTCTATGCTAGTGGCAGATTGTTGCTACTGGAACTTCTGTTTTTTTCTTAACTAAGTACGTTGCATTTGTTTTACCAGTGTCATCTTTCAGTCTCGCGTCACGTGACATTTAGAGCTAGAACCTAGTTTACTGGGTTGCATTTGTATCAACTTAAAATGCCAAGACAATTCCTTGGTTGTATCTGTATCAACTTAAAATGCCAAGACAATTCCTTGGTTGTATCTGTATCAACTTAAAATGCCAAGACAATTCCTTGGTTTTATCTGTATCAACTTAAAATGCCAAGACAATTCCTTGGTTTGCATTTGTATCAACTTGAAATGCCAAGACAATTCTATTTGTTTTTAGAAATAACGCAATGATATTGTTGATATCCTCTTAGTTCATGTTGAGTGTTATATAGGTTAATCAGATGATCTACCTTATGACGCTGTACATGCAGTTGGTTTTATTTCAGCTGGTCGAATGTACCACACAGTGGAGCTGAAGGTACAGACTTAGACACAATATTCAGTAACGAAATTCGAGGTTTCCTTGACTCGCTCAAGCATCCATGTTCTCATAAATTTTATATCTAATTTTCTAGTACATCTAGGTCAATTTTAGTTATTTCAGTCTATGTCAAATTGCGTGTCTCCATTTGACTTCTCATGGAAGTCTTAGATCAATTTCCTGTGATGTAATTGACATTGCAATGAATAGCCCTGTAAAGTCAACCAATTAGAGTTTATGTCCTTGATTAATTCCACTAAGGCATTAATGTCAATCAAACAGAGTATACATATTGGCATTAGATAGTTATAGAAGTTAAGTTCAAAGGATAAAATTCATGGTGATGAGACAGGTTTTGTGAAGCTTATAATTTGAATCAACCAGCCACATGAAAATGCATCGCTGTCATGCACTCTTTCGAAAGTTTACAGCAATTTCTTTTACCAGTATATGGTATTACTCTAAATTGTCGATATTATATTATTTAAGAATCCTGTCTGAGTTTATTTGTATGACCTCACTTTCAGATTGCATCTGGAGGGCTATGTTCGTGAAATTACAATGTCCATTTATTGTAGAAAGTCTATTTTACTTTAGTTTTTGCAGATTGGTTATAATGGCTTAAGTAGGTGCTGCTTTCTTCAGTTATCGTAACCCAAATAGTAAAAGCTGACACAGGTCAATTAAAACAAAACTGCAATTGTCAAAATTGACCAACATGTAACGATAATTTATAAACCCAGATTTTAATATAATCTTTTTAAAAATAATTACTATAAAAGATCCAAGCAATATATAAAGCATATTTTACTTACATTTTAACTCGTTGACAATAGTGCAAAACAACGTATCGATTTCCCTCTTTATATCGATTTGATGTCTGTCGGAAATTGTTTCAATTTATTTTTTGAGTTTTGTTTACGATATGGGGAACATAGAAACCCCCACCTTCGCGGAAAGAACCACATCGAAGTAGGTATATTCTTCTTCTTGCAAGTTATAGGGTTGTAAATTTAACATTTAAAATTGATATTTTTTCAATATATACCTATATGTCTTTAATATTTGCTAAGAAGGTTTTTGTACATTTTTATATCTGGAGACATATATAGAAACATTCAAAGATACATTCAGCACACCTGGCTTTTGTCTGTGTAAATATAATACCGTATTTTTCCTAAGAGTAATTGAATGGAATTTATCAAATCAGAGCCTCCTTTTCACTCGTATAAGTTCAAAGTTCAGTCGTTAAAGCCAGATATGGTCATGTCTACCTATTACTCTTGTTGATTGATTGATTAATTAAATTTTAACGGCACTTTTACTTATTTAGCGCCATACAATAGGTTATATGTTTAAAAATACAAGAGGTTTAATATCGACCAGCGATATAAATAAACCATAATAGTTAAATATAAAATGGTAAGTTGTTGGTAACAGGAAAATATGAAGCTTCCCAATCAACGGGAGATGTAAATGGTGTATGTTGATGATAAGATGTTGTAAACAAGGGGCGGTATTTGCATTAGATAAAAATGCTTTTAGGGGAAGGCATACTAGTTATAGTTTAAAAATAAAGGTTTACTTCCTTTATTACTTTTGTCAAGCTAAAAAAACTACGTTTTTTTTTGGGCTAAAGATCTTTCAAAATTATTTCTACCTGGAAATTTATTCAAAGCTATAGAGTGCCATCACATAGCTAACGTGACGGTGACGGGAAAGAGGTTTGGTGGCCGGCCTTATCTGGATTATCTTGAGGTAAATGAAACTAAACAAAAGTTTTATTGAGGTCAACATTGACTCCCCCTATTACCGGTGAAACAGAAATATAAACCATCAGATAAAAAAAAAGAATATATTTTGAATTTAAGAATACTATCCGGCTATTGTTATTGATATACAAACTCTTTAGGAATGCTCATTTCGAATGTACCGGTAATTTATGAAACGAGTCGAATAAATGCAGAAAGAGAAGAATGAAGTTATTCGACTATTAGTATTGATTTAGTTTGAAATAAATACAAATATTTATCTCATAATGATGAATATGATTTGCCATAATAATGTAGTGAAATGAATTTAGAAAACACTCGGATGCCTCGGTCGTTATGCATTTACTTTGCATAACGTCAAGACATTATTTATAACGTCGTTATGCATTTACTTTGCATAACGTCAAGACATTATTTATAACGTCGTTATGCATTTACTTTGCATAAGGTCAAAACATTATTTATAACGTCGTTATGCATTTACTTTGCATAACGTCAAGACAGTATTATAACGTCGTTATGCATTTACTTTGCATAACGTCAAGACATTATTTATAACGTCGCAAGATGTAATGACAAGTGTTAAATATATAGAGAGGTTTTCAAACTAGTAACGATATTGAATCTGTTAAACGAGTTGAATAATGTCCAGCTTTTGCGAGCCTAGGCGAGTGACAACTGGGCATTATTCAACGAGTTTCATAAATTCAACATTAAATTAGTACACATTAGAGATTCTTTTAATCACAAAGTTTTATTTCAGTAGCAATTGTTTCAAAAGCAAGATAATTAAACAATTTCGTTCATTGTGACAGACGCTTAACGTTTAAATGGTCGTGCGTAACAAATAATCTGAAACAAAATTGAAATAGTCAAAGTGTATTTTACATTTTTGCTAACTATAAATTAAAGAATAAACAAACGTCCATCCATCCAAATAAACAGAACAATTTTCAAAAGAAATAAAACAATTATAAACACAAAATATCCAATGCGTGTGAGTCGGTTTTGAGTTGGCCTATACAACATAGTCATTGTCGACGTTGAAATTCTACATCACAACTAAACATTACATTGTTGCGATACTTTAGTAAAAAGAAGATTACTGGATGCAGAAATACACATATTTTGTGTAATGTATTTGTGACCGGATACTTGCAGTATTTACTTTGGAACATTATATTATACAGAAGACGTAAACAAATCTCTTTTTGTGTCCGACTTCCATCACATATTTATCGCGTAAATATGATGTGATTGGACAAAGGTAGGTCAGCTGGGGAGACCGGTTTATGTCTACATTAATTTTTGAACAAAGGTGAGCTAATTTACTTCAGCAAGTTCACATTTAAACCAAGCTTGTATATATAGTGTGGATTCCATTTTACAGATATATCTCCCATCCATCTCCTATCCGTCCTAGAGGTTTTGCCATTTTTCATGCTCGGTGTGTTATACATGACGTAACAAACGCCTGGGGTGGTAAATGGGTAATATTGAAACAGAGGAGACCATTTTCCCCCCAATTCCCTTTCGCGAGTCGAAAAACAAAATGGCGGCCACAAATGTTCAGTGAAAATAAAAAATTCCAAAAGTCGGGGTTGAAAAGGTTTTCACACGATCGCCGCCAAACAGTTAAAGAATACTACACAATAATTGCATGGACTTTTATGGTCCAATCAGAGTCAAATAAAGTGACATGTCCAAAATATTAAACTGCACACATTATAGGCAAAGTGTACCAATTATGTGATGACATGGGTATATTCACTAGATTAGACAATAGTCATGTGTTATTTTGCAATAATAACTCGTCTTTATACTCGTTGAACTCGTAATACGAAGGAGCTAAAATTATAGAAGATGAACGAAATGGAAGATATATAATGATTGAATCCAATGTTTAATGAGGACGGTGATCAACTGAAATTTTAGTACGCACAATATTTCCTCACTCCGCGCGAGTTAACGAAATTGAATTACCACAAACGTTCTAAAATGACGATGGCATGCTGTAAAGATATTACATAAACGTTCAGTATAATACAGCGCTAATATATAGATGATGCCATTAGAAACCAGAAAGAGAAATCGAAAAATAATTGTATTGGATGCAAAACTAGTAATAATATCAAGTATTGATTTGTTTACTGTTTATTAATCAGTATATTAGCAAACATCAGAATACATACATACATACATACATACATACATACATACATACATACATACATACATACATACATACATACATACATACATACATACATACATACATACATACAATGTAATCAGGACATTCACGATATAGTGAAAATAACGTTGTAATTTAGTATCTATAGTCCCTCGAAACGGATGATTAGCTGTGGTTTATCGGGTCCTTTATTACTTTGCGAGCTATATATAGACCGCTCCGATGGCTTAATGCTTGGAGCGTCTGCCTCTGATGCGGGAGATCGCTGGTTCGAACCACAGCTGAGTCATACCAAAAACTAATATAAATGTACTACCATTTGCATCGCTAGGCGCTCAGCATTACGAGGTTAATGTTAGGATGGTCGGCCTGTTGTCAGGATAAATGTGACTGGGTGGGACATGATGCTATATATTTGCGGCAAGGATTCTAACACACACACACACACACACACACACTGGTTATATATGCTAATGTAATTGAATCTAATTACCTTTAGCTAGGACACACCGAGGCAGCCTTTCTGGGTATCGAACACGCGATTCATGGAATACAGCTTGACGTTCTGCCAACTTTGTATCTGTCTGTAGCTTCCTAAAAGTATCTATATTATCCTGGTCGAAATGACGTCAGTCTCCTATATTATAATGGATATGTAAGTAATATGCCCATAATATTTAAAATCTTTATATTGAACCTTAAAAATTTCGAAATGGCATTCAGGAATGTATACTTGTCATCGAAACGTATTACTGCTTATTATCGCAATGTATATTGCATCAAAGCTATCGTTATTATATAAGAAAACGCTATATTTATTGTACAACGTTTCTGACGTTCAAGATTTTTTGGTCGATAATATCCCTGGAATTGATAGCCAGCTAAGATGTAGCATAAAATGTTCGAGAATACATTTATTGCCAATACGTAGCATAATTCTTATATTACGAAAGCATGTGGACATTCTATACAGGAATTGGCACGTGTGTCTAAGCCCATCATATGCGTAATAAGCACTTGAAAAACATATATAACTCTTAGCTATAAACTGTAAACGCCATCATAGCTAACTGAATGAGCCATTTTATGAACACTGCGGCAATATCAGACTCTCCAGTTCTGATTAAATACTGACGTTTGTATATAATTGATTAAAATGATGTATGTTGTGCAGAAATAAATACAAGCATGTTATGGGAATTTTTAGACAGAAATTCGATTTCGGAAACGTTTAAACTCTGTGTTCAGCTATTTTGTAGACAACACATTTGATTTAGGAAACCTTTAAACTCAGTGTAAAGGCGTTTGTAGACAATGAATTCGATTGAGGAACATCTTTAAAGTGTTTACAGGCATTTTTAGGCCGGAAATTCAATTAGTGAACCTCCTTTACATGTTTTCAGGGATTTGAAGACAATAAGTCGAGTTAGAGAACATCTTTAGACTGTTTACATGAAAATTTTTTTTGACAGGAAATTAGATTTAGAGTACCGGTATCGCCTTAATGTGTTGAGAGGCATTTGTAGAGAAACCATTTGTGTAAAAATACCTCCTTAATCTATTTCATGCATTTGTAGAAAAGAATTTTGATCTAAGGAACGTCTTTACTTATATTTGTAAACAGCAAAGTTATACATGATCGTTGTGTTGCACTAGAAGGGCTTTCACTAAAGAAGAATAAAAATGCTGGAGATATTTTATTAAATAAACTTTCAGTTTTAAATAAAGTCAATTTAGTAATTTTGTAAGATTGTTTTGAGATGAAAATTATACTTGTAGTACTATGGTGACATTGCAAGTTTGTCTAATCATGGAAAAATATACATTTGTTTCTTTCCGCAGTGATACAACTTTGCACAAACAGATGAACCTGTAATCAATAGATCAGATTCTCGGCGGAATGTGCCTCCGGCATGCCCGCACCTAGGAAATTCTGGGCCCCAGGCAGCTGACAGAGTTCGGGCCCCTTTCGTGTTTCAAATATGTGCGTATATTTTAAAACTAGAAAAAAGGGCGGGCCCCTATCTAGCTCGGGCCCCTGACAAGTACCATGGTTGTCCCTCTCCCCCCCCCCCTTAGGTGCAGGCCTGCCTCTGGTCATGTCTTGTGAATTGTGTATTTCGATAATTTATGCGTGAGCTTTCCTAATGTTCGGGAAAGCTGACGTTGATAGGTGGAGATCATGTTTTAGAAACAAAATATGCACAGGAAAAATGATGCGTAAAGTTGATTTTGGCGACTAATAAATAATATATTGTCACGATTATGAATTACTCTAAAAATCTATAAATCTGAGAGGAGAGTTTACACCTTCACTTGAAATTGAAAGTGTTGGAAATATTTTTTTCTAGAAAAGGTGAATCTTGCCCAGAAAGCATATATAGGCAACGTCCAATAAAAATGGGACACATTCTTGTCGATTGTATAATTTCCACCCTGTGTATTGGGGGGGGGGGGGGTTATAAGGTTAAACACCACACTAAATTAGTCCTTATTATGTTAATAACCATCGCCATCGATCGTTGGGCGATGATGACGAATGAATAGAAGCGTATCTATTTTACGTTTTTTTTTCTAACAGAATTTCCCTTCTTTTTATTGTAATTAGTTTTTACATAATTGAAACCGTAATGTTGTGTTCTAAAGCGTTTAAGTGATTTAAAGATCTTGATACTTGCCTCTGAAATATTCCATGACCTGTTTATGTACTAATGTTCTATTTATCAATATATTTACTATAAAACAGACCCAAAATTAAAATCTCAAAAAGCATCTTTCTCATCAATCTCGAATATATGGCGTATCAGAAATATTAATCGAAAATAGTGTCTTAATACCATTTGTCATTTAGAACCGAAATGGTTTTAATGTTAAAGCTCTAAATATTGTTATATTGACGTTCGTTAAGTTTTGAAAAGGAAACGGTATTAAAATGATAATGGCAACAATAGTTATGTTATTCTTAAATATAAAACTCTTTGCATCTGAATGAGGTAATATTATTTATGTCTCCATCTCGTCTTTGTTATCTAACGATGCAGTAGTTGTAAATCGATTGCTGGATAACATAATCATAAATTAATGATATTGTTACATTTACATTTCGCGCAATCTGTTTCACCAGGTGTACCGCTGATTGGAGCTAATCACGTTTAGCTACGACACACAGTGGCAGCCTACCTGGGTATCGAACGTGCAAACCACGAAATACGAGTTCGACGTTCTGCCAGCCTAATCACTGTCTGTAGCTCCGTCAATGTTAATAAATGGGGGGTGGGGTGTTTACGCTCTTCATTAAAATTGTCTGTATTATCTTGGTCTTCAAGATGTCAGTATCTTTCAGTACAAATATCATACTGAACATGTACTTAATATGCCCTCAACCATTAAAATCTTGTTTATATAACCTAAATATTGTACAAAGTTTGGAAATGGCATTCAATAATGTATATTCGTCCTCGAAATTTACGAGTTCTGTATCATGCTTATCATCATCGTCGTCGTTAACATGTATTACTAGGTACTTCCGAAAGACATTTCTTAATATACTTTTCTACTATTTACTTCAGAAAGTCATTGTTTATTATAGCTATTCTACTAGGTACTTCAGAAAGTCATTTTTAACTAACCTGTTCTACTAAGTACTTCTGAAAGACATTTTTTAATATACTTCTTCTACTACTTATTTCAGAAAGTCATTGTTTATTATAGCTATTCTACTAGGTACTTCAGAAAGTCATTTTTAACTAACCTGTTCTACTAAGTACTTCTGAAAGACATTTTTTAATATACTTCTTCTACTAGTTTTTTCAGAAAGTCATTGTTTATTATAGCTATAGTCTACTACTTCCTTCAGGAAGTCATTGTTTATTATACATGTTCTTCTAAATCAGTAAACACGTTATTAATCAATATACTTATTGTACAATATACTTCCGAATGTCGTTGTGTAAGATTCCTGTTCTACTAGGTACGTAAGAAAGTTATTGTAAATTATACCTGATCTACAATATACTATATACTTCAGAATGTCATTGTTTATTATAGCTATTCTACTAGGTACTTCAGAATGTCATTGGTTAATATGACTGTATATTAGGTATTTTAAAAAAAATATTGTTTTGTTTAGCTGTTCTACTAGATACTTTAAAACGTCATAGTCATTGTTTAATACACATATTCTACTAGGGACGTCGGAAAGTCATTAATATATGTGTGTTATCTACTAGTTACTTTGAAAACGTATTGCTGAATGCCTTGTCAACTGCGTCCTTTAGACATTAATTATATACTATGCGTAGCTATTGAACGCTAAACTTTCTCAAGAGCTGCCACACAGACAGCAACATCCAGCAATGTATCATGTCAAATTACAAACATCAAAAGGTGTTCAGCACCGAAAATCTGCCCCAAAAAATAATAAGGCGATTTTAAATGAAAACGTCTGATCTTACCAAATAGAAAAGTTTATTAATTAATTAGTAATCAGTTCTCACGCTATTCCATAAGTAAAGCCCCATATCGCTTATCACTCACTAGTATTAGCAATACTTGTCATATTTCTAGGACAAGAGACCTATATTTACAAGAAAGTCATGAACCAGAAATCTCCGCAATCATATCGCCCTTGGTATGAACTAAACCTGGTATTGTATTGTATCGTATCATTGCCTAACATAGGTACTGTATCGTATCATTGCCTAACATAGGTACTGTATCGTATCATGCCTAACATAGGTCTTAGTGTCCAAAATTTGAACTATAGGAACATAAAAGTAAACATATACTAATGCTTTTGCGTTTCTATTTTCTAATTTCTAGAACTTGTGTACTTAGGGTCGAAGGTCATCACATTGCCCACACTAACATTTTTGTATTAATGACAGGTACTTATATAGCTCGAGACGCTCACTGTATAATATTGCCAATATATAACAATTCTAACGTTTTCGCGAAATTTCGTTTCCACAAGCAGTAGATATTGTCAGATTTCATTCACTTACACAATCACACAATCATTCAGATTTTTTTAAATAATAAAAGACACGATGACCATTATATAAACGGAGAGGCGTTAAGAGTTTCTGATTAATACTTAATGTGTGGAATTTGCAAATATAACAAAAAAATATTTCATGTTATTTTAATTTAATTGTCCTAATTGGGTGAGAAAAATTATCCTTGTTGCTTTTTGTACCAAGACGAAAAACGTCCAGTCGCGTGGTAACATTTAACTCATCACAAGGAAGGCGGAGACAAATTATTAGCACTAGTCTAAGATTACACGCACAGACACACGCACGCACGCAAGCACGCACACACAACCATAACATTTGTTTTCTTTTTCTTTGTATTGGTCAAAGAGATGTCGAATTATTAAGCAACTTTTGGCCAAATGCATAGCAGAAACAAGTAATACTTCACTGAAATAAAGGAATATAATTTTGTATTTTGATGTGGAAGGCTAGAATGCAGACGTAAATAGTTTAATCACCACATTGAATCTTGCGAATACAATAAAATCGCAATTTCCCCAAATTCGAAATATTGTTTTAATTTTATTCAAAGTTTTTACCAGAAAAAATAGACCTTAACATGACTTGCTTTATGTGACACGTACTGATCTGATTTTAAAATTATTATACTGAATACAACATTCAAATAAAGCAAAAGTAAAATTTGAACAAAAAATATAAAAATGTGACAAGGAGAAAGAAATTACTGGACTTGGCACATGAGGTTTGATTAACTATTATGTATGGGTAATTGGAAACCACATATTCATCATATATCAGTCTTTTCGGTGGAAAGAAGCCAAACAATTTCTTCCGGACTTATTCACGATTTGATTCCGTGCTATATGGCTTCATAGACGCTATTATGATAAATCAAGCTTTATACATTCCACGGAGAGGGAGATTATCTTACCAGTTCTTTGCAAGGTCGATAAAATGCTTTATTTATTAATATATTTTGAGCTAATATTAACAATCTTTGAGTCGCAAAGTAGAATTAACTTAGGATACACATTAAAAATGTCATACATGAAGGATAAAGAATTCAGAGATTAGAGACTGAAACATATGTCTTTGTATTTTCATATCGCGACCCATGTTTACATTTACAAGGTAAAGAGCGTTTAACTCTCACTGGTTTCCAAGCGAAAATGAAATCTGTAAAGGATAAGTTGTTAAAAGCACTCCAAATACATCACTATAACAAATTGTTTGTGCCTATTCACAATTACATTTTCATATTGATAAGTTGAATTATTCATTTTTGAGTTTCTTTTTTTATTCGCATTATTTTAATCAATATGGTTATTATGAAGAAAGTAGCGCACAAGGCCCACATACACTTTCATTCTTCATAGATCCAGAGACGTTGTGGTATTACATAAGTGTAAATCCTCTATTATATTTCTTTCCTTGGAGTTTTGGCTTTATGTTGATACGGTGATCATGAGAGAGAGAGAGAGAGAGAGAGAGAGAGAGAGAGAGAGAGAGAGAGAGAGAGAGAGAGAGAGAGAGAGAGAGAGAGAGAGAGAGCTTTGGATATTTTCATATAGTATTAGTAATAATCGATTTTTAGAACCTAATAATCGATTTTTAGAACCTTATATTCGGTTTAAGAAACAGCAGCAGCAACAACAACAACAAAAAACAACACATTTAAACACATTACATATGTGTGCCCCCTAAGCAAGACATTTATTTACGTTACCGGCATTTGCAACTTTGTATCATTCATTAAATAAACACGTTAGACAGGACCAAGGTAAGTGTAAATAAACACGTTAGACAGGTCCAAGGTAAGTGTAAATAAACACGTTAGACAGGTCCAAGGTAAGTGTAAACATGCCGTAATTAAAAACGATGTTGTAGCTTACTTGGTGCAATTTCAGTGTATTTTTCTCTCTCACTGCAAATTTCTACATAGTTGTTCCCTTTTTGCATGAGAAAGGAGGAAAAACGGAAAAAAGGGATTGAGATTAAATTTTCGTACCATGTTAAATTCATCTAGAAAACGGAGATTATTATTTCTTTTTATCGTTATCGTCATAACGCACTAATGATTAATGAGTGGAAATTCATGACGTATCTAAAGGAATTGACACAACCGTACACAGTTCCAAGAATGTTTATGAATGCACACATGCATATTATTACGCCATGGGCAGATCACAATTTGATATACCTAAAGGATTGGTATATACAATTGATTTATACACTTTAAAAGCCAAGTTTTTTCTAATGTATGTATGTATGTATGTATGTATGTATGTATGTATGTATGTATGTATGTATGTATGTATGTATGTATGTATGTATGTATGTATGTATGTATATACGTGCGTAAGTATATATATATATATATATATATATATATATATATATATATATATATATATATATATATATATAGATATATTAACACGGATGATTATTTTTTCTATTTTATCTTTTGAAATGCTGAAGTAAATGTATTACAGAAATAAGTGATGAAAAGTAATTCAATCAAAGAAAACATTATGCTACATTTTATGCTTTCAGAACTATTATATTATACAACCAGAAACACATTTTGCCATGTTTTAGTCAAAACAATTTCCATTATCAGTCTTATGAAAAACACACATATTAAATTCTGTATATCCGCGTAACGGAATAAATGACTTCTAACCAAATTATGTGATTTTTTGAATGCAGCAAAATATACCGTGCATAGTATATACCAAAGAGTTTCCTCCTTGCGTAGGAAAGAGAAATTTATTATTCTGGCAAGTTTTATAAATCAAGAAAACCAATGTTGTGCAAGTGATTCTGCAGTATGAAAAAGTTATCCTGAAACCGTAAAATGTATAACTTGGTGTCTGTAAGTACGTTTGATTTGGTGAGATGGAAAAATATATAAAGTGATGTTGTAGTGTTTACATAAAATATAAATTGATCATATAGTGTTTACGTAAAAGCGGAATGATGCCTAAATATACCATAATGTTAATGAAATTTAAGATATAACTCATCACAGTCGTTGTTTCTCGCTGGTAGTGCAGAATCTTAAGGAAACATTCAACGATCTTTCCAAAGATGGTCCAGTCGAGACTAATATGGGTAGACATCAATTATTGATAGACATTTAATGTTCTTCAACATTGATTGTAGACAAAATAATTGGGATCGTAATCTGAATCTTATCAGAAGATTTCACAGACTGGCTTAAATACCTCCGGGGGATTGCATTCTACTGTAAAATATGTAATCTTACATTTCGCTACAGTTTGATAACTTCTAACAGGATTTCATCTGATTTAAGTATTTCATGGACTACGTTTTGCCTCATAATAATGGCCAACGTTTTTACAAATGTATAGCCGATGTTTGAGATAGAGTAAAATTTAAAAATTGTTCAACAAATTAACATGTATTACTTACCAGTTGACCAACAATACAATTTAAACTACTTTAAAATAAATTTATTGAAATGTATACTCGTAGTAGCTGATACATTTAGTCGCTTTATGTTTCCATTCATGCTGATTTCATAATTTTTCAATATAGTTGTGTAAAAGAAGAGAAACCATCTTTTCTTTTCCCGTGTTTAATAGGAGAAACTTTTAACAAGCGAGCAACAGAATAATGCTTATTATTTTAAATTTAAAATATTGGTATACTAAATATTTAGTATTAAATATTACATTTAAGCTTTAGCTACAAAACTTACCATCGTCTTCGCGGTCGAAGAACTTCGTGCTGCTCTCATTGAATCAATGGCCAGGTATTTTGGTGTTCCAATAATGCAGGTATTAACTAAGTTTATACCGATTTTCACAATTGCAAGTACTTCCTATCACTTTTGTACTTGTAATTATTTTAAAATTAATTCAGTTTAACCACAGGTCAAGTTTAATCGCCATAATAGTTTTAAAAATAAAATTCTCGATATACACTCGGTGATATGTAATGACCGTTGTATAAGCCATAATTAACAATGTCTATTTCAGCTAAATACATATGTCAAATGTTTATAACCAAAACTCTTGCTCTTTGCGACGTTTCATAAAATTTGAGCATGGTAACGAGAAAATGTGTCTGGAGTATGCTCAATGCTGATAAATAAAATGTGTTTGGAGTATGCTCAATACGGATAAATAAAATGTGTTTGGAGCATGCTCAATACGGATAAATGAAATGTGTTTGGAGTATGCTCAATACGGATCAATAAAATGTGTTTGGAGTATGCTCAATATTGATAAATAAAATGTGTTTGGAGTATGCTCATTATTGATAAAGAATGTGTTTTATAGTATGCTCATTATTGATAAAGAATGTGTTTTATAGTATGCTCAATACTGATAAAAGAATGTGTTTGGAGTATGCTCAATACGGATAAATAAAATGTGTTTGGAGTATGCTCAATACGGATAAATAAAATGTGTTTGGAGTATGCTCAACACGGATAAATAAAATGTGTTTGGAGCATGCTCAATACGGATAAATGAAATGTGTTTGGAGTATGCTCAATACGGATCAATAAAATGTGTTTGGAGTATGCTCAATACGGATAAATAAAATGTGTTTGGAGTATGCTCAATATTGATAAATAAAATGTGTTTGGAGTATGCTCATTATTGATAAAGAATGTGTTTTATAGTATGCTCATTATTGATAAAGAATGTGTTTTATAGTATGCTCAATACTGATAAAAGAATGTGTTTTTAGTATGCTCAATACGGATAAATAAAATGTGTTTGGAGTATGCTCAATACGGATAAATAAAATGTGGTTGGAGTATGCTCAATACGGATAAATAAAATGTGTTTGGAGTATGCTCAATACGGATAAATAAAATGTGTTTGGAGCATGCTCAATACGGATAAATGAAATGTGTTGGAGTATGCTCAATACGGATCAATAAAATGTGTTTGGTGTATGCTCAATACGGATAAATAAAATGTGTTTGGAGTATGCTCAAAATTGATAAATAAAATGTGTTTGGAGTATGCTCAACATTGATAAATAAAATGTGTTTGGTGTATGCTCAATACGGATAAATAAAATGTGTTTGGAGTATGCTCAAAATTGATAAATGAAATGTGTTTGGAGTATGCTCAGGATTGATAAATAAAATGTGTTTGGAGCAAGCTCAATATTGATAAATGAAATGTGTTTGGAGTATGTTCAGGACTGATAAATAAAATCTGGTTGAATTATGCTCAGTATTGCAGCAGAAATTAATCTGCAAAACATACGGATGAACAGTCTACAATCTACAATACAGTCATAATAAATATTATTAGTATAATTATTATTTGCTCAGCATTATATAACATTATTCTATTTCAATATCAATTTCACCAGGCTCGATTGGAAAAATTGGGTTGTTTGAACATAGACATAGAATATTCTTGTATTGATATATTGCTTCCAGGAGGATGATTGTATGCACACAAAACACACAAGCGGCACATTGTCTGTAGAATAAGCAAGTTTAGGTGTATATGCATTTCTCTTATAAATAAATTCAAAGCAGAATTACAAAAACGAATCGCATTTCGTTTTCATTGATTAAATGAAAAAGCGCGTCTTAACATTCTCTTTCTTATCAGTTTTAGACCCGTTGCTAACAGCAGCTCGTCATCCATATATGAAAACAAATGTGTAATTCGACATAAAGTGGATGAGACAGAACACGGGACGTAAATTATAAGATTCGTCTAATGGCGTGCATTTTCACATTATACATATTCAAGGACGAAGATAGCATCAACACGCACGTTACAATACACGAAAAAGAATATTTCTGAACATCTCTCCGTCAGCACATATTTATTGATTTTGTAACAAATCAGTGCACTAGCTGATGCGTATTCTCTCTCTCTCTCTCTCTCTCTCTCTCTCTCTCTCTCTCTATATATATATATATATATATATATATATATATATATATATATATATAATATCACCATGAAAGAGGTGCACATTCTTTTACTGTAATAATGGTCATATAATACGAATTAGACTTTATATTCTGACATATGGGTTTTAAAAAACAAAGTTTAGAAAGCAATAATCTGAATGTTTCATACTTTCCTAATATGACCGTGGTATTATAAAGTCCTCACCATCATTTTAAAGAAAAAACAAACAAGCTTCTAACTCCGGAAATTACATTGAATCTAACCTTTCAGCTTTAACGCAATGTTAGTTAAAACAAAGTCATTTTCGCAGCACGGGAAACATGTATGCCTGTATAATTTGATCCGATCAGAAGCGGATCTACCGATACTCAATGCGCATAATTTCTTTGTAATTAGGCACGCCGTGCGCCTTATTTGTCTAATTTCCGTTAATTTTGTACAATTTCTAACTTTTTATGTTATTTGTGTAAGTATCAAAGGGCTGCGGATGGAGTGGCTTATTTTAATTTCCAGACAATGTACAATTACTTTAATAATACAATAGTGCCAATCATTTCTTTGCACGGAAACCTAAGTTCTTGACATTTACTGATCCATCAATTAATGGCAAATACTCATTCAACCAAAAATTTCTATATTTCTTGAAAACGATTTTTAATACGATGTAAAGAACATGACATCTCAATATCAATACACAACAGCAGACAAGCAGCCATTTGCTTCATGCATACTGCTGAGTAAGTTGTCATCTACTTTTATTGATCGGAGTGTTGTTATCATCTACCTTTATTGATCAGAGTGTTGTTATCACATACTTTTATTGATCGGAGTGTTGTTATCATCTACCTTTATTGATCAGAGTGTTGTTATCACATACTTTTATTGATCGGAGTGTTGTTATCATCTACCTTTATTGATCGGAGTGTTGTTATCATCTACCTTTATTGATCAGAGTGTTGTTATCATCTACCTTTATTGATCAGAGTGTTGTTATCATCTACCTTTATTAATCAGAGTGTTGTTATCACATACTTTTATTGATCGGAGTGTTGTTATCATCTAGCTTTATTGATCAGAGTGTTGTTATCACATACTTTTATTGATCAGAGTGTTGTTATCATCTACCTTTATTGATCAGAGTGTTGTTATCACATACTTTTATTGATCGGAGTGTTGTTATCATCTACCTTTATTGATCGGAGTGTTGTTATCATCTACCTTTATTGATCAGAGTGTTGTTATCACATACTTTTATTGATCGGAGTGTTGTTATCATCTACCTTTATTGATCAGAGTGTTGTTATCATCTACCTTTATTGATCAGAGTGTTGTTATCACATACTTTTATTGATCAGAGTGTTACTATCATCTACCTTTATTGATCAGAGTGTTGTTATCACATACTTTTATTGATCGGAGTGTTGTTATCATCTACCTTTATTGATCGGAGTGTTGTTATCATCTACCTTTATTGATCAGAGTGTTGTTATCACATACTTTTATTGATCAGAGTGTTGTTATCATCTACCTTTATTGATCGGAGTGTTGTTATCATCTACCTTTTTGATTGGAGTGTTGTTTTCGTCTACCTTTATTGATCGGATTGGTTGTTATCATCTACCTTTATTGATTAGAGTGTTGTTATCATCTACCTTTTTGATTGGAGTGTTGTTTTCGTCTACCTTTATTGATCGGATTGGTTGTTCTCGTCTACCTTTTATTGATCTCAGCTGTTTCAATAGATGATTAATGCATGTTGTATTATATGTCATTATTTATTGCTTGCATTTAATTTTCTGCACTATATTCTTGCCGTTTCGTGGTTTAAATATATATATATATATATATATATATATATATATATATATATATATATATATATATATATATATATATATATATATATATATATACATATTCAACAAGAAAGAAAAACAAATTTCTTCTTACGTCAACCCAACTATGCCTACGTTTCTTTATTCCATGCCTCTTTTGTACATTTCCGTAAATATTCCTCTAACAAAGTCAAACAAAATTAAAGAGGAAAAAGTGAAATCAGATGGAACATTAGAAAGCTATTTATCTGTTGAGCCCGGGGTTGTCGATGGATGAAAGCAGTTTCCCTACACCGAGGGAAAATATCATCATTTCCAGTCAGTTCGACCAACACTGGTATGTAAAAATGCTTGCCAGTATCATCGCTTTGGTTGATGGTTCTTCCCGGGTTCATCCTCCACCAACTATATTGGGCGCCATGTATAACCTATAATATGCTGATGTTTGACATTACATATCACAAACGCAAACCATAGCAAGTGAAAAAAAACAAACAAAACAAAATCAACAGGATTTGTAAAACTCAAAATAGTTTAATCCAAGTTATAAAATAAACATTTACGAGGAACATACACTATTTATTAATTAAATCCAAATAAACTTTAAAAGTTCTTCACAAATAAAAAATACACGAGTTTTCCAAATTCATTCCTGGACCTCAAATGTGCTGATGTGCTAACCATCTACACGTATCACAATGGCATTATCAAGAACTAAACAAATTAATCATAGTCCCTGAATATCAATTTAGTCAAGATTAAACAAGCTCTTAGTAATTCAAATGATTAATCCAACAGATGTTTCCACTCAAGTTATAACTAAACACATCAAGAAACACTGTATACGGAAATCCTTACTAATCAGAATCACTATATGTTTCTACTCGACCCATCTTGACAAATTTTACTATTTCTCAGAACTCACCTGACTGAACCATCCAATTGGAAATCGTCCCAAACAAAACTTGTACACTGACACACTATTACCATTAATGTTAGAACTTCTAAACACCTATTTATAGATCATATGCATTGTACGAACATATATATTTTTTACGAGTTTAGGCTCTTACAAATATAACAGGAAAAAGTGAAGACAACTTGTAAAATGTAACAAATTATTTCCCTACAATATCAAGTGAAAATGAGCGAAAAAAGAAATTAAGTTTTTACGAATCAAATCTAAGAATTAAAAAATTGAAGTCCTTGTTATAAAATGTTCTGAATAAAACTGAGGTTGAATCCCGATGAAATCCAAAATATAAGGCAATGACGTCTGTTGTTACCTTCAAAGTGTAGACGTGCCAACAGATTCTTTTTGAATCACATAAAATATTATTCCAGTTTTTGAATTTTGTATAAATTTCGATAATTATCATTGCCTACGAATTAATTTAGTGCACCAGTATTTCCAGAGAAATTGATCTCTTGAAATCCCAAAATTTACTAAAGCAGAATCTAAACCCAAACTGGTCAGAACAAAACATCCCAACGTGTCAAAAGTTTAAAGCCCACTGACTACTTCTATACAAAACATTAGGAATAAGACTAACTTATGACGCAAAACCGATTCCCGGATTGGGGACAGGAGTTCCTTTTTCCATACGAATGGAAGTTTGTTGCGTGAATATGTAAAACAGAATCTGCCCCACTTATAGATTATACTAAAATTTAGTAATGAAAGACTAATGTTGGGATATGAATTAATTTTTTTGATGAATACAATCTTATATTCATTCCCACGTGACTGTACATCACAAAAGCAACGTCTGAAAAAATGCTTACATAATGGAAATTCACACAAAACTATAAAAAGTTGCTTTCTAGAACATTCTAAATTCACAAGAGCCATGTAGACGTGTTTACAGTTTGTATAAATACGGTTACAATATAAACACAAGTTAATATGTTGATTACAGATGATCCTTACAATCTGAAATCATGGACAAATGTTAAACACACAAAATAGATATGCATACAAAATTATAATACTAAGCAATGTGAGATAAACTATGAATACTACGGATTTATATTGTTGTGATATTGTAATATAAACCCTATTATTTGATTCTGCAAATATAATCGATCCATGTGTTTAGCTTTGAAATCTCAAAAACTACTTTTCCGGTTAAAATATTTCAATGATCTGAAACACTGTTTTGATGACAATTAAAAGAGGACACTTACTATTCGGGTCTAAGAAAAAAATCACGATTGTATGATTCTTTATTTAGCGTCTTTACAATATTTTGAAAATAATAACAAGTTGTGTATAGGATGTTTGACTGTTGGTACTTTTTCTCTTTACTATTGTATATCATGATGAAGAGAGAATACAGACGGTCTGAGACTTTATAACGAGTGGCTTTCATATCAAGAAAGTATCGACTTGTCGTCATCTAGGCATGCAAGATACAACCCTTTTGTATTTCATGAAGGTTGTATGATTAAATGCATGGAAATCTAGAACCATGGCATATGCAATCAGTTGTACTAGATTATGTTTTAGATTAGAAAGAAACACATATACATACACATCATGGCTTGTTGTCTGGCTTCCATTATTATGCCGTTAGAATGATTACATTGACTAAATGCCAATATTAACATGCTTCGGTAATGTTAAACGGCAATTATGATTCAAGAGTTATGTACCAAATGCGGGCTTATGCTCTTTGCATTCGGGGGTTTCTTAGCGCTCGTTGTCATACCATTTTGTTCAAGGCATAATTGAATGCGATACTTATTTAGTTAATAGCCAGTCTTCTATGTTATTTGCATGTACCAATTTACCACCGCATTATAACTTTTATTACCTTGCTATCAGCATCTCTGGACACCGTAGTTTCTGTAAACCCACCAATTAGTACGTTACATGATTGGTAAAGTTGCGTACATAGGTTTGTTTTCAATATTCTACGTTCAGTGCGATATAGGAATGAATGGTAACAATATATAAAATTGCATCGGTGTTACCTGAAAGCATACAATGAAGTACACTAGATCTTTTATAGAATGTATTCATGTATTCATTTGACACTAATTCAATAGGTCAACATCCGTGGGTTACTGCTATAAATCACCACGAGGGATCAATCAACAAGCAAATAACGACCTAATGGGTCATCTGGCAACTAATGTACTTTATTAATGTCATCTTCGTGTGTAGCAGCCAGTTTGGTTTTCCATCACCAACTCGTAATTTGTTTAATACTTTTATCATGATTCATACATGTGCCATCCTTCGACATATCATCTCGATTACCACAGCTGCCGTGAGAAGCGAACAATTAAAATAATATCTATGATTTATTTTGATCAATTTGTACCCTTTAATAATGGGTATTGATGTCAATACCATATATACTACTACTACTACTACTACTACTACTACTACTACTACTACTACTACTGACCATCATCATGGCTATTAAAATATCATAATTAACATAGGTAACATAATTAACATATGTTCATCTCTATGAACTCCAAGCGAAGTTAAGGTAATACACAGTTAAAGATTGACATAAAAATAACACCCATATCAAGAATAGTTCTTCACTTATTACACATTCACAGATATGTGTGCTAATCTCTCTTTTAATTGATAGTTTTAAACCTCGACAGGCTGATCCCTAATTACATTTTAGAGATTGATGCTTCTGTTTATGTCATGTTTTACCGATCAGCGTTGATAACACTTGTCAACACATCGTAAATAATATATTAAATATACGTTAACCGTTATTACTATAATGCTCCGATCAGGACTTAGATGTCCCAGAACATGATGAAGACATGTGATTTTCCTCTATATTTGTAATAATTGTGGGCATTGGGCATACGCAAGTCTTTTATCAGGATCCGCATTTTAGGGTAAAATTTTGTACAATCGTGCTTTGAAACTCTTTCACTTCCGTCAAGTTAAATCAGTCCCTCATTTGATTTGGATGATTCACTGCTGCTGGTTGCAGATGTCATAAAGTTTGACAAGTTCATTGTAGGCAATGCCAAAGTAAGCAAAGGTTGCGTTGCAAGCGTCCCCACTTAAAAGATGATTTGCCGTATAATTTGGATGGTATGGGTAATTTTTGCTGCTATTATTATACTCATTGTAATGGGAGCAAGTAAGAGTATATATATATATATATATATATATATATATATATATATATATATATATATATATATATATATATATATACTCTTACTTACTCCCATTACATTATTTGATGTTAGCGTTCTGAGAACTGCATTGGTCATTTATATAGTAATAATAATAATAATAATGAGGTCTTTGTATAGCGCCTAATCTTTAGAAGCTCTAGGCACTTTCCAACATATAAATTGTTATGACTACATTACAGAAGAACAAAAAACAATAACCATGAAATTGGAAAACATCAAAACATTCTGAAAACATATAAAATACAAAACATTATTAGGTCTCTAAGTTTGTTCCTGCAGTCGAAAAAGGTGAATTTTAAGAGCACTCTTAAAAGGGACCACTGTGTCTTTGTGTCTAATTTCAGTGGGCAATTTGTTCCAAATCGCCGGGCCATGGTATGCAAAAGAATGTTGTCCATATGACTTCGTTTTCATAGTGGGAACAATATATATTTATATAGCATGTACAGAGGATATTTCTCATACACATACAATGTCTGTAATAGAAACAAAATGTCATACATCTTATCTAACATTTGTATTAAGAGCCAGATAAGGGCCATACAATAAATTATTTTAATACAAATGTGACAGATAATATTTTGTTTGGACATACGGAGAGATAATCAAGCTGAATTTTAAAATTGAGATTGGCTATATTAGTGATATATTGCATACAACATGCCCGATGGGCCATTAATATAAACAATGTCATGACAATATTTCTTGAAAGATTTTAAGTTGGTTTGAGATGTTAATTAATAAGGTACTATAATCGTGTTTATTTTTAAAGGTATATTGTATTGTAACATATCATTATCAATAAATTTTCAAAGCTTAACAAAGTAGTTTCAAACTTTAAAAATGTCTGCAAAATGTGATGTGATCTTATGATGTTTTGATGTTGTGATCTCAACGCATCAAGCCAGACAGCCGATACCGTTGCATCCTGGGAAAATCCGATCTTACAATTATATTATTAATACCCTTAGTGTAAGTATTACATACTTCTTGAAGCTAATGATTGCTGCGGAATATTTGAAGGTGGTTTAAACATGACTTTAGACTTCATTCTGTCCACAATGAATGTGTTAGTAAAACGTGTCGCTAGCATAAATCAATGCAATACATTTCAAGGTTTAACTTGACTTATTAAATTGCCATCATGGAACAATTTATTTTATGCAATCACTACAAAGGACAAAGCAAACTATTATAAAATTGTGTTTCACAACCAAAATTCACGGAATTTATTCATCTGCTATAATGTGAAATATTGTTAAGGTTTACAATCAATATAGTTCAGTTATCATAGGAGATGCTACATAGGTGTTTTAGATCTTCGTTATGATGGTCCTTAATGCACCTTCTAAATATTCTATGTGTGAGCGGGTGATATAGACTTATCAGAGACAAATGTTAGGTTTTCAAAGCGTTGTTATATAGACTTGTCAGAGACAAATGTTAGGTTTTCAAAGCGTTGTTATATAGACTTGTCAGAGACAAATATTAGGTTTTCAAAGCGTTGTTATAAAGACTTGTCAGAGACAAATGTTAGGTTTTCAAAGCGTTGGTTCTATCGAATATCCTTTAAGAAATGTCATAAGGACAAGTTTGCCATGTAAAGCCGATACACAATTTTCCTGACTGTTACATGCAAATCCAGTATATTTATAATATGTACTAATGTGTTCAGTGGGTAAGGTTTCCATCATTTAGTCGATTGTTGTAATGTGTTTTGGGGCTATGTATGACAAACGGCGCCATTTGTGCTTGTCCTTTGGGGTTTTCTACGATCATCTCCTATTTTATTTGCAGCACATTTATCTTTAATACTTTAGTTGTGAGACGTGCTTCTACGTTTTGTTTTGGTTTCAAATATTGCAGGTGAGTTTTTTTGTCAGCGTCATCTCAATGGGACACTGCATTTCCCACAATTATTAACTTGCCCCGTCCACATTATTATGAAAGACTTTTCGTCGAGGTGGTTTATTCCTTTCTTCGCCACATCGTGCAAAAATTACATTCCACAAAGGTACCTTACATGGAGTATGCCTGTCTATGCTAAAAGATGGCTGCTTAAGCCCTAAACGCGGCAAGGTAATGAATTATCATGCTGGGAGGTCAACATTTAATTTCTTTTAAGAATGTTGTCCAGCTATTGCTTATCTCCCATGATGTTTGCTGAAGCTGAAAGTTAATGTGTATTTCCTTTTCGTGTTGATACAATATATCTCTTGCAAAATAACACAATGCCGACAAGATGGGCCAAATTAAGAATTTATTTTGCTATTAAGATGATATATGGCTGCAGATCCTAATACTCTGAAAACGTCATATAAAAAGTCTCTATTGATCTCATGATAATATACAAAACAATAAAACCTTGTTCTGCGAAATGACTACGCACATTCTCAATGTAACTGATCGTGTATTGAAATGAAAAGAAGAAAACCGCGATATGATTTTTTTTCTAGTCAAATAAATGTAGATTAAAAAATGTAGAAATATTCATACAATCATGTCTGATAGACCTATTTTAAAATGGGTATGAATCCTTGGAAACGTGTAAGAAATATGGAGAAGCAGTAATCTATCATATATTCAAATATAAATGGAAATGAGTATGCTATAGTATATTAACACATTGTCTGCCATAAATCATGGAAAGTACATCGAAAATTTAACCATATGATGTTTCAACCATTAGCATAATTTGTTTGTTGTCTATTAAGCCTAAACAAATTGAATTTGATGATTTCCATTTACTGTATTTATGTCAAATAAAGATGAATCAGTTAATACCGTGACTACATCTGGCGGAGAGCAGACAAACGTAATGAAATTTCTTAACAAATTATATTCTTGCTAGGCAGGATGCCATACTGCCCAACTAGAGGTAATTTTGGAATTAACATGATTTGCATCTTAACACTGTTTGTAGAAGCAAAAAAGACTAAGTGCCAAACAACCAAATCTCGTAACGGTCCTTTCAACCTATAATCCACGTTTTATCTTACAAATGCCTAATAGACAAATATCAATGCTCTATGCATCATTAATCTATTTTTTTCCCAAAGACGCATTAAAAGCTTGGTAAACATGGAAACCTGTCAATGAATCTTTGTAAAAAAATTATAATACGTTCAATTATGTGAATTACAATGACAATTACAGACGTGAAATTTAAATTACCATACAAAACCGGGGTTTTTACATATAAAACGTCGATTATTGTTATAATTTTGTTACAGTTATTTCCACAAATTATAGAGATTATGGTTTCTAGGGTTAGTTATGAGAAATGTAGAATTTAAGATACGTAATTAGATAGTTGTCATGTCGCTTCAAGGTTCGCGCCTTATGCCAAAGCGGACAAAACTGGTAGGAATATGTTAACATATGTTAACACGATTGAGGCTCTCCAAATAATTTTAGATAATTATCTATTGTCACCCATCGGGGAAACATGATATATGTGAGACTAGTTGCCTTTATTACATACATCACAAAGCATTTGTGCATTTGTGTATTCTTCTTTTGTTTTACCTTCTTTTCGTGTGATTTGTTAGTTGTGAATTCGTATAAAAAGATATTAACTTAGGAAGGATTTCAACATTGTAATTAAGGCGGTCGTTTACTATTTTAAGTCTGTGAAGCACAGTTACTTGCAATTTTCAAACCTGATTTGATTTTTAACGTTCGTTTATCCTACTACTACTATTACTACTGCTACTACTACTACTATTACGACTACTACTACGACTATTACTATATTGCATGACTGTAACTAATGTCCAATAATGCCATTAAACAATTAGAAACAAAACTGAGACAACCTATATAGCAAAAAAAAAAAAAAAACAAGACTAATAAAAAACCTTCAAACACTTACAAAATTACAGATTTGAACCAATAATTAATTAATTTTTAAATGTTCACATGGTATTAAGTAAACATATCTAGTAATATTGGACATTCATGTAGATAGTATAAATATTGATAGATGTAAGAATGATATAATAAGCATAAGGACATCAAAATTGACTGCTCATAAGGTATTTCTCGTATATAACTTTAAGCAGCTTTAATAATATTCCTATCAGATTCAAATCGATCACAAATTCATACCGAAAATTAAACAGTGTTGAAAAGGATAAATATTGAATTGTATGTCCATACATTATGATTATAATACAATCAATATTGAATTTTATGTCCATACATTATGATTATAATACAATCAATATTGAATTTTATGTCCATACATTATGATTATAATACAATCAATATTGTTTATGTCCATACATTATGATTATAATACAATCAATATTGAATTTTATGTCCATACATTATGATTATAATACAATCAATATTGAATTTTATGTCCATACATTATGATTATAATACAATCAATATTGTTTATGTCCATACATTATGATTATAATACAATCAATATTGAATTTTATGTCCATACATTATGATTATAATACAATCAATATTGGATTTTATGTCCATACATTATGATTATAATACAATCAATATTGAATTTTATGTCCATACATTATGATTATAATACAATCAATATTGAATTTTATGTCCATACATTATGATTATAATACAATCAATATTGAATTTTATGTCCATCCATTATGATTATAATACAATCAATATTGAATTTTATGTCCATACATGTAACAGAATTGTTACCGAGAGGATGGTGGATTAAATGAACAACACAAACACAATATGTGAAAGAAAATATAAATTTATGAAATAAATTATTAATGAAAAATAATGATGTATCAACACAATAACTCATGCGTTCAACCCACAATTACACTCACAACCATTCACAATACATGAATAAATGAAATATTAATACAAAATAAAACACAGATAAAAAGAAATCTCTTGGACTATACACAGATCCAAAGAATCTTTACAAAAGTTATATTAACGCAAGTATAAATCACGATAATAAACACAAGCATCAAACTATACTATCGCACGTATGGATTGCGACAACTAGCACGAACATATACATGTATTCAATCAAGTTGCTAGCTTTTATTGAGATTCATGCAATCCTTTGAAATACTATTGTGATTTGAAGTAACCATGTAAATACAACAATGTATTCAATTGTACTACAATTGCAACACACACATGTGTCTCGACCCTGTATAACCGTACGATTCACCCACAGTTGAATCGCCGCCCAGTTTCCCCGAAGACCTAGGGTTGACTCAATACTTTTATCGGTCACTTGCCATTCATGGATCCACCACAGTTATACGTACAGACAGCATACAACATCTACTAGAACTAACGTTCTTCAATACCCTAGATGTCGCCCCGGATGTTTACAACTCTAGACAGCTCCGACACTCGGACTTCTAGCTTTCCGGATATTTACACGTCACGACAGATGTAGACGGACAGACAATCTGACAGACAGACAGTCAGATACTTCAATTCGATTGCACAATAAATCAGCAACAATTTCAGCTACGATATCAGAGATGTTATCAGCCGACGTTATCAGAGATGTTCTCAGATGCATTATCAGACGTTATCAGATGCGTTATCAGACGTTATCAGATGCGTTATCAGACATGCTATCAGCCCTTTGGCTGGAGATTGAAAGACGAGCTTATCTATCCTGTGATTAGATACTTTGTGTCCCGTCATATTGATCAAAAATATTCTGTCTTATATACCCTCAAATAGGTGAGCAGAAATCACGGCAAGATTTCCGTGCACTACGTGAAACTAATGTTCCGGATTTCATGTAATTCAACGTCAGGCACATGCAAATCGTTACATGCCGCTTACCTTGGGAAAAATCACTTATTCACCCCAGGCAACGCATGTACGACGAAACAAAAAAAAATGGTGAGATTAGTTTGTAAATCAAGAAGAAAATAAATTCAATTTTCGCCTAATTCTGTGACAATACCTCGCCCCTAAGAATAAAAATGTACACATTTTTAAAACTAACACAGAATAGAAGAAAAATAACTACTGATGATATTTTACAACATTTACACTGGTTATACTACAATCTGGATTTATTACTGGGCAAATCCATACAAATTTCCTATCATGCCCTACTCAAGTAGTCTGCACCTACATTTTCAACTCCCCTTATTACTTCTACACGGAAGCGATAAGGTTGTAGTGTTAGCGCCTAACGCATCAACCGAGCGTTAGCGACATTGGCCTTGTTTAAATGCAGTAGGGGTTGGTGATCAGTCTCAAGAACGAAATCTCTCCCAAATAGATATGCGTGATACTTCCCAATTCCCCATACTACGGCCAAACATTCCTTTTCTATGACGGAATAATTCTTCTCCCTGGGTAGCAATTTCCTACTCGAGTAAGCTACGGGTAACTTACTGTCGTCTTGCTCTTGCAGTAATACTGCCCCCAACCCAGTTTCAGAAGCATCTGTTCTTAGAATAAAAGGTTTGCTGACATCTGGCAATTTTAATATAGGTGCACTAACAAGTTTCTCTTTCAGAGTACAAAATGCTTTATCTTGTGGTGGTCCCCATTCAACTTTGTTTGGTTGCCCCTTCTTGGTCAAATCAGACAGCGGGCTAGCAATGGCTGCAAAGTTCGGTATAAACTTTCTATAAAAACCTACTAGACCTAGAAATGATCTTACCTGCGTTTTATTGGCTGGCTTTGGTGCGTCTCTAATTGCTTCAACTTGCTCGGGATGAGGTTTTAACTGACCCATACCGCTGACCCTATGACCCAAACAATCTAAATCTGTATAACCAATACTGCATTTAGTGGGTCTCACTGTAAGGTTCGCTCTGCGGAGTCTATTGAAGAGCTCGCTCAGGACGGACACGTGCTCACTCCAAGTATTCGTGCACACGAATATGTCGTCTACAAAGCTATCAACGTTTGCTAAACCTTTAAGCAACTTACGCATCAAACGACAACAGATGGCGCTGGCTCCAACTAACCCGAATGGCATCACTTTGAATTGATACAATCCTTTCTGGGTCGCAAATGCTGTCAAAGGTCGGGACTCAGGGACAATGGGAACCTGCCAATATCCCTTGGACAGATCCAGTTTGGAAATCCATCGGTTTCCCGACAGCTTTGCAAATAGACCCTCCATATCTGGCATTGGTTCTGCATCGAACACAGTGATTTTATTCAACTGCCGAAAATCGATACAGAATCGGTTCGTCCCGTCCTTTTTCCTGACTAGCACTACGGGAGAAGAATATGGCGAGTTGGAGGGTTCAATCACCCCCAGATCCAACATTTTACCCACCTCTTCGTCCACAGCTTCACGTGCGTTGTATGGCACCGGATATCCCTTGATTCGAATAGGGTCAGACGTATTTAGTTTAATTTTGAGGTCCAACAAAGTTGTACAACCTGGTCTGTCTGTGAATACATAAGAGTGTTTAGCCAAGAGCGCATTAATCTGTTGACGCTGGTCTTTCGTCAACTCCGCACTCACATCGACTTTATCTATCCCTTCCCCCGCAACTCCCAAGGGACATTCAAGGGAGCTCTCGATATTCGAATCGGCTTCATCATCGTCTACGACTGCCGTACAAACGACATTTAAGACCCCCTTTTCAACATTGTCGCTCTGTCTCTTGATATACAACTTGAGCATGTTAGCATGGAATGTTTTTAAATCCCCGTCCATGTCAATTTTATAGTCCATGTCACCTTTTACCTCTTTAACTTCATAGGGACCTTTCCACTGGACTAATAGCTTATTTGAACTCGTTGGAAGAAGCAATAGCACCTGATCTCCCACAAGAAATTTCCTATTTCTCGCTCTGCGGTTATAATACTTGGCATATCTGCGCCCCGATTTAATTAATTCGTCACGTGCCATCTTGCATGTACTCTCAAGTTTATTTCTTAGATCTAACACGTACTGGTAAGTTGTTTTTATTTCCTCGTTGGCGACATCACCAGTCCATAGTTCGCGTAGTATCCGCATCGGGCCTCGAACTGTCCTACCGTACAACAGTTCAAAGGTTGAAAACCCTAAACTTTCCTGCGGTACTTCACGGTACGCGAACAGAACAGCGTTTAAATAACGGTCCCAGTCTTGCGGACGTTCCGCGCACATCTTTCGCAGCATGCTTTTCAGGGTACCATTAAACTTTTCTACCAGTCCATTGCACATCGGATGGTATGGGGTAGTGTTTAGCTGTTTGATGGATAACAGCCTACTTATTTCACCCATGAGGTCAGAGGTGAATTGGGCACCACAATCAGTGAGGATTTCTTCTGGCACCCCTACCCTACTGAAGATATCAACTAATGCTTCAGCTACCCTTTCCGTTTCAATAGTTGGTAACGCTACGGCTTCGGGGTATCTGGTCGCGTAATCAACCAGAGTAAGAATATACCGATTTTTTCTTTCGGTAACCGGGTGTATTGGTCCTACAATATCTACTGCCACTCTTTTAAACGGTGTATCTATTAATGGCATCTGTCCTAAGGACACCCTTGTGACCCTTCCCTTACAGACGGTTTTCTGACATACGTCGCACGACCTACAGAACCGTGTGACATCGCCATTAACACCGGGCCAGTAGAATTCAGCGATTACCCTGCTAGTGGTTTTAGCCTTACCTAGGTGTCCTGCCATGCTTGACTCATGCGCCACCCTAAGTACTTGAGATCTATATCTCTGGGGTACGACCACTTGCCAATACTTCTTACCCTCCCGAGCGCTAAACTCCCTATGAATTAATCCGTTCTTGCGTACGAATCTCGAGCTACCGCCACGCTTGCATTGTTTAATCGCGCCGGACGTGATTTTCTCAACAATAGTTTTGATGGATTCATCACGTTCTTGCTCTTGTTTGAAATCATCACGCGAAATTCCGGAGATCGATTCAGGGACTATTAATTTATGAAATGCGGTTTTCTCTCGCCGTGTTTACGCTCGCGTTTCGACTGCCTGAGTCAAAGGTATTTTAAAATCGACCATTGTTGGAAGACGGGAACCTTCAACATTACCGATCGTCAGATCGTAAATAGGGTTTTCCATACAAAGGGCATCAACAGTTCCCGTTAGGAAGGGTGTTTTTACTGTGATCCTTGCTACGGGAATGCGACCGATCGTCTGATCAAGTAACATACATGGGGACTCCCACCCGAGCATTTGGTTATCCTGCACGAGACTACGTTTGATCACTACGCCAGTGCAACCAGTGTCACGTAATACTACGACTTCTCGACCGTTGACGAACCCTTTCGCGGTTGGTACACGCGCTTCGGGAAATAGACACGTGCCAAGCGAATGAATACAAGGTTCTACCTGTACGATATTATCAGATATACCTTTACTTTGTATAGCCACTGCTACCTTATGTACAAGTCCCTTTCTTTTAGGACAGTCTTTTTGAACATGACCCCATGCATTACACAAGAAACATTGCAGACGCTGAATAACTGGATTCCTAACTGACCTGTTTACCACAGCTGATTTTACAAGCTCCCTAGGCATAGGTCTCGCAGACTGGTTTCCAGATTTAAAATCTTTTAAAACCACGTTCTGGGTTCCCCCATGAGCTTCGGCAAACAGATCGGCTTGCTTAGCCATATCTTGTACGTTTGTGAAGACTTTCTCTTTCAGAAATTGATCTAATTCTCGCCCAACTGTATTAAATAATTGATCTCTGAGCAAGAAATCAGTCAATCCTTCAAACGTTTTCACCGCTTTGCCGCATTCAATCCACCGCTCAAAATAGTTCGCAATTCTCACGGTGAACTTACCAAAGGTTTCTCCCTTATCGGGCTTACTATACCTGAACTTTTTACGAAAACCCTGTTCATTGAGCTCGTACCTTTTGAGAAGTGCTTCCTTTAGGACGTCGTACTTAAACATCTCGTCTCTAGGAAGTCGCGAGTATACATCCAGTGCTTTACCCTTTAATAGAGCACTCAGATGCAATGCCCAGTCATTTTGACTCCACTTCTGGTTTTCGGCATACCGCTCAAACCGATGAAGATAACTATCCATGTTATCTTTTTCATCGTCAAAGGGAGGTAATTTGGGGCCCCTTAATTTGCTAAAGGTAGAATCGTGTTCTCTTCCAGCTGTTGCTAATTCTACCTTACGCTCATGATCCCGTTGCTTAGCTTTTTCTTCTAACTCTATTCGCTTTTGCTCCGCTTCCATTTCCCATCCTATCCTGTCCTTTTCGGTCTGCTTGTCTAATTCTATCTTTTCCCTTTCGGCCTGCTTCTCTAATTCTATCTTTTCCCTCTCAAAGGCCTATTTCCTTTCTTCGGCTTCCCCTTTTTCCCTTTCGAATTCCCTATCTAATTCCCGTTTCCTTTCTTCGGATTCTCATTCTAATTCCCTTGCCCTTACCCTTTCTTCTCTTTCCCGGGCTTGTTCTTCTTGAATAAATTTCCTTAAGCTTTCACCTTCATATCCAAAATCTTTGCCTAAGGCAACCAAGTCCTTAAGGGATGACATGACAATGACAATTGTAATATGAATATAGATAGGTTACCAAACCAATACTTTAAACATGTTTATACTGGACACACGGACCTAGATAAGTTAAACAAAAATAAACCCCATCTTGAGTATTATCTTGTCAAGAAGGTCACGCTCAAATATAAACACCAACGATCCCACTTCTGACACCATTGTAACAGAATTGTTACCGAGAGGATGGTGGATTAAATGAACAACACAAACACAATATGTGAAAGAAAATATAAATTTATGAAATAAATTATTAATGAAAAATAATGATGTATCAACACAATAACTCATGCGTTCAACCCACAATTACACTCACAAACATTCACAATACATGAATAAATGAAATATTAATACAAAATAAAACACAGATACAAAGGAATCTCTTGGACTATACACAGATCCAAAGAACCTTTACAAAAGTTATATTAACGCAAGTATAAATCACGATAATAAACACAAACATCAAACTATACTATCGCACGTATGGATTGCGACAACTAGCACGAACATATACATGTATTCAATCAAGTTGCTAGCTTTTATTGAGATTCATGCAATCCCTTGAAATACTATTGTGATTTGAAGTAACCATGTAAATACAACAATGTATTCAATTGTACTACAATTGCAACACACACATTTGTCTCGACCCTGTATAACCGTACGATTCACCCACAGTTGAATCGCCGCCCAGTTTCCCCGAAGGCCTAGGGTTGTCTCAATACTTTTATCGGTCACTTGCCCTTCACAGATCCACCACAGTTATAGGTACAGACAGCATACAACATCTACTAGAACTAACGTTCCCCAATACCCTAGATGTCGCCCCGGATGTTTACAACTCTAGACAGCTCCGACACTCGGACTTCTAGCTTTCCGGATATTTACACGTCACGACAGATGTAGACGGACAGACAATCTGACAGACAGACAGTCAGATACTTCAATTCGATTGCACAATAAATCAGCAACAATTTCAGCTACGATATCAGTGATGTTATCAGCCGACGTTATCAGAGATGTTCTCAGATGCGTTATCAGACGTTATCAGATGCGTTATCAGACGTTATCAGATGCGTTATCAGACATGCTATCAGCCCTTTGGCTGGAGATTGAAAGACGAGCTTATCTATCCTGTGATTAGATACTTTGTGTCCCGTCATATTGATCAAAAATATTCTGCCTTATATACCCTCAAATAGGTGAGCAGAAATCACGGCAAGATTACCGTGCACTACGTGAAACTAATGTTCCGGATTTCATGTAATTCAACGTCAGGCACATGCAAATCGTTACACGCCGCTTACCTTGGGAAAAACAACTTATTCACCCCAGGCAACGCATGTACGACGAAACAATAAAAAAATGGTGAGATTAGTTTGTAAATCAAGAAGAAAATAAATTCAATTTTCGCCTAATTCTGTGACAATAAATTATGATTATAATACAATCAATATTGAATTTTATGTCCATCCATTATGATTATAATACAATCAATATTGAATTTTATGTCCATACATTATGATTATGATACAATCAATATTGAATTTTATGTCCATACATTATGATTATAATACAATCAATATTGAATTTTATGTCTATACATTATGATTATAATACAATCAATATTGTTTATGTCCATACATTATGATTATAATACAATCAATATTGTTTATGTCTATACATTATGATTATAATACAATCTATATTGTTTATGTCCATACATTATGATTATAATACAATCAATTTTGAATTTTATGTCTATACATTATGATTATAATACAATCAATATTGCTTATGTCCATACATTATGATTATAATACAATCAATATTGTTTATGTCCATACATTATGATTATAATACAATCAATATTGTTTATGTCCATACATTATGATTATAATACAATCAATATTGTTTATGTCTATACATTATGATTATAATACAATCAATGTTGTTTATGTTTATACATTATGAGTATATACTAATAAATTCAATATTGTTGACCATAGTTAACATATTAATGCAAATAATCAATTGCCCGCCAAGTCAAGATTGTATAAATAAAAACATTTACGGTGTTTAGTCCATCTGACGGTCAGCCATCCATCTTTGTAGACACGTTGGAAGGTTGTCAAAGCTTACCCTAGGTAATATATTAATTTTAATAGCCTATTACATAATGAAATTACATAAAGAATCGATACTGTACCAAAGCAAATTAATATTGGTGGAATATATATATATATATATATATATATATATATATATATATATATATATATATATATATATATATATATATATATACATGTATATATCATCAATTGCGTATTCAAAGACAAATCTCATTAATTACTTATTCCACGACAGATCACATTAATTATTTATTCCTAGACAAATCTTAATAATTACTTATTCTATACTATATCTCATGAATTACTTATTCAATGACAAATCTTATTATTTACTAATTCCATGGCATATCACATTAATTATTTATTCCATACCATATATCATCAATTACGTAGTCCATGACATATGTCATCAATTACCTATTCCATGACTGATATGGTTAATTACTCATTCCATGACCTATCTCATCAATTATCTTTTCCAATGAATTTCTCATTAATTACTTATTCCATGACATATGATAAATTACTTATTCCATGACATATTTCTTAAATTACTTATTCCATGACATATTTCTTAAATTACTTATTCCATGACATATGTGACTAATCACTTATTCATGATATATCTCATTGATTGCTCATTCGAAGACAACTCTCATTAATCATTTATTTCATGACATGTCTCATTAATTTTTTATTTCATCACATATCTCATCAATTACTTATTCCATGACATATCTCGTTAAGTGCTCATTCCAAGACAACTTTCATTAACCACTTATTCTATCACATGTCTCGTCAATTACTTACTCCATGACATATATCATCAATTACTTATTGCATGACATGTCTTATTAATTACTTATTCCATAACATATCTCATTAAGTACTCATTCCAAGACAACTTTCAATAATCACTTATTCTATCACATGTCTCGTCAATTACATAGTCCATAACATACCTCATCAATTACGTATTCCATGCCATATCTCTTCAGTTACTCATTTCATGACATATCTCAATAATTACTGATTCCATGACATGTCATATAAATTACTCATTTCATGACATATCTCAATAATTACTGATTCCATGACATGTCATATCAATTACTCATTTCATGACATATCTCATTACTTACTGATTCCATGACATGTCATATCAATTACTCATTCATGACATATCTCAATAATTAATGATTCCATGACATGTCATATCAATTACTCATTTCATGACATATCTCAAAAATTACTGTTTCCATGACATGTCATATCAAAAACTCATTTCATGACATATCTCAATAAATACTTATTCCATGACATGTCATATCAATTACTCATTTCATGACATATCTCAATAATTACTGATTCCATGACATGTCACATCAATTGCTTATTCCATGACATATCTCATTACTTACTACGTTGATGTAGCCTTCTATCATTTTGCACCATACTTGACAAAGTTAACGTTTAACGTAAATGATGTTAAGTTACGTTAATTTTTTTCCAGTTTGTAAAATCGAGGGCTTTTTATGGTTTCTGCTAAAAGACATATCCTGTTCCTCATATCATCATTTATCTCTTCATTCAATCCTGTAGTTGAATTATTATATATGGTTGCTGTGCCATTTTTAATGAGATGCCTTCATTTTAACAAAATAAATCTTCAGTTTGATTTATAATTGTTCCATTAACTGAATTTATGACCTTATTTTATCTTGATTCCTGTTGTACGCATTTTCGTGTCACCATTAAATTGGGACAACTCTAAGTTTTTTCTGTCTCAACTTACTTTCCTGCTAAATATCGTTTAAGAACTGATGACAATATTGACAATATTGACAATATTGACAGTTATCAATATTGGATATAAAGTCATTATTGTTATTTGAAGATAGTCAGCTTTAGATGTGATTTTGTTCTTTGAGTAGAAATTGTTATAATACCTATGTTATAATACCTATGTTATAATACCTATGTTATAATACCTACTGAATGTTGGCAAATATTAACTGTTCCCTCTAGACCATTAGCCAGGGGATTTTGAAAAGAACACTCTTAATTTTTATGAAAAGAGCGACACATTTCATAAAGAACGAAGCAAACTATTTAGAAGACGTGGTAATTCAGTTTCTTGAATTAATCACTAGAACACATACAATGTTGATATCTGGATTCCAACCCGTTTATTAATATAAATTTTAATGTACATATTTGGTGTGATACAGATTGACCATTTTTCTGCTTTAAAGAAGAGATTCTGTTAAAACTCAGTACAAGAAACCGAACATTGCGTCATTCCTGAACTAGGAGTTCATAACCAAAATCTATTTAAAGAATGAAACTTAGGTGCACAATAATCCGTATACCATTTGAAGACAATTATATCAAAGAGGTGAATTTTCGGACAGAATAATATTGGAAGCTTCGAATGATTGCATTATTTAAGGAAAGTATTTATTGTGTTCATCATTCATATATATATATATATATATATATATATATATATATATATATATATATATATATATATATATATATATATATATATATATATATATATATATTGATTGCATTTCTGGAAATCTGGAGTAATTATTCATTTTTCGAATCTATTCTGTTCAAGAATTGCACATTCATATGCAAGTTATGTTGGGTATTCCATACGATTCATATACAGAAAAGTATGTGCGTTTACGGTAGAGCACAACTGTAACATATCAAGGTAATGCACTAGTTAAAGCGGAAGACAGACTTACTGCTTGATACTGAAATGTATTAGACTGCTGTTTTAATTTTAAGAACTTTGTCCTTATCCATGAAGAAATCTGATACACAACTGCTTGAGTCAAATGAGAAGTTAAATTTGAAGACAGACAATAAATGTAAGGCTAGGAAGCATGTTCTAGAGAAATTTTGTGAAACCGAGAACAATTGTAACATTACTATGGCTACATGAAGACCATTCCTCCTCCAATATTACAAAAACAAGGTAATTATATCTTACAATGACCCCAACACATGGTTACAGTTGCTGTACAATATCAAGAAAATTAATAAGAACAAACATCATCTCTTTTATGCCGAATGAAAGTTGTGTTCTGATATCCACGTTATTTATATGCATGTTGTTGTGTAGTTTATTTTTCTCAATACCTTACATCATATTATCTAAGCATACTGCATTACTTACTGAAAAGCTCTTTATATATATATATATATATATATATATATATATATATATATATATATATATATATATATATATATATATATATATATATATATATAGTTTCAGTTCCGACCATTGGATTGTTAATAATTTAACACAGTCTATTTCAGTGCTTCTTGTTTTCTATTAGTGTGGTATTTTTGAGAAAATTTACGCTGTCATTATTTTGTACCAGCACACAGTACAATATTTTGTTTCTAAATATGCAAGGTGTGTTATTCTAGTGATCTTGTATTCATGTGCACCTTGATATACTGTTACAATACCTGTGCATGTGTTTTTATGTAAATAGCTTTAAGTAGCCCCATTAACTCAATTTGTAGAAACATGACTCTCTCAGTGTGTCTTTGGAAACATGACTCTCTCAGTGTGTCTTTGGAAACATGACTCTCTCAGTGTGTCTTTGGAAACATGACTCTCTCAGTGTGTCTTTGGAAACATGATACTCTCAGTGTGTCTTTGGAAAAGGCACTTTCGATCTAACTTTATAATAACCACTTACGCGCTCAAAGTGCCGTTAAAAGCCAAACAACTCGTACCATCCTGCAGGCAAAATTTCTAATTTAAACCAAAACTTAATCAATGTAATGGATCATTACTTTGTTTTCCTTTAAGTTGTAAAACTTCATTCCTGGATTAATGTAACATCCATTCCTGTACTAGTTATTTGCTCTATATTTCCATACAGATATCATCGTGGAATGAAGCACATGTATACGATTTATGCCTAGATTACATTAAAATCCATTGTAGTACTATTTATAAGCTGTTCTGTTCTTTGTGTAGTATCGTCTGAATGCGTAGTACATACACTTTTATTGCAATAGTATGTACCAGCAAAGGTTTGGCAGTAGTCATTGAGTCTAAAGTAATGCTGCATTGTTATAAAAAACAAACAAACAACCAAATACATTTATGTGTTAATCTGTTCACAATATGTGCACAATCTGTCCAATACTATGTGAATCAATTACATAACATTCAGAACAGATACCTCGTATCCACATAACTATTTGGTATACACTCAAATGGGCACATTGTATCAATGTCAATCGTTTATTTGAATGTCATTTAATAATTTGTAAACTGCTTCCGATAAATAAATAATTAATGGATAAACTACCTTTGTATGATAGAATATATACAAGTTATTGTGCGAGACGAATGCATTTAAACATGTCGAGTTAACGCCCAAAAAAACTAGAATAGGCTGAGGAATTTATATACATTACATTTTTAAGAAGCAGGAGACTCTAATGAATTTCTTTTTTCAAATTGGATCTTTCTTTTATGTTCAATTATTTTTGTTGGAACAGCCATTGCTATATGATTATCCATGAGTTGTTCTCGACATTATGTATGAAAGTGTAACAAAATAGTTGCGGTTCATTGAATACTGTATATAATTACAGCTATTTAGCAAAATGAGTACACAACGTAAATTAAAAATCTTGATACAACTACATTCTTGATACAATAGATGACGTTTTGGTTGCCGGAACCACTCGTCTTAGTAATGCGAGAATAGTGAGTTCTTTTGGATTTTAGCAAACATACTTTTCTATGTTTCATATATCCTAAAGAATTAATAATCTGATTTGTCTGCATGAAAAAAGTGTTGCTAATGCTTGCATGGCAGTAATATTTGTTTACAATGTCACAGATGTAAAACGAAGCAGTGAAATCATACATCGAATGTGATTTTTTTTACAAATTAATCACAAACGCCAAAAGAGTAATATTTATCTAAAAACGCAGATCAATATACATCAAAGCTATCTTGCGACAGTAAATATAAAATACTTGACAATATCAGAATGTTCTAGAGTGGTAAAAATGGCAATAAGAAAAATGAAAATGGCAATAAGAAAAATGAAAATGGCAATAAGAAAAATGAAAATGGCAATATTAAAACCATGGACTCGATTGTAGTTACATTTCTAGAAAGCGCTACCCTCCCAAACAAATTAAACATTCGAAGCTTCAGGCTAGTATAGGAATCTCTGAAGAAAATAATTAATTAATAATAATTAATAATTACACTGTCATGTATGCATATGTTTTTATATCTGGATAAACATTTTAAAATGTAAATTTGACTGCATCATTAAAACATTCTGTCACAAAAAGTTAACACAACAATATTGAAACCAGTTAACATGAGACGAATTGTATTCTATATGGACGACTTATATTCCACTACACCTTTCTAACATGCAGATTTATAAGGTACAATGCTCGCAAACATGTCATTTGACGTCTACAAGCATTTGACAGGATCATATTCTAATAAATGGAACATTCGTGTCGAAGGTAGCGCTTATCGCAGAAACAATCGAAGTTAATTGCTGTTGATGTCAAGTACCGGGTATGCTACCATAGCGAAATGACTTGAAACAGTTTGGGAAACAAATATAAATGATTACAGGTGAACAGGGTGACTAAAATGACCGAGATTGAAACTGAGTTACAGTAAATTAAAAGAGAGAGAGAGAGAGAGAGAGAGAGAGAGAGAGAGAGAGAGAGAGAGAGAGATCAAAGGAAGTACATGTATATAAGAAAAAATCAACAATGGAATTGCTGTATCTACTCAGACAAGGAATTCTTCTTTAGTTTGATTATTTCAATAATAAACGTAAGATATATGATCAAAATATAGGGTACAGGAACCTACCTTTTCCCTGTTACTAAGTTAAAGGTATTTTTTAATTATGTCATATACCCGGGATGTTTAACAAAAGAACTATTTACCGAAACCTAATTATTCACATATAAACCATTACACATTTGTTATAATAATCGATAGAATTTGAGAATGACAGAGTACTGTAAGACATGAGATGCTTGTGCACAATTAAACTGTACAGTATGAATGACACTAGCGGGTTGCGGCATATCCTTGAGACATATGCCATTCTAAAAGTTTCCTGTTAAATATCTGTATCGGTGTTATATTAAATATGCCGTTATAATATAAACAAATCCGGTACAGCATTTAACTTTATAATTCAGGAATAATTAACAGAAGAAAGCTGAAATACGTTATTTGCAAATCTCGTCGTATTACATGTACCACGGACACAATTGATCCTGAACGTATTGTGCAGTTCGCTAACTAAACCATTGTAACATTACTGTACTGAATATGATATTAGTTAATTATAACTCCAATTCAGTTAGAACATATAGGGTTGTTTGAAAAGATAACCTGTGTGAAAACTCAAGAACGTCGCGAACATGTGTGGCTATGAACAAAACACTGGCAAAGAGAAATCCTGGTGTTACTATATTGAATATCTGATTTATCATAAGATTTGCAAAAACTCTTGCAATAATACTAGGTAGAGAAAAAAAAAAAACAAGAAAATGAAAAACAACTGTCTTCTCTGTCATTCGGAGCAATACGGCATCAATTAATGGCAAATATTGAGACATAAATGCTTTGTTTTACGCGAATGGCAAATAATGGACATAGTTATCAATATAGTTTAGTGGAACATCACGGAGAACAATTTTTCTATGTTTAAAAAAAATAACTATGCAATATTTATTTAAACTTAGCATTATACCAAATATCGTGTATTGCCTACTGAGGATACAAGGTATTTTTGATGAACGTTATTAGACTCACATTTATATTCGTAATTATCGTGTGTGTATTTTTCTTGGAGTGAACAGTGTAAGTCATAACTGATTGTATGGTAGTGGCCAAATATAGTTTACATGTTCCCCACCTTCAAGAATCAGCAATAAAGAATGCTTAGCTATAAGCTATAAATATATAATTAATTTGTGCCTGATACTCAAGTAAACATTCAGCTAATAAGAACAAAAATATGTTTAAGGCTGAAAATGGACAGACTTAGCGCGGATCATGCAATAGGTAATGTGAACCGTAGGTGAGCATGTGAACATGCTGATTTGAGGAGTGAACATGCTAATTTGAGGAGTGGCAATTTCAGGGAAAATATGTGTGTACTACATATGGTAGATGCTGAATATTAAGGCTTTTAAATTACATCTCTTTCGTTTGTCTATCGGATGCGGGAGGTCGCGGGTTCGAAACCCAGCCATGTCATACCAAAGAAAATGTTACTTTTAATGAACAAACATGGTTTCAGTGACGATAACACCACAAGGTCTCATCTCTACAGATGCACCAAACGTGTTTTCTGATATGATATTTACACAGGGATTCGTCTCTACAGATGTAACAAAGATGTTTTCTAAGATGATATGTTTACAGGAAATCATCTCTACAGATGCAACAAAAGTGTTGTCTGAAATGATGTCTTCACAAAGATTCATTTCTTCATGTGCACCGTACGTGTTTCTGAGACGATACCTTCCAAAAAGACTCGTCTCTACCGGTGCGCTAAAGGTTTCTAAGATAATACATTCTCAGGGACTCATCTCTATAGCAGATGATACCAGGTACAGGGACTGATTCTGAGATAATGGTACCTTCACAAGGACTGGTCTCCAGATTGCACCACACGTATTTCGGATATGATACCTTCCCAGGAACTCATCGCTAGAGATGCACCAAAAGTATATATGAGATTATACGTTCACAGGGACTTCATTACCTTTATTGGTGAACCAAGATTAAAAGACACGGATAATATTCAAGTACGCGCTGTAACGTGTATTGCCCATGTAGGTAAATTAATCTATTTAATCCAAATTTAGTTCGGTTTCCTATACACCGCATTAAATGAAAGTTAATTAGTCCATGGATTATTTCAGTGCGTTATTTGAATCTTTTCATTATATAAACTTTACACTATGGTCTAATTTGATCAAAGGAAAGAAACCTTTTATCTCATAGTTTATTCAATCTTTCTAAATAAAGTTTTAATCGATATTTTAACAATACACAAAGTACTGTAAAAAAGGCTCAACAAGCAAAACTCCATTTGATTGCATTTTAATATACAATTGATGATTTAAATATATATTCTAAGACAGAACGTCTGCGACTTTGGTATTTATACTCATTTATTACTGCCAATTATATATTCGTGTTGAAATATATGTGTATTCTGAATTTAAAAACAGTAAGCTTGGAGCCATGTTTTACCTAAGACCTTTACCATTTAACATAAGTCTCTTTATGCAAGAAATGTTGATGTATACTATTTAGTTATTAAATGGTAATGAGTTCACAAATAATTAGACAGAATAAATTCTTGAATATATTTTCTATATATGTTTGACCATGAAATTTATTAGTCACAATGATTTATAACATGAGTTTTAAAAATAATGTAATTTTCCTAACCTAACAACTCAACGTCTTTTAACTTCTTTAGCTGTTTCGCAAAAGTCGTTTCTACCATATTCTCAGATTTTAAGGAGAGTCTCTCCTTAATATTCTACATGTAGATATTGTCAAGGAATGCCAGTTTTTGGACATATTTCTAAATTGGAAATAGTGTAAAATGTTGTACTCATGATATTTGGTTTAAATATATCATCATGATACCTAGAAAAAGTATATCGCGTTTGCATTTTCAAGCATTAGTAAAACATCACCTATATACATAGATAATTTTACAATCCAAATTAATGATTTAGAAGATACTATTAATAGTGAGATTTTGTTTCAAGGAAAAATGCCAAGAACTATAATAAAAACTGTCATAGGCCTCCGATGCAAGAATAAGTTCCATATCTCACCCTTCAGCTCAATCGAACGCGCTGTCACGGGGATCTATTCTCAATACATCCAGGTCGGTAATATATTTATGGAACTTAAGAAGTGAAAATCATTTATCGATTTTACTTATCAAGCTGCCTTGCTTTAGCGGGTATATTGTAATATACACAGTCCCTAATTCTCGTCTGCGTGAAGTGTGTTATATTACAATTTGCAGGTGGGCCGTCAACTTATTTTATTTTATCGGTTTAAAGGTCAGGTGACTTTGACCTAAATATTATGTCTGATTACTTTTATCAGGCATATGCTTCGTGGGTGTCCTGAATTAGTTACATCAAAATGTTATAATGGACATAACCGTGTTTGTTCCGTCTGCATATTTGCAAATCTTGTGGTTGAGCCTGATGAAGTTCGTATTATTTGTGTTATAATTACTATTTCAGTTGTCATAGCTTTTAATGGAACTTTGTAATCAAACATCTCGAAAATATCTAATACCTGCATGTACGTAATATGTTCCTTTTCGGATGCAGTATTGTTTGTAATACACATACAATATCACAACAATTGCAAGCGAAAATATTTCATTATTAAGCAAAGAAGCTTTGTAAGTGAATCTGAAGATCCATTTTAGCATAGAGTATGCAACGTTTGCTCCAAATACAGATACGAAATTGTTTGTTTTACCTTTCCAGAGAATTATAAAGATCTTCCGTAGGAACTCGCACGCAATGTATTATTCTGGGGTGGGGGTCCATCGTTTTTTTTTTCTCCTAGGCTATCGATACTATAAGTACTAACACAACGTTTGTAAAAAAAATTCTTTGAATCTCTTGGCCCTTAGATTTAAAGCAAAGGTCACGAGATAATATATAGTGGAGGAAGAGAAATGTCTCGAGTGTAGTAGGTCATATCTACTAGACGTTAATTCATGGAAACGATATATTATCTTCTGATACGTTATTAGTTGGAAACAAGAAAAGTATAACATCTTAGGCTGTTAAGTTAATATATAGTTTAAACACACATCAGATGCCGTGGCAACGATGTATTTGTCATTCTTACAACACCGTCTATCGTCAGCTCGAAATAGTTTCTCTGTCCCATAGCAGATTATGGCCTTATGACAATAGTTAGTTTCCACGACATGACATATGTCGTTGCTAAATCTTGTAATAAAAAACAAACGTTTGTACATTTAATTGCATCTATATTTGTTTAAATACCATAACATGTACGAAAAAAGGGGAAAGGTAAATGAAATTAAGTCTTTGGTTTATATTATATTGACAAATTATCATACTTGTAAAAAAAACTCAGCATGAACATGTCAATGAAATAAAAAGTACTTAATGGCACCAGATATTGAATCGACCTAGATTAGGAATGCTGGGAACTTCTGAAATATCATTCGGGTACTTATATACAATTTAAACTCGAAATTGTAATCTTAAACTTCGATAGGATATTCTTTCATCCTTAAAAGTTTTTGTTTCAGCGATATGTTATGAAAAATACACTGCCATAAACATTCATATTTTGCACAAATGGAAACTAATTTCGTATGCTGCTATCCCATAGCATCACATATAGTGGACGCTCTCCATCACATAAAGTCGGTCCTAATGAAATTATAAGCGATTTTATCAATGCTCGAAATACCTAATTGTTTATAAACTAATAATGCGTCTTAAAAAAACTAAGTGTATTCGCTAAGTGTAATATGATGACGTTATGTAGAGTTTTCAAACAAATCATTGACGTATTAGAAAAAAATGATTTAGATGGATATCTCTTTTAATACAATATTATAAATGATGTATGATAAATGTCCAAGAGCTTCTGTACAGATTGTAAAAAGTCGCAATAGTCAATAAACATATTCTCAAACGTTGTTGTCTGATATGTTACACGGACCGGCGATGGCAAATATTCTCAATTAACATTTCTATTACGTATTTTTACCTTAATAAGGCGGAAAGTACAACAACAAATTGCATATTTCTCCGTTATAAAAGCTGCAATGAAAGTTTCAGTCACATTTAGAAGTTGTCGGGGATCAGTCTTAACTTAGAAAACCAATTTCTCAAATTGAACATATTTTACATGTAAGCAAGGTTTACTGACTGTAGCATTGTTGAAGCATCAATTGGGTAGGCATGCAGAGTATATGTATATATATATATATATATATATATATATATATATATATATATATATATATATATATATATATATATATATATATATATATATATATTTATTTATGTGAGTTTATTGAAATAATACATGTTCTTACGCACTTCCTACGCACTTTATCAAAATGTCAAAAACAACTTACTAGCAGCTTTCGGTTAAATTGTTTTCCAGTTATTTGTCTTTCCTAATGTGCAGAGTGAGTGATTGATATTTATCGACCGTCAAATGCAATTCAAAGATTGTTTTGATCGGTGAAGATAATGCGTCGCAACAGTTAATCTCAATCAGGTGCGTTGTGCCCGAAAGTAACCTGCTTCACGAAAGTGATACCATACAGGTCAACCAGTCCAGCGCTACAGACTGTCTGGTTTGACATAATGGCAAATATAAAAATGAGGGGAAGAGCATACGCGATATGTTTTTGTGGTGTACAGCAGAAATGTGATGCATTTTATCATACAGAAGGAACGTTTACAAAAACAAAAGCTTTTTAAATTCAACACACACACACACACACACACACACACACACACACACTTTGTATTTTTTGATTGAGCTCTGTCAATGAGTAAGGTTAGGTTTTGGGCCTCCTGACTAAAGACTTTTGATCTTTATGTATATGATTGTATTGTTTCAGATTAATACTATATTTTTTTTTATTATACAGGTAATCATATTATTTGGAATTGCGATGAGGCCAGTGTTTTCCCCTCAGGATTTTCCATGGTACCTGATGTTCTTTACGAACGTTTTAGTAATAGATCTGATCTTGTCAGCTCTAGAACGTTCAAGAAATTACTTTTGGTCTTCATTCTGGACCTCCTATTGTTTTCCTAATAAGGTTTTTTAAAAAATTATTTCTAAATGGTAGAATGGGAGTTTTGTTTAATAAATATTTATTTTATATTCTAGGTAAACAAGTGACTGGTTGAACTCTACTAAATGTTTTAGTTTTCTCCATGTTCTGTTACTTTGTTTAAGACCATATTGCTGTAACAATCTGTCTATCTGTCTTCATATATGTATGTATGTATGTATGTATATATATATATATATATATATATATATATATATATATATATATATATATATATATATATATATATATATATGTCTGTCTGTTTGCCTGCCTTCCTGATGCCTGCATGTATGTATGTATGTATGTATGTATGTATGTATGTATGTATGTATGTATGTATGTATGTATGTATGTATGTATGTATGTGTGCATGCATGCATGCATGCATATTGGATAAAAATAAATATATAAATACATACATACATAAATACTGTTATTGTATCAATAATGTCTTCAATTAATGTATTCGATAGAAATAGAATAACCATAAAGCGACAGGTTTTACTCCATGTAAACTGCCATTTTCACATTCAATCAACAGTGATGTTTTAGTCTAAAATAAAAGGTAATAGCAAACTTTGTTTTCGTTGACAGATCGCGCTATATTTATCTCTAATGCCCGTATTTTATTGACGTCTTCTTTTAGTTACATGCTACAGGCACTGCATTTTGTCAATTAGTGGCTGAAAGGATTTTATGTGTAAATTAGTATTGTATCTGTAAATTGCCATGCGTTATGCCAATATGATTGTATGTGTAAATTGTCATGCATAAGGCCAATATGATTGTATCTGTAAATAGTCATGCATTAAGCCAATATGATTGTATCTGTAAATTGTCATGCATTAAGCCAATATGATTGTATCTGTAAATTGTCATGCATTAAGCCAATATGATTGTATCTGTAAATTGTCATGCATAAAGCCAATATGATTGTATCTGTAAATAGTCATGCATTAAGCCAATATGATTGTATCTGTAAATTGTCATGCATTAAGCCAATATGATTGTATCTGTAAATTGTCATGCATTAAGCCAATATGATTGTATCTGTAAATTACCATGCATTAAGCCAATATGATTGTATCTGTAAATTGTCATGCATTAAGCCAATATGATTGTATCTGTAAATTGTCATGCATTAAGCCAATATGATTGTATCTGTAAATTGTCATGCATTAAGCCAATATGATTTTATCTGTAAATTGTCATGCATTAAGCCAATATGATTTTATCTGTAAATTGTCATGCATTAAGCCAATATGATTGTATCTGTAAATTGTCATGCATTAAGCCAATATGATTGTATCTGTAAATTGTCATGCATTAAGCCAATATGATTTTATCTGTAAATTGCCATGCATTATGCCATTAGTATTGTATCTGTAAATTGCCATGCTTTATGCCATTAGTCTTGTATCTGTAAATTGCCATGCATTATGCCAATATGATTGTATCTGAAAATTGCCATGCGTTATGCCATTAGTATTGTATCTGTAAATTGCCATGCATTATGCCAATATGATTGTATCTGAAAATTGCCATGCGTTATGCCATTAGTATTGTATCTGTAAATTGCCATGCATTATGCCATTAGTATTGTATCTGTAAATTGTCATGCATTATGCCAGAAGGATGCGCATTAATGTAAATACTAAACGAGGCAGGAAGCTTTTAAATCTTTAATTAAACAACATACGTGTCATAACTTTCCGTAGGACCATTTGTCCTGCCGTCATCTACATTCTTCCTGCAGTCATCTACATTGGTCCTGCAGTCATCTACATTGGTCCTGCCGTCATCTACATTGGTCCTGCCGTCATCTACATTGGTCCTGCAGTAATCTACATTGGTCCTGCAGTCATCTACATTGGTCCTGCCGTCATCTACATTGGTCCTGCCGTCATCTACATAGGTCCTGCTGTCATCTCTACGTTGCTAGCATAATATCAATGAACTGAAGAAAAAAAAATCAATTCTTGCATAGAAGAGAGACGTACAATGCGATGCAGGCCAGACCTGTGATACAACCATAAACATTCGAACATTAGACGAATCGAAAAATATAAAACTTGGTTGCAAAGATAGCAAAACACATATACGTGCAAAGAAACTTTCACATACACTGGCGTGTATACAACATTATACAAACGCATAATTGCATAGACAAGACTCATATTATATAATTGACTTAAAGACTACAACATAAAATGAACAATGGTTAACATACAGAGGCGGGAAAGAAATTTGTAGAGGAAGAGGAGTTCAGCTTAAAAGGAAACACAATCTAAAGTGTTACTTGCAAGAAAAAATATTCAATTATATTAGCTCAATGCTATACATGTATGTATATAAACGTATGTCACGTGATGAATATAAATAAAATATTTCAGATTTACCACGGGGAGAATGAAACCGTGTATTTATTACGGTTTATTTGGAACTACTCGCCCCCTTACACGAAGATTTAAAGATTATTCAGTATAAAGAAAAATGATTGACCCTTGAACAGCTGACTCTTCTAAACTTCAAAGAAATAATTAAGGTATAAAATTATAAAAGTAAAAACTCAGATTTAAAAAAGGATAACGTTTTTCATTCAGTACAGAAATGAGAAACATTTTTCTGGTTGAATAGTCTATATGATAGTGTTGCTTTAAAAATAAAATGATACACAGGATTTCACCACAGTGTACTGTTTGAATGTTGTTATAAATAACAGAGTGAATGGTGTTATAAATAAAATAATGAATGGTGTTATAAATAAAAAAGTGAATAGTGTTATGAATAACAGAGTGAATGGTATTATAAATAAAAGAGTGAAAGGTGTTATAAATTAAAGAGTGAATGATGTTATTAATTAAAGAGAGACTGGTGTTATAAATAAAATAATGAATGCTGGTATAACGTAAAGAGTGAATGGTGTTACAATTAAAATAATGAATGGTGTTATAAATTACATAGTGAATGGTGTTATAAATTAGAGAGTGAATGGTGTTATAAATAAAAGAGTGAATGGTGGTATCATTATCAGTGTGGCAGATGTACTACTTATAGGACAAACACTGAACAACAAATACTTCAAATTCGTTTTCACGATACGTGTTCGTTATGGATTATTGCCAGAAATTAAGGAAATTGATAAGAACATAATTATATGAAAACATGTGAGTTTTGACGTTACGGATTGGTAGATATGTGTTTGATATGCCGCAGATACAAAATATAATACCTAGCATATTCAAAGCCCAACTAGATCAATATAATTTTAGAAAAGGAAATTAAATGTGCAGTGCAATAAATATTTATTTTTAAATGAAGTATGCTTCAATTATATTGTATGGATTCAAAATGCAATAGATCTCTCTAAGATCATATATTCAATATTTCATCATCATCATCATCATCATCATCATCATCATCATCATCATCATCAGTCTCTTGACCTAGTGTGGTCATTGAGGCACTATGCTGCTAAATATCTGACCAGTTCCCTCCACTTGTCTCGATCATATGCCAATGCCCGTGTCTCCGCAAAACTTTTCCTGGTCCATTCTGTGATGTTGTCAGTCCACTTTTGTCTCTGTCTACCTCTCCTTCTGTCAACCTGTATGCTGCTCTGCAGTGCTGTTGTGGATAAAGTGTTGGCTCTAGTGACATGGTCATACCATATTCAATATTTTATATCTAGCAAAGATGCCTTTTCCCGATTGTTTGCCAAATTCTGTAAGAAATCATAAATATATAATGAGTAAAATAATATATGTACTTTTACAAATAAAATGTAGTATTTTTTCAGTGTTAATAGGTATACGAACATTGAAAGAAAATTCACCAAAAATAAAAAAAAATATACACGAACTGTTTAAAATGTGTTTTTTCGAAGGCAGATGAGTCTATTCCTTTAGGGGCAAATATCACTTGATTTTTACAGCTGATAATATATCATGTTATGATTATTCTTAATATTGTCATCAGTTTATCGATTCGACGCATTAGAAAAATAATACATTACGACGGATTTTACACCACTATCAGCGAAACTGGTTCGTTTCACATAAAACGAAAAGTGACTTTGATGCCCTCAGTCAAACTTGATTGCAAACCATGTTTTTGTTGTAAGATAAGGCAATATTTGTCTCTAATGTCCGTATTTTATTGACGTTTCTTTCTAATTACATGCTAGAGGCATCGTGTAATTTAGTGGCTGAAAGGATCGGATCAATAAAATCCAATGTTTTTTTCCCCCAAACAGGATGCATAGACAAGGAATTTTTAAACGAAGACGCAGAAAGCTTTTAAAGTTGTAAATTTAATTTGACACTTCTCATTTACCTATGCATGATCTTTTTTAGGTCATACTTTCGTTTACAGCTTTGTTATCACGACAATCAATTTCATTCTAATAATATCAGTTAATGAGTAGAAAAGATAACTAAGATACAAAACAGTGCGAATATGCATTACGTCCAAACACATGCAAACGTTAAAAGCTAAAACCCACACAAATATCCATCTTAATGTATACATAAATGCATGTAGTGGCAGTCGTAAAATATTCAGCATTGAAATAAAATACTTATACGAGAACGTACATACAAATTAGATATTATTTATTATGACGACTCTCCAGATATGTAGTGCTATACATGTAATAGCTTCTTTTTCCTCTACAAATACCAAATTTACCTAATATATGTTATTGCAATAAATGAAGAGATAGTATATTTAAAACGTGAATAAATTGTCCCATCTAGGTTAGGTTCACCATGAGTTTACTCACCGACAAATGCACGACCTTGATTACAATGAAGAACAAACTCCGACAAAATATATTGAAAACAGTATGTGCCTTGTAATGTAATAAAGGTGTAGTATAGGAACGATTATATTAGTAGATAGCTAGTGCGTATATATATATATATATATATATATATATATATATATATATATATATATATATATATATATATATATATATATATATATATATATATATATATATATATAAGTTATATAAGTGTAACTCTCATAGAAGTGTAACTCCTTCCTCAAAAATAATAATAGTTTAACTTATTTTTCAGTATATAATGTTTTGTTTGGTTGTTTCAAGCAACCAATTAGAACACATTCTATCAAGATTCTTTTAAGTTACGAACTAATTAACTGGAAATTCGTAAAGAATCTGCTGAAGAATAATGACCATTGCGAATTTGTCTCTCTTTATCCTGTCATTTCACACGTTTGTAGGTTAATCCATATTAGCTATTTTCAAAGAACGATTTTAGTCCAATATATAATTATTGCTCGCTCCATGCAAGTGCTGTTATTAGTAGGATGGTACAATTTACCAATTCGAAGTTACAATCTTTAAGATGCAACGAATTCACAATTTGCTTATAAATCGTTTTCCTTGGCAGTGGAAGCCGCGGATAATGTTAGAAACGGGAGGCTGGATTCATTCTTTAATAGTGCATACTAATTTCATTTTCTTCACTCCACAGTTTGTGCTTAATGGTTTTTTGACAAAGAATGAATTTTGTTTGCGTCAGTTGTGTTTAATGCGATATGATTCTGACCTGCGGATTTTCTTCTTATGCTTTGTGATCAATTTGAACACTATTGAAGTGCCACAAGTCCAAAATAAAAGGCATACAATTCTATCCTTGCACAAAATAACAGGATATATAATTTCCTATGCATCAGGATTTCCAGAGTAAAATAAAGCCTGTATATTAAATATTGCTTTAAAGCGCCGACCTCGCAATATGTTCTCTGCAGATTCATCTATTAACTTTTTTATGTTACACTTTGTAGTTTACTAACCTACACTGACAAACAATTGCAAATATGTATATATTAGGTGAGAATTGCATGATCAGATGTATTTTAAAGATCATATTATTAGATCGGAATGACTCCTTACCAGTTAGTGCCTCTTTTGACTTAAAACTATATACATACACCACGAAGACACTAACTGGATAAAAATCTGCCATTAAAATTGTGCATGCTAGTAAATAAAAACAAAACTGAGTAGATTTCGAACCTTGTATTGTTCTGACGTTCTGACTTTATTCTTCAAAAAGGTATAAGGATCAACATTTTAGATTTTGGAGCGTTTACTCGCGGTCCCCCTTTTTATATTTTAAATGTATGTAGCATGGTGTACAATGAATATTCTGTCTTAATGGTCCTAATACATGCATGGCGTGTTAGTTTAGTTTGCTGTTACCAAACGTAACACCAAACAGGACTCTCATCCTGGGCCTCTTAAAAGAAGTTTAAAGGGAGTAAAGATCACACACACAAACATGTAATGTATTTGTCTTGTCGTGTCGTACAATTAGAGACATATACTATCTCGTCATGCAATTATCAAATGTCAATGCATATCAGCCTGATATATGAATAGGTACCGATGTACTTTGATAGCTAGTGGGTTATTATGTACAACCCGTCATTCATTCTATCGTTTGAAGTGATACGGAATATAAATTTCCGGTTTGTGCGGCTACCCCGACCGGCCAATATATCATCAGTTTTTTTTTTTTTAAAACGGATGAATAGAAAAAGTAATTCCGTAAATTATATTTGAAGTATAATTATCTACGAAAACAATGTTCTAAACCTAACAGTAAGTAGAAATGGTGTAATGTGCGGACATTCAGTATATGTACCTGATATTGTTATTAATGTATTATTAATGTATAACCTAACACTTAGATAAAAGAAAATGGCGCAATGAATGGAGTTATATGTGCGGAGGTTGAGAGAACATTCAGTGCATCGACTTGATATTAAAAGTGTGCATGTTATTGACTAATCAGAGATACATTTTGTAGGTGATACTAGTCTTTATAGTGTTCGATCGAAACTAGTCATTCGGGTATACTGAGTACTATTTACGACTCTAACCAATGAAGTTCCTTTTCATGGCCACATTTCGTCAACCTTTGGTTTTTGTTTATCCGTAATATTTCTACAAGATCCTCCGCATGAATCGAGTTATGAAATATTTAGAATGGCTACCAAACCTGTGTCCAAAATAGATACACTGTAAATAAAATCCGAAATTCTAAACAATTTGTTGTTCAGATTCAGATCAAGGTAAAGTCTAAATGGAGTGCAGCTTCGATAAAATAAACCTTTAAAATACAACGTTCATTCGCCCTTTTATGTTTACTCCAATTACTACTATTACGCACTTAAAATGTTGTCACGAATTCATCTGAAAATAACTCTGTGCAGAAAGAAATCGTGAAATATGTCACTAAAGAAAGCCAAGCAAAGTATGTGTATTAAAAAACTTGATGTCAAATCACAAACTGCTGACTACTTGGTCCTGATCGAAAATTTCACCACAGAATCAGAACATTGACGTCAAGTCATACATTGTGCTTGAAAGTGCTGGTTAAGAAAATAAATCAATGATTGACGCTTTCTTCACTATCTATTACATCAGTATTTTTCTAGTGTCTGACTAAATCAATCATCGAGTCTCACTAGTCTCTCGTGTCTACATGCAACGAAAGAAAGTCAGTGTCATAACATTTTGAAATGTTTCCCGATAAGCGATACAATTGCATTATCAATGTAATTATAACGCACATCGTCATATCTAGGCAAATGTTTTGGTCTGGAGACATATGCGGGTTTGATAGTTTCCAAAACTCACACAGTTTTGATAATATCCCCTCCACCCCAGAAAAGAAAAAAAAACAACAAAGTAAAAACCTAACATCTGACTCAGTAAACAACCATGACACACAAAACATGCATTGTTCGAGTCAGTTCAAAATCAAAGACAAATGATGTATGTTGATAGACGGTTTGTGTTCAACGTTGAAAAACAGGCAATGCAATGTTACATCATGCCTCCAAAAATTACTTTCGTTTTGTTAAAACTAAGAGATTAAAACATTTTACCTAAAGAGAAAAACAAACATGCACTCACAAATTCATAAATGTCTGTACATTACGATACGCGTCACACTGATAAATACAGGAAACCCCTTATCGTACAGTAAGACAGATATGCAGCCGGACATAAACAAACACATACAAGTACATACAAAGTTGAATGTTGCTATAGGTAATAGCACCTAACGTTGTAAATAATGCGGCATGTACTCCTTCTAATCCAGTTTAAACATTTGAATATTTCGCGGAACAACACTTTGACTTCGCAGAATATAAATTAATATTGTTAAAGTCTTTTATCTTAGATGTAGGCGGCAATAAAATAGATAACAGTAGTTCGATTGATGCATACAAATTGCAATAAAAGCCACTAATTGACTATATGATATTACACCTTCTCGGGAATTACTTTAGCCATTGCTGATATCAATGTAAATATTGCAAGCTAAAGAACGCGCCTAATGTCAGTTCTTGACACACTTGCTCCCATCAATGTTAAATGAGTTAAATCTAAACAATGGCTGGATTAACTTCTTCCTGACGTATTTGCAGTACAAGAGCTTAAATATTACTACCATAAGAAATAAGATTCGGCCTACGTCAATAAATATAGAACAAAATTAATGCTTTGAGTATCAAATCTAAACCAAATTACGTTTCAAAAGCAATCGCAAAATCAAGCAAAGAAAAGAATCTCTTAAATCAGTTTATAACATTCTGTATAAAGGAAATGCCGTTAATTTCCATTTCTCTTCCCAGTAATCGGACCTTTTTACAGGTTAATAAAATGATACTGCAACATCTGAATATGTCCCTGACATAGTTTTAAAGCAACGTAACATCCGCTGATTCGTCTGACTTAACCCCGATATAAACAAATTGAATTTGATTACAGGAAAATGCTATTAAGCGTAGAGTAATAATTCCATATGTAAGAGAGACTGATATATTTTCCATCTTGATCAGAATGAATACTGCTGGATTTATTTAGCATTCATGGAATGAGGCCAAAATACCTAAGTTAAAAAATACAATTATTTGCTCAGCCTACTTAACATTTGACATCTTTCAAATTCATATCCATGTTTTGTGTTTGTTTTCTGGTTATTGCAATCTGACAACACATTTTCGTCTCTATAAATATGGTTCTAGATACAATCCTATCACCCATCGATCGATATATTTTGATTGTTTTTGAAATGTTTGACGTAACTAATAAGAAGTTATAGCACTAAATACAAACTCTATTCCTTGAAGCTATTCATTAACAATAGCTCTAATCAAACGTGTCAATGAGCGATATTAAATATTAAACAACAATATCAAGTTTGACACAAATAACGTTTGTATGAAATATGACTTTCAATGACGATAGAATTACCAAGAATAACTGTGTCCTGAGAAATTCTCTTCTACTCATATTTGGTCATAGACATATTTCTCCAACAGAAACCAGAAGATGGTTATCCAACAGCATAAGCTCTGACGACCAAACATTACGTACGGTGTTTTTAATCAATAGTTTGAGTGTATTTATATTCTTATTAATGGACTAATTATTAATGGACTAATTATTAATGGACTACTACATTATGCAGAAAAATACAATACCAGTCCTGTTTTGCCCATGCACAATAATCTTTACAGCTATCACGTATATCGATGTGATCGAAGGTAACTTTTAAAAGCACTAAAATTAATTATTTATTGTTGTACAATTAAGAACATGGTGATGATTACGTCAAACAAATGTACCATACCAATTTGTTCTAGTCACAACCATGTAGGAAGATGAGATCTGTGGTTACTTGTTGACCAGAAACCATTAATAATGCCATTAATAATGCCATCCACGAAAAGCTATATAAAAATACTTTACAGAGGAGTTATCACCTCTTTGTTACTACTTTTAGATTAGCTCTCCTAATATATTGTTTTAGAATATTAACAACGTGTTTGATTAACACGAGCTTTCACTGACATATTGTTGTCTTGGTTTAAATATGATATACTATTTCGTTATTAAAGTGTAAGGTTTCTTTTATATTCAATTTACCTGTACCTCACATTCTTTCTGAAAGATTATACAATGGAGAAGTTTATATCGGATATATGCATGTAAAATAAATGAAGAGTGTACATTTATTTCTTGATCCCGTAGATTTAAACATATTTTACACTTAACATAAATGTTGCATACTAATATAAATATATCTTGCTCTGTTCTGTTCTAAATAGCATATCAAAATTTACTCGTTTCATCATCTTATTGATTCCTCAATAACTATTTTCTTCATAAGCAAAGAAATCTTTTCTAATATAAAATGCCAAGCGTTTAGATACCATATAAATAGTTCATGTTTTTCACAATTTACATTCAAAATACATCTAGAAGTATTATATTTCCTTCGTCCTCAAGAAAATTTTAATTCTATGATAAAAAGCCGGAAAGTTGCTGATTTGTGCCTTCCTAATGCATTTTGAAACTAACTATTCATTAGCATGTATGTAACTAATATATGGTCTTGCCTTCAAAATCCACGTAGCTGATCCACTTCGGCATATATATTATAAATGAAATCCACTTCGGCACATATAGTATAAATGAAATCCACTTCGGCATATATATTATAAATGAAATCCACTTCGGCATATATATTATAAATGAAATCCACTTCGGCATATATATTATAAATGAAATCCACTTCGGCATTTATATTATAAATGAAATCCTGGTGTTAGGACACGTGTGGTGGTAATAATTGAAAGAGTAGTGAGATGTCCTGAAAATCACACTAGCTTATTAGCATGTTATCTCGACCTGCCCTGCAATATTGGGGTCACTTGGAGGCTCTTTAACTCTCCTACGATATTGGTATCACTTGGAGTCTCTTTAACTCTCCAACAATATTGGGAACACTTGGAGTCTCATTAACTCTTCAACGATATTGGGGTCACTTGGAGTCTTTTTAACTCTTCAACAATATTGGAGTCACTTCGAGTCTCATTAACTCTCTAACAATATTGGGGTCACTTGGAGTCTCTTTAACTCTCAAACGATATTGGGGTCACTTGGAGTCTCTTTAACTCTCCAACGATATTGGGAACACTTGGAGTCTCATTAACTCTCCAACGATATTGGGGTCACTTGGAGTCTCTTTAACTCTCCAACGATATTGGGGTCACTTGGAGTCTCTTTAACTCTCCAACAATATTGGGGTCACTTGGAGTCTCTTTAACTCTCCAACGATATTGGGGTCGCTTGGAGTTTCTTTAACTCTCCAACGATATTGGGGTCATTTGGAGTTTCTTTAACTCTCCAACGATATTGGGAACAATTGGAGTCTCATCAACTCTCCAACGATATTGGGGTCACTTGGAGTCTCTTTAACTCTCCAACAATATTGGAGTCACTTCGAGTCTCATTAACTCTCCAACAATATTGGGGTCACTTGGAGTCTCTTCAACTCTCCAACGATATTGGGGTCACTTGGAGTTTCTTTAACTCTCAAACGATATTGGGGTCACTTGGAGTTTCTTTAACTCTCCAACGATATTGGGAACACTTGGAGTCTCATTAACTCTCCAACGATATTGGGGTCACTTGGAGTCTCTTTAACTCTCCAACAATATTGGGATCACTTGGAGTCTCATTAACTCTCCAACGATATTGGGGCCACTCGGAGTCTCTTTAACTCTCAAACGATATTGGGGTCACTTGGAGTCTCTTTAACTCTCCAACAATATTGGGGTCACTTGGAGTCTCTTTAACTCTCCAACAATATTGGGGTCACTTGGAGTTTCTTTAACTCTCCAACGATATTGGGGTCACTTGGAGTTTCTTTAACTCTTAACGATATTGGGGTCACTTGGAGTTTCCTTAACTCTCCCACGATATTGGGGTCACTTGGAGTTTCCTTAACTCTCCCACGATATTGGGGTCACTTGGAGTTTCTTAACTCTCCCACGATATTGGGGTCACTTGGAGTTTCTTTAACTCTCCAACGATATTGGGGTCACTTGGAGTTTCTTTAACTCTCCAACGATATTGGGGTCACTTGGAGTCTCTTTAACTCTCCAACGATATTGGGGTCACTTGGAGTCTCTTTAACTCTCCAACAATATTGGGGTCACTTGGAGTCTCTTTAACTCTCCAACGATATTGGGGTCACTTGGAGTTTCTTTAACTCTCCAACGATATTGGGGTCACTTGGAGTTTCTTTAACTCTCCAACGATATTGGGAACACTTGGAGTCTCATTAACTCTCCAACGATATTGGGGTCACATGGAGTCTCTTTAACTCTCCAACAATATTGGGGTCACTTCGAGTCTCATTAACTCTCCAACAATATTGGGGTCACTTGGAGTCTCTTTAACTCTCCAACGATATTGGGGTCACTTGGAGTTTCTTTAACTCTCCAACGATATTGGGGTCACTTGGAGTTTCTTTAACTCTCCAACAATATTGGGATCACTTGGAGTCTCATTAAATCTCCAACAATATTGGGGTCACTTGGAGTCTCTTTAACTCTCCAACGATATTGGGGTCACTTGGAGTCTCTTTAACTCTCCAACAATATTGGGGTCACTTGGAGTCTCTTTAACTCTCCAACAATATTGGGGTCACTTGGAGTTTCTTTAACTCTCCAACGATATTGGGAACACTTGGAGTCTCTTAACTCTCCAACAATATTGGGGTCACTTGGAGTCTCTTTAACTCTCCAACAATATTGGGGTCACTTGGAGTCTCTTTAATTCTCCAACGATATTGGGGTCACTTAGAGTTTCTTTAACTCTCCAACGATATTGGGGTCACTTGAAGTTTCTTTAACTCTCCAACGATATTGGGAACACTTGGAGTCTCATTAACTCTCCAACGATATTGGGGTCACTTGGAGTCTCTTTAACTCTCCAACAATACTGGGATCACTTGGAGTCTCATTAAATCTCTAACAATATTGGGGTCACTTGGAGTCTCTTTAACTCTCCAACGATATTGGGGTCACTTGGAGTCTTTTTAACTCTCCAACACTATTGGGGTCACTTGGAGTCTCTTAACTCTCCAACAATTTTGGGGTCACTTGGAGTCTCTTTAACTCTCCAACAATATTGGGGTCACTTGGAGTTTCTTTAACTCTCCAACGATATTGGGAACACTTGGAGTCTCTTAACTCTCCAACAATATTGGGGTCACTTGGAGTCTCTTTAACTCTCCAACAATATTGGGGTCACTTGGAGTTTCTTTAACTCTCCAACGATATTGGGGTCACTTGGAGTCTCTTTAACTCTCCAACGATATTGGGATCACTTGGAGTCTCTTTTGTCTTTAATCAGATGAATAGTTATCAGCAAATATTTATGATTAATATTTTATTTCATATATTCTTCACGAAAACATGTTTGTATTAATATTTTTTCATTGAACCATTTAATTTTCTTCTTATAAAGGTCAGAAAGAAAGAAGGCAAATATATGTGTAATATTTAACTGCGAAAAGTCTCGTCTTATGAAATATTTTTGAATAATAATAATAACTCACTCAATATGTATTAATGGTAATAATGATTAGCATGTCATATCATGGAACATCTTGCATGGAAATAGTACTTATCGATATTCCTTGCCTACAATATTGTATCCACGTTGCACAGAGCTTACGATCTGTGTCAGAGTAAGATGTTATTTGTGTTCTTTGTCACACTAGGTGAATTTCGTCGTTAAACGGTATTATTATTATTATTATCATTATTATTATTATTATTATTATTATTATTAGTAGTAGTAGTAGTAGTAGTAGTAGTAGTAGTAGTTTCCGAATTGATAGCACATCAAAAGCCTACAATCTGCATAGCTAAAACAAAACAAATTCATATAATCATATAATTGGCGGGATATGGGTAAAGTTTGTTTTGATGAGACATTCAAACTTTGTTTTTTGTTTTCCCTTCTTATTTGCAATGGTACCAAGACTAACTGATTTTATACTGCGTGCAAAGGAGATGGTTCTTAATCAGGTACGCGATCCTTTGAAATTAAGTTTTAGACTACAACGACCTCATTGTCATCTAGCTTTGTTTGTATGTGTTTACCAGGTATTGTATTGAGCGTAATGTGCTTCGTTCAAATGATACAATAATCCCTCTTATTATCAAATATATTAGATTTGTATGGAATTGAAAAATAAATTTCTATTGATGTTCATGCAATGCTGAGAGGGGCTTTGTTTGCCTAAAAAAATTGGAAATGATAGAAGTATTAGATTTATCGCTCCATTTGGTTTTACCGAAATGATTTATCCATTATCTCAGGAGAACAAATATGATGGAAAATTTATGCCACATAAAACCTGACACCCTCACCTCACTTCGTCCTATACGAAATAAAAATGCACTTTTCAAAGAAGCACTACAAGTCTTCAACCCTATCAACGGTAATAATGGGATGACAGAGGAGAATGTGAAATTATTTCACTTATCCATTATATCTTTAAGGTTCGTATTACAGTTTTACCCTTGTAAAACATGTGTTAATGGAAAATGTGTCAGAGGTGATAAATGAAAAGGCATGCTATTTCACCATTTTGGATCAAAATATTGGCTATAGCACTTAGAAAATCCTTATTTGTATCAAGTGAATAACTTCGAATAAAAAGGATACATATATAAATGCGTCCGCTGCCGAAAACTTATTTGATCTTCCTTTGCTAGCAAGCTAAAAATTTCCATCTCGTAGACAGACTGTTCTTCTACAATTTATTTTTCTTTGATAAGTAAAGGAAATGTATTTCGCTGAAAGACCCGCGAAACTGGCCCAACAGTGGACCAACAAATGAACTCACAAACAACTTAACAAAGGAACTAACATCAGACTGCAAACGGACTAAACGCTAATTTCCTTTTCCAATGTAGTCCAGGGTATACAGTTTAAAAAAAAGAACCTAAACTAACGATGATTGAACAAAGCCGCTTATTTCATCAAAGTTAATTTCAATTAGGTAGTTTAAGCTCGATATTATTTTTGTAAAGTTCGTTTCTGATTCTATTCGGAACATAAATTATACATTTTTTTGAAGAAATATTTGCAAAAACAAAACTGAATTAAGTTGTTAAAATTCAAAACAAGATTTTGAGAAGATTTTAAACATTTTAAAATTCCGAATTTTTAATTAAAACTTGCGCTAACTTTACCGTATAACGGACTAACACATATTATATATAGTAACTCTCAACATGAAGAACCTGATGTTACTGTTTTTTGGGGCTATACAGTAGCCTAGTTACTAACTGGTCATCTAATGTCAACATTACGTCTGAACGTTTTATTTCGTTGATGTCTGTTGACATGGTTACCGTAATCATGCAGAAAGATTTAGCTCAGGCTGTTTCAAAATACTTCCAACTACCACGCATATGGATATACTTTTTCTGAGAACGGAACAAGGTTACAGTGAAAATATACTTGTATCTACTAAAGCCATTGCATATATTTAATCGCAGGCACTGAACACTCAATTATCTATTCAATTGTTTGCTAGAATGCAATAGACGTTTAATAGGCTGTTATCAGTGACGTTATATAGATAGACTCAGGTTTATCTAATATCAGTCTGGAATGCAGGAAATTGTGCTGATGATTTATTGTGTTAATAGACCTTGGCTCATTAACCACTAAATCTATTTCAAGCGATTAAGAGTCTTTTAGAGGACGTTTCGGAAATCATATCAGGTTTGTATGTATTTTTCCAATATCATATACATTTTATCTATTTAACACATGCACGTCTGAGGATACACACACTGTGCAAGTGCTATGTAACTATGTTTAATACATTGGAGTTACGGCTCGGACAAGATGAATGGACACACTGTTTAAGCATATTTTATATATTAGGTCGCAACGGTTTGGGTCTGTTGAACAATGATACATCAATCGTAAGAAGTCCCTTTAGGTCACGTGCGGTGGTAATAATTATAAGACTAGTGGAATGAGGCTCCTGAAAAATGTTAACATCTTTTTTTTTCTAAAAATGCTGGAAAGTATATCACGGCTGCTCAGATGTGGTACATACCACATATTCATCACAAGAACGTTTTATGCATGCACAAGCAGTCAGTTGGACAGTCAGTAAAGACCGTAAACATGCAAATCAGAAAGATTCTGAAAAGGACCCAACGCTTGAATAGTGGCCATTAATTCAAAGGAAGCCCGTTTTGTAAAATATAATTTTCAAAGGTACGTAAATAAGCACTACATTAAATGGCCCACGGGAGATAACTCACGAGAATCACATTTTATTCAATATAGCAGTAATGACGAATAAATTTGACATGTATCATCTGTTGGAGACACACTATCAAATTATACAACCATTGTCTTCCAAGGATACAACCATTGTCCTCCAAGGATACAACCATTGTAGGCAATGTAAAATGAAGACTTGTTTCACTAATATTTAAAACAAATAATTTATCATGTTTGGTTTATATTGTCACAGTAGTTTTAAACGTATCAAAATATGTTCTCGCCTGATAGATGTAAGAAAAATATGGTTCCATGAAGGCTACAAAAAGCAAAAGTGACTAGAATATCTTTCAAAGTTTTATAACATATGATGCCATGAGGGGTAAAAATAGCAGAAGTGACTTAAATGTCTTTCCAAGTATTATAACATTAAATGTAATTTGTTTAGATAATTAGATGAATTCGAGAACAACAAACATTGTTTTGTAATCATGCGTGATTTCCTAGAACATGCTGTATTCAAAAATAAACTTGCTCTTTGGGGGAGTTGTGATTCATATATGTTCTACCTGATTGCTATGGCGGATTGAAGGTTGTATTGCAAGCCATTTAAACTCAATAATAAGTTCACACAGATCATAATATTAATGGATAACTGTACCTTAAATAAATTAATCTAGAGAAAATTGTACCTTAAATAAATTAATCTAGAGAAAATTGTACCTTAAATAAATTAATCTAGAGAAAAATCTAGAGAAAATTGTACCTTACAATAAATTAATCTAGAGAAAATTGTACCTTACAATAAATTAATCTAGAGAAAATTGTACCTTACAATAAATTAATCTAGAGAAAATTGTACCTTACAATAAATTAATCTAGAGAAAATTGTACCTTACAATAAATTAATCTAGAGAAAATTGTACCTTACAATAAATTAATCTAGAGAAAATTGTACCTTACAATAAATTAATCTAGAGAAAATTGTACCTTACAATAAATTAATCTAGAGAAAATTGTACCTTACAAGAAAACAATCTAGAGATAAGTGTACACGACAAGAAGGTAAGCTGGAGATTACTGTACTTTAAAAGAAAGTAATCTAAATATAACTGTACCCTACAAGAAGGTAGTTTAGAGATAATTGTACCTTACATGTAAGTAATCTAGAATTAACTGTAAACTACAAGAAAGTAATTTAAATATAACTGTACTTTACAAGAAAGTAATCTAGAGATAACTGTACCTTATAAAAAAGTAATCTAAAGATAACTGTACCTTACAAGAAGGTTAGCTAGATATTATGGTATCTTACAAAAAAGTACGCTAGATAAAATTGTACCTTATGGAGATAAATGTACCTTGCAAGAAAGTAATTTAGAAATAACTGTATCTTACAAGAAATTAATCTAGAGATAACTGTACCTTATAAGAAAGTAAGCTAGAGATAATTTTATTTTACAAGAAAGTAAGCTAGATATAATTGTACCTTATTTCTCAGGTCGGATCTTGATAAAGACTCACCATCTAAAATATACCATCTTTATTACTTAAGGAAGTTCGGAGCTAGTCCAATCATGGAAAATTACTTTGGTTTTGAATAAAGGACCATGTGATATGTTATGTAAAATATGACCTTTCGATATAATGAACGAATATATGATATTTTATCGTATGTTTGCTATTCTTTGACATGTCTGAGCTAGACTGATGACTGTCACAAAAATGCTGATAGTGAACATAAACTAAATAGGAATACCATGAAAAATAACGAGAAGTTATGATAAAAACATTAACTCAACAAGAATACCTTTCAATGGTTTTAACACAAAAATGAGTAACCGTACCACGTGACTTACATCTTGTTGATAGCGACATAGTATTGATTCACATAAGCATTCGCAAGCCATGATTACATATGTCAACAACGTCTGGGCGGTTGTATGAACACAACATTATATAGAACTGAGACCTGGCAATGCAGGTAGATTAATTAAATTGCACAGTGGTAACACTAAGACACGATGTCTAAGTCTAACAAGTTTCATGTCTATTATTAATATAACAGTTTGCAAGTTACTGTTTCAAACAAAAACAAAAAATGTTTATCTTTGGTATTAAAGTTAGAACTATGAAAGTGGTCAATTTGACACCACTGTTTTACATGCACGTATAACTTTACCAATGTTCATGTCACTCGTTATATCAAGTTTAGGGTATCAACCTGCATATTAACAATTGTTGTTTGCGTTTCTAACGCCATTTTTCAGCACAATATAACAGCCAGTATAAATGGTGGTGGAAGAACCTGGCAAAACTCCGGAATGAACCACTAACCCACGAATAGATATAGGCAAAATTTCTCCAATTCCCACATTGGCCAAACCTTAGATTCGAACACACGCAGACAGAGGTGAAATGGCAATGATCTGTAACGGTGAGAGCCTTAGACCACTCAGCCCCACAACCCCCCTCCTATTAAAAGTAAATGGAACCTTGATCTGTAGGCTGGTTTAAGTAAGCAGCAGAATAATTCTGGACTCTTTTTGCACAAAATTACACAATAATCTACGCATGACAAATTTCTTTCAAGAATAATGTGCACATTGTAATTGTATAGTCTTTAGACTAGATGACTATTTGAATACGCATGAAATGCAGTGTAATTCAAAGTGACATATAGAAACAAACTAGAATTTACTAATTTTCATCACTTGATATCATAGAGCTTCCACGTTATGCCAGGTACAACTGTTCCGATTGTGTAAATGCATACTTCTCTTATGATAACATATTTAAATATGTTTATATTGTGGTATTATTGATTGCTTTAAGGTCATGAGCGAAGGTCAGGTACCCTACACCGGGGCTTGACCCAGGATATGTGTGTACAAGTGTAAGTACCCTACATGGAGGAGCAAGACCAATGACATGGTGTACAAGGGTAAGTACACTGCTAGTTGTCTACACAGGTAGTGAACGTCAAAAAAAAAAACTAGCCAAAAACAACCAATGTACAATGCAGGTTATTATAGATTATAATACTCCTTACTTTAATTTCATTTCCACTGACAGACTCATGGTTGGATTTATACTTTCCTCCTCTATTGGGTTCCTATTGGAGTAACCATTAATATGTTTCCTAATGAAAATCTTATCTAGGTCTGCACGTTGCAACAAACATCACACATGTCCGTTCGTATATAATTCAATGGGTTTTCATATATATAATTCAATGGGTTTTCGTATATAATTCAATGGGGTTTCATATATAATTCAATGGGTTTTCGTATATAATTCAATGTGGTTTCATATATAATTCAATGGGTTTTCATATATAATTCAGTGTGTTTTCGTATATAATTCAATGGGTTTTCGTATATAATTCAATGGGTTTTCTTTCTTGTCATTACAATTTGAACACTCTCTGCCAGATATTGTGCAAGAATCAAGGATTTTATTTCATAATTATGAAACTTATTGTAATTACACATTAATATAGTTAATTTTGTAGTGGAAGTTCTAAACAGCTACGTGAGTAAGCGCTGAAAACATAACATGTTTCCGTTGTTCTGAAAATTTAAATTGTCTCAAGTTAATGCAGAAAAGACAAGGATATACACATTCTGAAAACATGTGAAAGACTTCAATTTGAATTTGTCGTACCAATTCCTCTTCATCATATCACTAGCTTAAAATCGATTTAAAAACTTGTATTTTCCGCACAACTGCCATTTTGGGAGTGCCTGAATCAATCAAAAACGAGTTAATCATGTCATTTATTAGCCAAGCCTCTCAATCATTACGCATGAAAGGTATAAATCTGATTTGCATAAAATCTTACAAAGCATAACAAGATTTGCATACATGACATGCTCATGTCCTTTTGAGCCTTTCGCAATTGATGCTGTGAGATAAATCGATTTAAAATACCTTCCATCGATGTGTCTGGTAAATGTGCGGATATGTCACTCACTAAAACGGTGACCGCTTCGGTGGCATAGTGTTTAGAACGTCCGCGATGGATGTGGGAAGTCGTGGGTTCGATTCCCGGCCGAGTCATACAAAAACAAAAATTATCAAAATGGTACTAACAGAGGTTAGTGTTGGGACTAGTCGGCCTGGTTCAGGATAATGTGATTGGGTGGACATCATGCTAAAGGTTATCTAGACATCACAAAAGTTTCACACTACAGACATCGTAGCGATATGACTGACCAATTGTTAAAGCTACGTTAAAAATTCATATCACAAAGACACAAAGACACAGCGAGCCCTTTCGAGAATGCTCTACAAACTCACATATTCCAACTGCAAGTACAAACTTAAAGACATAATAAATGCCTAAATTGAATATTTTTAGCAGGTTGTTATGTTTTCTAATTTCATGATGTTTGCCTTGTAGTCATATCGTTATATATTTTGTAAAGCACTTCGAGCTTCTAAGGACTGGGCGCTATAAAGTTCCTCCTCCTTCTCCTCCTCCTCCTACTACTAATAATACCAATAATAATCACTACTACTACTACTGCTACTACTACTACTACTACTACTACTACTACTACTACTACTACTAAACAACTTTCGTTAACGAAGATAACACATTTGGTCATGACTGACACATCAACCATGTGATCCCCAGTTTTTGTAATTGGCAATGTTAGAAACAAATGCAAGACAATGCACATTATCAGGTATCGTTAAACGTTTACACCCATGAACACTACTGTATACACAGGCGCATGCATTGTAGCATAAGTCGTACGTATTTAATGAACAAGATCCGGATATATTATTTATGTATATAATGATAAAGTTATAGATTCAGAACCTTGACTGTATAGTTTCAGTTACTCACGAAATAATGTCTTGAATTAATTTTTAAAAGAAGCAAGTGAAGTTGAATTACGTATTCTCATTGGTAAGGAATTTCTTGCAGTAGGTGCTGGCACAGTAAATGAGCTTTTGTAATGACTGATTTTTGACCACGGAATCTGGATATCGTTGTAAGTCGGCATCAAAGATAACGCTCAGTATTTGATTATTTTAGTTCAGTTAGGTTAGAGATATAATCTGGAAAAACACCGTTTAAAGACGTATATATCATGATTCCTTTCGTTTTTGTATAAGTAGCCATTGCGGACATGAAAACAAAACATTCGAAGGAGTCATAGCAGGAAGTTTCAGTATTATTCGGGCTGCCTTTTTCTATAGTTTATCAATTCTGGACAGAGTATAATTGGATGTGTTATCCCATATGGTACAACCGTAATCTATCCGTGGTAATTTTTTTTACGAATATGAAAGTGCAGGTGATTGTGGAGGTATAAAGTTCGACATCAATTTTAACAGTTATTCGTTTGACTACTATTAATACATAGATGATCGATATGTGCATTCCAGCTGACATGTTGATCAATGTAGATTCCATGACATTTTGAATTTTGAGAATTTATAGGTCTACGCCATTTTGAGTTAGAAGTAAATATATGTTAGTAGATAGACGCTGCCTTGTTCCGATTGTTATACATTGGGTTTAAGAGATATTAGAATGCATTTTGTTGTGTGGACGCCAAACTGATATATTATTGAGGTCGATTTGAAGTTTAGTTTTCAAACAGACTAGAGCTTTACCAGATAAATGCAATGCAGAGTCGTCATCTAAAAGATCTGTGTTAGAATACTCTGGATACAATTCTTATTCATCAATAAATAGTTTTAAAAACATGCTCTAATATAGATCCTTGAGGAACACCACAGAATATATGACTTGGTTCGGAGGAATATTTACCCGTGCTCTAATATAGATCCTTGAGGAACATCACAAAATATATGACTTGGTTCGGAGGAATATTTACCCGTGCTCTAATATAGATCCTTGAGGAACATCACAAAATAAATGATTTGGTTCGGAGGAATATTTATCCGTGCAAACAACATAGTTTCTGTTAGGGAGATATCACGTGAACCAGAAAACTGAGCTTTTAGTAAGCTTGTGGACTTAAAAGTGTTTTTGATGAGTACCGAATGGTCATCCAAACTAAATCCTTGTTTGAAATCAATAAAGATTGCGTCAGTACGTTCGCCTGATTCTATTTCTAGTATTCATTGGTCTATACGTTTTATCAATGCAGTTTGACTTGAATGATTCTGTCGAAAATCTGATTGTGATGTATGGAGGAGATAGTACCAATCAAGATATCTGAAAATATCCTTGCTTACTTGTTTTTTTTTACTCTGAAAGTTCAGATATAACAAATACGGGTCGAGAGTTCGGATGGGTCATTGGTTCAATTTCCCTTATGAAAATACTTTTGCTACCTTCAATGACTCTGGGATTTTACAGGAGTTTCTACGGCTAATTATTTAAGTCGACGATTGTGAGATTGATAAAGCCGACATTTGCAGAGTTGTGGGGTGAATACTATCTAGATCACCTGATTTGTTTGTTGTAAGTTTATTGGGAATATGAATAATATCGTTCATTGTTATCAAGGGAATGTTTAAACCAACATGATGGGGTACCAATTCATTCACGATTTTAGTACCTTTGTCTAAATTATGGTATTCAAAATTAGACCTGTCAAGTGTTTGGAATATATTAGTAAAAAACAGGTTCTTTTGGATTGCAATATCGAGCTCATCAGTATAAGTAATGCAATGAACTATAATTTCACATGGCCAAGAGGTGCAGGTTTAATTAAAGTTAAATTTCGCAAGCGATTCCAGATCTATTTTGAAGTGATTTCTTCTTTGAAAAAAAGCTGGCTTTCGTTTTGCGATGAGCTTAATGTGTCTTTATATTTATGATTGTAGTTTAGGTTGCGATGTGCCTCTGCGATTTCATTTGTATGCAATTCTATTTCTTTTTTGATCGTTTAAGTCTTTTGATGCATACGTGTGCATGTTTATTTAGGATAGTAACAAAACAGTGCTTCCAGATAGACAAGTCATAATCGGGGTTCATGTTAGAGGAAGTTATTGATTTAATGTTTTGTGATAGTTTGGTGAGAAATTTATTTTCAGCAAAGATTCTAAAACATCTGTATTGTATATAGGAGTGTAAGTTGATTTTCTTGCGCTTTCTTGCTTACGAGTTCCAGATATGGGATAGTGATTACTAATAGTGAAACTACGTGTATCTCGTAGTGATTGCTAGGATGTGTAGCGTATATGTGATCAAACTAGTGTAGAAGTACAGGCCGTTACTCTTGTCAGGGCATTTATTACCTGTGTATGGTCATAAAGTTGTATATATCCTTTAATCTGAAAGAAATATTAAAGTATCCATTGATAATAACTTCATTGTTTTACTTAGAGAATACATACAAATAGAAAAGGAATAGAAGTTTTAACACGGACAACAACATTCCATCAGCTCGGAAGGTAACACGGTTCTAAACCTGTCATCGATTATGTTAACTCAAAGATACGTCTTCTAGTCAAGTTTCTCAAGGTTTGTAAATAGCGGAAAACATAAGATATATTAGAATTGAACGAAGACTTTGCGAATAGTGCACAATGAATAAGATAAAGAAAATACTTAAAAAATAAGACTTAAAGAAACTACTTAAGTAATAACACTTAAAGAAATAATGAGACTTAAATAATGAGACTTAAAGAATAGACTAAAATAAAGAGACTGAAAGAAAGACTTAAAAATGAGACTTAAAGAACAAACTTAAATGATGAGGCTTAAAGAAGGACTTTAAAAAATGAGACTTAAACAAAAGGCTTAAATAATAAGACTTAACGAAAAGACTTAAATAATGAGACTTAATTCTACTTCCGACAAGCTGCTACCTACCCCTAGCACGTAATAAAATATCACCTTTATAGTTTGTGCATTCGAACCAAATGCATGTGGTCTAATCCTGCCAACTTTGTAAAGATACCCAGGGACTTCAATTATCACCTTTAAAGTAAAGGATTGAAACAGAGATACATTGAGCTACATTGAAAACACTAATAACAAAACTAGATTCATCAACAGAGGAAGACTCCTGAAGGATAAAGTTAAGAAAATCAACAAGCATGTCCTCTTCGTGCTAACATCGTAACATCTCACTCCAATTCCCCAAACCCACAACCGATCATACTCAATGAATGGCAAGGATCATACTCAATGAATGGCAAGGATTATACTCAAGAAATGGCAAGGAATATACTCAAGAAATGGCAAGAATTATACTCAATGAATGGCAAGATAATGAACATTCTGAACGTCTCAAGGGTATATCTCAAGACATTATTATGGTTGCGTTCCGAAGACTTAAAGTTTTCATGGCGTATTTGGTACGTGCATGAGGATCGTCAAAAAAGAGAACAGGCTCAGGCACATGTCATAGGAAAGACAAAGCCTTGCCTAATTTGAAAATAAAATGCCCAAGACCAAAACTTTCAGAAGGTTGACAACATGAGTTAACTAAATGGTCAATCAGAAGTTAGGGTGTCTTTCCAATTATACAATATGTCTTCTGGTATGCAAGATCTGTGCCATACCATTTATTGGCGAAACATTTCAGAAAGCGAATGCATAATCACAACAGCCATATTAGCAGCAAAGTGATCGATAATGTCGCCAACCACTTCATCTCGAATAGATATTCCGTCGAGTTACTAAATATGTTATCGATTGAATCTAACCTAGGGTGGACAGACAGACAGACGCATAACATGCTGGATACTACAATTAGAAATGTATTGGTAATTTGGCTACAATTCGGTACATGTACTCATATTTTTCTTATTTTTCTTATTCTCTAATTATGGGAAAATATGCATTTAATGATCCATATATCTCAATTTTATAAATTGTATCGAAATTGAAAATGATAATTTAATCCACTGATGCAGCGGATTAAAAGACATTCGAGCGCTTCGAGAGAATAATTCTAGTAAATAATGCAGTGTAAAATATTTTAAAACATTTTAAAGTGCACATTGAGTACAGCAATAAACCATTTCTATGATTATGATCGATAATCAATTAATCGATATCTAGGCCATGTGCTATAACGAAAGATGAATGAAAACATGAATTACGTTGAAATTAGTGATAACAATGTGAGAATGATTTCAATGAAAATGTTTACTTTGGAAATCAAATGACGACTCATATTAAATATAGATTATTTAAAAATCTAATCCTAGCATACAACTTATAAAATATGATGGTATAAAATTTGCAACAACGAAATGATAGCAAACATCTTACCGCTAAAAGTCATGTTTTTTTGTCGGGACATATACATATACATATACATAGTTAGATAGATAGATAGATAGATAGATAGATAGATAGATAGATAGATAGATAGATAGATAGATATATAGATAGATAGATAGATAGATAGATAGATAGGTAGATAGGTAGGTAGGTAGATAGATAGATAGATAGATAGATAGATAGATAGATAGATAGATAGATGGAAACAGACATACATACAGAAAGACATACCGACAGACGGACATACATACATACATACATACATACATACATACATACATACATACATACATACATACATACATACATACATACATACATAAATACATACATACCTACGTACACACAAACTGACCGACAGAAAGATAGACACACAGACAGGCAGGCAAATAAATAGATAGATAAATAGATATTTTAATAGATAGATAGATATATAGATATATAGATAGATAGATAGATAGAAAGAGAAACAGACAGACATACAGACAGACATGCATACAAAGAGACAGACATACAAGCAGACAGACAGACAGACGGACAGGCAAATAGGCAGATAGATAAATAGATAGATAGATAGATAGATAAATAGATAGATAGATAGATAGATAGATAGATAGATAGATAGACTTACATAGACAGACTTACAGACGGATAGATAGATAGATAGATAGATAGATAGATAGATAGATAGATAGATAGATAGATAGATAGATAGATAGATAGATAGATAGATAGACAGACAGACAGATAGATAGATAGATATACAAATAGATAGATAGATAGATAGATAGATAGATAGATAGATAGATAGATAGATAGATAGATAGATATGTAGATGGATATATAGATAGATAGATAGATAGATAGATAGATAGATAGATAGATAGATAGATAGATAGATAGATAGATAGATAGATAGATAGAAAGAAAGAGAAACAGACAGACATACAGACAGACATACATACAAAGAAGCAGACATACAAGCAGACAAACAGACGGACAGGCAAATAGATAGATAGATAAATATATAGATAAATATATATATATTAATTGATAGATAGATAGATAGATAGATAGATAGATAGATAGATAGATAGATAGATAGATAGATAGATATTTTGCAGTTCGTTAGCCTTGATTACACGCTATGGATTATTAAGATCATCTTCTACCTGACCAGAATAATTGATTTTGGTTTTGTAAACAACATGTTTATCTCAGTATGAGTCTAGAACATTGGAAATTCAGCACCACATCCCAGGTCTACCTGTTACACAGTACAGTTTATATCATTTTGTATTAACCGATCTTCTAAATATAACTTATATTCTAACTTTTATACATTGGAACCTTCCAGTATAACATTTATCCATTAGGAAATGGTTTGTTTTTTTATAACGATAATTGTGACCTGATGTTACGTAGAGATCTATATAATCCGGTTGATCTAGAAGTTATTCATTTTGAGCAGAATAAGGTTTATGAATGTTTGGTTGAGCTTTTATTTGTGCTGAAATATTTTATTCCCTGGAAATACAAAAGTATCACATAACGTTCCTCGAAATAAGACAAATGTAATTATTGTGAAATTCCAACAAGGATGTATTCTGGATTGTATTACTGTCATTCAATAAAAGACCTCTGGTTTGTCGCTGCGACGCAGACAATAACAGTCACATCAACACTTACAGTGTTGGATTTATTTTGGAATAACACTAAGTTTTTTTCCGGACCTTTTAAACATGGACTTGTGTTGGAAATTCTAGGATTATGTTCGACTAAATTCTCAATACCGTAAGTTCTTCTTTACAGTTTTCGCATAATTGGGAAAACATTTATTGAATTGGAAAAACTTGATGGCTTTCACTCTTTTATCTTACTTGGTTTACAACCATAGGGTCCTAATATTCTTTAGAAGATACAAATTGATTTAGAAAGAAGATAATGCTTGGGAATTAATTCAGCTTTTACCTTCTTGCAGACAAATTGGTTTTTGTTTCCATCAAATGAACTAGACTATCACTACATTAATTCTATAAATTCAGAAAGATATCTAACAATGATCCATGTTATTCTTTAGATATTGTTTTGAGATATACAAGTTAAACTAATACAAAATATTGAAATAACATTACTTACCCAGTCTCATATGCTTTTAAACTGTATGTTTCAGACATATATGGTTGACGCACATTAATAAATACAATTTACTTATTTACTATTGTCCAATTAACAGATACAAATTTCGGACCCATGGGACTCTTGAGGATCATTATACTATTGTTTTATATCCTTGATTGAATCCGATGATTCTTGACTGATAGTTTTTTGAGCGTCATTTTATTCCAATATTATCCTTGTTTTTAACATGATGATATGTGACATTTTTTATTTTGTCACATCAGTGGCGAAATCATTATCTATTTTGTTATGTATATTTCATTTACTTGTTTTTTTCATTGAGTGTTTTTTATAATATAAAAAGATATTTTTCATTACATGCTATTGTAATGTAGCATTATATGCTGGACTTGACCTTGTCCTATACTGAGTCCATTTCTGCTTGACCGTATTGACTTTGTTTTTTATTGTTTGTGAACAACTAATACATATATAAATTATGATCTCTGTGCATAAGTTCAATATCAGGATAATCATTAATCGAAGAAGTAAATATTTAAATAAAAGAAAACTATATAATCTTGTAATTGTGAGGACTTGGTTATTCGAGCGTTATTATCTAGCACTTTCAAAAGTTTTATGTTGTCACCAGGAGATTAGGGATGGAATAATGTTTGTTCAAATTAAAGTGACCAGGAGATTAGGGATGGAATAATGTTTGTTCAAATTAAAGTGACTAGGAGATTAGGGATGGAATAATGTTTGTTCAAATTAAAGTGATTATTTTCTCTGGAAATACAAATGTGCCTTGATAAAATTCGTGGGTAGAGACATTCACTGGAATTTGTAATGATATCAACAACCTGGAATAATATTGCTGTGATTCAACAGTAAACGGTTGGCTTATAAACGCTTTATAAGCTATACAGATAAGTCATCACCTCCAGGTTTTGGATTTCCTTGGAACATGTACTGAACTTTATTCAGGACTTAAATTATTAGGAACTGTGCCTATAATGCTTGGATTATGTAGAGATTTAATGCGCAATACCGTACGTTCTTTTTGTCTCATTTTTACTTTGTATTCTAGGGAAACAAATTATTTATTAAATTTTACAATGTTTGTTGTCTTTTACCCTTTTTATTTACTTATTGTCAGAACAAACTGTTGTAAATATAACTAAAACGTAGCAGTATCAATTTATGAAATTGTTTTACTGAAGCAAAATATATTTAAACAAAAATCGTTATATTTAATTTCACAATTAATTTATATTACATGAGTCATATAATGATTTTTATAATAATAACAATAATAAAGAAGAAAATAAGAGTAATTATTATTATTAGTACAAGTTCATATTCTACATGAAAAAATAGCAAACATATTACGAAGATAAAAAGGACATCTACAATACAAATGCAACAATAGTAATTATGGTAAAATAGCCAAAATGTGTATGCATCGTTCACACCACAGCGCTCAAACATGAAACAAGCATATCACACACACACACACACACACACACACACACACAATTACAATGTTCACACGCTATTATAAAATAGCCAAAATGTGTATGCATCGTTCACACCACAGCGCTCAAACATGAAACAAGCATATCACACACACACACACACACACACACACACACACACACACACACACACACACAATTACAATGTTCACACGCTATTATAATGCCATTATTAAAGCAAAATCAAACAAAACGACTAGAGCAAAAATATGATTATTTTTCTTCGATCTATTTAATCAGTTTGGTATCTGAAATTTGGTATGTTGCACGAATAATGTTATTATTTCTCAAAGAAAAAGCCATTTAGAATATCCTGAAACCATTTAACATATCCTGAAACCATTTAACATATCCTGAAACATATAATCAAGCCCCAAATGTATAACATGTTTAGGCTAATTTAACAAAAGTGTATGCATGGAGTTACCGTTTGTTTGAAAAGTATTTGTTTGACATAATACGTTTCTCCTACTTTTTAACACTCGTACTAAAAACATAATTTAACCTTATATTCTCAGTGTTAGGATTGAGTTTCCCTTCATTTCAACATACATCCGACATGTTCAATGTATTTCCAAGGCTTTGCTAATGTAAGATTAAAACTATATTATCTGGAGAATTAAATAGTTTATATTAACATCAGGGAACCAATTCTTAAATGTTGCAAATAAATCATTAAATATAGTGACTTTTTCCAGCATATCAGAGAGAACTGATAAGATACATGTGGAACATTGTTCTGTTGTAAATGAGACTGTTGCCAAACATATTTCGAATTTCATACACATGAGCATAATAAATCTTCACCAGAATATCACATTTACCAGTTAGTAATATAAACCTTTCTCAGTAGTAGCCCATTGGCATGGTATTTGATTGATTATTGATTGATTGGTTCATTCCGAGAACCATACGTACTATCGTCGAAGGATCATTTCAAATCACTATTTATAGTTTTCAAAACAGACGAATGATTAAAGGGATTTCATAATTGTCCCAGTCGATGACAGATATTGATAGTCACCAATCCACGCAGCTAACTTTATCGTTACAAACGTATCGATTTTTCAGGACACATTAACGCTAGGGGAAGTATTTAAGAGGGCAAACACGTTCACGCTCGCAATGCTGCTTCTGTCTCCCGAGATACAGGACACAAAAAGGCGATGATTAAAAGACCTCTAAACTCTAATCTACATCGCACCAATGTGTGACTAGGTTTGAGTAGCAGTTCTAGAATCGTAAATAAAAACGCTTTTGCGTGAGATGTCCAAAATATAAACTTAAAAGAAATTCCGAACAAGGTCAAGGAGTCAATAAAGATCTTCACAAAACTTACTTGTACATGGACCCTTCCAGGATGGATATAATTTACTGCATCGTTTGAATTCATATTATATGGTAAGTATATTTATTGTATTTTAGTTAATATTGACAGGCTTCTGCGTCTGCGTTTTGGTAATATCAGTAATTCCGTGGATATGTGTTCCAAATTGTATATACAATTTCTAGTTTCTAGTGCAGAAGATCTGAAACAGCTAATCAAGCATTCCATGCTTATATAAGCACTATGTCGACCATGCAGGTTTGCTATGCATGCCGGAACTAATGTTTCACGATGTATTAACACGGAGTACACAAAAGATGTGTATGCATCGCCCTCGTTGACGCCAACTTTGTGGGGGTAGCTATACGTAGTTATAGTATGTGTAGCAGAGATGCAGTTAGTAGTAGCGAAGCTTAGGTAGGATCAGCAGAGTATTTTTTTGATTCACATTAAAATAATCCAAACATATATTCTTATTGGAATTTCATTGTAAATTCAAGGCTCTATTACCAAGAATATTGTTTCTGAGCACTTTATATTTCCAGAGAAGAATACATTTAATTAAATAATTTGAATACATAAATTCCAGCCCAAATGAAATACTGGACATAACAATGGTATTACTGAATCTGCTCAGATCTTACGAAAGGAATGAATTATTTCGAGGTAAGCAATATTGCATAGTTATCTACTTTACCTTAGGCCACAATTAGCATTTTTTAATTTTTGTTTTAAAAACTATTAATATAAACGTTTATTCTAGAAGTTTTCAAATGTGTAAAAGTTAAAATCTTAGTTATTATTATAAGTTACGTTGCTAAAATTGTAATATAATGTGTGCTAAACAATTGATAGACCCTGAGTTTCATGGGGAAAATTCAATGTTCTGTATATTGTACATTACGAGATATCGTATAAGGTACCATATCACACAAGCGAAAACATCCACCATATCCATTCTTCATTCATGCATATCACACAAGCGAAAACATTCACCATATCCATTCTTCATTCATGCATATCACACAAGCGAAAACATCCACCATATCCATTCTTCATTCATGCATATCACACAAGCGAAAACATCCACCATATCCATTCTTCATTCATGCATATCACACAAGCGAAAACATCCACCATATCCATTCTTCATTCATGCATATCACACAAGCGAAAACATCCACCATATCCATTCTTCATTCATGCATATCACGAGCTAATGTTATAACTGAATACCGCGTACGGGGATATTATTGGCAATACTTTTGTTACACACCATCATTTACTTTAGTATAAGTCATTTGAACGGATATATGTGCTGCAATAAACGTTATCTATACAACGTTATCTATACAGCGTTATCTATACAACGTTATCTATATCCCAGCTTTAATAAATTTATGTTGCAAATAAAGACGGCGTTATGTGTAACCCAATACATGCAATAATCAAATGGAATGATGTTGATCGCATTCATGGCAGGTGATACAAAATTATACAATACAACGATATGCACGTGGTCGTTAATTAATTGAAAACCGATAATTACAGCCAGATGCATGTCATTTATTTTCATAGATATGTACAAATGACTAGGAAACAAGGCCGCCACATGGGATACGTAACGCAAAACTATTTAATTATAGACAAAATCTGAAATTGCTGAACAAGTCCAAAGTAATCAGCATTCATAATCTAAAATAGCAACAAAATATGGATTTGCACCGAGTTTATTCGCAACATTTCAATATGCAATAATGGTGAACTGAATACAACAACTGATGTCATAATTGCATACCATGTTTCATGTTTGATATTTAAGAACCTTATGTTTTGAAACTAATCAATATGCAATTTTTTTTTTCTGTAACGAGAGATATAAGTGTGCGTTGGTGAAATCCTGTCGTGATTGGATTCGGCGAATAAATAGCTAGAATGGAAACGATGAGAATTAGGTTATGCCTTCCATTGCATCCGTGTTTGACTGAAACCCGTGTCTTCTTTTTTCTGTCGTAGTATATGTAGGTGAGCACATAACGTTTTGCTGGCATCAGTTAGGGCAGCACACATAACGATATTACTTATATTCACTATACATCATCATGGCCAATCCAGCCAAAACCCATTCGTAATGACAATACGCCCTGATGCATTCCCATACCTCACCAGACGTATGTGGAAACACAAATCGGAAAGGCTCATATATGTACGAACTCACAAGGCGTGATCTAATTTCCACTTTGAGCACATTTTCATTTTGATTATGCAATTCACGTACCAAGAATCAAGAGGCTTCACGCATGCATCATTCATTTAGCATAAACATATAACCGAATGTAATATATGGACAGACAGACAGACAGACACAGACCTGCTGACGTATTTTGTCAAATTTGCAGCATCGCTTATTTCAAATCTCCTGATCTCACACCGATATCTCTCTGATACTTTTAGAAATGATAGTTTGCACACAGGAAATTCACATATTGCTGGATAGGCAGCACCACCACTGCAACAAGAGAAAACGATATTAGTTATCCTTTCCAACAAAGTGTAATCTTGTTCTGATGTATAATGTGTAGTCTGCAAGCAGTGATTATGTAACAAGCTCACGGATGTGATCTGCAAATGGATAACGGAGCATATTAAACATAAATAGACCCTTTTCTATTTCAGCTACAGTTAAACACGATTATAAAGTTTTAAGGTCACGCTGATAAACCACATTCGTATTGCCGTTTTTGCGAAATAATTGTACCCGAGTTTATTTATCAGCTTTGAGGACAGCCTTGTCATACCAGAGATGAATCGCTATACGGCGACAGCTGAAACAACCTAATAGCTCTCGTTTATTTTCGGAATAGAACCGGATTTGGAAAAGGATGGAAAAGTCATCGCTTTGGCTTAATTCTTTCAACATAATTTTAATTATATCATGCGGAGGAAATGTGTGCATTGAAATGTGAGTCTCAACTCATACAACTGAACTGCAATTTTTTCTTGTCCCCAATGTTAAAAATATAATAATCACACAGAATGAGCTTATGAATGGGGATTGCAAAGCGTATCGGCGATTTATTTCTGAGAATTATATCATCGCATCCATTATGCCGTCATTGTTTTCTGTCAATACCACTATTTCAGTAAGAACCAGACTGGAAGCTGAAATTTGCATTCCTTATACTTTCACAAATTTGATTGACAGTTTCTTCACACTACCGTATGCGGGACAGCAATAGAAAGTCTGCAATTGTAGATATGAATAGAAAACACAAACAGTCTGACATATTAAACGATGGTTCACATGAAACACAACTGACATATATGCGTGTTCTTTGTTCAAAGAAAGAGATATAGGAGAAGAAAAGAAAAAAGGGATGAAGAATATGCTTTCTTGTTCAGATCGTAATGAAGGCCACAAACATGTTTTGCATAAGCATTTTCCAACGACTTGGTTGCTATATGCAGACCATGTGAGTCAAAGATAGTCATGATAAAACACCAATAGCTAGAAGTTGATGTAATGAGCGATGTAATAGAGCTGGAAGCGAGAAATGTTTAAAGAATATCGGGAATAAAATCACCATCTTACTATTCAACGAGGTAAATAACCTGTTTTGAAGCTACCTTCGTTGGGTATGTTCAGCAGAAAGAATGATGAAACGAGTGAAAGCTATAAACGCTACAACGTAGACAAAAAAAAACAAAAAAACAAGGCATGGTGTTAAAATGCCAGAGAGCATTATCTCGTTTCTTACGCAAATGGTATGACAGTGATAAATAATGCAAAGAGATAAATTAAATTAATTAATTTATGATAACAATTCCAACCATAAAATTGACAAATGTACTTCAACACTTGTCAGATATGTAACAATCAGACGCGTTAGCATTATAGCAATGAGAAAAGCAAGTTATTGGATCTGTTTTATAGCCGCCAATAGAAAGAGAAACTGAACAGTAGAAGAGAAATTGGACTTCATAGAAGTCTACCATTTCCAATGTGTATATATTAGGTGCCCAGTTTTGAGAAAGCATTAATCATTCAGCTTAAAACTAGATATCGTATTATGAAACTTTTATGACGGAATTAATGTAACATCTAGCTTATCCATGATGCATTACGTAAAGTGAATTTTGAATTCTAACATCCAAGATAAATCTAAAGTTGTGTGACTCTGGCCTTATATTTACACTTGTGAACTGTCAGACTTTGAAGACGTGGAAATAGATCTTAAAAGTTGCGAGAATAAATGCCCTGATTACGTGTGTCGTTATATCGTGGTTATAGACATGTGGACAAGAAGATAAAACAGTTAAAGACCTGTAAGTGAAATTGGTCATCCAGGTTACCTAGGCTATTACAATGGCAACATAAGAATTGAATATTCCGCTTGTTATCTATACACAAAAAAGCTACACGTAAAGAGACCAGTGAAATGAAAGACACAAGCGAAACGCAACAATGCACAGCTGTCGTTTAAATAAGATATACTATATTATCACGACATGTCACATTACATGTACACGATATGCAAATAAACAAGTACATTTAGGTTTAATAAATCTTATACCTCAACCCACATTTCACAGCCCTTTCCCAACAGCAGTATTTTGTTGTGATAATAGTATATTTGCTAAGTGACTGGGGCAAATTCATGTAAATGTTCTTTAAATATTTATTCCCCCACATTTGAACTGCGTAAGACCATATGAGATACACTTCCATCTACATATTCATGTTTTCTTTCCGGCAATGTAACTTTTAAATGCGGTCCGAGTATCGATAAAAACAATAAAATTAGCAACTAGTTTTTATGACAATCTAAACGTCGATGCACAGTACAATAGGATTTATTGACAATGCCATTACGAAAGATAAGGACATTATTGTTGAAAGACAAGTAGTGATCTTGACTTTCAATTTGTGGAGCTGGGACATTACCAATAAGTAAGACAATAAATGGAAAAGCTGGGATTCCATAGGAATTATAGTATTAGGTAACGATAATGATACAATTATTGGGTTGCATCTTACAAAGTCTCCTCTTCATAGCGCTAGTACTGTCTATAAGTGGTTACAAATTAAAACCTGTGATACATTCGTGTCTGCATATTTAGTTTTCGTTGGTTGATTGATAACCAGTTTAGGTAAGATAGCTGGGGAAAAAAGGCTTCCATTACTAGCGGATGAGGATCTATGACGAGTAGAGACGAGATTAGTTAAATCTGTTAATATAGAAAGGAATTTTACGTTTCACGTTTGTAACTGTTTAATTGACCTCAAATGGCGGATGGATATATCCGCTATAATACTAAAAGTAATGTGATTGAAAACTAATAATATATGTTGGTTCTTTGTCTGTCTGTCTGTCAGTCTGGAAGTCTATCTATGATTAATTACGGCTCGCTATGTGGAAATAATAAACTAATTTGATCCTTTTAACTTAGTGTCGTAGTAGTATCAGCGTACTGATGTAGCTCTGATAATGTATTCGAAATCCACGTATGCACTTAACATGTATCAAGAAGTGCGACGTCATCAAAGTGAAGGTTATTTCGTGCCTACTACTGACATACTTAAAATGCCATCCGATAGTAACGTTTGCTGAGACATGGGAAATTCAATACTGTATGCTGATGCCGTCATTAAGAGATTTGGCATGGGCATTTACAATAACCACAAGACGTTACGTCATGATAAAGCATTCTGTCAAATTATGTCACTAGTGCAGGTGTCACTTGAACTTTTGCAGTTGTCTCTAAATGCTGTTGCAGTGGAATTAACGTGCAAATGTAATGCTAGTTGTAGCAAAACGAGACCTAGTATCAAACAGGCATCTATTCTAAGGATGAATTAATCTATAATATTGAAACTGATTTCTGTACTGTACATGATGTTTATCTTCAATGAACGTGTACTGCAACAATTCTAAATACATCATTTAACCACATATATGTGAATATATATATATATATATATTATGTATAAAATGCACAACACGTCGAAAGTCGCAGATCCAGACTGGCGGTCACCTAATGTCCGAGCGGACCATGATAAACTAAACTGTATGGTTGAAACCGTTAACTGATAATGTGGCTAATATGGGTCCTCGATGCGCACAATAATATATATTGGAATATCTCTCTCTGTAAACGTTGATTGTTCAGCAGTTCACTATAGAGCTATCGCCTATACAACATAAATTCATTCCTAGGCAAATCTACTAAGACAACATTGTCACTGATATAAACACTTACCTAATGGTACCTACCATTCATGTATATTTGTTACACGCATAGATCGCATACCAATGGATTGAACAAGCCTCAATGTATTCATGTACAAACACGCAACGTTTTCATTTCCAAGCAAGCAATGTCTTCTTTGTCCTAACATACAATGTCATCTTTGACCTAACACGCAATATCTTCATGTCCAAACACGTAAAGTTTTCATGGTCCAAACACGAAAAGTCTTCATGGTCCAAACACGCAAAGTCTTCGTTGCTCAAACACGAAAAGCCTTTAATCTCTAAGCACGCAATATACTTATGTCAAAACACGAAATGTCTTCATTGTCCAAAAACGCAGTGTCCTTATTGTCCAAACAAATAATGACTTTTCATCCTTCAAACACACAATGTTTTCATTTTCCAATTACGCATGGTTTTCACAGTCCAAAACACAATGTCTTCATTATACAAATAAAAAATGTTTCATTGTCCAAACATGTAATGCTTTTATTCTCCAAATACGCAAGGTCATCATATACTCGCACAAAATGGCTCTATTGTCCTAGCTTGCATTGTCTTCATTGTCCAAACACGCATTGTTTTCGTGTTAAAAATGAAATCTCCTCTTGTCCAAACACGCAATGTCTTCATCGTCCAAACACGCACGGTCGTCATGTTCAACGAAGCACTTCCACATCGTCCTTATGCGCAATGTCTTCAATGTACAAACAAGAAATGTCTTCATTGTTAAGAAACGAATGGTTGCGTTGTCGGAACAGAAAATATATCCATTGTCCCGACACGCAATGGCTGGATTGTCTAACACGTCATGTCCTTATTGTCCAAGCACAAAATATCTTCATTCTCCAATGCGCATTGTTTTCATTGTCCAAACACGAAATGTCTACACTGTTAAAACACAAAATGTCTTCATTCTGTAAAAACACAATGTCTTCATTGTCTAAACAGGAAATGTTCTCTTTGTAAAAATACGAACGTTTTCGTTGTCTAAACACGAAGGTCCTCATTTTCCAAACATGAAATGATTTCTTAGCTCAATCACACAATGTATTCATGTCCAAGCACAAAGTGTCTTCATTTTCCTAACACGAATTGCCCTCATGTACAAACAAACAATTTCCTCATTTACCAAACATGAAATATCTTCACTGTCCAAACATGTAGTGTCTTCATTCTCCAACACGAAATGCCTTCATTGACCACATACAAAATTATTTTCTATCCACACACGCAATATCTTCATTCTCCAAGTGCACAATGTCTTCATGTCCAAATACGAAATGTCTTCATGTCCAAATACGAAATGTCTTCATTGTCCATCCACGCAATGTCTTCATTGTCCAACCACGCAATGTCTTCATTCTCCAAACAAGAAATATCTTAATTGTCTAAATACGAAATGTCTTCATGTCCAATCACGCATAGTCTTCATTTTCCAAACATATCATTATCAAAACTCGAAATGTCTTCTGTTACGTGTTTAGGCTCAAATAACCAATAACACAAAAAAGTGAAAACAACAATCTTTGTAAAATTTAATAAATAATTTTTTTCCCTTAAAAATGTTTTAAAAAATAAAAAATAATTTACAGGTTTAAGAATCCAAACCAAAAGTAATCCAAGAATAATCCAGTTACAAAAGTCCTAGTAAGGAACAACTCTAAGAAATTCAAGTTCCTATCCTTTTGGAAAATCCAAGATGGAAGACGATGATGTATTCTGAAATATGTATTGGTAAAGTGATATTTAAGATTACGGTTCCTTGAAGAATCACAATATTTAACATTCCGGTGTTGGAAATCCGACTAAATTTTGATAATCTCTCTTTGTTTAAGAATTATAAATACGCACATCAAATATTTTCATATATACGAATTAATCCTTTACAATCAAAGTGATATGTAGAATTTTTAACATGGATACAAAAACTGGCTTTAACAAAAGAAAATGACCTTACGTCATTTGTAGAAGCGCAAAACTGAGAATATTTCACTAAAGCAAAGATTATATTGTTTTCTAATACGCAGTTTCGAACAAATACCCAACTTATGAAATCGAGAAAGGGTATTAGGAGTCACGTGACCTTGTTTATATGACGAACACCTAAGATGATTCTGGCGAGAACCAAACATTTTAATTTAAGAACAAAGAGTTGTTTACTTTTTGATTTACTAGTTCCATCTTGAACTTGACAAAAACCAATCATTTTAAAATTAAAATAAAACCTTTTTACGTGGATGCCACTAACACCGAATTAATCGCAACATTACTTGTATAGCAAAGAATAATCCAGGTCAAACGATTTTTGGAAAATCGCTTTCTCAGCGTAATCAATTTTTATTACATTATTATGTAATGCAAAATAAATAATAATTTAAAACTGAGGAACAAATAATTAAATTGAAATAAATAAATAAATATTAAATCATATATACATAACACTTCATTGCCTAAATACAAATAAGTTGATTGTCCAAACGCAACACGTTTTCTTTGTCCAAACACAAAATGTCTTCATTGCCAAACACCCAGTGCCTTCATTGTCCAAACATGAAATGGCTTCATTGTCTAAACAAGCAATGTCATTATCTCAAATATGCAATGTTATCATTGTCTAAACACGCACTGTCTTCATGTCCATACATGTAAGGTTTTATTTTTGCAAACAGGCAATGTCATCATTGTTCACAAACGCAATGATCTCTTGTCCAAACACGAAATGTCGTCATGTCCAACTATGCAATACATTTATTCTCCAAGCACGCAATGTCTTTATTGTCCCAAACCGGAAGGTCTTAATTTTTTAAACACGCAAAGTTTTTATGCGCAATCAAGCAATGTCTACATTGTCCAAACATTCATAGTCTCCATTGTTCATACACGAATAATCTTCAATGTCCAAACAAAAAATGTCTTCATTGTAGAAACGCGCAACGTTTTTTTGCGCAATTAAGCAATGTATACAATGTCCAAACACGCATAGTCGTCATTGTGCAAACACAAACTGTCTTCAATGTCCAAACACGCAATGTCATCTTTGTCCAAACACGAATGTCTTCGTTGACCAAACATGATATTTCTTCAATGTCCAAACACGTAATGTCTTGATTGTCCAAAGCACGCACTATATTCGCTGTCCAAATATTCAATGTTTTGTTTGTCCAAACACGAAATGTCTTCATTCTCCCAACACACAATATCTTCATTATCATAACACGGAATAAGTTCATTGTCCAAACACGCAATATCTTCATTGTCCAGACACGAAATGTCTTAATTGTTCAAACGCAAAATGTCTTCATTGTCCAAACACGCAATGTGTTCATTGTCCAAATACGCAACGTCTTCATTGTCCAAACACGACTTGTCCTCATTGGCATCACACAAATTGCTTTCATGTCCAACCACGCAATGTGTTTATTTTCCAAGGACACAATGTTTGTGTCCAAAAACAAAATGTCGTCATTTTACAAACACAAAATGTCTTCATTGCCAAACATGCAGAGCCTTCATTGTCCAAACATGCAGTGTATTCATTACAGAAACACGCAATATCTTCACGTCCAAACATGAAAGGTTTTCGTTGTCCAAACATGCAACGACTTCAGTGCCCAAACACGAATGTCCTTGTTGAATATATACAAGATGTCTTCATTTTCCAAACATGAAACGTCTTAATTGTCCTAACACAAAATGTCTTCGTGTCCAAACAATCAATGTTTTCATTCTCCAAACATGGAATATTTTCATTATGCAAGCACGTATCTTCATTCTATAAACACGAAATGCCGTGATTGACCAAAGAAGGAATGTTTCAATGTCCAAACACGCATTGTCATCTTTCTTCAAGCAGGCAATATATTCATTGTCCAGTCAAGAAATATCTTCATTGTCCAAACACGAAATGTCTTAATTGTCCAAACATCAAATGCCGTCATTGTCCAAACAGGAAATGGTTTCTTTGTCCACATGCGCAATTTGTTTATTGTCCAAGCACGAAACGTCTTCATTGTCCAGACACGAAATGGCTTCATTGTCCAAACGCATAATGTCTTCATTGTCCAAACACGCAATGTGTTTATTATCATAATACCCAATTTCTTCATTAACAAAACACGCAATGTCTTCATTGTCCAAACGTACATTGGCTTAATTGTCAAAACACGAAATGTCTTCCTGTCCAAATACACAGTATGTAAAAACACGCAATGTCATCATTGCCCACAAACGAAATATCTTCTTTATTCAAACGCTAAATACTTTCATTGTCCAAACACGAAATATTTTCTTTGTCCAAGTATTGGACAATGATGATATTTTATGTTTGGAATGTTCAATATTTTCATTGTCTAAACACAAGATATCTTCATTGTCCAAGCACGAAATGTCTGCTTCTCCAATCACAAAATATCGTCATTGTCTTAACTGTCATTTTTGTACAAACATGCACTGTCTTCATCGTCCATACATGCAATGTCCTCATTGTGCAAACATGAACTGTCTTCTATGTCCGAATACACAAAGTCTTCAGTATCCAAACACGCAATGTCTCCATTATCCAAATACCAAATGATTTCATTGTCCAGACACAAGACATCTTCATGATCGAAGCACAAAATATCTTCATTGTCCAGACAATAAATGTATTCATGATCAAAGCATTAAATCTCTTCTTTGTCCGAACAGGTAATGTCTTAAGTGACCAGACTCGGATTGTCTTCTTTGTCCAAACATGCACATTCTTATTGACCATGCACGCAATATCTTCATTGTCCAAACACGCAATCTCTTCATTGTCCAAACATGAAATAGCTTTATTGTCCACACAAGAAATGCAGTTTTGTCCAAACAGGCAATGATCGTCATTATCCATACAAACAATATCATCTTTGTGAAAATACGCAATGTCTTCTTTATCCAAACGTGAAAATGTATCCTTTGTCCAAACACAAAATATCTTCATTGTCCAGACACAAAATGTCTTCATTGTCCAAACACAAAATTTGTTCTTTGTCCAAACACGGAATATCTTCATTGTCCAGACTCATTGTCCAGACACAAAATGTCTTCATTGTCTTAGCACAAAATTTCTTCTTTGTCCAAATACGCAATCTCTTCATTGTGCAAATACGCAATCTCTTCATTGTGCAAATACGCAATCTCTTCATTGTGCAAATACGCAATCTCTTCATTGTCCAGACACAAAATGTCTTCAATGTCCAAAAACGAATTGTCTTCATTTTCCATATACGCAGTGCATTCTCATTGTCCAAAAACGCAATTCCCTAATGTCCAAACATGCAATTTCTTCATGTCAAAACACGAAATTGTCTTTATTATGTACAAATACAATGGCTTTATGATCCAAAAACGTAATGTCTTTATTGTCCAAACCCGAAATGTGTTCTATGTCCAAACACACAATATCTTTATTGTCCAAGCAAGCAATGGCTTCACTGTCCAAGACACAATCTCTTCCTTTTTCAATGACGCAATATCTTCATTGACCAAACACGAAATGTCGTCTTTGTGCGAACATAAAATGTCTTTGATTTCCAAATACGCAATGCCTTCATATCCAAACACGTAATGCCTTCCTTGTCTAGACATGCACTTGCTTTTTAATCCAAACACGAAATGTCATCTTTGTCCAAACGCGACATGTATTCATTTTCCAGACATGAAATATCTTCATTGTCCAAACCCGAAAGGTGTTCTTTGTCCAAATACGCAATGTCTTCAGTGTTCGAATACGCAAGGTCTTCATTGTCCAAACATTAAATGTCTTTATTGTGCAAACTAGAAATGTCGTTTATGTCCGAACACACACTTTTTGTATTGTCCCTGCGCTCAATTTCTTCATTGTCCAAACAGTCTCTTCCTTGTCCAGACACGAAATGTCTTCATGGTCCAAATACGAAATGTCTTCATTGTCCAAATACGAAATGTTGCTCTTTGTGTAAAATAAAAGTCAAAATTAGACTGAAAAAGCAATATGCAGAAACAGGGAGTTATGGTTTCTTGATTTGTCGACAAGGAGAGATAATACGATAATTTGTTTTAATTTTTTGTTCAATGTTAATTTGTTTTAGCACGCATCCAACAAAACTATTTAATTATTTTAATACGTTCCACTGACATTGAATCTTGGCACGATTGTAATATACCTAAAACAAAATGTAAATTATGTGCATTGTATAAGTAAAGAATATTACTATATTTGTTAATGTCAATATTATCCTGACATGGTAAAATAATATGTAAATAAGAAATATCCAAAATGTGCATACATACATATTTATTCAGTCGCTACATAATATTAACGTTCAAATTCTGATTAGAATTAATATAAAAATCATTCTGATTCTCACGTAAACTCATAACAGTAATGATCCCGTTATATAATTTTAATTTGCATTTTTGTTAGTAATTGTTTTAATTTATTTACTATATGCTATCGAAAATATATTGAAATTCACGTTGTACAAAATCAAGTTAATTTTCGACGTGACATTCATCATTGAGTTTATGTATTGTATAAAGAACTAACATAGAGCAAATAGCTTCATATTAGAAAGGTGTCAATATTAGGATTATTATCAATATTAGTAAACATATTTATTTGGATCCATGTCTAGGGTATTGGAAGTTTGATATACATATACCTGATGTATTACATATTATATATTATAATTTTAGTAACATACCTTCCATTTAAAACTAATATTTATTTTGTAAACACTGGGAACCTTGTAGAAGGCTATGTTTTTTTAGGTAATAGTTTAGAAAATGTTAATTTTGACCAGAGGTCAAATAGAGCACTATATAATTTTTTATTTATAAAAATTATTTATTCGTGGTATAAGAACGGAGCAATTGTATAATTGTTTCTGTCCAGGTATTCATTTGTGCTGGACTTTTATTTATTGAAATTTTTTATACACTGAAAATATAAAGTGCTCATAAAAATAAGTCCAGAAAAGAGACTTGAATTTATAGTGAAATTTCAAAAACGTATTTATTCTTGTATTGTATTTATTGTGATCAAACAAGGGCGTGTTGATATATCACCACTATATGACCACCACATGCACGTGGTGTTGGATTTAAATTGGATGTCTGCCAAGTTTATTCAGAACATTAATCAGTATTACTTGTGTCTGAGATTCTACGATTATATGATTATATAAGAGTTGTTTCACAATATAATAATTTCATTTTTTTTTCATTTTCACTGTGTATTTTAGGGAAATTATTTGTTTAATTTTTGAGAACTTGTTGTTTTCAACTCTTTTTCTATTACTTGTCTAAATACTATAGAGTCTTAAGAAATTCAAATATCTGTTCATCTGTTTATTTCTGCCTATTATAATTTTCTATAATAACATCTGATAACAATTCCCATTTGTACTGTATCTAATATATGTCTGCATCTCGTTTATGTCAGAACTTCCAATGCTGATTTATCATGTTCGTTTCCGATGTTATTGTTAGTGAGAATCTGTGTAGGCATTTGACGGCCTACCATCGGTAGTTGTATTCCTTCTACGTCTTTCATCGTGCACATCGGTTTGCCGTTTCTAGCTGCAATCTGTGTACGTGTTTTATGTGCAGATCGGCGTGTCATTCATAATTGTAATGTTTTGTCTGCGGGCCATCAGTTCATTCCCAGATGAAATTATTGGTGCTTTACATTAGGAATGTTTCTGAAAGTATTAGGAAAAGACGGCAGTTGTGCTGCAATAGTTTTTATCGGTGGATAGTATAAACATTCCAGTTTATTATTACCAGTTGTCCTTCCGTTAGTAAGCATATTACGTTTTGAATCTGTCTTTGGCTTGGAAAAATACCTTTAAAAGCCAGTTGCTAGCATACGGCACCTCTTTAAGCGTAACCATGACCGATTCTTAAGAATGCAAGGACAATACATAAAACATGCATTTAATTCTTCGTCCAGTGTTAAACTGGTTGTGTTGATTTTAATATACGTTTATAAAGGTCATCACATTAGTTACATTTGTGATGTTTGATCATTTGTATTTTTTGTTTGTATACTTTTTATTCCGATTTTGTTTGAATGTTGGCAGAAATATCTCTTTTAATAGACCATGAAGTGTATTTCTTGCAGAAGAAAACAAAAAGTTGCAAACAAATTCTTCTGTAAGGAATGATGTACTACCACACGTAGCCTTTGAAGTTATTGTGGTACATTCTGTATCAATCATCAAGTGTTTACTTCCAAAGTTCTCATCTTGCGTCAACTATTGTATGATGTCCTCCTGTTTCTTTTCACGTGAATGAAATTTAATCGAAAGGAACATTTGAAATCAAATTCCCAATAAACAGGCGCTGATATTTACCTTAGTTAAAGAGAAAAAAATGATTTGACAGGGAGATACTTTAATTTCCGTGTATCTGTATGTTCGTTTGTCTGCATGTTTTTTGGTCGGAATGCATGACTTCATCGCTATAATACCCAAAGCCGTGTAAATTTATTTGAAAAAAACCATCAAATAAATGTTCTGAAGCCTAAATACAGACATGGAAAGTCTTTGATTGTCACTCTAGATAATTAAGAGGTGAATAATAAATGCATTGTGGGTACTTTTTAGAAAAGAAAAATAAAGCCCTAAATGCATAATGGTACCAAAGACTTCAAGAACAATGTCATTTTTTTCCCAGTCACACACACACACACACACATGTCCAAAAGTATCGAAGGTTCCTAGTGAATATGAGATCATCGAAAGCATGAGTTTGCCAACATTCTAGCTGTATCAAAATGGCTTTGTTCCGAACTTCTTTAAAACAATTCACATTATTCCCACAATGTATTTTAACCAATGAGCACTTTGTAATTCCTATAAAAATCTAAATAATAGTTTCACCTCAAATAATAACCAGACACAACACTAAATACGTCGTGACACTGATGTTACAACAAGAACATAATAAATAATTAACGCAGACTTATCAAAAACAGAATAGTTGGAAACGCATTTTGCTACTACTTCCACGTGACAATTTGCAAATATCTCAGATCGTAAAAGAACCCACCTTAACTAACCCATCCAACAGAACATTAAGTCTTGTAAGAACCCACCTGACCCCGCCAGTTAATGAGATATTACCTCTAACTTCGCAGTATGTTTACAATAAATATGATCAAATTACTAATACATATGAGAGACGGAGACAGATAGCCTGAGAGAGCGTGGTAGAGTACCATACTGAATGACTCCTAATTTAGATTACATAACAGATGGCATTCGATATCTATTGTTTTACAATAAGCGAACGAGAACTGATATATGGCTTTAATAATACATTATTGTGCATTACAAAGGTATGGTCGTCGGCAGCATTAAATAGCCTTTACATATGACAAAATTAACATGAATCATGTCGAAGATAACCTGCCGCCGGCATCAAAGGCTGCACAATTTAACTTGATGTGACCATATTTTTCGTAATTTTGTTATATTTACGGCTGGGGAAATGCTTACGTATATATATGTAGGATTAACAAATCCAAATAAAAAAAATATGAAAACATGGAGTAGTGACCCTAGTGGTCTCGTCCTAATTTTAGAAGTTAGAAATACAATCCTCGCTAACAGAAAATGTGCTTTAGTCCGTTTCTAGCCAAGACTGTAAAGTGCCAGGCACATTTATCCCAGCATGCAATAGTCCATGCCAGTCTGAAGAAGGATGTCAATAAAGCAAATTAAATATATTTATTGTACACCAATGTATCATTAATTTCCTTTACAGCATGCATTTTGCTTCTAAACTACTGGTTTCTTCTTTTCCGTCGTTCCCCACCCATTAGCAATGTCACCCTTCTCTGCCATCACTACATTACCAACACACAATAAAACAAAACTGGAACATAATATCATCGATCAAAATGGATTCTTGCACTCTTTTAGTGTGTGAGATATGGCTCAACTTTAATTATTTTGTAATATTATTACGTGTTGCCCCAGGATGCGAAAACTGTTCAGTATTGTTGGGCACAACATTTTATTAAAGTCATACGGGCCTGGTACACAATGAAAATATGGTGTTTTATGAAGTTTTAATTTGTATTGTGTTTAGCTTTCGTCGAGGGTTATATGCTTTGTATAATAATTTTGTATTAAAGAAAAGACCTTTGTCTATAATTATGGGTAGCGGTTTGGGACTACATGACTAATGTCAGTTTTATAAACGACATATTATGCAGTTTAAATTTTAAAATGATTTTAGATTATAATATAAGATTATTATTTTCCTGAGATAAACATGCTTACTTGGAGCTGAATTCAGGACGTTAGTATTCCACTGAGAAAAACTTCGTCTCATTCAGGACGTTAGTATTCCACTGAGAAAAAAACATCGTCTAATTCAGGACGTTAGTATTCTACTGGGAAAAAACTTCATCTAATTCAGGACGTTAGTATTCCACTGAGAAAAAACATCGTCTAATTCAGGACGTTAGTATTCTACTGGGAAAAAACTTCGTCTAATTCAGGACGTTAGTATTCCACTGGGAAAAAACTTCGTCTTCGTGTCCCTTTTTAAGACTGCTTGCTGAACATACCTGAACTTCTTTAGAATTTGATTTGATTATGATGACAGAACATTTGCAGAAATTTTCGATACAAGATAGGTGAATTAAATAAATACTGTTTACACCAGAATTACTCATTTCTGTCTTGGTGTCAGTTCTTAGAGGAGTCAATTTTAGTTGTGTTTGTTAAAATTTGAGAGTATTTATTTATTGAAATTTCAAAGTGTTCATTGATTCAATTCGGAAAAAATCACTATTTTTGGATTACTGTAAAATCGTTCAGGACATGTTGGATTATATCACTGTGATCATTCCAGACTGATAGCACATCGACACTGTTCCCTGATATTGGCTTAATTGGTTTACTTCCGGTAACATATATTGGAAATTTGTCTCTATGTGGCATCTTGTTCGAGTTGCCTAGACTAAATCAATTTTGAGGAAAATTTCGTTTATATATCTTGAATATTTAAGCATGTAAAAAACGATATTCATTCGTGTAGTGGAACATATGTATTCTTTCCACTGTGTATTTCTGAGACAGACGAATTTCTAAGTGCCACAAAATATTTAATCAGACAATATGTAAGCGATACTAGTTGCATCAGGCATAATGAATCAAAATAGCACTTTATCATTGTGGTTATCAATCTCAAATGCATCCGTACTTTATCATAGTTGTTATCGACGTCAAATGCATTCGTACTTTATCATTGTGGTTGTCAATGTCAAATGCATCCCTACGTCATCATAGTTGTTATCGAAGTCTAATGCATCCGTAATTCATCATAGTGATTATTAATTTCAAATGTATTTGTTTTGTTTGTAGTAAATTTTGTCTTAGCAATAAGCAACAAAATGTTTTCTTTTGGATGAGAGGGTAATTTAAATTACATTTAAAGAGATATTTAACCAGCACACACACACACACACACACACACATATATATATATATATATATATATATATATATATATATATATATATATATATATATATATATATATATATATATATATAATATTATATATAATATAACATAATATAATATAATATAAGAAGATAGGACTCGCGTGTATGAACGTTTGCGTGATTCATCGATTGACTAAGTGGATACAATGAGACCTTAAGTACATAACAAACCTATTTAGTTAAAAAGAGATTAAGTACTGTCTAGACAGTCACCTCTTTACAAAGACTATAACTGGCATCTGATAGCTGTTTAGTCCTTAATTTAGATGGATGATAATTAAGCGGATTGTTGCGAGTGACATGAATATGAGAGAGAGAGAGAGAGAGAGAGAGAGAGAGAGAGAGAGAGAGAGAGAGAGAGAGAGAGAGAGAGATTGTAGTATGGATTTATTTATTCATACCATAAATCATACTGACGATAGAGTAATGCATGTAACAACAGCAACACAATATTACTAAAAATAATAAATAATAATAGCAATTATAATAATAAATGCAAATATGAATAATTATAATTTCACGTTGGTTTTTTTTAAGACAGAAACTTTAAGATAAATGTAGACATGGCGAAATTATATACATATGGTTCAGAATATGGAGGAGAAAATCAATCTTTTCAATTATAAAGTATTGACATAAATTATGAAATATATATATATATATATATATATATATATATATATATATATATATATATATATATATATATATATATATATATATATATATATATATATATGAAAATATGTCAAAAGAGTCCTTAAGTAGATAATATACTTTCATATTAGGATCGAGCAAATACAAAGTCAATATCAATGTCGAAAACAATGCGTGAGTTTAGCCTGAGATTCTTGGTTGCCTTTTCCCCGATCTTAAGAAAACAATCCTTACCAATCGATGGATTCTTTGAACGCGCAAATGCCATTAACAAGTTTCATCTAATTCACAAAGAACCTCACATTAACACATGTTACACTTGTGTAATTCTTTTTTGAAATTCCTTTCTCATTTGGCAGGATACAAATTTGAGTACATATAATGTATTCATACCACGTACAACAAACGGGTCCTAAACACTAAACACATATAAGTAGTTAAATTTCTAATTATTAGACCTTTATATTTTATGCCAAGAATATCTTTTTTTAAGGAGAAATGACACCATAAAGAAAATATAAAAACTAAACTCTACACACAAATAGGAAAGCGGCTTATATCTAACGCAATAAAATTTACGTATACTGTGCACCAGACAGCTGTATCTGACCATCCTCACACTTTATTGAAATCAATCTTGAAGTCATATTTTCGTGCTTTGCATGGCCAGCTGTGTATCGCTAAGGCTTGTTTATTTCCGATTTATCTATCAACACTTGACTATCTTGCTACAGATGCCACGAACGGATCCTTGCTGGGAGGGCTTCTCTACCTTCCCTTTCCCAAATGAGCACGAAACAACTGAAACTCTAGCAAAGATTATTTTACAGTTAGATTGTTAAGTTTCTGCTCTAAAAAAGCATCAAATGCAAGAGCTTCCGGGAGCTTCGGAACCAAGGTCCCTGACATGGATTCCCCACACACTGACCCTTTTTCTATTTTTATTGGGTCCCTCCCCCTATGCTTATGTTAAGCGCCATTATACACTTCACCTCTCCTATCGGTTTAATACGAGAGACGTCACTCTCTAATAGTGGGTTAATGTTCTCAGGTTTGATTATGGAGCTTTCATTACTTATCGTACCATTGTGACTACACCTACAACATAGCAGAATACTTTTCCCAGATTGTATGAGAATAGCATGTGTCTGTAATATATGTGATACTAAAGGGTTGGCTAATTTAAGATTCTGAATGGTTTGCACAGAGGAAAAAAAATAATCACATAAGATGATCAAACTTGTTTTTGAGAGGGTTCGCTGTGAGGTCTTTCTGAAGGGAACGTATTAAATATGCACACACAAAGTTAGATTTCTAAAAAAAAACGTGTATCGCTTCATGCATCTGCATTAAGCTTTTCAAACTGATTCATACAATAGCTAGCTAATCTTAACAAATTTCTTACATAACCGTAGTGAGACCTAGCAATTGGCTAACCAGTCTGTATTTGCTACGCGAGACCTAGCAGTTTGCTAACCAGTCTGTGTTTGCTACATCTCGTTTACATCTTGACCCCTTTGATAGTTATCTCTGAGGTATCAAACATACAAAAAGGTTAATGTACGGCCATAGCAATTTTTTCTTGAACGTCCGATAGTAGTTTATTAAATTCGAAATGCCAGACTGGTTTTCGATTTATCATCCTTTCCAATGTTTTTTTCTAAATCTATTTATGAATGCTGTTGATATAGTCGAAAGCGTTGGTCTGGTCCTTTTCAGATAAGGGCATTGCTATTTTCGGCGCTTCACACCATGCCTGCGGAAAGTCGATAGTTTTTCAAATTTTATTGATATTATTCAGTGTTTAGAGTTATGGCAGGTACGTATTTTCAAAAGTTGAAAGTATTTATCATTGGATGAAACTGAAGTGGAAATGGAGCAAAGCAAAATAATCTTATAACTATCTGAGAGTAAAAGGTTTCTCGGATCGTAAGTGCTGATAAATTTGAAATTACGCCGGAAATTAATAGACTAATTAATCCTTTTCTTAAGACTTACTCGAGAATATTTCGGTTAATGTATTTTTTCATGCAAGGCTGTGACGATCTCGTCATGTGTTTTGATATAGCTGCTTTTATTTATGTATTTGTTGTACTATTTTTGATATCAATTAAACAGAGGAGCGATAGTTCTTCCAAGAGACAGAGGATATTCATGTTTTCATCTTGCTCCATCTAATTATATGACGAGCTTTTGGTTGTTAATCTACGGTATTTACTGATCCGTTCAGCGGTTGGATCAGATTTCAAATCATAAACAACACCTGTCCTTTATTTATTTGCAAATCATGGTTTATTAACAAATGCAGGAATCGCAGAACGTTTTGGTATTTTATCTCTATCCTAGAGTATATTTGTAAATGTTAACGGATCCACTTCTTTGTCAAAACGAGATGTCAGATTTAACTTTCAGGGGCACAAAAAGCGTTTCCTAATCTGTTTTGTTCAATTTCCATTCTAAGAGCCGTAAGATTTGGCAAGGTGACTTCGTAAACATATATGAAAGTGATCACTGCCATATTGGACGTTAACAACATCCCAAAGGAAATCATTGAAAGAGACGACAGCAGGTGCTCATATATCAATGGGATCCGATGACATTAAAATGGCAAATCTGGCCTTCGTAAACAAATTCTGTTATCCTCTCTCAATTACATCTTTACAGTTTCAGATTTAACGGTGGCTAATTAAATCAAAAGGTGCCGAGATCTGTTCATTAAGCTACTCATGATCCGATGTATTGAGGGGATTGCAAAGGAGAATATATAACGAACACAATTAATCAGTTTTCTGTGACGATATAAGAAACACCTTCAGCCAGTAAATAAGTAATGAGGTTAGTTTCGCTATTAGGAGTTTACGTTTTTTCTTTCGACACGTTTGCAACAGCCTTACCAGCAGTTTTTGTTTAATGCTTCTGTGCTTGGTGAAGTTTTGAACATTCATTATATCTTTTTGTTTTTAAGAAAAGGTTTCTGGTAGAGAAACAGCGAATAATAATATCAGTGAAGTATATGACTAATTGCATCATTATTTACCTTTAATTAGTGGAGACTCCATTGGAGTTTGGCGTCAGACATATTTACAAAAGTTTTTAAATCCGGGGACTTCTGAGAGCTTCTATGATTCGGGATCAAGTATCCTGGCTCTTTAAACTTCTATACATATATAGAAAACGTGATAGGGGCTTCATGCACATTTGGAATTCTAGTAGATTATTTAATTCCTTTCTTGCTCGGCTTGGAATGTAAATCACTACCGGTTTACTGATGATTGATGAACCAGAATATCATGGAATATTCTGCGGTGCTGATTCTGCATCGACTCGGCAAGACTGGTTAGGTTTGAATTTTTGTGGCGTGTCATTGCTACTATTGCTACGTCGTCGAACTAATTATTTAAGGTTTCTATTATGATCTCAGCGTGGAAAGCATTTAGGGTGGGAATTGGTGGAGGAAAGATGACGTGATTTAACCCACTAATCCGGTAATGTCCGCTTGCATACAGACCACATTTATGACAGTTCTTTTCTCTGGATAGGATGTTCCATTACTGATAAGTGGATATGTGGCTTCTACAAGTTCCTGGCCTCCCAAAAGCTGGTACCTTTCTTTTTTCCCGCACAGGATCCACGTCTCTATTTGGCACGAAAGATCGTGTATAAAATATGGGAAATGTTATGCCTTGCAATTTTCACAAGATAGTTTCTCTTATCAGGACGATCCATCATTTAGGCTCCTTCCTACATCTGCGACGGACTGGAATTCTCCAGCGTGGTGTTGGTCATATTTTGGTAGCTAAAACTCCGAAAAGGATTAGACAAGAAAGAGTCGACAGAGATATTTAAAACGATGGCTTTACTCTATGTAGACAAAGATAAACAGCTTTATGTGATTATTTGTGGCATCAACTTACGGCGAATATTGTTTCGTTTTACGTCTGATATTTTCGGGCGCCCTAGCCTCTTTATAACCAGCCGGTTCCTTAGATCAAACACCTTTTGGCGAGCGGACATATTTACGTGGAAATATCTTAATGGCTAATTATTCAAGTGAGCTTTACAATTACATTTTACAAGTAGTTGACCAGAACTCAGTTTTTCCGCTACACATCATGACTCTCCAGTCAAGACTGGCAGCATATTAACTGTCACAAAATGTCATAGTTTGGTTAGCATAGTGGTTTTAATTCCTTGCATGGAAATATTGAGTAACCTGGCTCAATTTCTCTGACTCGTACGAGTTTGCTGATTCCAAGTTTATCATTAAATATTCTTGTTCCTTTTTAAAGGAAGTCTCACGTTAATAGTTGAATTATTATTACTGAGTCGCCTGTGGTCCCTACCCGCCTCGAAGATCCACAAGGGGAGTAACTTTCGTTCCTTTATTGCGTTTCTCATGTCAGGATTACACGTGCTGATATACTCATGTAGCAAATTTATTCAATTAATCATTGGCTCTGCCTTCAAAGCATGTCATTTGTTAGGTTCTTGAGCACAATGTACATTAATAACACATTTCACTTTAAAACAATATGCAAAACAGTGAAACTAAATAACTTAATCTTATTCCTTGAAGCTTGTCGTTACTAGCCGATTAATCCGAATGGACCAATCTCTATCTGAAGCTGTGCCCAAAGTATTGCATTGTGACGGCATCAATCGTTCTATCCACTTTTCCAATGACAAGGGGTGTAACCCATTGCCATCAGGTTGTCTCCGCGGACAGTCTTAGAAAGACATGCAGTGAGGAATATTTAACAACCAAGGATACTCAAGAAGAATTTGTAGTTTTAACAACACATTAATATAAGTCAGACTACCGGTATAGAGTGCCTAGAAAGTGTTGGCATCTCCCATGTAGGCATCCAAGCCAAAAATGACGGTAAAAAAACATTGCATGGCACGTCCCAAATAAAATCGATTGCTTCAATTAAGGATGCATCAGATGGATTTTACGTATCCCGGCCCACATGAAGAGTTAGTGCATATTGAATTAGGACCGACACCTGCAAAACGACAGATGTCCAAATAAGAAACATGTATATTCAGCAGCAAATACACGACATACATGTAAGAACAAAATTGTGCGCCCGACGGAGGGACAGTAGTAGTTCAAATGATATGTAACAACAGTGAATTCATTAGCATATAAGTAAAGGACAAAAACGAATGTAATGTGTATATATAAATATAAATCACTTAGTATAGTATACTAAGACATTGCTCATTATAACATTAGTCTGCTCATTGAAATATCGGTGAAACGTGGTATGACGAACAGCGACAAAACGTATAGTTCAAGAATATCATATACATGTAGTTGTTGTGTTTACGGAAGAAGCGAAGGAAATAGCAGTTGGAGAAACAGTTAAATTTACATATATATTAGATTCGTGACATAAATGTTAGAACGGATAGCTAAAACTCTGATTAATGAAATATTCATGCAAACCTTTTTTAGAGACACAAAGTCGCAATATTGGACGAAAGATATTCATCATTACAATTGTATGGACAGCTCAGAGGCTTTTAAGAAATAAAATCTCCCACCAATTCAAACTTTTTATTAATTTTCAATTCTAATGCAATTCACACGATTATTATCAGCAAGTTCATTGTGTATTAAAATAATTGTAAGCATAATAGGAATTACTTTTATTATTTATCTCGTTTTAAATTACGTCTCTACATGAACTGAATTATCACCTTATTAATGTTGAATATTTTCTACCCCATCGTGCTTTGTACGTATATTTATATTTCTTTTTTTACGTTTTTCTCATCTTTAATTATTGTACATTTCTGCATCCTTATATTTGGTTTTTAGATCTTCAATCAATAAACAGGTATTCATTCCAGAAATTGCAACACACATACGATAGCAATTGCCATGGTAACAGAAAGGTGCCAAGCCAATACAATGTAGAGGGCGCATTGGTTATGTCATTTCAAAACGCATCCTATAACCATTCCTTACCATCTTTAATAAGAACAATATATCCAAATCCAAAATCTCTCTGTTTTTATAGATGTCGATCAAGGCCCTCCACATCTGCAAAACAATTTATTTATTTTTTGAGCAAATAATGAACGTAATCCCATTATTAATGTCATCAGCGGCAATGATTTTAATCCTGAACCAACTTTATTACAAATTAAATCTCAGTAGTGCATTAAATGCAATAAGTATTTGAAATAAAGTTGATAAACTACACAAATGTTATATAACTTACTTTCCTGAAAATCTCTTTGGAGAGAGAGAGAGAGAGAGAGAGAGAGAGAGAGAGAGAGAGAGAGAGAGAGAGAGAGAGAGAGAGCCGTAAAACACTTCTAGGGGACATAAGTCAGTTTGCAGCTGGTGTCTCAAGTTTAGTCAACGAAAGCTTACATTGCGAAAATAGAGAAGATCGTATATACATTATCTGTGAGTTGATTTGGCTATATCGATATATTGGAACCAAAATCAATTTTTGTGAGTTGATTTAGCTAAATCTATCTTTTCAAACAAAGATCATTTTTAATCTGCACGGTATATATGCTTTCAAATCCAACAATTGAATTTCCGGAGACCTTATCATCCAGTGTTAACGCTGCGAGCGAATTATCGCCGTTCCTAATTGTGATGGCGCATCTAAATGCCGTCCTTTGTAGACCAATGCACCTTAAAATGCATGGTCCTTTATCGCAAAGCAATCGGATATCATATTAAATTCACCTATTCAATTCTCAACACAGACAGCGGGCCTGTTTGATCCGATAATTATATCAGCAGGCTATGACATTTTTGAAACTGATACATTGCTTGTATCAGTGATCACAAAGCGTCAAATTCAGCATTAATATATATTATACCACAATTAATTATTTAAATCAAAAGGTGAGGTTCTGCATGACAGATAATTATTAATATTAAATATATTTGATTCAATTTACACATAGATTGAATCGTCAGTTCATTAAAATACATGGACGAATTGTTCGATTTGCTTTATAATGTTATAATGTTTTAGCAATATTGCATACACGTCAAATTAGTTGGGATTAGGCCAGGGTAAAAGCTACGGTTAAACTCATATTCAAGCTGAGGAGCAATACTGAGGAAGGAAAGCGTCACAAACTCATAACCCACGTCATTTAACAATATATACAATTTCAGAGTACTAAACTTCTGAACCACACAAACCACAAAACCAGGACATTATTTTACGTAACCTTCGACTATAGTGTATCCGAAAATATTACAATATTTACATATATAATTGGAATATAATAGAATTTATTTCGAATGGAAGTATTGGGTCCTTTTACAATTTCACGATTTAGAACTAGTTTATTCAAGTTCTGTATCAGCAAGCATCCGATATTGATGATCATAAGATATACATGCTTTCCACTGTGGCAAAATATCAACATACATTTGATAAAATAGAGATAACTGAAAGGGAGACTACACATAAACACCGCACTCACAAAGAGCAATGCTTCTGGTCGTCATGACATTGCTATGTTTTACGTCATTTACAGCACAATATAGAGCATATATAGCAGCCAGTCTAACTGGTAGAGAAAGAACCTGGAAATTCCCTATCAGAAAGATCGACCCATCAGAGGCTAATGCTAAGTTTTCTCACATACACACATTTGCCGAACATGATACACAAACAAACAGGGATATCGGTGAGTTAAAAGTGATCAGTAAAACTGAGTGCTTTAGACCACTTGGCCATCAGAGGCCCAGGTCAAAACCACATTAACATCTTCTTAGTTAAGAAAACGAAATTTAATAAGTCATTACATTTATGAATATCTAAAAATCAGCGAAAAATAGCCCATGTGCTATTCCGTCAAATCACAGACCAATATCCCTTCTGAGTAACATTTGCAAAGGTTTCGATAGATTTGCCTTTAATTAACTTTATAATTAGTTCTATGGCAATTATTATAATTACAAATATCAGTTTGGTTATATACCTGTTAATTAAAAGATGTATGAATTCATGGAAATAGTATGTGACAAAGACAAAACATTGGACAGAGTGTGCAAGATGGGATTATTAAATAGATTGAAAAGCTATGGACCGAATGGAAATAAATTGCTGAGAGATATTATTATTATTATAAGCTAACGAAACCCCCAAAACCATTGTTGGAAATGTGTTCTCGAACCTTCGACAGATCAATACAGGTGAACACCATGAATTAGTTTTGTTACTGTATACATTAATGATATAGTTGAAAGTTTAATTCACTGATAAGATTAATAGCAGATGAATCATATTTGTAATGCACTTCACGTGATCAATATTTAATTCGAAAACTATTAAAATGATATTGAAATATTATCGGATTAGACAAATCTCTGCATGTCAATTAGATTCATCCACAAGAGAATGCATCAATGTGACCTCCAGGGAGATGGACTAATTAACAGTCCAGAATCTCGCGTTGAAAGATCCATGTTGTAAGATATATCTACATCTGGGAATAAATATATGATCCACTGACGTATGAGCCAGAATACGAAATCTGTACTGCGTTGTATATCTATGCGCTTTGGACGACAGAGGATATTTAATTATATTTTATCAAAACATAACCAAAATACAAATTTATGTAATCGATACTCACCCATCTTTTGATAACAATGTACAATCTCATGATCAACAATCACAGAGTATTGATACTCGATAAAAACACACAGTTTAAACACTGTGATGAAATTTAAAAAATGTGATAAAACGTTTTTACAAATACCTTGAAAACTGATTGAGAAGGCTGCATTCCATTAAAAAAAACTGCGAAAACGAGAAATTGAACAGCCTTAAATATATGTACTGGTGAAAAATAGTTTTAACTGGTGAAAATATTTTTAACTACCAAAACGATATACCATATGCACGGGAAGATATTTGTGACAATGACTTTGGTAGAGGAACACATCAAATACGAATCAAAGCACTTCTCCAGTGGTTTGAATGGTTGCTTTATGTTTTAAGTTACAATGGACTTGAAATGCATATGGTGATACATTAATCAACTTTCATGAGATCTGTTTTACATTAGCTTGATGGATACTATTAACATTTAAGACACTAATGATTACCCATACTACAAATTGATTACGTAGTTTCTAGACACATTTTAAAGAGGAGATAAATGTATTTAAATTGAAGAGATTTTGGGATAAATTTCTAAGAAAATGAATATTCCTACATAGACACATAGAAAGTAAAGATGGTAACTTCGAGATGCAAAAACTATTGTCTGATAAATCAAAGGAAAAATAGTAAGAAATAAATTTACTTAAATCACATTATGAGATTTACAACATCAAAATTAATACCGTATCATTGTATGTGTATGATAACAAGCTATGGCAACCAAGGAATGTACCAATATACGAAAACATTATTGTATTGCAAAGGAATTTTCAATTTTCATTACGTTTTCGTTTTTCTTACAGTTTTTTTTTAAAAAATATTCCAACTTGTTACTTTTATTTTCCTGGAATGAAATGTTTTTGTTTCTAGGGAGTTTTCATTGCTATAGTGATTTATGTAACCGATTCAATATCCATTTTCCATGCTATAAAATAAAGACAATACTGTTTATTTTGAGGGTATTATCAACATATAATAGGCTAAATTCTGCGAGTAAATGGGATAGGTGCCTTCAGTTTTGTATTCGTTATGATTTCATTAATTTCTTCATGTTATTCTACAAAGCATCTATCTCACTGTTTAGCCGCTGGTCGAATGCTTGTCAATATTGTTGGATGTATCGCAATAACTGTTACACTTTTAAAACAATCTTCATGCGTTTACTATCATATATTATCGTTCGACAGTACGCTAATTGTGAACTTTATAGAAAAGTATGCCATGAAACGAATTTAATGTTGGGCGATTAATTGTGCTGATGATGCTTTAGGGTTTCGTGGCCAGTTGTCTGCAAAAAAAAATGTTTTACAATATCGAAACGGTGCAATATTTCAAAAATGTAAACTTAAGTTTCCTTATTGTTCAGGGATGTTAGGTATGTTATCCGTTAATATCAACGTGCTATCAAGTAGTCAGGAAGTGGGAATAGTGATTTATGTAACCGATTCAATATCCATAGTGAACGAATGACCATTTTCAATGACGTGTTGTACGGAAAAGCCACATGTAGTAGTGCATTGTTAACAGAATTAATGACATATTTGTGTTTTGTTTATATGTCTATCGGTTAGACAAGGATAAGCATGGGTGGGACAGAGTTGGTTATTTCAAAAGAAAAAGGCTTCTGCTTTAGTGATGCTGATTTTCTTGTTCTCTAACATTATTCGTTTGCACAAGTTTTGCATTTCTTTACAAATGAGAATAACTTCTCAGTTGCACCATGTAATCAAGAAAACAGTACAATCGATTCATTAATATAACGGATATGGTTTACTTGCATAATGGGAAAACAGTACAATCGATTCATTATTATAACGGATATGGTTTACTTGCATAATGGGAAAACAGTACAGTCGATTCATTAATATCACGGATATGGTTTACTTGCATAATGTGTAACTTTGCTGAAGGTGCAACGTATGATATTTTAAAAACGTATTATCCTCTCCCTAAACATTCAGGCTTTCGCTTTCATAAATTACTTTAAAAGGTTTTCCAAGTTCTACTCTTAGTAGATCTTTAGCTTTCAAGACGTATTATCCACAGGTCTTTTCCTAACCTTTCGTGATTTTAATCTTTTTCTTTTTTTTTATTTACAAGGAAATGTGATAATGAAATCTATTTAAATTGTACAGGGTAAATAAAACAACATGGCTACGCCCAACATGCTAAAAGGGGTAAGAAATAAACCAAGCTAAACAAACAAAACAACAATAAAATCAGACAGTAACTGGAATGAAAAACATTTTCTGAGAATTACGTGGAAAATGTAATAAATTAAGTAAGACATTTTCATAAATAGAGAATAAAAGACACACACACACACACACACACACACACTGAAATGAAAGCATCAAGTAAATATGCCACACTGATGAAACTCACAGGACATCACACTTGGAAAGACACAAACATGCATAAGCCTTAACGGGCAATATTAAATGTGATACAACCTTTACAATTTTTGTTGTTCTGTCAATGGACTTGTACTAACGTTGAGTACATTGAATGAGAAAAATATTAATGAATGTGGTTATGTTGTTTATGTTCGTCATTGGATCTATTCAATTTAGATTAATAAAGAAAATCGTCGTACATGTCAGTTCAAAGAGATTACAAGAGTGAACTATGCCTTCGAGGTACGAGCCAAAAAGGCACTGTTACATTACAACCAGAGTTCTATATTTTATGACTACAGGCTGCAATTTATTTGAACAGAGTTCTCCATTGGTGTTTATACGCAACACGGCAAAGGCTTTCACACTAAGAAAAAATTAAATATATGAGGTAATATTAGCGATTTGTTTCTGATTACTTTTCTTTTAGAATTTGAATGTTTCAAAACTGGAAACTGTAAATCTACCTGATCAATGATTAAAAATTGTTTTTATACATATCATTTTCCCGAGTTCTAACCTAAATAAAGAACAATACTGGAAATGTACATATGCCAGATTAAAGTGATAATATAATTAGGTGTTATCTCTACACAAAATACAAAGGAACACACCTCTCGCTGGTACTGGCTAACCGTAAGTCATCCATTATCTACCACCCGTGTATAAGGAATCCATCTAATATGAACTATTATTTTCCTCAAGTCAAACTTAATTTAATGGAATCAAATTTTAAAACAAGGTGACATTAGTTAATTATATATATATATATATATATATATATATATATATATATATATATATATATATATATATATATATATATATATATATATATATATATATATATATATATATATATATATATATATATATTCTGCTGCATAAATCACAGTTGGCTGCATGTTTTTCTCTTTCGTTGCTGTTCGATTCATTAATTAGCTCGAGAAAAACTAGCACATAATTTACCAAGTGGCAGAGACCCATGCACGTAGTATCAGTCATGTGTTTGTGACTAGTAGAGGAAAGACGAAGTAATCGATATTCAACATAAATGAAAACCACGAGAGGTATTTAAGACAGCGAACAGAACCTCTCTTGCAACACTATTCCCACTTGACAACATGCGGCGTGTTTCGGATAATAAAGAGGCTGTCTGAACTTCCAACTGCAGCCATAAAGCTCATAGTGTTCAGCAGCTCATATATAGAGTACAGAAACAGCTCATAGACAATGTACAGATCACCGGCACATTCGTGCATGTAAAGAATGTTATATGACAATATCAAAACTCGGAATTGAGGAGAAGTCTGTACATAGTGTGTCCTGTTGCATGGAGACAAGACATCGTACGTATAATATAATATCATACACCTGTTTAGAAAGGAAAGGACATGGAATACATTTTAGTAGGTGAGTAGTGGCGAGTTTTGATCATCAATCAGGGGTTTGGCCCAATGAGCTGACAAATTAAGCTAGTCGGTTAACTTATTTCTAAGTGTTCGATGAAAAGAGATGAAGAGGAAGCAATGCTTATTAGAATAAAGCGTTGTAACATTATATGAAAGAAGTAGGAAAATTTGTTTGAATCATTTGAATAACCTTTTTTTAAAATAATTAAACGCAGGTTATTGCTATATTCTAAAGGTTCATTATTGTTATAGTGCATAGGTAGGCATACAAGTATGTTAAATACAGAACTATTGATGTATTGGCAGATAGATTTTTATGTTGACAGTAACACAAACACCAGGATAATGAGTAGTTTTATATTCATGTCATTAGAAGTGGCTTAACATACATAAATATGTACGTACATACATACATACATACATACATACATACATACATACATACATACATACATACATACATACATACATACATACATACATACATACATACATACACACATTTCTTAGTTTTGTACCATTGCTTTGTTCGTTATTGGTTTGTATGGCATAGACACATTACAAATGTATGTATATATAATTCGTTCACGACATAGTAATATCAACACTCATCTTCCTCATACTACATTACATACTTGAAATAAGAAACAATATTTCAAAATATAACTCTCTTAAAATGTATTGTTCTTGAATAGTATAAACCTTACTCAAGGTCTTTTCGACCAAAGCAGAGATTCTACCATTTAAACTTCGTCCTTTTTGCTACATTCTATTCAAATGTAATTGCTCCCAACATTAACGGCGTCTGGGGATGGCAGAATGACGACCGTCACCAGGTCCCGCTCATGTAGACATAGTCAGTTTTTGCAGTAGCATACCAATCGAGATACCGATACTCTGGCACCGCGCGGACATGGTCGGCCATAGCTCCGCGTACTCCTAACGCCGCTGCTGGCTCCTACTCAGCTCGGACAGAAATCAGAACTCGAGTTGTCAGTGTGATGGATTAGTTTGTGACACTCTGTACAAATATGCAAATTCACGTTGTGTTTTGTTGCATTCTTAAACTATTCATTCTATTGTGTGTCTATTCATCTCTAATAAAACACAAATTAACAAAATAAAAAGTAATATTCAAACTTTAACGACAGTTCTCCAAATTTCATTATATGTAATGAAATAATACAATTTGGATATATATATATATATATATATATATATATATATATATATATATATATATATATATATATATATATATATATATATATATATATATATATATATATATATATGTATATATATTAGATTTCTCACCATGCGATATAATAACTCTTGATTTTGTAAAAATTGCTTACTATCATCCTAGTGTTAAATCTAAAACTGAAACCTACCCTATGAAATGGATTTTATTATGACATTGGAAACGTAGTTGATGTAATCGCACTTTAATATCTATTAAGAAGTTTAGATAGATAAGTATATATCTGGTTCGCTGATCCAACCTGTCTGTGCTAATATTTGCCTGTAATTTTGTTGCTGTAACATAAACGTTAGTTTGCTTGCATAACATATTGTAGAGCAAATGCACCGCACTCAAAATTAATAGTTCTCTTTAGATGCGTTTATTAACCTCTTTTAGCAGATACACAATTTTAGCGCAGACGTGTTTAATTGTATAACAACGGTATATGACCTATAGAAATGTAAGGATGTTCCAAACTAGCATATGAAATATAAAGCACTTTTCCCCCTCATTATTGCACATAATGAAACCTGATTTTTTTTAGTTAAATTGTGACTTTCTACATCGTCCTATATATAGCCCCATTTTGACGTAGTTCGTAATTCATCTGTAAGGCAGAAAACCACACGAACCGTAAGCGCTGTGATTGGACAAGGACATATTTTAAACTGAAAGCTAATGGAATAACGATTATCGTGAGGATGTAAGAAATGTCCAATGAATCATATCATACTTCCGATTACTATGCGGTGTCCTCGGATAGTTGTCTATGTGTACATGATAAGAGGTGTATTTAAACTATCTAAGAAACTTTGAAGCAAACAATGATGATTATCGGCAACGTATTATCAAAAAGAGTATGATTATCATCAAAAATATTATTATTATAAGTGTTATTATTAATATTCTTCTTCTTCTTATTATTATTATTATTGGTATGATTATTATTACTATCATTACTTTTATTATTATTATTAGTGTTATCATTATAGTTATTGTTAATTATTGTTATCAATATTATTGTTATTATTATTATTAATATTACGTTATATTATTATTATTATTTTTATTGTTTTTATTATTATTATTATTATTAAATATTATTATTATTATTATAATTATTATTATTATTATTATTATTATTATTATTATTATTATTATTATTATTATTATTATACTTTAGAAAAGTATTTTAGAATATTTTCATGTGAATCGTCACAAATCTTACTCATTTTCCACACAAATATTAGTCTTTTTTTATAAACGGACAAAAGAATAACACATTTGACGGGAAAAATATGTCATGATTACAAATTAGGCTGGTGTATTTCAAATTATCAAAACTTTACAGAATAATACTGCGTAGTGACAAGTGGTAAAATATTTTTTACAATGGCACACTAAAGCCAAATAGGGTTATCGGACCTACAACTTTGGGCAGAATATTTACATTTGAAATATATGAGGTGTTTTAGTTCCAATAAACAGTTAGTAAATAGTACTGTTCTCAAAACAAGGGTTACAAGAAAAGTAAACGACCAAAAAAGGTTCGTGGGGGGGGGGGATTTTGCCTGTAAGACAATCGGTTTACATTGTTAGACACTGAAAAGAACACGATGACAATGTTAATTAAAATTCGTATTTGGAAATTTTATTGCAGCCTTAAACGATCTATAGACAGCACTGTTTCATTATACCATTATTAATATGAGGTCAGCGATGTCCTCGTATTTGAAATAAGTTTTCACGATTAATCTGTAAAACGTGATGTTATAGATTTCACAGTCAATTCTTAGAGAGATGTTAAGCTTGACCTGGTTTTCTATCAGACAAATTCATCATGCCAAAACCAGATGTTTAATGTTTTCTTGTAAAATAAGATTTATTGATCAGCAAGTAAACCTCATGAAATTATATAAAACGAGTCAGATCCAATTTGCTTCAATGATTTTGTAAGAACATCGTTTATTAACTCTACATTAAAAGATGGCAATGCCTTACAAAATAATAATATAATATGACATTTATTAATACATTAAATATTGCATTTATTAATGCATATCATATTGCATTTAATAATAAATATCATATTGCATTCAATAATACGTATCATATTGCATTCAATGATTCATATCATACTGCATTTAATAATACGTATCATATTGCATTTAATAATACGTATCATATTGCATTCAATAAAACATATCATACTGCATTTAATAATGCGTATCATACTGCATTTAATAATACGTATCATTGCATTTAATAAAACGTATCATATTGCATTTAATCATACGTATCATAGTGCATTTAATAATGCGTATCATATTGCTTTTAATAAAATGTATCATATTGCATTTAATAAAACGTATCATATTGCATTTAATCATACGTATCATATTGCATTTAATAATACATATCATATTGCATTTAATAACATATATCATATTGCATTTAATAATACGTATCATATTGCATTTAATCATATGTATCATATAGCATTTAATAATGCGTATCATATTGCATTCAATAATACATATCATACTGCATTTAATAATACGTATCATTGCATTTAATAAACGTATCATATTGGATTTAATAATACATATCATGTTGCATTTAATCATACGGATCATATTGCATTTAATAATACCAATCATATTGAATTTTATAATACGTATCATATTTCATTTAGTCATACGTATCACATTGCATGTAATAATAATATCATATTGCATTTAATAATACGTATCATAATGCATTTAATAATACATATCATATTGCATTTAATAACACTATCATATTGCATTTGATATACGTATCATATTGCATATAATAACACGTATCATATTGCATTTAATAATACCAATAATATTGCATTTAATAATACGTATCATATTGCATTTAATAATACATATCATGTTGCATTTAATAACATATCATATTGCATTTAATAATAGGTATCATATTGCATTTAATAATACGAATCATATTGCATTTAATAATACATATCATATTGCATTTAATAATACGTATCATATTGCATTTAATAATACGTATCATATTTCATTTGATAATACCTATCATATTGCATTTAATACTACATATTGCATATGATAACATGTATCATATTACATTTAATAATACCAATCATATTGCATTTAATAATACGTATCATATTGCATTCAATAATAAGTATCACATTGCATTTAATAATACGTATCATATAGCATGTAATCATAAGTATCATATTTCATTTAATAATACGTATCATATAGCATGTAATCATAAGTATCATATTGCATTTAATAATATGTGTCATATTGCATTCAATACTACATATCATATTTCATTTTATATTACGTATCATATTGCATGTAAAAATACCGATCATATTGTATTTAATAATTAATACGTATCATATTGCATTTAATAATACATATCATATTGCATTTAATAACACTATCATAATGCATTTGATAATACGTATCATATTGCTTTTAATAATACGTATCATATTGCATTTAATAATACATATCATATTGCATTTAATAATACGTATCATATTGCATTTAATAATACATATCATATTGCATTTAATAACACGTATCATATTGCATTTAATAATACCAATCATATTGCATTTAATAATACATATCATATTGTATTTAATAATACATATCATATTGCTTTTAATAATACGTATCATATTGCATTTAATAATACATATCATATTGCATTTAATAATACGTATCATATTGCATTTAATAATACATATCATATTGCATTTAATAACACGTATCATATTGCATTTAATAATAGGTATCATATTGCATTTAATAATACGTATCATATTGCATTCAATAATACATATCAGATTGCATTTAATAACACGTATCATATTGCATTTAATAATAGGTATCATATTGCATTTAATAATACATATCATATTGCATGTAATACTACATATTGCATGTGATAACACGTATCATATTGCATTTAATAATACATATCATATTGCATTTAATAACACGTATCATATTGCATTTAATAATACCAATCATATTGCATTTAATAATACATTTCATATTGTATTCAATAATACGTATCATATTGCATTTGATAACACGTATCATATTGCATTTAATAATACGTATCATATTGCATTTAATAATACGTATCATATTGCATTTAATAATACGTATCATATTGCATTTAATAATACATATCATATTGTATTTAATAATACGTATCATTTTGCATTTAATAATACGTATCATATTGCATTTAATAATACATGCTCATTCCCATTATACCTCACGTAAACAATACAACATTACTTCTATTCTAGAGGTGAAGAGGGTATTTTTGATTTGCGTAAATATATGCGGTTACATTTTCATTCGATTGTCATAACCACAGTTCTCTTCTAACTTCGTTCGTCTATATCTATCTCACCAAGTACCAGTTTCATTTGCAGATATACATTAAAGACCAATGCGAGTTTTTTTTAAATTCTTCAACAATACGTCTGGGCACATGATTTTAGGTGATAACGCGCCTTTCGTTTATAATTTGATAGAAAGTAACTGTATTTAGGAACTACTGATATCGTCTCAAATTGGTTCCATCTAAATGGTCCGTAGACGTACATCGCTAGTCACCATACTATTAAAGACATTTTCACATTTTTAGATTTCATCATGCCATGTATTTTCAATATTTTTTGAATAAATTAATTCTTTATATTTTATCTGCCCTCTGACCCGTTCTTACATTTTTTTATGGCCATTATTCGTCCAATAATCGTGGATACCTGATATTTTTTGAGTTCCGTTTTTACCAAAGGAATTCGTTTGGATCAGCAACCGTCATGGTGGCCTAGCGGCTAGAGCTTTCGCCTTTGATGCAGGAGTCATACCAAATACTTATACAAATGATAATAACAAACATGCCTCGCTAGGCGCTCAGCATTAAGATGTCAGTGTTACGACTGGTCGCCCTGTTGTCAGGATAACGTGAATGGATGAGACATCATGCTACATGTTTGCAGCATGTTGTCCAAATGCGATATGGCTAAAACAAATTGTTCAAACTACGTATAAAAATCCAAGTCACGCAGATCACACACTTGTTTTGAGTCAGCGAAATAAACGGATTTGCTGTAATGCCACCGACATTGAAGCTCAAAAATGTAGTGAATAACTGTGTCCAATCATATAACTTGGCCAGAAACCACCATAAAAAACAATAACCAGTTTCATTATTTCGATGTAACATTCAAATTACGTCAACATGGGACATTAACTGCCATTAACAATTTTCGCCACAATACACCAGACCTACAAACTCAGGCAATGTATCAAGAACTAGTTGATTAAAAAAGGCCAGCGACTCAGCTTTGTTCGAAGCTGGCATCGCGATGGCATAAACTTGCTTGATATGCTTACTGTTCAGTAACGTTCCCAAATATAGTCAAAAGCCTTGTTAACATTGGTACAAATAATGCTAATAATGACAACAATAAAAGCAACAATATAATGACCCATATGAATATTATATCGCTCACGAAGCTGATATCGCTCAATTAAAATCTGATCGCAGTTGCGGTAAGATATTTTGAAAAAAAAAAAAATTGCACATTGTATTAACTCAGTTACAATAAGTTTCATATCACTTTCAGCAATGAGAAAAATATTTTAAATACAAACTTTTATATTATTTAATGAATTGAAAGGTTCTGTATTAACGAGTTCAATCTAATTTATGAAAAAGATTAACTAATTTTGTACTTTAGAATACTTTTCCAAAGGGATAGAGGATCTATATGATTTATAAAATCCTAAATGATTTTGGTCCTAAAATCTCTACTTAAAATTAGCTGAATTATTTTTAAGAAGGAACTAAAGTAATTTTGTTCTATTAGGGATTAAATGTAATTCAAGATTGTAATTACTTCAAACTTAAGAAGCCTTGAGATCACACTATTTTTTCCATTTTGCTCCATTATCCGAAGTTAATTTTGAAAACCTGTTTAAACAAGATGGAATTGGCACTTAACGAAGCATTTGTTAATGACTCTACACCATTTGTCTAAACTCGAATAATACCGACATCAGAATGCTCTCTGTCACGATTTATTCTTAACGAGTTAAATCGTTTTGAAAAGGTTTCTGTTTTTATTACAGGAAACCAATTTTGCATCGGCGTCATTTGTACAGATCTAATAAATATTGAGGATGCTTACATTGCAATAGGATTTTACAGCACTTCATTGTGCCGATAAAAAGTTAATTTGAAGCATGTTATTATAAAGATCTAGATGTTGGAAGGTAGACATGTAATACTTTAAGATAAAATATCAAAATATAAAAAAATTGTTTAAGGCAAATCAGATAAAATATAGAGTAAGCAGTATAAAATACGTAATAAAAAGGATCCAATATTAATACTAATATTATTAATACTGCTGCTACTAATACTATTGCTACTAAGACAAATACTACGCCTAACATATCCATATAGTATTGGGCATCAACATCATTACTATCGGTAGCAGTAGAAATAATTAACATTTTCACAACGTAACATAAATATTAAGCACAATAACGTGGTAAAGATAACTAGAATCACTGACTTGTATTAATCAAGTTTGCGTTTCATTCCAATACAAAAGTAAAATCGTGTCCCATATGCAATGACAATTCTTGCCTTTCAAAATAATTTAACATCTCTCCCATCCCAGATAACCTAGTTAGACTTTGTTTGTATACATTGAAGACGCGCCTGTTTATATCTTTTGTTGTTGTAGCTTGAGATTTCATGTAAACAGCATGTTTCTACTAATATGCTGTTTACATGAAAATCTGTTGCTACTAAATGCGGCTCTAAACTTTATAAAAACATCAGCAGCTTACCGGATTAAAGCAGCTCACTCTAGTACCGTATATACTCGCTAATAGGATCAGTTCGACCTCCAGCTGCACATACACATATCTGTCTTCGCAGAAGGCGCGGCAGCTCTCGATATGTGCAATTTGTTAGGATAAATCACATGAACGAAGAACATAGACCATGCTCTACAGGAGCATTATTCTACAGTAGATCAGGATCTTTGTTGTCGGACAGTTTGACTAGATTCATAAATACATACGTCATGTCGATACTTTGTATGCAGCAATATTCTTAGAAATAACGGACAAACGATTTATTTTAAAGCAGAGCTTCGGTGACATAGACGTGTTCAATCGGTCATTCGCATTATTATTATGTATGATATATTTTCGAATAAATTAATATATCATGAACTTCATCACTTTAGATCAAATGTTGTTCATTCTTAAAGTTTCAAGACAACCATACCTTCACAAACTGGCTTGGTGTCTGTGAGAAGATGAGTGGTTGATCGTGTTCACTGAATTGTCTGGCACATTCGACAGGAAAGGATGTTTGGGGAAGCTTTGTTATCAGAAGACTTGCCACTTTTCCCTGATTTACGTCGCTCGAGACTATGCACTGCCTCTGTGATGCTCCTTAGGTTATATTATGTAATTCCAGTATTAACCAGAATGCGACAGGTGGAACGATTCTTTGAGAGATCTTCTCAGATTCAGGAGCAGCATTGAATCCTTTTAAGAATGACTTGCGTGTAATTTTAAAACGAATCTTCTGACGTCATCGCGTTCTTATTTACAGCTTGAAGTAGGAGATCCTTTTTCTTAGTGTGATTTCATCAGCAGAGATTCGATGCTTGGAAGTCTGGGACATTAATCCGTATTCGTCTCGTCATTAGGTTTCTCAGGCAGCCAGTATGACATTGGTTTTGTGTTTCTCCATGACGTCGATGGTGTGTCCATGTTTTGCATCCACAGGAACGGCTTCATTTAACTTCAGTGTGTTTGCAGACTATTGATTTTGCAATTTGATACAAATCTGTCAAAACTGGCGTCGGTTTCATCATATATGAAACATTCATGGAAATGGTTTGCGCATTTCTATCTTCATGATTCTGATTGTAATACAAAGTTTACACAAGCTGACGAAAACTAAGTTTTTTCGTACTCGGATTTAGTAGTTAGGATACTGATTGTAATACAAAGTTTTCGCACGCAAAAGATAGCTGTTTCATGTCGGGCACATATTTAGTAGAAGTAGATTACAGACGTTCACGTGCGTCCTGCAGAGTAAAAGACTAAAGAAAGATGTAATCCCCAAGTAGACTTGATTGACTGCGTTGGTGTTTGGTAATGGTTAAGATGAATCAACGTTACAACGGATTTTGCTTGACAATCAAATTTTTCCACGATCGTCCAGAGGTCCTTACTGCTTTTGGTCAGGTCGGCACTGACGTGCATATATCGAAGTTCTGATCTTGTCATTTTCTCTACAGTTGACGAGCTGCAAACGAGTCTTGTTTCTTTGTCTTTTCTTGAAGCGGCACTAACTCTCAGGCAGGAGCCCTTGATATGTATGATGTAAGAGTTGCTTCAGAAGAATTCTGGTGAGGATTTTGTATTCTACTGACATATAGAAGATACCCAGATGTCACAAGATAGTCTCTTGCCTTTCCGATTTTACAAGTGACTAATATATGCATCGCTGTACTCCTGTGGTATACATTCATGCAACTACGTTGGCTAGAAGCGTTCAGTCAGTTCTCATCCATAGGGTGTCCTTCACCTTTGTATATCTTAGCTGAAACATCATCTGATCAGACATTTCAGTTTGAAGAGAAGCCAGCGATATGTTGATTTTGACTAAAAACAACCAATCAGTTGACTAATCTGTGACATATGATTGTAGATTTCACATATTATTGAAGTTCTTAGTCCATCTCTGAAGGATCAATTATTGTTGGTATGTACGCAGTAAGGTTTGAACCAAGAATTAATGTTCCTAGTCTTTCTAGACCGTACATTCTACTAGAATTTTATATTTGTCCTTTATGCTATTCCTGCGACATTGTTGTTCGTCATGTTACGTGTATTTGATTTGAGTCATTTATTTTTTATTTAAATTCTTTGTTTGTCAGATTCAAATTTGACATTTTAAGTTTAAGATTCATTCATTGGGAGATGACCTGTACTTTATAAACACCAGGTGTTGACCTCATTTCTGACCTGGTTTCAGAGTTGTAAACAAGCTTTTAAAATGATTGGTTGATTCCAAGGACATTATGGAGTTTTGTTATAAACATCTTTCTATTTTTAGTTGGATCATACGGTGTGTACTAGATTTTTTGAACGTAAATTAGTTCTAAAAGATTCTAGAAGATCATGTGACCCCTTCCTTGTTTACGTAAAAACAGGTATATAAATTATGTTTTGGAGCGAACTATTTAGTAGAGGTTGGGCTATTAGAATCTTAAGTTGTGTCGTTTTGAGTTATTTTAAATTACCTTGTTTTGGAAATTATATCAATTCGTTTGGATCAAGAGGATTTATTTTGTTATTTATCTGGAAAATAATTGTGCTCATTGAATTCCATTGCCAAGAACTGACTTCATCACGTGATATCGTCTTCCATCTTGGATGCTTCGCTAAGAATCGAACTTGGAATTATTTGTACATTTTATTACCAGGACTTTTGTAATTTCATTAGTGTATTATATTTTGAATTATTTTTGGATTAATTTTGGAATTGATTCTTAAAACCGTAAGTTTATTTTTTCTTTTCTGGAAAATAGTTGTGCTCAATAAATTGTTTATTAAGTTTTTACAAGCTTGTTATTTTCACTCTTTCTATGTTGCTGTTTATTCGAGCCTAAGCACGTAACACTCACTGACACTTTAAAACATGCGTTATCAATGCATAATCAGCTTGATGTAGCTAAAGGCTACCTTCTATGATGATCAAGTGCTGTTTTGGAAACATTCATTTTTTTTCTCGTTTAGTAGTGTCCATATGTCAGCATCGTTGTCATCTAACAAATTATGATGTTTACGCGTGGTGGAACCGTGGATATTTGACGCAGTAAAGTACACTTAGTCTCTGAGTGATGTACATTTGTTTACGACGTTAAATATATTATTTTTGAAAGAGTGACTTATATCAACGCTATAATAATAGTGTCCAAAAGCTCGCAGGGGTATTTTGTGAGATAAAATCTGCTCTATGACAGGGTAAAAACTGATTGATTTTGCTGTTATTCAAATTAGTGAAACGTTATAAATATGACTGTTTTTATCAGAAACTAAAAGCCTGAACTGACATAACGTAATTCAATCAATCTGGTTTGTGGATTTAACTGTATTTACTTGTTCCTTAGGGAAGCAATGAGTGTCAATGTCGTCTGGAACATGATCATGAGGAATCCGACTTCAGAATTTTGATGCATTTTAAAGCTGCAATCAGAAACATATCCTTATTTATTCCAAAATCACGAAAATGGCAGAATGTTCGACTAGATACGTGCAAAGCATTCCTGGATTGTTACTAATAGTTGAGTATAGTTGTGATCATACGGACGGTTTATGTTGGTAGGAAAGAAAGCAATATGGATTGCGATTTTAAGACAAAATTTCCAGCTTAGTGGCTGTTTGGTGAATTTGAAACCTTCATGCAAGATGAGGAAAGATTCGAGTTTAAATTTGGTGCGATTTACATGAGAGTGCGAAAGGCTGGAATTAAAACTTGACAGTGCGTGATACAATTCGTTTAAATAAAATAAATATTAATATGATTGATAATACATGTTATTGCTGAAATTACAAACACGTCTTTTTGTACTCTAGTTTGAGAAAGACTGGACAGAAAACTTGACAATTTATTTGATAAAAGATATAATAAGAGCATCTCAAATAATTTGCTGAAAACAATTCGACGGATTAATGTCCAATCCGTACTTCAAAAGAACTCCAAATGTTTTCAGAGTCTTGCTTTTGTGCCAAGCAAATCATAAATAGCGAAAATTGTCTGGTGCATAAGAAGTGGCGCCAGTTAAGATTTTTAAAGAACACCAAAAGATACATCGATAAAAGACTTAAGATAAGATGGTCTGCAACATGAAGGTTCTTATAAAATTTTGCATTAAGACGGCATTGTGCAGACCATGCACAGAACATTGCACATGATTTGGATACGTGTTTTACGACATTGCATAAATCTATAATTTAGTTAGATTTTTTTTTACATGATTGTATGTTTCCCACTATATCAAGCCCAAGCAAATGATTACACTAATGAAACATAGTAAAATACCACTTTGTAAGTTTTCTTAAATGTTCTATCTTCCATCTAAAGCGACTGTTAATAAATCTCATGTGCATGCTAACGTTGGCTGTTGAGACTTTTTCTATGAGAAAAACTCTTCATACTATTGTATATTTATCAATAGATCAATGATAAATTATTGTGGGTAGTTAGCTCCAATGATTTGTACACTAGTCACACGTAACATAATTGCTTAATGTTACGTAAACGACACAAGACATGCAAACTATTGCTATTTTGAGAGTATATTCATTTTCGTTATTGTCTTGTACTGTGTTATTGATTGCTGAAAAATTAGTTAGTATCAACATGTAATATACACAGACACAGAGACTCTTTTCAGTACTCTTTGCACAAAATAAAGTACGGAAGTTAGAGATTGCATATAAGTTTAATTTAATTTTCTTTCGAGTTTATGATTTTTGTACCAGGGTGTATATGCTTTTTCATGCGACTTGAATGAACACATAATGGCTATATTCGTTTATGCATCAATTAACTTAATATTAGGCTATTGTATGATTTGTGTAGTTCATTACTCTCTATTTAACCTGAAAACTATGAAACATTGTTGATTAAGTACGACATTATTCAGACAAGAAGAAGAAATAAAGCTCTTAAAATATGTCCATAAAAATACCATTAAAACATTCCATAAAAATACCATTAAAACATGTCCATAAAAATACCATAAAAATATGTCCATAAAAATACCATTAAAATATGTCCATAAAAATACCATTAAAACATGTCCATAAAAATACCATTAAAATATGTCCATGTAACATAAAAATAACATTAACAACTTTCTTGTTGTATTAGAAGTTTAGTTTGAAATTTAAGAAAGTCTTCGGATGAAAGCTATTCATTATTATGCAAAGGTACTGGATGTCCTTGATTTGTAAGAGTGAACAATAGAGACATTTAATTAATGTGTCGGAAGAGCAACCAATCATATTCAACAACTGTTTTAACGGTCTATTTTTTAAAAATTATATTTTCAGTCGTTTCATGTGTGGAATGAGAAATGTTTATTATAAATCAGAAGTTTATATATATATATATATATATATATATATATATATATATATATATATATATATATATATATATATATATATATATATATATATATATATATATATATATATATATATATATGTATATATATATATGTGTGTGTGTGTGTGTGTGTGTGTGTGTGTGTGTTACTTGCAAGACAGTAATAACTGTAGTACGGTAGTGATAGTGTATACCACTTGTTCATTGGATTCTAATACACTATGAAGCTAAAATCGATATCTGTGCGCCGTCTCGAAAACATTTGATAGCATAGTGTGTGCATTGAATTTGTATCAAAGAGCTAAGGAAAGTTTCAGCGATGGAACACAGAGTGTGCTGAAGCAAATAGACACTGACTCTCACAGAATATATGAAGTACCTGATTTAGTAGAGAAACATAGAGATAACTATGATGTAGATAAGTTAGTACTACTGTTTCCTTCACTAGAGCAAGGTAAAGTCAAATACGGGTGCGGTTATTGAAGCTTGCAAAAGACTCGTGATAGATCCATAACTGAAGATAACAACAACAGTAGGGACCGAATACTTATGTCGGAAATACAATTTAAACACAAATAACAAACGCTGAAATCGCAGAAACACCGAAACCGGCGAACGATTAACTGAAGTCTCGAAAAGAAGATAACTCACTTGTGGAAGCGCTGTGTGACTGTGTGTGTGTGTGTGTGTGTGTGTGTGTGTGGAGAGAGAGAGAGAGAGAGAGAGAGAGAGAGAGAGAGAGAGAGAGAGAGAGAGAGAGAAAGAGAGAGAGAGAGAGAGAGAGAGGGAGAGAGAGAGAGAGAGAGAGAGAGAGAGAGAGAGAGAGAGAGACCATGTGCAGACTATGTTGTACTAGCTGACACGAAACAGTTGAATCTTTTTTTAATTCCTGTGTTCGCAGGCGGTACAAAGTCTAGGAAAGTTTCAAAGCAAACTTTTCTGCAACGTATTAAGCACGCAATGACTAAACTAATAGATGAATTCTACTGCAGCTGCTTCAGTATTTATCTTGAAAAACTCTGCTGATGATTGAAAATATCGGTCACTCTGCAACAGCATGTGGAGCAGAGGCAGACGGATTAGAGCGGAAACATGGCTGAAATGCAGCTCTTAATGTTGAAGCGCGTGGCAGGTTCAGACAAATCAGCAGTGGAAATTCAAAGGGGTATTGACGTTTGATAAGCTATTAGACATTGTTGATGCTTGTATAAATAACGCTGAGTGACAACTCAGCTGCAGTTATAATAGGTGCTAAGCTAACTCATCGTTGAATATAATTAGTTGGAACCTAAAGTTAATGGATCATTCAAGAACTAGATTTAATGACCATTGATACATAGACATTATATAGATTCTCAACTGGTAATGTGCAATCAAACGAAAGTGATACAGTAAGAATAAAAACATTTTTTAGTCATGATCACAATACAAAGTCAGGTAGTAGTTGACATCAAAAATGAAATGTGTGTGGCATCCGCTTTTATTTTTTTTGGTATATAATGACTTTTAAAATAGATGTTTCACAGTAACGAGACACTGCTGAACAGTATAAGTAGTGTTACCGCTGTCATTGAAATGATCATACAGGCCAGATTGGTACATTAACGGAAGTCTGTGGACTGATTAGTTGTATGTAAATTCAAAATAAACTGTTGCGCATAGATTGAATCCGTGCGAGCGAGAGAACTTGATATGACATGGAAAACAAAAGCTGCCCTTAGCGATAACATGAATAAAAGAGCTAATAAATGTTGAATCAGCCAAGGAACACTTTTCAATAACCTCAATATATGGGAATCCCCCGAATAATACCGAATATTTCAAGAACGATTGTCTTAACATAGTTAATTTCATTGAGTACTCTACTAGTTAATCTATAGAATGGAAATCAACAGCTTAGGGATAAGAAAATATCAGACAATGCTACCATTGTAACAATGGGGCATCATTTATTTTCTTCGGTTCGTAAATTCGTGGTTGTATCTGTCAAAGTTTCTATTTTTGTTGGTATTTAATGCCAAGGAACAATCTCAACAAATACATAAAATAACCATTACGAAAGCGCACAACTAACCTGAAAACAAACGGCGGTTGCTTCAGTAGTTAAAGCATTAACACAAATCAGACACCTGTCAAGATCAATCACTTACATTTAACATCAAAGGACTTCGACTCTTGAGCTATCTCATTATCAGATTGAGCAACAAATTCATTACCAGGCCCAAATGGGTCTGTGAGAATTGCTCTGGTAGAATGTCGTAAAGCTGGATGAAGCTTGACTAGTTTTTGCTTTCGTGTCGCTGAAAAGGCAATGATATTTACGTTGTAGAAATATAATAAACAATATGGATTTGTATTGTGTTACAAGTTGTGCGTCTACCCCCACAAGTGGATTAAGAACAATAGCAACAAACAAAAAAAAAAGGCTCTCACTTATAGATAATTGTGTGAGAAAAGGCACAAATCTATTTATAATAACAGGTGGTGATATCGCGGCTTCATTAACAGAATAACTTGGAACTTTTTGGGTTACGTATCCAGGAGAAAAACATCTTCCTGGATATAATTATTATGGTCCTGGAACCCGATATGATATCCAACTTGACGGGAAAGATCAACCAAAACCTGGAGAATATCCAAAGAAAACCGGGATTGGTCAAACGTGCCACGGTTATGATGTAGCGCATAACAATAAGGATTTACAACAACGACATATTGCATATGTAATTTTGATTCACTAATTAAATTCCATAAAAAATAAATTTCTCAGAGAAAATCTTCCTAGTTAAATCAGCGATGAAAAGTTAACTAGTATTAGGGGCCGGCAATTATTAAACCGATTAATATTAAATAATGGAATCGAGTATAATAGACCAAGAGGATATTGGAGGGGTCGAGCAGCGGTTAATAAACTCGCTGATGCAGAAAATTTCACACTTCCAGTTGCTGAAAATTGGTTAGTACGACAGGCAATATGGCAAATTTATCTAACACCACCTAAATAAATTTAGTATGCACATTTTCATGTCAGCGCTCCCAATGAAGTTCACCTGGCAAGTCATTTCTTGTTGCAGTATCATCCTTGATAAAAAAAAACGTAACGTCAAAATTGGACGTGGGCACACCACCGCAATTCATCGCGATCAGACGAACACTTGCTGAGCGGTGTTTTGGATATCAGCATGTGTAGGAAATACTCCTAAACAAAGTTCTAAAATACATTAAATCTTGTGAATGGTTTGCAAAACTCCCTAGTGTGATAGCTGCGTTAAATAATGAAATTTATCATGCAATTTCCTTGAAACCTACCAATGCAATCAGAAAAACATTTACCAATACAGCAACATTACTCCTGTCTTAAAACAACCAGTACAGGATAATTTGACTGTAAGATATTTATATGAACCTGGCGAACTTGAAGGTAGTGACAAGTAAGCAACATTTCCTATTTGGAGTGTGACGACCCAAAAACGTGTCAGCGTGGTAAGATACGACGGGTAGATTGCCATCTACAGACTAGATTCAACTGCTCCATAACGTGGATTTGAACGTGAACATTTGCAAGTAATTCCTGAAGACACACAATTTGTACCGTCTTTACGTTTGTGAACTGGCACCTCGACGTCAATTACATTTAAGACAGTTCAGCATCACATTTTCTCGTGTGTGACCAAGACTGCTATTAATCCCGTATACAGTAAACTGTCTTGAATTATTTTTTGCATATTCTCACAATATTACTGTGTTGCAGCTCTCACAATGCTTATTCTATTGTTGCTTCAGTGTCATGATTAATAAAGCATCGATATCAAAGTTACGTTTATTTTGTTATCGAACGTCTTATAAGTAATGTTTTCTTTAAAATAACTACATAATCGCCATTGCTAACAGTTTGATTAGTATTGTCTGTAAAGTCTATGAATGCCCTCCGTAGCTGAGATGTTAATATGACTCGAGATACTGCGCGATAAACTAAATTCGGCAATTCTATTCGATCATCAACAGTCCAAGTATTAGTATTCCAAATAGTTAATCATTATCCATGGACAATCTTACCGATATTCTTGAAGTTTAAAAAATATTTTGTTTTCCGTAGAGACATTGATACGTTATGGTTGCGGTATCGCTGCAGGTGCTCGTGGTTGTTCATTGGCCATCCTAATACGGTTATGATCGACGACTAATATCAACGGCATAATCGAGCAAGTGTTTTTATATCGCGCTTGATAATGTTGGTTCATGAACCGTATTAGCAATTTTGGATTCTTTTCCTGTGATAGATTTGATTCTGCTTTGGAATGTCTAACGATTGCAAAGGTTGGGGTGGGGTACTTCCAATATATTAATTGAAATATTATGGAAATTAAACCCTGGCTCGTGAAGTTATAAAGTTCAATTACTGACGAAATAGATGTACAGCTCTGAGCCCCCAGTCAGCACTGCCGACGGTTAAATTATATAGAACACGAAGATGAAATTCAAAATAATAACAATTTAATAAAGTCGATAATTTTAAAGGATGAACTCAATCACTCGTCCTCCAAGTGAAAGCCAACATCATCACGTGATTTTCAGTGTGAGTTCGATTTTCCCCTGGCCTTTGGTTCTACTCATCTCTTTATTTCATTCCTCCCACTCCTCCTGGACTTCACCTTTCCCGACTTCTCTCCTTTCTTTTATTTTCTTCCGTCTCTCTATCGGAGACTACTGGGACCACTGTCATTGGTCTGTCCCTCAAAGCTTCCTTTAGAAGCTGCACTTAGAATTATGTCCTAAGATTTTTCTACGCCAATAACGCATGGCTGATCGGAGTTGCTATCTTTTGGCAATCTTTCTAACGAACTATAGCGAACTATAGCGAACTAAATCTTGTTGGCAGGTCTAAGGATATCATACTTAACCAAATTAGGGTCCCGTCCCTATCTCGATTCTGATTGGGTAGCTCTGTGGCCCTGTCCAATCGACTAAGCGACCAATTCAACCTGGCTGTCAGTCTGCGGAACAAGAAGATAAGGCACTTCCACTCCTTCGAGCAACTTCTTTGATCTGCGCTTCTGACTGCCTTGGTCGGGCTTTCCACCCTAGCCACGCAAACTTACGTAAGGGATAGTGTTAGCCTGCGATCATGTTTAACATTAAACAATGGCTTGTCCGAATTACTTTGATTATACATGTTTCTATACTATTTTGGGTCGGGCAAAACGCCACCGAATGCATTGTTGATTTATTTGATATGACAACTTTCCGTGGTTATACTCACAACATTGTAGTCTGGTGTTCCATCGAGGTTTTTAATACGCAAGTACTAGTAATGTACTTGCTTGCAACCCACCGAATGACATTGATCTAATATTGTGCAAATGATAGTATACCTGTACTTGTTTTAATTATTTCGCTGGAATTGCAGTTATAAAGCTAATTCTGAACTGTGCTTGTTTGAGCTTGCTGATATCGTGATTTGTGACGGAGATGTATTAATGAAGATCTGTTGTAGCAAGTCTTGGGATGACATTGTTGACTATATTATTACTTTTGTAAATCCTGATTCTAAATCCTAATTTTGTGCCTAGTTCGTCATTAACGTCGCTGCTTTTATCATTTCTACGTCTAAGGATTGAATATGAGTTTCTACATATTCATGAGATGTCTCATTGTAAATCTTAGTTATTTATGTAAACTCGCTAGCTGATACTTTTCCATCACTGAGTTACGATGAAATCAACAATGATAATTTGAAGTATGCTAACATCAACACGTTTAGATTTACTTTAGACTGCAATTTTGTATTTGTGCACGTAGATATTTGTTTTGCTTTTAAGAATACCAGCAATTGTTGTTGCAGGTCAAACCCAAATTGTTACAACTACTGACGCTGTCATTGTTAGTGTTGGCAGCAATACGCCGGTTGCAGTGACAACAGCGGACGCCGAAAACACATATATATCAACGACAATTACACGTCTGCGATGTTTTGTTTACTTTTACCGTATACTCGTCAACGATATTTTTCAGTTTGGTTTGCCACTCACATACTTAATATTTGATTGTATCTGTAATGCTGAATGTTGATTGGGGAGTTCGATATATTTAAAAAGGTGGTATCTTGGCGACAAATTCACGATACCAGTAGTAAATGAAGCCGAGTTTTGTCTTCTTCGGCTCCACCACAAAAGTTCCCTCATCGTTGTGATCCAGCATCATTAACACACATCCAGTATTTTCGTGAACTGGAATTATGGTGAATATTGTAAATATTGTAGCCCCGAGTATTGAGATCCTGTATTTGCAATTAACCTCAGGTATGTTTGATGGATTTATTGAGTCGTGTCCATAATGCTGCTTCAGATGTTTCTGCATGTTATACCCTATAGGTTGATCTTAAGTTCAGATGCCGATAATTATTGGCTTTCCAAAGAAATCAAAAACGATTTCATTTAATTTGTTTGAAAATTTGTAAACGCGTTTATATGATTAAAATATTCAGATTTAAATGTGGTCATTTCATCAATGATTGTTATTAACGATGCCATCATCGTGATGTTGCTATTGTCGACGTATTTCTTCGCTGCAGCATCATTGTTTGATTATGGTTCTCTAAGACCAGTAATCTTATTATTAGACGTATTGAATGAACGAGTCATTGTATCACCAGCTGTTAGTAAACAATCATTGATCTCACTACCGATCGTGTTGTTGTTATTGTCTACGTATCTTTATGTTGCCACATCACCGTCTGGTTTTAGTTTTCTCACCTTGATAATTGTATTTCTGCTCATGTTGACATCGCCATACTTAATATCTCCATTTATTCTGAAGCGTCCATTAATCTCTCAAGTGAGTGTTAAAATTGATTCCTCGGAGTTTTTAATTTTACCATTCATAACAATCACACTAACTTATCTTCGGTCATATCTGGAACCTGCAAAATAATATATGTCAACGGGATATTACTTGCCTTCCATCGTCCCTGCTTTTTCTGAAAAACAACGACTTTGTGTTTGTCCACATCTACGAGACGCAAGAGATTAGCGATCTCTTCCTTGCATGGTTTGATAAGTCACCTTGAAATTTCAGACCCGAAATGTTCTTCCGTAAAAATCTACTTTTATTCTTTAAGACTATTTAAAACGACGATGAACATATATACCGTTCATTTGTATACTCGTGTGAGACTTTATGAGGTGTTGTTGTTGATGATGACACCGTGTCGAGTAGAGCAATTACGTCACCGCCACAAAATTGACGGATTTTTATTAAGTGTGTTGAAAATGTTGCATACTAGATTGGAATGTTTTGCATCCTGCTCACATATTTTTACAAATTATTTTGGTGGTGCCATTCCAAATGAATAAAAAAGGACGTGGGTCAACTATCAAAAAAACTATCACTGACAGAACGTCAACTCAGGCACTTCAACGAATTCAAATGATCGCGACTGCCGTTAGATTAATTATTTCTGCGTGTACTATTAAAGACGCAGTCAGAACGGATGGCATATTTACACATATTCCAGATATAGCAGCGTTTATAGCCGCCACAACCCCAGCTTTTACAAAAGCAGCTGCACTTGATACTGTTGGAAACCCTGACGTTCCTGCGATACGTAGTAGATCGGATACAACGTCTAGAAATCCTGCTGAAATATTTGCAAACTAGAATTCGAATTTTGATCAATCACGCCCATTGAATGTAATCAAATGATGATAAGCAGGTGCTACATGAATATTTTCAGAATTTACCAACACTTTTCAGCCGGTTCTTGATGATCATTTATTCGTAAAAACACTTCACTAATCCCAAGTGTGCCAAATATCATGCTTTCATGTTTGAGCAGTGCGTCGTCTGGTATCTGAAAAGCTATAAATACATGTTGTGGTGCTGAAATGCGATCTACCAGGCAAAAAAAATGTACCCGTGATGCAGTTTGTAGCCATTGTCAGCATTGCTAGCTTTGATTTGCCGCCACTGTCCATAACAGAGCGCAACGGCTGTTCTTCAGCGAGTGATGATGACATTTCTGGCATCACAACGAAAGTTTTATCAGTGTCACATTTCCATGAAGTGTTGTGGTTGCAGGATCATCTAACGTGCCAGATAGCACCGTTGTTCGTAGAGTTCTGAAAAATAACAACTTTATACAAGAAGATAATTCTTCAAACATTATTGCATAAACCAAATATATGTGACAGTGTTATTGCACAGGTAAATCTTCCATGACCATCAATTTGATTTGTACGTGATGAGAATCCCTGAGTAAAATTTGCGTTTACAATGTATAAATGTTCAACATCGATGTCGGCAGCTTCAGAGTGATTTTTTGGTCTCCGAAAAGCATAAGGTCGGTCCTCAGCGCGATCAGCATTATCTTTTGCAAACATCATTGACGGACCAACATGCCGTGAATAATCATGGCTTTGTCGGGATAGCCCCAATATAGTCATATCGTGCACGGTTACATAATTCCATAATTCAGTTACTAACAAACCCACATTGCGCATCACCATTAGGATTACAATCTGTGTTTACAAGTCTATCCTGAACTTCAGTGAATGAATAGGCGGGCTAGAAATATCTGCTTGTATCCTGAATTTGTAGTTCAATTCCATTACGCCGTTTTTGTTCTCGTGATTCATAATATTGATCATCACGCACCTATTCATCCCTGAGATCTGGTGCATCCATGTTTAATGCTGGATCATATACAAGTTTAAGCATTTTATTATAATTGCTATCGTCCAACACGAAGTCCACATCCTGCTGTCAGACTAGCGTGCGTGATTATGTAAAATTTACACATCGATAAATACCAATCACAATCATCTAATCCTATAACAAACTCTGACAGATAGCAGCCACTTAATTGATAATTTCAGGGAGAATAATTGCCGGCTGGTCTACCACAATCACAATTTCTAGTCGATCAACATCAGCAAGGATACTATTGGGAAAAGTTGAGGTACAGGTTAAAGTTTTACGACCACGATAGCTAGTGGCAAGGCGACTTCTTCGAGTAATTCGTCGTGCGGATCTGGCTGTGGATCAATTGAAGAAACAACTGCTTCGTTTCCTTTATTATTTCAATTTAGTTGTTACACCTTCTCATTTCTTCTCGTCGTTTTTCAAGTTGACGCTCCATTTTTTCCTGATCCTTTTTAGTTTTCTGTTCTACTTTTGTAGTATACTCTTTGGTGAATGGTGTTAAGGTTTGTTTATCATTATTTGATTTGATATGCTGAATATTAAAAGCGACGCGAAATAAATACTTAACCCAATCGACAGCTTTTAGACTGAATGTATTCGAGTTTCCCATATGTTCTCTATGGTCAAATCCAAACCCGGCAATATCATGTATTTGGTTTTCATTCATGCTAGTGGCAATTACTTTATCAGTGTTACATTTATCTATTTTATGTTTGTTCTACCCTTTCGTTATGGCGCTGGTTGATCTTCTGGTTGAGGTTGAAATTGTGGTAGAGCTGGTTGACAAAACTACGGTAATATCCTAAGAGATTTTTGTATTTTCTCAGTTGCAGTAAAAATAATTTTTGATTGCTTCGAAGAATGGATTAAATAACTGTTCTGTACATTCTGTAGACTCCAATTGAGCTTCCTAAAGTTGTTGTATCTTCTACTGGACATAGTCAATCACGGGGAGATACTTTTTAATTGCCTCTAGTCGTTTTCGAGAAAGATTAGCTGTTACAGTACGAGATTCCACGATCAGCAGAGAATCACTTATTATTACTGTTAAATGATGCAATTGCACATCAACGGTCAGCAGGCAAGCAAGATATAATTATATATAGTACTGTACCTTGATTTCGTACCTACTAAACGACTCACCGAAACCCATTGACAGGAAGTGCTTCCAATTCCCCTAACAGCATACAATTCAACAGTAGCGAATGTCCGAAATCAAAGACGTCTTGAGGCTAAAACAAAAACATGTTATTAGCAGAGTAGTAGTACATTCCGACGCAAACATATATGCATAAAAACCAGTCTATGTTTGGAAAACAACAACAACAACAACAACAACAATAATAATAATAATAATAATAATAATAATAATAATAATAATAATAATAATAATAATGAGGACTTTGTATAGTGCTAATCTTTAGAAGCTCTAAGCACTTTACACCATCTATAATGATATGACTCACTACAGAAAAACAAATGACAAAAACAATGAAATTGGAAACATAAAACATGCTGAAAACATATAAGATACAAAACATTATTAGGTCTCTAAGTTTGTCCCTGCAGTCGAAAAAGGTGAGTTTTAAGAGCACTCTTAAAAGGGACCACTGTGTCTTTGTGTCTAATTTCAATGGGCAATTCGTTCCTCGTCGCCGGGCACTGGTATGCAAACGAACGTTGTCCATATGACTTCGTTTTCACAGTGGGAACAATGAGTATACGGTTGTCAGAAGAGGAGCGCAAGTATCTTGCTGGTATATACACATGGGTGAGGCCGGATAGGTATGTTGGACTTGAGTCTGTCAGTAAAACATAGCACAGAGAATAAATTTTGTGTTTGATTCTGTATCGACTTGATAGCCAGTGTAGGGTACAGTACAGTGGTGCTATGTGCTCTGATCGAGGTACTCTAAAGATGATCCGTGCAGCTGTGTTTTGAACTTTTTGAAGTTTCTGTAGTAAATATTGTGACGAACCAGACAGAATTGAGTCCAGTCTTGAAAGTACTAATGAACACACAAGAGTTTTAGTGGCAACAACTGAAAGATATTTACGAATGGAACTGATGCGTCTCAGTTCAAGATATGCAGCCTTGCATATGTTCATGACAGGTTGGTGCAATGTGAGAGTACTGTCTAGAGTAACACCTAGGTTTCGAACCGACTGTGAGAATTTAATGTTGGTGTTGCTGATACTTATTGTGTGAGATAAAGGATGTCAATGAGAAAGTCTTTGTGTTGTGATCAGAATAGCCTCAGTTTTATCATCATTCATCTGCAGGTTGTTACATGTCATCCATGATTTCACATCAGAAATGCACCTCTCTACTCCATGGATAGTAGCATCAACTTAAGTTGGGTGGCTAGAGTTGTATATTTGGGTGCCATCGGCGTACAATTTGTGCGACACTGGGTGCGGATCTATGACACTTGAGAGCGGCTGAGTGTATAGAATGAAGACAACAGGCCCAAATACACATCCCTGTGGAACATCACAGCATACGTCAACGGGGCTGGAATGTATTCCATTTGCAGATATAATCTGTGTCGTATTGACTACGTACGACTTGAACCACTGTAAGGATATATTCTGAATGCCAAATACATGCTGAAGACGATCAAGTAATATATCACGGCATATGGAATCACATGCTGCATACAAATCCAGGAGAGTGAGGACTGTAATCTTTCCACTATCCAAAGCAGAGAGAATGTCATTAAATACTTTCAGAAGAGTAGTTTCCGTACTGTGACAAAGGCGATATGCAGACTGTACATTGCTGAAAAGGCTGTTTTAATTCAAATGAGATACAAGTTGGGTTAGAACAACCTTTTCTAAGATTTTTTATTTGAATAGGAGATTAAAAACTGGACTGTGGTTCTTTAAATCGTATTGGTCAAGTGTTGGTTTCTTCAGCAGAGGCTTTACGATGGTAGTTCTGAAAAAATGATGAGAATTCCCAGGATGAGAGAGAGATATTAATAACATCAGTTTGAACCAGGTGATCAAAATTAACGGCAGAATTTTTAAATTGTTTATCTGTTTCGGACGAAACGCAGATAACTGGAATTCTTTGAAACAATGTTTCTTTTTTCGCTTCCGTTTACATTTAAGTAATGATGAATGAAGTCCCAGTTCGTTTAGTCTTAAACATAATGTAGTATCAAGAGCCAAGGTCATTTAATGCAAGTAATGAGGGTCTATCATATTGTAAGCCGGTTGACTGGCGATCACGTGATGGCGGTTTATTAAAAAACAAATGACGTCTTAACAGTGGAACGAAAGGAGCAGAGAAAAATTCTAATTGTTCTCGTTTCCAAAACAAGGAGATGAATTAACACATACGAACTGAACAGCCAATGCATGATGAAACCCAAAAATGTAGACGAAGATAGACAACAAGCACATATATCATGAAAAATAGCACAAAATCGGAAGAGCCTCCCTCAAGTAGTTAAGCGATGGCGGCCATCTTTCCGGAGCCAAAATAAATCACAGTGGTACGCACATATCTATCTGAATCACATTCATATCTTAGTTAAGTCAATGAAGTTTAAAACACTGCTGTTGGGGTGTTTATGATACCATATATATATATATATATATATATATATATATATATATATATATATATATATATATATATATATATATATATATATATATATATATCTTTATATGTCAGTTCCAAAATATTTGTTCTTATGACTAGCTCGATGGCGTAAAGGTTATCGCTTTTGGAAGTTCATTCAGCTACCCGGTGGTCGATACGAGGAATCACCCGACGGGCAACCTCTATAATTTTTGTTTCGCATCAAGGAGTTTCCAGGCTTACAGGCTCGAATTGGGATTTTTGCAATTAAAACAAAACCATTTTCCAAGGACCGGATGGTATGAGGGCTTTGGCCGTGGGTGGGTTACTTGTTTGGATACAGTGGCTTAAAGAGTTGTATAGTTCAATTTAGATTTCCATCTATTCGGATAATTTCATCATACATGATGTGAACTAAACTGGCTGGTGACCAGCTGATCCTCGCTCACTGTAATTAGCAAACAGTGTCAGCATCCGGTGTGTCTTGAGAGTATCTCAAAGTGCGAATATGCCAATTAAATTGAGAAACAATGGATTCAATCTGTTGTTCGAACCTGCCCCATATATGTACCAACTTCAACCACTAGACGTTACAATGAAAACACGACAAAGAAGAATTCACGTCACATTTCTAAAACTGGTATGCCAACAACATCTATATTCAAGAAAATAATATCACGAATTCAATAATTTGAGGAAAATAAAATTGAACCTAAACTGGTCAAAACATAATATACAAACTTGAAAGTGCTATGTGTTAAATCACGAATGACCACGTGATCATAATTATACAATGATATAGTTCTATACGTGACCTCAAGGGACCATTTGCATTTTCTAAAAAGATCCTATTAGGTAATGGAAAATAAGTTTTAGAATGATCATGATGTTTACATAATCAAATCAATAACCTGTAAACTTCACTTAGGAAACTCTAAAACGTTTACCCAAATCAACATATTTACCTCTTCTATTAATAATAATCGTGACATTAAGCTTATAAAATTGAGAATAATTTAACTACCTGTTAGTTGTTCACATGAAATTCAGTTTTAAAAAATACAATTATGTCAAGCAGAAATGAACTCAGTTTTGAATAAGGTCAAGTCCAGCATACAAAGTTACATTGCAATGACATAACATTTTAAACAAGTTTGTTTCAAAGCTAACACACAATCAATTGAATATACATAACATATGTATGTACCCAAATGTTCACACATTTTCTCCTAATGTTTAATATCTTGCTATGACGGTAAACGTTGGTAAATCTGTGTCTCTACAGTGAAGTTATCTCATCAAAGCGTGGTCCTTGCGGTATTCTTATATGCCACTTATGATGGGTCTGAAATTTAATTTCATTATTCAATGTTATGTTATGTTCTAGCAATTTGTATCACTTAAAATGGTGTATACACAAAGTGTTAGTATCGCGAACATTGAATAATGATATACTAACAGTTAAAATATACGTTTTGCACAGGAAATAATGAAGCAATAGTTTAAAATGCAAAAGCCTGGTATATAAGTCTCTTTTACTTCTTTCTAATGTCCTTGAATTAAGGCACATTATCCAAATTAAACTGCTACACTGAAATCAAGGTTTGTTTTGCTTTTTTCTGAAACCATTTAACGAACACTGTAGATATCAACATTTAAATTCCTGTCGAAACAGATTGCCTTTGCGACGCAAAATTGCCTTTGCGACGCAAAAAAAAAATAACAGTTTGCTCACCATGAGTGAAGTATTTTATGGACTGTGTTTATCATTACATTATGGAAACGTCTGAGATAGTAGACAAATCACTTTGGTATAAACGAACAAGTATATTGGTAATAATCTTCCATGCCCAAATTTGAGATCAAAGGATAAGATAATTATGCACACAATATACATACATACATACATACATACATACATACATACATACATACATACATACATACATACATACATACATACATACATACGTACGTACGTACGTACGTACGTACGTACGTACGTACGTACGTACGCACGTGCGTGCGTGCGTGCATGCATGCATGCATGTATACATACATAACACCTCTTGTTAAATTGAATTAATTTGTTCACTTGTTTCATCGATATGGGTTCTTTAACTGCAAGTTTGAAGAATAATTTTATAAACAGCTGCTATAGGATTTTGTTTGGCAGATGGTGTTTTCATACAGTTATTGCTGTTTGCTTTTAAAACTCGTCATTGAGTCTCTTGACATATTTTGCTGAAGATAAATGGCATGAATTGAAATGTACTACTAAGTATGGTTCGATTAAGAAAACAACATTTGCGTATGACAGGGACTATTAGAAGACTATTGTGAGTCAAATAACTGTAATTGTCCGAAATATAATAAGAAACCATATTTATATATTTCTAATAGTCTCTCTAGAGTCTTCGTGATAATTACAAAGAATTTACATAACATTTAAACATTTTAATATCCGATAATATTCATGTTTTATACGAACCATTCAGAAAGTTACGATTATATCGATATATCAGTTTGGTGTATCGCTATAATAACGTGTAGGCTATTCTTTGTCGAGGATTTACCACGCAAGTAACTTGCATGTAACTTCCTAATTGCCATATGCTGCGATATAATCTTGAAGGTTAGTTTTCACTTACAGACTAGAGCTGACGCAGGGGCACTCAGAAATAATCAGTAAATGTTGTAAATTGAATTTATACAATGCGAAACCTGTCAAATTTCCAATACCTTTATATAAAAAAATGAAAACCCATTCATCATCACCAGTCGTTATATTCTATTTTAGAACTAAATTAGTTTTGAAATGGATACTTTGAGAAAATGACATTATTATGACCTTTTTGTAAGCCTAAATCTTGCGACGTATATTTGAAGGTATAATTTACACGAATTTAATTGTAGGGCTGGTACTTTTATAAACGCTATTTCCAGCAGTATAGGGCGAATCATCGTCCTTATTTAATTTTTAGATCTCGGCGATGCTTTCCTTTTTGACACCATCAACACTGGGCCCAAATCCCTAGAAAATACCTGTTCTTTTCAGATGTTGTTTTTCTTCTGTATTGATCAGAAAAAGGGATGAATCGAGATTGACTAATACTCGTATTTGAGACCTGCTATTGCGGATATTATTTTAAGTTTGAAAATAAGAGACAAATTTGTAAATTGTTTTGGGTAGCAAGCAATGGTTATCGGAGATTGTTTAGACAGCTAGCAGGTGCATTTAATATTCATTAAACTCATGTCAAATCCGTAATAGAAGAAATACCGTTAAAAGGAAGCATAAAACAAAACAATACAACTGTTTGCTTTTTATATATCTTGAAATCAAATCGATATCCAACGCTGAGAAGACCCAACACACAATATATCATATATGTTAAGTTTAAAGAAGGATAGACGTGAACGATAAACGTTTCATTTTCATCATCCACTGTAAATTAATTTCTTTTCGTGGCTATCAATCTTTGTCCTCCTTCGACCTTTCATTCGTTTCATTTTGGAAATTGTTTCATTCATCTTTGGTTAGGGTTCGAACACGCGACCTCTCGCATCCGGGGTGGACGCTCTAACCACCAGTTCACATTAGCGATATACGTTGGGTCATTCAATATTTGGTTTGCAATGGGAGACAACTTGAAAGTAAAGCAGTACATAAACACTATATTTTTGAATACATCATTCATAAACTTAAATTTATATGCAAATTGAAACTCGTGTGAGTAATATTTACCTGTTGAAAAAGTGTAAATTTATTCAAGATGGGCAGACTTTTGAACATAAAGATTTGCACGGATGTTACGAGGTAATCGATAACGAATTTTAATAATATCGAAACTATGATACAAGCCAAGATCATCGCCGAATTTCTAACGTTTCAAAACAACTACGTTTGAAATAGTTCGAAAATGGAATGCTTTTGAGTAATGATTATTTTTTGTAACATTGGATAACACGGACAAATTTATTAAGGATGATTGTTTGAAACATTTTGTTTTGTACATAAGATTGATACCGAATGTGAAATCTGGATATAACATAGTATTAACAACACTGACCAGTCCCTGTGAGCCATTATAAGTGAGATTAAACAGAACTAAAAAAATGGTACTGTAATCTAATATTTTTGTCCAAGCATGTCGAATTGTCTCCCCTTTCGGTATGAAGGAAACCAATTCAATTTTATTCTAAAATGACGTTTCTCAGTTCAAGTAATTAATTTACGGTTGCATATTCACTCACTCTTGACTTATAATTCTGAATATAACAAGACAGCTAAATAGCGTAAATTGTTCAATTCGATATGATAGTAATGCTTTGCCGGCAAAAGATCAGCAATCTTAGAGAACGATCATCCTCATTAAATCTAGAATGGCGCAGGATCCTTGTGCCTGTTTGGTGCTTGATTGCTCTACCAGTGGGTTGAATAGCATTCCAGAATTCGCAAGAATGCATTTCAAGACAAGTTCCTTACCAAACCTTATTATATGAGGCGTGTGCTATAGGTAATCAGAGGATAATTTCACGGATTGTGAAACCTGCCGGCATACACTATTATAGTTTTATTTTCAGGGTCAAGGATACTAGCGATACAAATTAGTACGACTCTTTTTGTTTAAAATTTCAGTCATGTGACACAGTGTACTATGTTGGTTAAATCTGGAAATAGTTTCTGACAGAAACATATTTGCTTGTTAAGCAATTAAGGGAAATGAACTATCTAGTCTGAGTAGAATAAATTTATCTTTATACTAAGTAACATAAATAAGTAATTTTATACATGTTTTGTACATTTTGTACAACTGTAAAAATAATTTGGCTATCTCAGTTAAGAGTGAAAATGTTATGGAACTCACAATATTGTGAATTAAATCTAAACTAATAATACAAGTTATATCACTTGTCCAAACTTTTAGAGTGTTCTGAATTCATTGAATGTTCTGATGTACCGATAGGTTTGAATGTCTTGAAGTGCCAGCAGTATTGATGTATCACAACTGCATAATCTAGAATATCTTGAATGAATTCACAATAATCCCATAATAGTGTTTAGTACTAAACAGCGATATGGGCATTTTCTAATTCCAATAAATATTGTATGCAATGATTACCCCATAATTAAGTATTAATACAACAGGAAAAACTTCTGCAGACCGAAAATGAAATAAATACTAATACGTTGAGTATTCAATGTTGTTCACTTTTTTCCATAAATACATCTGACTATACATCCCTAAAATTCCCCACGTAACAGTACTCAGTCAAACCAGTGAGGAAATATACCACAAAATGACACAGATTCATCAACAATGTTAGAAACGACATTATTGTATACACATATATGCATATACATATTTATCTAACATAAGTAAGCAAACTTAACTGTTTGTTTGACAGTTTGTTTCAAAACGTTTTTAACACATATTGAATGAGAAATACATCTTTGATTTTTATATGTTTCCATATTTCAAAATATTGGTGATGCTCAACTAGTTCTACTAATTGTGAATTTTATGTTCATATTATTTATTAGTGCTTCAACTCTTCATTTCCGTATTAAGACGATTTATGAAAGTTTAGTCAACACGTTTATACATATAACAATAACAATATATGTCGAAATGTATCATCTCTTATTCTCTACTACGATATCTATTCCATGGTTTAAATGAATATTTTATCCAATCTTGTTAAAATGTGTATCAAACGAAAGGAAGAGCAAGAGTGGTACAGTTAGTGTTACATCAGGTGGATGTACTAAGTATACTTCAGGAAGACAAGCAAAAACCTAATAAGCTAGGAAGTAGCCAGATTTGCATTTATATAGCAGTACTTATCTCAATGGTCAAGAAAAAATAAATGATTAATCGAATCACCACAATGATAGCTACTAACACGGTTGAGACAGTTATTGCCCAGAATGAACAATTCACTTGATTAGTAATATTTAATTTCCGCAAATTTCAAGGAACCAGGAAAGTCAGTTGGAGAGATCCGTTAAAGGATTGAACGATATTGACCCTTCGAAGTGGATGCGATCAATATTCTAAGACGTTGAAAGAATACAGGGCACTGAGAAGTTCAAGTATATTTCTAAAACACACAAGGGACTCATTACCGAGTCATCAAACAACTTATGTATGATCTTGCCTTGTTTATCCTGGTTTCAAGTACCTTAAGATAACAGTCGTTGTCAACTGATGCTTTAATAAACGCGCAATTACATTACCTAAATTGTCTCTAATCACCTAATGACCACATATCACGAAACTCTAATTTTACGTATGTATGGAATTTTGTGCTTCAGATTTGTATACCACATCAATAAATCTTCAAAGCTGAATGTTGTTACTTTATATTATGCACAACAAATACTACATAAACGCGTAATACAAGGATTTTTTCCCAATCTCAAACATATATACCCGCTTATTAATTGGAATATCTCGATAATTCACTACGCACAAACATGAGAGAGAATACATTTGATGAAACTAATCCATGCAAAACTTAATTTTCAGGAATACTGTTTACTAAATACGCAACTGTTTCGATAAATGTGACAATTACTCCGGTTTGAAGTGTCACCCCAAAATACAGTCAATAAATAACAAACAATCAATATAATCAGACAAATCAATAAACGAAGAAGTAAATACGGATTGAATTACCCTATAACTGGCTTGCCTGTTTCAGTGCCTTCGCATGCGTATGCGTGTGTGTACTATTAGCTCCAATACGTGGTATGGTACACGAATGTATGTGTTGTGTGTGTGTGTGTGTGTGTGAGAGAGAAGAGAGAGAGAGAGAGAGAGAGAGAGAGAGAGAGAGAGAGAGAGAGAGAGAGAGAGAGAGAGAGAGAGACAGACAGAGAGACAGACAGACAGACAGACAGAGTGTGTGTGTGCGTCTGTGTGCGTGAGAGAGAGAGAGAGAGAGAGAGAGAAAGAGAGAGAGAGAGAGAGAGAGAGAGAGAGAGAGAGAGAGAGAGAGAGAGAGAGAGAGAGAGAGAGAGAGAGATAGAGAGAGAGAGAGAGAGACGGGGGGGGGATTGCGATCTGTATAAGTCAAATGAAGCTGAATAGCTACGTAACATAAGTAGCAACTGCCAAATTCCTTCATTATTTACATCTACATATGTATTACAAATTCCCAAAACATATCTAATTAACTTAACGTTAGCATGCTTATATGAAAAAAATCAAATCATTACAGACCAAGAACTTTCTCTGAATGGCAAAATGTTTTTGTATAGGCATATATTTTAAGGTATGATTATTATTTTGTAAACTTTTACACGTTTCCCCTTGCATCACTCACACAACTAGCCTTCAATGGTGATGTCAGGGGCATCAATAAACTTTATTCATTTGATGCAATTTTGAAGCAAATAAGGCATGAAGTGTTTGTTGAGCCGTGTCAAGGTAATTCGGCATAAAGCAAACGATTACCGAGACGTGTCAAGGAAATGAGACATAAAGCAAACGATTACCGAGACGTGTCAAGGAAATGCGACATATAGCAAACGAGTAATGAGACATATCAAGGAAGTGTGACATAAAGCAAACGATTACTGAGACATGCCAAGGAAATGCGACATGAAGCAAATGATTACCGAGACGTGTCAAGGAAATGCGACATAAAGCAAACGATTACCGAGACGTGTCAAGGAAATGCGACATTTAGCAAACGATTACTGAGACATGCCAAGGAAATTCGACATAAAGCAAACGATTACTGAGACGTGTCAAGGAAATGAGACATAAAGCAAACGAGTAATGAGACGTATCAAGGAATTGTGACATATAGCAAACGATTACTGACACATGCCAAGGAAATGCGACATAAAGCAAACGATTACTGAGACATGTCAAGGAAATGCAACATAAAGCAAACGATTACCGAGACGTGTCAAGGAAATGCAACATAAAGCAAACTATTACTGACACATGCCAAGGAAATGCGACATAAAGCAAACGATTACCGAGACGTGTCAAGGAAATGCAACATAAAGCAAACTATTACTGATACATGCCAAGGAAATGCGACATAAAGCAAACGATTACCGAAACGTTTCAAGGAAATGCGACATAAATTAGACGATTACAGAGACGTGTCAAGGAATTGCGACATAAAGCAAACGATTACTGAGACACGCCAAGGAAATGCGACATAAAGCAAACGGTTACCTAGACGTGTCAAGGAAATGCAACATAAAGCAAACTATTACTGATACATGCCAAGGAAATGCGACATAAAGCAAACGATTACCGAAACGTTTCAAGGAAATGCGACATAAATTAGACGATTACAGAGACGTGTCAAGGAATTGCGACATAAAGCAAACGATTACTGAGACACGCCAAGGAAATGCGACATAAAGCAAACGATTACTGAGACATGCCAAGGAAATGCGACATTAAACAAACGATTACTGAGACATGCCAAGGAAATGCGACATCAAGCAAACGATAACTGAGACATGCCAAGGAAATGCGACATAAAGCAAACGATAACCGAGACGTGTCAAGGAAATGCGAAATAAAGCAAACAATTGCCGAGACGTGTCAAGGAAATGCGACATAAAGCAAACGATTACCGAGACGTGTCAAGGAAATGCGACATAAAGCAAACGATTACTGAGACGTGCCAAGGAAATTCAACATATAGCAAACGATTACCGAGACGTGTCAAGGAAATGCGACATAAAGCAAACGATTACCGAGACGTGTCAAGGAAATGCGACATAAAGCAAACGATTACCGAGACGTGTCATGGAAATGCGACACAAAGCAAACGATTACCGAGACGTGTCAAGGAAATGCGACATAAAGCAAACGATTACCGAGACGTGTCAAGGAAATGCGACATAAAGCAAACGATTACTGAGACATGTCAATGAAATTCGACGATTAAACAAACGTTGTTGTTGTTATTTTTAACGAGTGTTAAGCAAATGAAGCAGGAACCAAGTGTGTGTTGAGCCGTGTCAAATACCATCCCTGTAGCAGTTGTTTCTATTTTATTTTCTGTACCCTCTCCAATTATGTTATGTATTTTCAACCTTTGAATTTGTGTTATTCATTAATTTCTACTAAAGTGATTTTTTTAATGCACAATGGACAGGATCATGCCAGTTCTGGTGAACATTGTTTCCTGTCCCTTTTGCAAATATTGTACCATTGATGGAATAAATGTGGTTTAAACTGAACTAGATTTAAACTGTAAGTGAGGAACAGTATCGACGCATTAACTGTAAATGTTATTGTCACTAAATAAAATCTGGCTTTGTAGCGTTTATTGCTAATTATACACTCATAACGTGTCTATATTTACAAAATTTAAAAATAAACAAACTTTCGAACCCTTCAGCTCGTATGAATTACATGTAGTTCGCTTCTAGTCTAAATATATCCAGTAGAAGCATTAACGCTGTTTGTTGACATAAACACGTGCTTTGGGTCAACATTATTATCATAAATGTTGTAGTAAATTCTTAGAAAATAACAAAAAGAATGTTTACTAGTATAAGTCACTTAAGAGAGTTTGTATAAATATTAATGTAACTACAAGATGGTATGACCGGACGTTATACTGAGTTTGTCATGCTATCGTATTGTCACTAAAAGACAAATAAGAACTTATTAGTTATAGAAGATGTAACGGTCCATTGTATTGATACATGACAATGCAAATATATTTCTCAATTATCTGAAACTGATCATATCGGTTGGTGTTTAGTTAGTATCTTTCTATTTATATGTAAGCTGGTATTGATGCGTTGTTATTTCATCGCGTGTTCCACATAGTCCTTGAGTTGAAATTTACCAACATAGTGCTAACTAGGCGCTTATTCTGTTATCAAAGAGGACAAATGGTTGGCGATTGGGTTGCAAGAAGGGTATTTTAAAAGTTCTGACAATTTTATAGAACATGTTTATTTCTTAGAGCTTGCCAGCAAATTTAATGACGATCGATATGCAAAAAGCTCTTTAAATGATAAATGGTGGATGAACTTACAGAACGAGTAGTAGGGAGAGTGAACAGACCGAAACTATTTCAGACAAAATCAGAAATAAACCGAAACTATTTCAGACAAACCGAAACTATTTCAAACCGAAACCATTTCAGACAAAAAAAGAGAGATGAATGGTTTCGGTTTCTCACGCTACAGACCCGGCGCCGATGGCGCTGCGGAGACAAATTGATATGGTAAAATCGTTTAGGATGAAAATCCTTTAGAATTTCACAAACAGACTGATTTGTAAAATCTCTCCTCGTAAATCAATTAAATTATTGGACTGGTCAGTGAGTTTAAAATTAATTCTCGTTAATGAATCATTATGACATCGCATATAGACCGGATTAGTTGAATCTTCAATTATTAGAAATCTTGGAGGAGCTGTTGGTGCAAATGAATATAAAATATATCCCTGTTGGGCTTGATTTGATCTTACGAGATTTATTTGATAACTTCCGTCGATTGCATCACATACTAAATTTACTGCAAAATCCGAGGATATATTCACATTTTGAGGAGCAGTATGTCGCCCACCACTATCTGGGTCATTATTATGTTTGAGGATGGTTGTTTGTGGTTGTGTTATTTTCTTCCATGCGGTAAGTATCAAAGAAAAGTTTTCCGAGATAAGATCATTAACTGATTTTTTTAGTTTATTTGCGTTACACCCAGGAAACCTTTTATTGGGTAGATCAGCTTCTGTTATATTGTAAGCAGTTAGAAATTTTTGTTTAGAGTTATTAATGTTGTCATCGCTATGATCAATTATTACTTGAATTACTCGCTGGTTGATATATTCCATGTCGGATACAAGTTGATTTAATATTTCAATTCGTTTAATGATTTCACTCCGATTAGACTCATGGAAAGCCTATTATAGTCGCTGTAGTTGTTGACTGTGTTTTTGATTGATCTCTCTAAAGTATTCAATAATTCTATTATGGTAAATATTTATATATGTAATTAATTCTTGAGTCTGTCCAATCTTATATCTCCAAATTGGTGGAATCCTGATCAACGAAATTAAAATAACTACCCGGCAGTGATGACTTTTTATATCGAAAAGGTGTTTTTTATATGATGTGGTAATTTCATGGTATGATTGTTTATCAGTGGTAAACTCAGACTTCGTTGGTTCAGGTAGTGGTGGGATTTCAGGCCATCCCGGCCCAGTATAGTTCTTATCGAACTCTGATAGATATCTACGGCATACCCAGATGAGTTTATCTCAATGGCAGATGATAGTGTTGGTTCATAAACTGTTATAGCGATTTTCGATTCCTTTCCAATAATGGATTTTATTCTGTGTTGTAATTCTTTATTGATCTGTTCGATTTGGTAGGACCCAGATGGTAACAAAACAACATTCCAGTCTGGAGTTCCGTCCTGTTTATTCTTACCAATGGATTATTCGGTTGCCAACTATGGTATACTCGTAATTTTGCCAGTGCTATGTCCTTCACTGGAATCGCAATAGGGAAATTCACACTGAATTCAGGATTTGTTGAGGTTATTGAGATCATGCCGGTTTTCACCGGAGTTTTATTTTCCACTATTTGTTGATGTAGTTCTTGCGATGTCGCCAATGTATTCATGCTGTTTGTCTAATTTTGACATTGCGGAATCATAAACTCGTACCATCGCGGAAAACTCACTATCGGATATTAATGTATCATAGAGAGACAACGATATCATCGAGGATAACTGCGAATTTGCTGTTGACACAACATGAAAATTAATTACGCAATCCTATAGTTTACGCTGTCTATATGATGATTTTTGTTGTTGTTATTATTGGAATTATTCCCGCGATTTTTGTCGCCGCGGATATACAAATTGGAAAAGCTATCGGGGCAACCATTGTCACTGAAGAGAGTATAATACCGGCTCCAGTAATTACACCTGACACCAAGTACACGGCAACGTCAACTGCGGTAATTCTTAGTCGATATTTTTTTTATATTTTTACTTGGTACTCCTCAGTGAGTGTTTTGAGTTTAGTTTGAAATTCTCTGACTTGATCATAGCGTTACTGCTGCGATGCTGCCATTGATGACATTTTATTTATTACAACAGATTTCAGTTAAGTTGTTTACCCAAATCCGCAGCTAATTCCACATACCATGTTATTGAAACCCTAGCCAAATTATTATCGGTGGATGTTATTGTGAATCGTTCAGTTGTTTCTTTGTCGATGATTGTTGATATCATATTGTTGACCCCAAATGAACTCGTTGATGAAATATTAAATTGAGTCGGCGACACTAGTGTTAATCGATAAATACCCTTGACATCCGTGGTGATATCTAGTTTGTTGTTTGTAGGGCTCACGCAAATGATCCGTGTTGAATCGTGTATACAAAGTTGTTTGTTTTCTCATGAGGAATGTTTGTTTTTTCAATGATTTTTATCATCCTGGATGCATCATCTCTGATTGCCTCGATGGTGTTTTTCATCTCTTCGGTGATTTTTTTTTACATCTATGAGTTTTATCCTGAGTTTATCTAATGAGACTCCAAAGAATTTCTCAATGAGATTTTTACGAAAAGTTGAAAATTTCTCGACATGATCTTCATACCTAGATTGTAATGCTGCTAATTCTATGATAGCAGATTTTATCTCTTCTAGCTTCAGTGTGGTCACCGGTGGATTTCTAAAGAAATTTAATATCGGTGTATCAATCTTGTCAGCTATTTTTCTTTGTAATTCAGGCAATTGATCAAATTATGTTTTATGATCATCATACTTATCATTGAGTGAGTTATTTTATCCACAATAGTTGAAACGAGAACGCCCGGTTCGAGATTGCCCTGCTCGGAAAATACCGCGATAGTATTTTCACCTGCATCCCGATAAGATATTACCCAGGGAAACATTACTCGTTTTCAATTTACCCTGGCGATTTTCAAATACAACTGTTTCATTGGGGTCAACACTTGCGAGGTTTAGCATCTCGGTTATTTCATCTTTGATTTTTTTTATGTCACCGGTTGCATATATTTCCGCGGTAGGTTTTTTCAACCCTGAGAGAGATCTTCCCAAATATCAATCATTATACTCTACGATCTCTTTAAAAAGCGATTACTCGTATATTCGTGTACGGTTTTATGGGATGGTTTTCCCGATGATGAAATAGCGTCGAGGATATTCAATACTTCTATGCCGCATAGTTTTGGGTCATTCATTGTCTGTGTTGGTAGCGTGGAATACCAACGAGGGGTGTTTAATTGTTGTATATAACGCATAAACTCTTTAAGTGGCGCTAACCCATATGAATCGAAATAAGTAATCACACGCCGATCAATCGCGTATGCAACCCAGTGAGTTCCAGGTCCGGTGCTGTTATCGAGATAAATGATACCGGTTTCAACGTTAATTGGTTGTTGTGGTAATTGATCTCTCATAAAAACACCTCTAAAGTTTTTTATCGCTAGTTTTTTAGCAGCATCGACTCAATCAAAATTTGACATGGGAACTATAGGTTCTCGCGATATTGTTATTAAATTGTCTCTGGTATTCTCAGACCGTTTCTGCTGTACTATGAATGCGGAGTTCCTGGTGGTCTTAGACCCTTTACTGATCTTTTCTTTTTTTGTATCCCTTTCCAGTTGCTTTCTTTAGTGCCATCCCTTCCACTGTACCAACGGCTCCTAACGCAGCAGCTTTCGCCACCGCTGGAGCCGCTGCCGTAATCAACGCTGGTAACTCAGCTAACAGTGGGAATATACCACCTGATTTTATCATGTCTTTGATCGCAGCCGCAGAGAGAGAGAGTGACTTGAACCCCTTTTGTATTGTTGATAGCATCTCTGAAATGCTTAATCTTACGAGTTGTCAGTCCACATTTTTTAGCTGAATCCGATTGCATTTTTTAATTTGACCAGGAGTTAACGTAACACTAACATGACTATATGACATTTTATTTAATAACAGATTGATCTAATTGTCTACATGTTTTCTACTGGTGCATCAACTACTCTCATCCGTCTACCAACACCTTCGAGTAGCATTGATTTGTCACTGAGAATGACATCAATTGCTCTGTAATTAGTACCACCAGGAGGGTTTACACGAGCTCGAAAGTGTATATCAACGACGGACTGTCTGGTTAAGTCAAGATGTTCCAACGAAAAGTAGTAGATGGGATATTGATTTTTAAAATCCAATTGTGATATTTGTAGACCAGTATCTACATTATTATCACGTCCCATAAATGTCAACAAACGATGATACGCGCGTGCTATTTGGTTTTGTCCGTAATTAAGTAAAATATCATCGGATGGTTCCTGTTGACCATTTATCCTTAAGTATACTTCATTAACACCGAGTTGATCAAATATCATATGGCTGAACACCTGAGAATTTAATCGAGCAGTATTCTGTAACTCAACAAATATATGCCGCGGTGCAGCAATGCCTTGTTTTGATGCCATGTGCCATGTAAATACACCATTAATACTAGTCTCAATAGTATCCGTGGTCATTGTTAGCCATGATAGCAATGATTTTCCTCCATGATCCATAAATGATAGTAATTTTTCTTCTGCGGTGATTGAAGGAGTCATTACTGGTATTTACAGGGAGAGTTTTGATATGATTACTTTACCAGCAGCAACACCAGCACCATGCCAGATTGCATCATTATCATCCCCCTTTCGCGAGAGTTCTACTGTATGTTTCGCTCCATAGATAACATTTCTAACATTTCTGCAAAATCCAAATATATGAGATAGTGGAATCGCGCATGAGAATAATATACGCTGTCCTTGCAACATTTCTACACGTGTTGCAAACCCTAGGTTGTAATTTCGAAGGCTGTGTCAGGGGACGATTTGAACATTTTGTTATATATTTCTTGATCTAAATCGCGATCTCGCTCGCGATTTCAATTCACTTCCCGCTATCATATTTGCAGTAATATTTCCCTGAGTGTCTTATCCTTCATTGTTCAGTGATACTATTTTTTGATCCACTGTGTTGTTTATTATTTTGCTAATAATTTCCCTAGATGGTAGTGGTCCATTGCTTTTTTCACCGGTTTCTTTTGTCGCCGAACTAACGCTACTAGTTTTTCTTTAGCCGCGGCAAATGCTTTCCCGGCAACATCACCAACAGCGCTAATACCCTTATCACGAATAACATCAATAGCTTTCATCGATAATTGTTTTGCTTTTGGTGCTATTTTTGGAGCCATTCTTGTAAACAACCCTGCAATGGCATTGCCGAGACCATCTCCATAGTACGCTCTATAAACCGGCAATCGTGAGTTTACGATGTAGGTCATGGTTGGTTTTTTGTGGTTGTAGTGTATAATCATCTTATTTAAATACTATTTATCTAATCGAAAATTGGTAGCCATTTCAGTGATTAGTCACTATGATAATCATCAACGAGTTCATGAATAAACTATCGGTACACACCAATATCCATGATACCATCTTCAAATAGTCGTCTGCAGATATCATCTGCCTCATTAATTATTTCCGGCGAGTTATTTCCAGCTCGTTTCCCTCCTACGAGAACTTCTAATCGTGATATATCTCAGAAAATATTATTTGGACAACAAACTAAACCACTACCTGAAACTCCGCTTGGATATCCACCCGCGAATTTTTCAGTTGTACCAGTTGCATCCTGCAAAGAGGATTTCGCTATATCAAAAAGTTTTGATTGCTCTGGTAATCTAAGAAATCAAGGATCTGATTGTGTTGTTGATGATGATTCAACTTATTTGTATTTCATCCATAAGTTCATTATATGTTTTATCATCGTGTGATATCTTATTAGGTATATTCGCTATCACACGATATAATCCATTTCTCCACGATTTTTTATCAGGGAGATTATAATCATGGTGGATATAATTTCTTCTGTGAGGAAAACTCCGAACGATAAATTCAGCTATTTCTTTAGTAGTATTAAATCTCATATTTTTATTTCATTTAATTTACTCGAAAGAAATTTAGTATTGAAGGAAACTCGTTCACTCTTTTTCTTGTTCTTGTTCAGTATAATCCTCCTGTTTTTGTTCCTCACTTTCCTGTTCTTCTTCAACAATATCACCCTCTTGTTGTTGTTCCTGTTTAAGTCGTGCAGTAGCTATTATATCACCAGGAAGTGTTTATAGGGATATTTTGTTTGCTTGGATCCCTTTGCTATTTTTTCAAGTACAGGGAAAAGAGCTGTTTTTCCTTTCTGTTCCTCAGTAATATCTCCCAATATAGCTTTTTCAGTGGTTAATGCGGCTTCCTTAGTAGCAGCAGTTACTGGCTTAAATAATTGTTCAGTGTGCGTTGTAAAATCGGTTTGAAATTCTTCCCTTGCTTGTAAGATATTTCTGACAGAGTCACGAACCGAATAAATCTCTTTATTGCGGCTAATCGCTCGCGAACTAATTTAGTTGCTAAAGGTTCACCTACCATTATAAACTAATATATGATCTAAATTGTAAGCGCGAAATCCATGGATGCCCACCCACCCCGAAATTCTAAGGACAGGTATGATAATGTTTTTCATTACTTCCTTGTTCGGTGATAAATCACCGAGACAAAATCTCCGTGCAAAAAAAGTACACATACTTGGAAGGGTATTATAGAATTTGCACCTATGCAAATTCATTCCGTGTGAGTAAGCATTCCTGTCTTTCTAGTCGCTAGGTATGAGTTTCAATTGACATGTACAATGCAGTACAAAACTGATTTTACAGAATAGTGTTAGATGTGTTCACTACGATGATGCGGTAGTCAAGAGGATCATTCACAGTGTTTTCAAGTGTAATATTCTGCCTGATGATATTTTTAATCGTTTTGATTTTTGAGTTTATTGTGCGTTTGACTTGATACTACTGGCCATGTTCGGCCCTGACCATTTCGGCTGCTGCGAATAACGGGATGAATTTTTTAATGTCGTTGCAAAATGCAAGTGAGTCGATCACCGCATGCTGAATTCTTTTAATCAACGCATACTGCCTTGGAAGGACGTATCTATTATTCTGAGTGCTATCATCGATATCTTGAAAATCAGAGAGAATCTGATTACAATCTAATTTATCTGACAATTGTATTGTTTGATTTTTCAAATTTGAAATCTCATTTATAATGTCATTCATATGTTCGACATTCATCATATGATGATTTATATATCTAATACAAAAAATTAGGGGTCAGTTTCGACCCTTTTTCGTACGGTACAATATCCATTCGCTTTAAGGTGTCATCAACATGTTATCACGTCTAGAGATATACATGTATTCTTAATTAAGTTATATACCATCGATCTCCATTCACTCTATAGTGTCATCAACATCTAATCGCGCCTAGAGATATACATGTAATCCTAATTAAGTTATATACGATCGATCTAAGGTGTCATCAACATCTTATATCACGCCTAGAGATATACATGTAGTCTTAATTAAGTTATATACGATCGATCTCCATTGGTTCTAAGGTGTCATCACGCCTAGATATATACATGTAATCTTAATTAATTTATATACGATCGATCTAAGGTGTCATCAACATCTTATCACACCTAGAGATATACATGTAGTCTTAATTAAGTTATATACGATCGATCTCCATTGGCTCTAAGGTGTCATTAACATCTTATCACGCCTAGAGATATACACGAGAAACCCCATTTGGTATCCCTAAAATACCTTCGTATAATAGAGACCCAGAGGTCACATATATAAGACAACACAACCCCATGTGGGCCTCTCAGGTGTTATTTACATCTGATCAGACCCAGGGGCACCACAAAGCATAGTCTCCGTGTGAAGATCTGACCCGTCAAATAACGGTTTAGAACCTCAGAAGGTATTCTTGGTGTTTGACGTCCCATAACACATAAGTATTTACAAATGATATATGATATTTACAAGAGTTGATAAAACAATACAAATAGGACAATACAACACATAAGGGGTTGATCTACATTCTGTAGTAAACCTTCAAGAACTGTACTGTCGACAAAAATGCCTGCCACGAAATTCGAAAGCTGGGCCTCGGTACGAGATCCAGCCGCGTACGGAAGACGGTAATGTTGAAATCTACAGGTATATACTTTTGAATATAATATGTAGTTAGAGTATGTATCACGTAAAAGGGTTTAACGGATGGTGTATACTGCAGATGAAAATTGTAGCTCAAAATCGTAAACAAAATTATAAATTTTCTAGTCAAACCAACACAAAAAGCAATTCAGTCAGACCATGAGTCATCGAAAAATCCCATTGAGATCCGTGACAACAACAAACGAGTTATCTCTGTTTCAAAAACTACACACACATGCCTACAAGAGTTATTCCCTTTTGGTATTATATATAATAGTACCAAATACAATTTTAGAATTGAATTTTATTTAAAGTTCGATTGGAAAGTGCAGATTTAGTAATATAATTCTCTGCAACATATTGTACTGAGGACTCGCAAATATCAAAATACCTGCCGGCTTTAGTCATTGGTTGAAATACTCTTTCTTCGTTAGTTGATGTATTTATAGATTTCATAGGTCTTTTTCCAATTGATTTATAAGTACCAGTTTTCCCAAATGCAGTATTCTCACTCTGTCTGATAGCTCGTAAGTTCGATAAAAAAATTATCATTATTTATTACTTTTATGTGATCAATCACAAAACCATCCGGGATTTCTCCGTTAAATACCTCGTAGACAAATCGATGACAAAGATATCTTTTCTTTCCAGCACCAAATATAAGATATCCAAGATTATTAACAGCACAGACTGGTTTCTTCAGCTTGCGGTGTCTGACAATACCTTAACGAGATGCTTCATAATCGATGATCGTAGGATGTGGTTGAAATTCTTGGTTTATTTATATACTATATAGTATTTGTCTAATTCATTATTTGGTTTAATTCTTACTTGAGAATCCATTAATGAAGTCTTGAGGTGTTCTAATGATTTTGTCAGAGTCAGAGTCGGAATCTTTGATGGAGTTTTTAACGGAATCTTTGATTCTCTTATCATAATAGCGCTTTAGTTCCCTATATAGCTTACCACCACAATTCAGACACAATTGCGACTTATACCGCACACCCACCCCACATCGTATGCAAGGCAGCGGCCCCAAAAGATCCACGCCGTATGCTTTGTGAATGATATCCGCAGAATTCATTTCTGCATGATTTGTTACAGACAGTTACTGATCCTATCATAAGCCACTTACAGTGATTCATTATACACATAATTCTTTATTTAAATACTTGTTTTAATTATAATATGGAGGAGTTCGAGAGATTATCTAAAATAAAACCCTGGAAAAATGGTAAATACAATTTCGATAGAGTATCCACTAATAAACCCGATAAGGGTCTAATAAGTGATAGAAGCATGATAGGTAAAATCCATGATGCATTTAATGAATTCAAGCGCGATGGAGCATCTCACTTTTCGAATCGATGGTGGTATTGATGCTATTATGAACGACGAAAGAGCAGCAGTCTCGCATCTTGACCAGAAGAAGTATCTTTTAAAGAGAAATTCATTATCCTCTCAGGAACGGGAAATCGGATTATACGCGACAAATTTGAACCCATCTTTAAAAAAATAAAATAAAGGAACTGGCACTTTGAGTCAGGATTCCAAACCAGGAATGCTGAATGGAATTGACAAACCATATTACGAGAGAGCTTATCCCGTGACCGCGTTTGTTTATGGGATCTATCCGTTAAATGATAAACCGAGTATTGAGAAACTAAAACCCATGAAATTGTCAAGGATAAATTGTGTAGCCGAACGAAGAATAGAGCATTTTACAAATGTTGATTCATTTGATATAGATATTAAATATAAAGAAGCAGTGACTAAATTCACAAATTCTGACGAGCGCTGGGGATCATGGAGAATTAAAAAGGAATTATTTTGTGATTATTCTAAATCAGCAGATGTTACGATTGATAAAAATTACTTGACAAATAATCAAATATCAGAACTATCTAATGCGCCTTCGATATCCGATCCAATATGTAGATATAAAACTAGTTACCTAAACGGCTTCAAAGGGTCAGGAAAGACGACTCGTGTGATCGAATTATCAAACATGATTGTGTTAAAACCCACACACAGACTTGCAAGAGAGATGAAACAGCGAGGAATTAATGCTTGCACTTATCACAGTTTCTTTCGATGGAAAGGTGACGATTGGACTCCTAGTCGAATGGGCGAGAAATGTATTCCTGAAATCATCATTTGGGATGAGATATGCACAGTGTCGTTAGATGTATTGCAGAAGTTTCTCGATTGGTTATTGCTAGCGAATACAAAAGTGATAATGTGTGGCGATAATTGTCAACCACCACCATTTGTCGGTTTGTCTGTACATAATTGGCTAAAGAATTTTGTAGACTATTATGAAGAAATTAGTACTGATCATAGATCACTAGATAATGAATTATGCGAGTTTAAGAAGCTAATCAGATTACAACCGGATAGAATCCAGTGTGAAATAGCTCGTGAAATAATTTCAGAAACCTCATTAAATGATTTCTGGGAAGCGTCGAGACCAAACGATTTGATATTGGCAAGTAGAAAGATAGTCAGAGATACACTTCAGATGAAGCTATTTAACACGCATAAAGAAAAATTTGAAACACATCAGTGCCGTTGTGTTATAGGCCTACAGATACACGAAGACAAAATATCGAAGTTGATATCCCAGACTGAGAAGCAAATTTTCGTGTTAAATGATATTGTGTTAGTTGATATCGGTGTTGTTGAAGATGCATTGCGTGCTGATAAATCCCCATGGAAGCTAGGATACGCAGCGAAGATACATTCTTCGCAGTGATTGACTATATCCGATACTATTGTTTGGATCGTAGATGATCGCATCGAGTCGTCAAATCCAGTTTATCTCGCAGTGTCCAGAGTACGAAGAATAAATCAACTTCGATGAATTGTTTTAGATGCTAATGACACCACAATCAGTGATATTGTCAACTATGATATAACCAGAAAAACAACTCGCTGGTTATAAACAACTGGATAAACAAATAACAGAATTTTTGACATTGATGCTAAATTTATAATTACACTAAAACAACAACAGAATAATCACTGCGCGAGATGTATAATACATTGGTGTTGGTCGGATAAAGATACTAGCCAATTTACCGCATACAGAAAAAATAACAGTGTTGGTAATACCAGAAATAATGTGATGTCGACTTGTCTTGAGTGTAACAGAAGAAGAGGTGCTAGTTAAGACCACTCGGTGGTAACTGAGTATCCTCAGGTATCATTCGTAATTGTTCACGAGTAAATCCTCGCTTTGAAGCGGTCAAATCCAATCTATAGATTGCTGGTCTACCCGTAGATCTCGTTATGCTAGATTTTTTATGTAGTAACACTCCAAATAGGACCAGTAGCTCTTTTTGTTACCACCTTCGAGCTCTCCCGGTTCATATAAATATCTAACAGTGACATTACCGAGTATTGATTGTTTTGAAAAATCATTTTGCGGTTTTTGCATGGGTATATACTTTTTTTTTAATTGCGTTGTTAGGTTTGATAATAATTGTTCGAGTAATCGCATTATTTAGCGCGGTAATTACACCCTGTAATCTCTTGACCCATTTACGAGATCGTTTATCCTGAATAAATTCCTTCGCGTATTGATATCCAAATAACCGCACAGCAGGTGTCCGATTAAATCGTTCAACAATTGCCTGATCGCGATGTAGTGCAGTATGCGCTCGTCTGATGGTGACATTATGATGCTTCATTGTTGATAACACTGCACCCTGAAATTCCTTGCCAGGATCAACTTGTAATAGATTTGGCCACTGCAGAAGACCTCGGTAATAAATCCTTTCAAACGCAGAAGCTACTTCAGTTGATGACTTTGTCTTTAGAGGCTCTGCTTCTTTGTATCTACTCGCAACATCAACTACAGTTAGCGCATACTTGTAAACACTATCATGCGGAAGAAATAATATATCAGCTTGATGAACTTCATTAGGGACGCTGACATCAAAATGTGAAAAGTTAATTTGTTTAGGAGGTGGTAGATAAATCTGCCATATCGCCTGTTTGGATAACCAATCCGTTGCTGTAGTATTTTTCACCTTTGCGGCTTTAGCGAGTTTACCGATTTCTGATTTACCCCTATAGTATCCTCTTGGGGAATAATACATCAATTCCATAATGTTATTAATTACCAGCATCCAGCATTAATTTACTTTTCATTGCCGATTTTATCAACCATGAAGCTAATTTGTATTTGAAGGATTTATCAGTGATAGAATTTAACGCATGAATCAATTTGACATCTGCGATATGTCTGTGTTGCAGATTACTGCTTTTATAAGCAACATCATGAGCATGACACGCATTATCAATAGCGTTTATCGGATATTCACCGGGTCGGGGTTGGTTTTGATCATCTAATCCGATATCGAGTCTGGTCCCGGGTCCACAATAACTATACCCTGGAAGATGTTTTTCTCCCGTATATTTTGCCCATGGTGTTCCTGGTAATTTTACTAACTTGGCTGTAATATCACCTCCCCTTTTTTTTAACAAATCTAATTTTTTATACTGCATCGTTCACACTTGTCTGTGATGGCTTCTCTGTTATTTTTAGTTGTAGTAGGTGTTGGGTCAATTGTTGGTGTTCGCGTCCTACATTTCACACAATATAGATCCATACTTTATTTATAATAACATGAATGAAATTGATTTTTCGGCTACAAAACCACAAGAACCAGTTAAGCATCATGCAGTGCTACCAAATTCTATTCGTATGATTATAATCGGACCATCTGGAAGTGGCAAGACGCATTTGTTACTTAATTCAATAATGATATGGATGAAATGGGACAAGTTGTATTTAGTAGACCCGAATGTAGACAATCAGCAATGTTATGAGGTGTTAAAGATTTTTAACGACAAAGGAAAATAGCAATCGATGAGGATATTATTGAGTTTATAACCGATATCGATGAAGCACCGAGTATTGATGTTATTGATGGAAGTTTTAACAATTTAGTTGTATATGATGATGTGATGCTAGTGTAATAGAATTGTTACCGAGTGGTTGGTGGGTTAAATGAACAACACAAACACAATATGTAAAAGATGATATAAATTTATGAAATAAATTATTAATGAAAAATAATGATGTATCAACACAATAACTCATACGTTCAACCCACAATCACACTCCACAACCATTCACAATTTAAAAATCAATTAAATATTATCAAAAATAAACACAGATCCAAGGAACCTCCTGGACTACACAAATGTTTCATATAAAATGGAACCTTTACAAAAGTTATATTATCGCACAACAAATAAAAACATCAAATTACATTATCACACGTATGGATTGCGACAACAAGTACTAACATCTACATGTATTAAATCAAGTTACTAACTGTTATCGAGATTCATGTAATCCCTTGGAATCCTACAGATTCAATGTAACCACGTGTAAATATAACAATGTATTCAATTGTCACCACAATTGAAACACACACATGCGTCTCGACCCTGTACAACCGTACGATTCACCAACTGTTGAATCGCCGCACAACTTCTCCGAATACCAAGGGTTGGCCCAATACTTTTATTGGCCGCTTGCCCTTCGCGGATCCACTACAGTTATACGTACAGACAGCATACAGCATCTACTAGAACCACCGGTCCCACACACTTAGATACTACCCCGGAAGTTTACACCTCTAGACAGCTCGGACACTCGGACATTTAGACTTCTAGATTTCCGGATATTTACACATCTCGACAGACGTAGACGGACAGACAATCCGACAGACAGACAGCCAGATACCTCAATTTGATCGCACAATTAAATAGCATAATCACGGCACAATCAATCACATTCAACCTTTTTGCTGGAGCAATCAATCACATTCAGCTACAATTCAGCTACATTCAGCTACAATTGAGTCATATTCAGCTACACTTCAGCTACATTCAGCTACAATTCAGCTACAATTCAGCTACATTCAGCTACAATTCAGCTACATTCAGCTACAATTGAGCTACATTCAGCTACAATTCAGCTACATTCAGTCATATTCAACGGTTTAAATCTGCATTGTAATAAAGGCATCATTACATGAAATGATAAACTGAATAAAATTCGCAATAAAACGAAATATAAATTTAACACTCACCCCTTTGGCTGGAGAAAGAATGACGAGCTATCTCTCATTTGACAAGATACTTTTGGACTCGTAATCTTTTTAGAAATATTCTGATATATATGTCCCCAAATAGGTGAGCAGAATTCACGGCAAAATTCCCGTGCACCCCGTGATTATAATGTTCCTGACTTCAAGTGATTTGTAGTCAGGCACATGCAAATCGCTACACGTCGCTTACCTTGAAAAACACAGGTAACGCATATACGACGAAACAAAAAAATGGTGAAATTAGTTTGTATTCAAGAAGAAATAAATTCAATTTTCGCCTATTTCTGTGACAGCTAGACAATTAAAATAATCCAGCTAGGATATTTTACTGAGGTAGACATAAAAATACTGACGTGATATATGACACTCAACGATACACACAAATACCAAAAGTGATCAGACATAATTGTAATATTCTTGCTGTATTTAATGAAGTTGACACACATACGCTACGAAACATTCATCACCTGGTGCAGTGGAGATATGGATATTAATCTCTTTAGAAATTTCTTTAGTCACGCTCAGTCAATTCCACATGGACTGTAACGATCAATTTGCATGATCCTAGATCAAGATATCGTATCGGACTTGATAAAATATTCGGTGGAAACAATTTGTCTCCGCATCGCCATCGGCGCCGGGTCTGAAACGTGAGAAACCGAAACCATTCATCTCTCTTTTTTTTTGTCTGAAATGGTTTCGGTTTGAAATAGTTTCGGTTTGTCTAAAATAGTTTCGGTTTATTTCTGATTTTCTCCGAAATAGTTTTTATCTGTACACTCTCCCTACTACGCCGGGCACACACACACACACACACACCCACCCACACACACACACACACACACATATATATATATATATATATATATATATATATATATATACATATATATATATACATATATATATATATATATATATATATATATATACATATATATATATATATACATATATATATATATATATATATATATATATATATATATATATATATATATATATATATATATATATATATATATATATATATATGTCTATGGCTTATCATATGTAAATGATAATGACGTACAAGCTTCAGATAAAGAGAAACAAATTTGGCTACCGATCAAAGAGAATAATATAACATTCTTTCTTTGTTAGGTTACTCCATCTAATATTAAGGCCGTCATGGATAAAGTTTAATCGTGTAATTCGATGTCATATTCTGTAATTTAGAGGTGGCATCGTCGGTTAAAGATGGTGTTGAATCTATTTAGGATGTTCAACGTGCATTCGAAAAGCTATCGCCATTTATTGTGACACGTAAAACCGAATATTAAATGGACAACACTCCCTCCCCATTCATCCGTTTGTGCGTTACTGTGATGGTAACGTGTTGCTTAAGTGTTAAAGTAATTCACTCTGAGATCTGCAAACTTTTATTTAACTTCTCTAATCTTTCCAAACCTCCACTAGGAGAAAAGATATATGAAAAAAATTATTTTACTTCCTTTTCTATTAAGAAATAATTAAGTCGCGAATAAATGTTTCCAGTCTAACCAGATAATCGTTGGTAAACGCCTTTGGAAAGGAGATATTAAGGCCGGACATCCTTGACGCGTCTGCATTGCTTCCATATAATAGCCAGCGATTACATTTGGATTGCTGCCTGCCATGTAAACATTAAGCCAAATAACTTGCCTCGGAAAACCATCAATGCATACGTTTATTGTTTGAGTTTATCGTAAGAATCGAGATGTACTGAATGAAACCATCTTGTAAAGAGACAATAAGTGCGCTGCATTTGTTTCACAGTACTAATGCATGCTCCATGTGTCTTAACTCGAAAACTTAGAATGTTGAGTAACTCCATTCCAAGGAAAATGAAAAGCTGCATATCCCTGCACGTTACAATAAAAATGACAAAACGGTTCCACACGACAACTCACAGTTGGGTCGTAATTACGAGATAGTAAGTCGTAAGTACGAGATATTAAGTCGTAAGTACGAGATAGATAATCGTAATTACGAGATAATAAGTCGTAATTGCGAGATAGTAAGTCGTAAGTATGAGATAACTAATTCGTATTTACGAAATAGTAAGTCGTAATTACGAGATAAAATTGATTTCAACATGACACACACAGGCTTTCGTAATACCCTGACTCGCCGTTGGAATTGCAGTTTTCCAGTCTTAGATCAAGAAGCCGAAGCGTTAATACAACAACATTGCATTTGATAATTATATAATTAGACCAAGAAAGTGGATAGAAGGTCACTTGGAGTACTTTGCTAGAACGCATAGACGTCCACATCACAAATACAAAATTTTGTTCTAAAGAACATTACTATTCAGAACTATTTAACTACTTCTCGTGCACAGTTGTATCCAGCGCTTTACTATCTTGATGTAAAAAAAAAGGTTGTGAAATAAATGCTTTTGCTCATAATCAATCGTTTAACGTAGGCAACATTTCAGCCACCAATACAGAAATACTGAATGCTAACAAAAACTATAAGAAAAACCCATTTGTAGAATATGAACTTTTGTCATCAGTGCTGAAAGGTAGATCAAATATCGTGCAAATGAAGGTGAATAAAGGTTTCAGATAGCAAATATGTTCATTAGAGTTCTGCTAAAACTGGATGGAAAGATGCATCATTCGCAATACATGACAGAATGCAATAGTGAGGACATTCGCACCTATTTATTTGAGTTTTTAAGTGTTTTATTTTTATGTAACAAATGATTTACAGAACCGATTTGTATTGACGGAAACTATGGGTCAAAACTATTTGTTGAGTAAAAACATTTGCAGTTGGTTATTATTCTATATGATGTTTCTAAAACAATATCTGATGAATTTTCTTTTTTAAGGTCGATGAAAACGGACGATTTTAATAGCAATATCTGAAGCATATTATATTTCACATTTCACTTTCTATTACAATATCTGATAGATTTTCGATTTTAAGTTACAGTTTCTCTTACAATATCTGATACATTTTCCATTTTAACACTTTCTATTGCAATATCTGATGCATTTTCTATTTTGAGTTACACTTTCTATTACAATATCTTATACATTTTCAATTTCAAGTTACACTTTCTATTACAATGTTTGATGAATTTTCTATTTTGAGTTACACTTTGTATTACAATATCTGAATACATGTTTTATTTTAAGTTCAAATGTATGAATCAGAATTGTTTTCAAAAATCTACATCATTTGATTTTAAACCGTGTGGTGTCGTGTCTAACATAACATGTGAGTAATCCTGGAAACTATTTCGCATACTTTGATACAAGAAAAGTTTCTATTCGAGATATGAAGGCAATTTATTATTTTGATGTTCCTGAAATTCAAGAAAGATAAGCTTTAATTGCGCTTTATAAAGTGTGACACACACACACACACACACACACACACACACACATATATATATATATATATATGTGTGTGTGTGTGTGTGTGTGTGTATGTGTGTGTGTGTGCACCTACTAAGGAAGCTAAAACGTATTATCTTCTAACATTTTTATCTTTTGCAGAAGGCAGTTGTATGGATTGTCACAAAACGTGTTGCATTGATCTAACGTTCTAAATAATTGGCCAAAATATCGAGTAAAATGAAGGCAAATCAATTTAAAATATACACACCGTAATTGTTACAATTAGCAGATATTGTGCTACAATTCATATGTTTACAGCTCCTCAAAAAATACTTTCTGTAGCGGTTTTACCGTCTTACGAATGGCATGAAAAGCAACCAAGAAAGAATAGTTAAATACCAATACAATCTGTTGGAGAGGGAACAAAACTTCGTCACAAAATATAAGTATGTTAATTCACATAACAGTGAAAGTAAGTTCCGTTTGACCGCTCTGGTTCTAAGTGGTTAATATGTTCGTCTTGGAACAGATCGAGGGTTAGAACCAAGTAGATATAAAAATGGTACTGTCATCTTCATCGCTTAGCGTTTAGAAGTTGGTTGTTGGACGTTATCGGCTTGGTGTCAAGATAATGTGACAGGTTGGGACATAATGTTACATCTCTGCGGCATGATGACCCAGTGCAATAACTGCTATAAACTTATAAACTGCAGACAATCGTAGCGACATGACCGAGAAAGTGTTACAGCTATGTTAAAAATCTAAATCACACACACACACACACACACACACACACACACACACACACACACGTTCCATTCTTAGTAATATATCTATATGACCTTAGAGCAACAGAATACAATATTAATGATGCAGAACGTTATTTGTCTTTTTAATATCTGTTACCGTAAAATTGTTATGAATATACTTTGTATATTAATAAGTGTTTTTATATTTCTTTCTCTGTTGATACCTATGGCAGGTTTAAAACAATATTGGTATGTCATGATTGAAACGTATTGAGAAAAACGAATTACAACTTTGTCAGGGGAGCCTCGTTCAACATATTTGATAAATCTGAAGCGGGCAAACCATTTGTACGGCAACAGTTCTTGCACTATGGAGCAGAGTTGACAGTTCAGTGAAAACAAAACGAGTTAGATACCTACCACAAAGCAAATGCATCTCAAAGAACGCAATAGCAAGTTCGAGTTCATAGCAAAGTAGAACGGCTCCCTCGTAGTAAAATAGAGGCAAACCGGACCCTGCTAGCCCTAACCCTGCTAACGCAATAAAAAAAAACTTCTTTACAGGCACGGCATTAGGATGAAGGCGGCAAAGGCAGTGGTGGCAAAGCGATGAGCGGGTCCCACAAGCAAACAAAATTGCATTGCAGAGTTGATTTCCTGAAAGCGTGGGGCCCATGGCGGTTGACTTGTTAACCCTGACCTAGGGCCGGGCCTGCTTATTTATTCTGTGCCACTGTCGTGTTAGAAAATTGCGGGGGACTTCGGTTCCTTCGAGAGGTAGACCTCAACGAGTAGTCACCAGAGGCCTAACTACGACATCGGCTTGTCAGAAACCGAGAATAATGGTATAATGACAAATACCGAAACGTTTGGCAATATCGTGATAAGAGGACATGAAAACGCGATACAATATTTACTTGGGTAATAATATCGCAAGATTGTGCGGACGAGTAATAAAGTCATGACTAACCATAACTATTTTAATACGATTTATTGGAATGATTATACATTTTAAGTTAGGTTAAATTCCCTATTAATGTTCAGTTGTTGTTTGCAGAAACATTCATTACATGTACACTCTATATCAAGCCCAGGGCTTCACTCGGTAGCATCTCTATCACTTGACTAAATGCCGTAATATTTGGAGAGTGGCTATTATGATTATTCATTCGTTTTTTGAACTCGAAGCCAACAGAATGAGTAACACATTTCCCGCATGCTTGACGTTTTTCTTCAACTTCCAACATTCTGATTTGATATTACAGCTAACTCCTCTCGTTAAAGTTCTAAACTATTGGAATTAGAGCATACATTTAATCATATTGCAAGATTGGCAAATGAGCCAAACAAGAGCACAATTTAAGTATGCTCTTAGAGTCTGTAAGAAGGAGGAAGTAAAACACAGAGCAGACTCGCTAGCACAAAAATTTGAAAATGTCGACCAACGTCAATTCTGGAAGCATGTTAAACAACATATAACGACAACTTACAATAAACTACCAATTTGCATTGATGGTTCCCATGGTCAGAATAATATATGCAACATGTGGAAAATCATTTTGAAGACTTACTCATTAGTGTTAAAAACGAATCGATTAAGAAGCATGTGCTTTCAGCATTGAATACTTTCTCCTCGTATTGAGGTAATTACATTATCTGAGATCCATAATGCAATATCAGACAAAAAGCTGGTAAATAAATAAATACTCCCGATAATAAGCTAATTCGCATAGAGAAAAATGAATATATTATAAGTCATTAAATGAAATTTTAAATACAGTAATAAGTCAACCAGGTCAAGCTGAAATGAACGCAGTTCTAGACAAGGTCAAATCCAGCATATAATGTTAAATTACAATACAATAAAAGAAAACGGTTTTTAAAACTAACATAAATACATAACCCTTTAATGTTCTATGAATATAAGTGCTAAAAATCAAATAAATATGTAGTTTAGTCATTAATGTTCTGAAAATGCGATTTTAATCCATTCTATAACTGGATGTTTGGAAATTTTATTTTAATTAACCAATATGCTATTAAACATGCAAGGAGATCAGCTGGATAAAACGTCAAGTGATGAATAAAAAAATTGCAAGTTAAAAAAAATTTAAAGAGAGCACTATTTCCATCAAAATTAAAATTACATTATTCGGTTTCTAATTGAAACATGGCTCTGTTTATAACTAAACCCAAGTTATAAGTGTATTTCAGAAGATCATAACTGATATCGGTAACCAGTTTTGTCTTAAATGTCTCCTCCTGACCTCATGTTGGCCAATGCAGACAATACAGTTTAGTAACAACTTTAGCAGAGCTGTAAATGATGCATTAAACGTACGCTGATCAAACGTTTAGAATTTGTTGGATATAAAATCATTAAATATGAGACTTATATCAATTTCTTTATGAATAAGGTATTGATTCAGAAGGAATTTTAATTTACATTCAACTGTTCCAGTTGTTGATGAAAATGAGATCAATTTGCTACATGCGTGTACGATCTATTGGCAGACACGTACTTCTACGATCTATTGGCAGACACGTACTTCTACAATCTATTTGGCAGACACGTACTTCTACGATCTATTGGCAGACACGTACTTCTACGATCTATTGGCAGATACGTACATCTACTATATATTGGCAGATACGTACATATACTATATATTGGCATACACGTGGTTCTACGATCTATTTGCAGATACGCATTAATACAATATATTGGCAGATACGTGATTCTACGATCTATTGACAAATATGCATTGATACGATATATTGGCATACACGTACTTCTACAATCTATTGGCAGATACATACTTCTACGATCTATTTACAGACACCTACTTCTATGATCTATTGGCAGACACGTAGTTTTACGATTTATTGGCATATACGCGCTAATACGATGTTTTGGCAGGTACACATTAATACGATATATTGCAGATACGCATTAATACGATAGATTTGCAGATACGTGATTCTACGATATATTGGCAGATACGCGCTAATACAATATATTGGCAGACACGCATCAATACGATATATTGACAGATATGTGATTCTATGATCTATTGGCAGATACGTGATTCTACGATATATTGGCAGATATGTGATTCTGTAATCTATTGGCAGACACATAATTTTACGATCTATTGGAAGATACGTACTAATACGATATATTGTCAGATGAGTACTTCTACGATAAAAAAATTAACATTGTGAAATATATGACATAAAACATATTGTAAAATAGTTAATATATAATACAATATAAACTGTAAAAGATTTAACATATTATACCATATTGTAAAGTATATAATATATAATACAATATAAAATGTAAAATATATGGCATGCTATAACATATTGCAAAATATATAACATATAATTAATAATGAATAATAAAATATATGACGTATTATAAAATATTGTAAAATATATAATTTATAATAAAATGTAAATTGTAAAATATTTGACATATCATGACGTATTGTAAAATACATAACATATAATTCAATATAAATTGTAAAATATATGACATAAAATATTGTAAAATATATAATATTGTAATAAATTGGAGTAAGCATATTTGATAGCGCCCCGTTTATAAGCAATTGTTAGATTTATTTGTGTGATTATTTGGTATTCGACACCATAGAAAAATTCCTAGCTCGAAATAATTAGCCAATTATTAGTGGCAAACGTCACAGAGCCGAGTGTTGGTAAATTTGAACCATGCTAGGGTTCGTTAGTAGTGAATTTAGGTACAAGCCGAATGACTGTCTGTCCCTGGTACATAGTCCATATTAAAATTCAGCGGTGCATAAAAGTGTTGTGGTTGAAATGGCAGTATTTATGGTTGGAAATCAGTAAATTATATAATGGAATCAATAAGTTGGGACTTGGTAGATACGGTTTATGTGTCCATAGTGGAAAATAGGCGTATTTATATACGCGTAATACGCCGGAAAATATATGGATTAACTGGCCTAGGGTCGCGCAGTTAAATAGTTCCCAGTTAGAAAGAGAATACTAGTGTATTTGTTATGGACTAACGGGCTGGTGGTACAGAAATCTGAGGATAGTGAAGAAAAACCATGTAAAGGTGCGGTCAATGAACATTTGGGCAAGTTGTTTCATCTGTTGTCGCCAATTGATTAGAGTAAACGTTAATAAATAAAGACAGACACCGTCTGACGTTCCAGGTTACAACTCAGGTTGTATGGAAGTCTTTGGAAATTTGGGGAAAACATATGACTTCCAGCGGGACTCGCGCCAGGGTTTTGACACCGCTCGGTCAAGTGAATACCCTTGTGCGTGTAACAATATATAATACAACATAGATTTTAAAATAAATGACATATTATGACATATCGTAAAATATATAATATATAAAAGCGATATAAACTGTAAATTATATGACATTTAATAACATATTGTAAAATATATAATCTATAATAAAATATAAATTGTAAAATAAATTACATCTTATAACATATAGTAAAATATAAATATATAATAAAATATAAATTGTAAAATATATTGTGCATGATATGGTCAAAGAATGAGTCCAGTATATTGTCATTTTCAAGAAAATTATTATTTATCATATACAGAGGTTAAAACAAGCTTTCGATGTTTTTGTATTTATTATTCGATATACCTGCTTGCTCTTGTTTTGTTTTAAAACCATCCATATAATATTACATTTCATAATGTTTAGAAGCGCTGTTTAATACATTATGGCTAAAATATAGTATCGGGTGAAAAATCACTTTCAAAATCATCACTATAATCCCTTAAATTCTTTTTACGCAAAACAAAAATGATAAAACTATTCCAGTGGTACTAAATCAAATGCATTATCGTCTTACAGTAGGTCTGTTGATTAAAGTCCGACAATATCTATAGTTATTTGTATTTATTTACGAGAAGTCTTTCCTTCGGAAGTTTTGTTCATTTAATATATGTATCTAATATGATTTGACGATCTTGACATTTTGCGCTGTGTAATGCCCATTTTCAAACCAGTAAGCTGCTTCAATCTATTCTACTGGAAGATTGGCAGTGTCAGTGAATAATGTTTTCAGTTCAAAAAAATATTTTTAAGTCTGACAATCTCTACTTTTATTATTATTAATATTAACTATTTATTATCATTCATAACAGATTTTCCTTGCGAAGCAAAGAAAAAGCACAAAAGCCGCTTCCGAGTAAGACACAATGAATTTCTCTATGCCAATAGGCAAACTGCATTACACACATTGTTTTCTAACATGGTTTTGATAATTATACCAACATTGTTAGAAAACATTTATTATACAATTCAGAGACAGTCAAGACATATTTTCCTTCGATACTAATGCTGCTTTAACAGATTTATCGTTAGAACATTCATACATGGTATGGATAATCAATTTAATATTTGACGCTAATTTATGTTACTAAAACATTGGATTTATGTAATAACCAACGAAAGTAATCTTTACCTTGAGAACCTGTAATTGGTATATTACTTATTTTTATTTAGTTTTACCTATAATTTGCATTTTATTTATGTGCATTTACTTCTGATGTGATCTGTACCATCTATAATGATTTTTTTGTAATAATCTGTTGTTAGTTACAACGCAGTAGACCGTGGGACCTCTTTAATCCTTAGTTACTGAGAAACTTATTCAATAATCTTAGTTCCAAATACTTTCATTCTATGTTCAGAATTAGTCTATTAACTCAGGGCACGGGATACATTATATATTGGGCAACTAATATGAGATTATGCGCACATAGCAAGCTTAATCCTGTTGTTAGATACAGAGAGTTATATTAATATAATTGATCATTAATGGCTAAATTATGGGTCCTACTAGTCTCAGAAAAGTCTGTTTCTTTCAAAACATGTCAATAAAATTTGAATTTCAATAACTAAACACATGATTCTGTTTGACTTCATATGGAATACAATATACATCCGTACCTTTTGCGGTAGTCGCTCACTGCCGTATCTTCTAATACCAACTATGGATATTACATGCAATCGCCATTTCCCAAAATCAACACTCGAAGACTATGCAGGTTGTGAGAAACGCACCTCGATAGTCTCGTTGTGTCTGTTGCTAAGATGGTACCATATGATGGTTCTGATATTATTCTACTAGAAACGAGGTTTTAACCGATGCCAGTGCTATTTTAAAAGGTTCGGAAAATTATTGCGCTGAAAAACAACGTGACCAATGCGTCGGGCATTCCTCTATTTTTACCTTTACCCTAGTACAACATATACGTTCTTAATCACATTATCCAGTTAATAAATGTCATTTTCTTTCCGTGTTTTGATAACTAATTCATGCGCTTGCAAACTCCACTTCCAAGTGTATGGCGGCTTTCATATAGTCTGTCCTTAGGAGATGTATTATTAACCGGGTTGAACCCAAAACCCTGGAGCTAAATCATTTTTTTTTTTACACGTCTCTGGTCGCTGTTTCTATTTCTGTTGAGTAGCTGTTTGGGGATTTCAATCAAACTAGGTTTTGGATCAGACATTAACAAATCCGAGACCGATCATGCACACATGTATGATAAATCTTCTACAATTGTCTCGTCGTATCAGATACAACCGTTTTCTAAGCGCAGATAGTGCTTTAGCAGAACATGTGCCATCTTTCTCGGACTTGCGACAATCTTTGCAACGATACAACCAGCTGACAATTGTGGGATTTAACAGAGATTACTGTCGTAAACTTCGTATATGTTGACCATCAAATCAGTCTACGAATACGCATAACAGAGATTACTGTCATAAACTTCATCTATGTTGACCTTTAAATTAGTCCTAGAATATAAATAACAGAGATTACTGTTGTAAACATCACCCATGTCGACCTTTAAATCAGTCTTAGAGTGCCATGAGAGTTTCAGACATTTAAACTAAAGCAAGCTTGTTTTCAATAGCATAACTGTTTCTCCTTCGCCGACATATTACATCACTGTAATTTACTTAAGTGAAGTGGTATTCATATAGTTACTGGATTCGGGCGTATATATGCATGCAGTTGCCGATAATTACGTTTTTTTTGTTGTATATTATCAAGCACACATTTACTGATAGGTACAAGCTTTAACTTCACAAAGAAACGATAAGCTATAACAAAATATTCCATAACGTTTCAAATACCTCTCTTATTATTTCTTCAGAAAATACGCTGACAGTCATATTATCCTATATGATGGAGAAATAGCGAATATATATATATATATATATATATATATATATATATATATATATATATATATATATATATATATATATATATATATATATATATATATATATATATATATTTCGATTTGGCTTTATTCCTTGTCAGTATGTGTGTTTCGCTTTTCAGACAAGAGGTCACAAGTTCGAAATCCCAAATGATTTTCTAAAACCCTTTATTGTGTTTTTAAGTTAATTTTTTTTGTTTGAATTCGCTCATCCCATTTTTTAAAATTATAATTTAACATGCTGATTGCTATATTGAAACCTTTTCATATCACTCCAATTCTTTGATGGACAATCCGGCTGCCACACAAGATGCTCACAATACTCAAAATTGACATTGCATCTCAATGTTTCATGATCCGATTTTGTTTTATATTCGCGATTCCCGATTTCTATTATTTTTGTTCCTTTTTATTTTCTCTTCAAAGTCCAGTCCTTGGACGGGCAAAAACTATTTTCATTATATCACATTTTATTCATTATAAACTATATTGAACGCAACATCTCTCTCGCAGACAACCAGTTCCTACTTCATAGCTTAAAGCTTGAATCAAATATGTGCATCTCCAATCACTAGTTGTTTCTAATTGATGGGTAAACACATTAAATGTACCGTTGTCAATTTCTTGTAAGCTTTCAGCGCAAGACTTAATCTGTTCTGTCGGGATTCTGCTAAAGTGATATGAAATGATGATAGCAGATCAGACTATGGTATCTCTTAGTGGGTATTTGTAACAGCTTGTGCCAGACAGAAAATCAATTGTATTCTCATGTGTTAGAATTGATCCAGTACTTGTGCACTTGGTCTTTTATAGCTTGGACAAGTTTAGACATTTATATCCCCTACTGAATAATTTTGTAATATTTCCTAACATTTACCAAAATTTGTAATTATATAAGTTAATTTTATCAGATACGTTCTATATTTGCATACAATGCATATATGAAAAAAAGAAAACTATCTGTTTCTAGTAATACCATGTACCAACTAAAATTGCAAGAAAAGTAAGATGTCCCTTTGACTCTCATAGGAAGTTAACATTGCTGGATAGTTTGGATCCATATTCAGAGTGCCGACTTTAGACATGAGGTGTAGATCCCTTGGGGGTGGGTCACTAAAAGGATGTATAGGAACTAGCATTAGTAAGGCAATATGGTCACGAATACACAAAGATTGAACATTAATTGACGCTTGTGATATTTACGGAAATTAACATTACTGTTATGCTATGAAATAATATGAGAATTTACAATTATAGTTGTTTCTTTACTTTTATATAGGTACTTGATATAATTCGATATCCTAGGATTTATCCACTTCGATGGCCTAGTGGTTAGAACGTCCGACGCTGGGAGGTTGTGAGTTCGACAAATATGTCCTAGTGTTAGACATCATTATAAGCTGTCACACGGCAGACATCGTTGCGATATAAATGAGAAATTCTTAAAGATACGTTAAAAATCCAAGACACACATGATTATATGTCATACGAATTTAAGAAACGTTAACAAAATGACAGACAAGAATTTATGCTGACTGATCAAGATGTATTGTGACTGAATATAATGTATGGTGGTTCACCAATATTTAGTTTGACCTACCATTTGTTACAGACTAATACCCATTCCAACTGACCAACACCTATTACGAAAAATACAAAAGAAGATGGCAAATACAAACTTCTAAAATTGAAAAACTTTGGGAGAAATGCCCACACACTGTCAAAAGTAGAAAAGAACAAACATAAAACAAACGAAACACAGGATATAATCATCAACAGGGATATTAACTCTCACGCTCTCATGCATAAATAGTACCAAAGATTTATCTATCCATGATAAAATCATTTTATTCAAAGGTTTGCTAATAGTGAAGAATACCGATCTATAGCTCTATGAGAAGAGAAGCTTTATTGTACTTTGTCGACATGCGACTCTTATCAGAAATTGCGTGTTGCTACTGATTGACACCAACATACTCTAGATTGGAATGACTTATACGACTGGAAATAAACACACACACACACTATATATATATATATATATATATATATATATATATATATATATATATATATATATATATATATATATATATATATATATATATATATATATTTATATATATATATATATATATATATATATATATATATATATATATATATATATATATATATATATATATTGTTTTTTTTTATCGTTATATGAGATTTCTGTGGAATACATTAGGTTTGAGCCCTACATTGGACATGTATCTTAGCGAGTTGATTTCACCTGATTAACTGACGGCATCTAAACGCGAAAACTCTACGAAAAATTCTGAATCGTTTCACATGTAGCCACACAGTCTTTACAGGTAAAAGTCCATCATTCGCGTATCACAATACCTCAATATATCTAGTAACTATTAATTAATCGATTCAGCTAATGTCCTGTGAAAGAAACTTTTAATATTTTTCCTGTTACTTTAGACCTTAATACAAAAAAACCTATACGTTATCTACTCTCGTGCACGTATTGACCTAGGCCGAACTATCTACCCTTGATCAGCGCATTTACTAATTCTAGTTATGGCTGGTCTCCGTGATATATGGATGTAAAAAATGCTTAAGATTTCAAAACTAATTAAGATAATTACACTAAAGATTTACGGAGAGCAATGTGTCTAATACGTTTTACCATCACGCTCCTATGCATCATTTGATTGGATAATTAAGCAATAGTTGCTCTAATAAATATACTGCATTGAATTGATCAAGATTATATTCCAACTAGGGACATTATCTCTCAGCAAAACTTTATTCAAGCCGTTTCCCACGGCCGAACTATATATATATATATATATATATATATATATATATATATATATATATATATATATATATGTACGTACGTACGTATGTATGTGTGTGTGTATGTATATGTGTGTGTGTGTGTGTGTGTGTGTGTGTGTTTGTGTGTGTGTGTGATTTATATTACTTATCACATGGCTATAAAAAATTAATTGTCCTTCTTTTAGGAAGAAAAAATGTAACCAAATATTTAAAATCTTAAATGATGATGAGAGACAAAACATTGCCATGGTCTGACAGCCATCGTATGGCGATAAATCAAGGTTACGTTATGAAAAATACCCAACAGAATCATTGGTATTTAAAATTTAAATTTTGTTCAAGACAATACATATAATTGATGTCTCAGAATCAATGTACATTTTATAAGTGTGAAGTTGCTTTTTTAATGCATATATACATGTACAAATAATTGTTTCGAAACGGTTTTCCAATGGTTCGGGCTAAACGGGGAAAAATAATCAATTTTCATATACAAAACACAAACCACATTTGACACAAGATCTAAGTAAACGTCCGGACTCATACACGTTATAATTACTAGAGGCATATGGCTATAAAAGATATATCTAAACAATGTTATAAAAGTATAATAATGATTCGGACATTCATTATTGAGAAAAAAGGTCTTCGGATATTGATATTCTATGGCACAACCAAAACAAACTACCCGTAAGTACATGTATGGATGGCGGATCCATAGAATTCGTGACGGCATGCAAAAACAGAACAGAAACGAAAATGGCAAGAAAGAAGTAACTGGCAGAGCTGCAAAACTATTCCGACACGAATATAAACAAATAAAGGACCATTCTTACACTGTTGTTACAAAAAAACGGGACATGAGATTGACCTGTCTGAAATACAAAAACAGAGAAGACCATAAAGGTTAATGGTAGTGGTCGCTCGAGATGTAAGTAACACAAATTTCACCATATAACTCGAGGCCGAGAGGAGATAAACCAATTATACAATATTGAAAATTAAAAATAAGAGCAGAAAGAGCAACGGTCAAACTACCGGAAGCCTATAAGAGGAAAATTAAAAAGAGAACAGCAGAATTGCATATGCCGGATATGACTCTTGTAATCCAATTTGAAAACAATGAAGCGCTTCAAGTCGAAATTCCAAACAAAAGTTACAACTGCTAGAATGGACACCCACCCTGGATATCCAATGATAAACGGAACTAGAATCTTAGCAATATATTGATAAAATCTCGTCAGGAAGTTAAACTTTTCTTTCCACATTGGTTGCATATTAAGGTGTAGTGTAGAGGATGTACACACCTTTGAAAATGCAATAAATGTTGAAACATAGAACTAATGCTTAAAGAAGTGCCCAACACATCAAGAGAAGTCGAAACAACAAGGTATAAGTGAGTTAACTGTCTTTCCCAAACAGAGCAAAGATTAACAACACACATACAAAAAGATAAAACACAAAATAAACAACAACTAACTCAAACAAATAATGGTGAAACAGGAAAAGGCAAACAGCGACAACAGAAAGAAGAAAAAAAACCCAACAACAATTAAACGAGTAAAAGAAAGCATCACAAAAAACAACAGCAACAGAAAAATCAGTAAACTACAGATCCCACGACAAAGACAATTAGTAAAAGTACAGCAACAACAAGCTGAAACACCATAAGTAACACAAACTAGATACGATAGCACCTGAAACAATCCTAGACTTTACGCAAGAACTACAATAATAATAATAATAATAATAATAATAATAATAATAAATACTAATACTAATCAATAATAATACTAATAATAATTAATACTTATTAGTATTATTAGAAACAAAAATTGATAATAATAATAATAATAATAATAATAATAATAATAATAATTAATAATAATAATACAAATAATACTAAATAATAATACAAGTAATAATAATAATAATAATAATAATCAGTAATATTAATAATAATAAAAAATATAAAAGGCAGTACAATAAAAAATATGCAATAACTTGAGTAAAATGTAAGCGTCAAATTAGCTCCGGGCGACAAACTGACAATGAACAGGGTAAAACTAGTATCTATCTGGCTTGAGCGCTTTCGATTCTTAAGGAATCTTTTACAACGGCAAATACAAAACACAAACAAATAAAACATAACATTGTTATGTCGGCAACACGTTTTATGGCTGTTTATACAGGAATTAAACCTTTAAATTGATTATGTTTTATTTTATCATGTTGAGGATGCTGGAAAATATGTTTAATTGACGTAGAGATCGATGAGCTAAAACGATTTATGTTATTTTATGTATGCGCAAATTATATCCGGGATATTTCTTTGCTATAATAGTAGTACTTGGCAACTAAGCAGCTGTAAAGAATGTTTTAAAGGAAAATGGGTCGGCTGCAAAATATAATTTTATTTGTGTATGGACAGCCATGCCAGTCTATTGCATTTAGCTTAATCAATCCCTGCCACATGATTTATTGTTTGATTCAGTGCACTAGAAAAGACTATCCGTTTCATGGCTTGTATTCTTTATACAACAGAAAGAGAGAGAGAGAGAGAGAGAGAGAGAGAGAGAGAGAGAGAGAGAGAGAGAGAGAGAGAGAGAGAGAGAGAGAGAGAGAGAGAGAGAGAGATGTATGATGTCATGCTTTTTGACAGAATTATATTGATTAGTTCTTTGGTTGCGCATTTGATTTATGGTAAAAATGTGTCTGATGTATCAGGGAGTTGGCAATCTGTCGAGTATTTGTTTTCAAAGCAAATGGCAGAATGATTACAGTTTAATAGACATTCACGCAAGGCATCAGTCAAACAGACTTGTAAATGATGCAATTATCATTAATGTTGTTATGCCTTTCCAATACAACATACTGAGTAATTGCTCCTCGTAGTTTAATACTTGCTCACTTATATTCATAAACCCGAACATATATCCGTTCGGACACTCGATGGATCCACTACGTATATTGCACTTTTAATATTTTAAATTTATTAACACAATCCAGCTAAATCATAACTCAGAGTACAAAGCTTTAATTTTGAGAATATAAACTTTGTACGATCATTCACAATCCCCAAAGTATCTGATATCGGACCATCGGGACATTTACTGGTTATACTAAAATTACAAGGCCGTTGGGAATAACTTCAAACCAAGAGACAGTCATACAAAAAGAGTATTCCGAACTGTGGTCGACACGTTTCGGAAATGCAGTTGTGCACAAAGAGATGCACAGAAGCACAGATAGGAAGGGTTTGTTCCAAGTTGATGATAAAGTCCATGAATACTCGAATTATATTCAGGTCACGTGTTGGATGGTAGACATACTCGATATATAAATTAATAGATAGGAAGATTACAAACATTCAATGTTGCAATCATATGTGAAATAGGCGAAAAACATTTTTGTTAATGGTTAAAGTACTGTTAAGAACTCTGGGATATGCCAGTTGAAGGATTTCAAAGCTTTCGAGAAAGCTTCTTTTTGAAAATGTATTGAATGATCACTAGAGTACAAAATAAGTTTCTTGGAAGAAAACAACATTTTAGTTTCATTCGTTCTGTTCAGAAGAGAGCAACGGCTATTTAAATTGTTTGGTATTTGAAAATATAAAAACTATCAAAGACTGAAACTACCATCGTACGATTGAATGTAATTTTGCTTTAGCTGGTTTATCTGTTATTACAAATGCCAAGATTGTGAGAAAATATTCTCTTCGTTTTATTTTAGCTCACATCTTTCCTTTAGCTGTTACAACCGTAATTATTGTGAGTTTGTTCTTTTTTTTCCAAAGCTTATGATAACAAATAATTAAGCAAACGTTTACTTTATATTTGCAAGCAAGGTAAGAATTTCTTGCAAACTTGTTATTTCAAGAATAATATAAACACTAATAAAGCACCATTTACTTGTGTCAAAAAGTTCCTGTCTAAACATACACAACAAGCTGATAAATTATTCGTGTTTCTTTGTTACAGACTGAACTCAACGTAATATGGAACAGATATTGTAACAGGAAGAAAAATGCCTATCCGTTGTGGAAAAAAGCAAGTCACTCTTATATGGGGACTGCTCGAATGTATCTTCTTCTCTGGACTTATCAATGGATGGTTTTGGATGCAACAAGTACTCAAAAGCGAAGAATTTTTCATAGACGTATGTAATACATCGCTAATTCCAGACCTGAATGATTTATTCCAGACATATAACACTCATGATATGCCATCTCCTCCGCGCATTGACACTTCTGGTGTAACATATCGCCGAAAGTGCGTGTATAGAAGAAAGGATAACAAAGATATATTAACAATACTTCATACAACCACTGAAGTTACCTTTATGAGTGCACTGGCTCATAAAATAAATATTTCTGAGGATATTTTCTGCAAAGAGCAAGATGAAAGACTGGGGCTTCTGCAAAGCGTAGTTATTATTGCCAGGAATATGTTGGCATTACCAGTGGGAATATTTTTGGATCACTACGGTACAACAAAAACCAGACTGGTATCCGTGTAAGTATACACTAATTCATTTATAGATTTACAATAGAATTTATAATTGAATATTCGCGTTGTAATACCGTTTGCATGAGGCCTTAATAAATTTAACCTTTTTTTTAAATTGACTCCTATGATGAAAACCAGCCTTAAATCAAATGTAGAGATGCAATAAACATCACCAAATAGCAAAGCGAAATGTATGAATGTGTAATGGAGGCCAAACAAATAAGTATTCTTATTCTTGACTTAGAAAATGAATTCCTTTCCTCTCTATAAGAGGCAGTAGTACATTCTAGTTAGTGGCAATGTATTATTTTCAAATTTAAATGAATGCATAGAACATAAAGCCACAGGCGATGATATGTTTGTTAACTAAACGGAAAACAGTTTCTGGAAGGCAATCCATCGGAAATATTTTTTTGAATTCTCGCAAAGTAAATTATGTGTGGGAAGCTATCTCCATTCATATGAACAAAATGTTCTGAATGCGAAATCTTTGCACGAAATAGTTATACACACTACTTGCTCAGTAAGGTTATTTAGTCTCCAACGTACTGTTAGGGAATTTCTCGGCAAAACTGATAATGCAATATTTGGGGGATAGAACCAAGTAAAGTAAGTGCATTCGATTCCGTAAAGACTATGATTTTACTGTAATACATTATGAATGCAACTATTCAGTTTTGTCACCTTCCTTTTTACTGACGTATACAAGTGTTGACATATTATCCTGCTCTTAACATCACAAAACAAAAAAAACATGTACATGTAATGTATTTTGATTTCTTTCTTGTTTATAAGGAATCTCCATTGTACAGACTTTCGGTAATACATTGAAAGCGTTTGTCACTAAAACACGTAAACACAACAGACGTATTTTCAACTAAAATTCGCAATAAATATTGATTTCGCTCACGAAACACTTATGGAAATCCAGTTATTTCAGAGAGCCGAGATGAAACACAACATAATTTGAATATGATCAATGATCATGCAAGACAATGACAGTACAGTCTTGAGAACTTTATATATAAATATTTCTGATACGTATGAATGTATAATGGAGGCCAAACAAATAAGTATCATTTATAGATTTACAATAGAGTAAATTGTGCAAAGATTTCGCATTCATACATGCATAAGTATACATAAGTCTAAACAACAAAAACGATGAAACCGTAGGTACATACAATTATGTTAATGCTTATCTTAGAAACACGGCTACAAAGTATGTTATATGTTGTCAACACATATTGGAAAAAAGTTCCCAATGTGAGCGATTTTGCGCAGAAAATACCGTTTTTATACTTTCATAAATGTTAACGATTTTACAAATGAAAATGTATCATTAACAGTGAGCCTTGTCCACGAGAATTCCATCACGGCACCACAGTTAGAACAATATAATATTATAGCTCATAATAATTATTATTGATTGGAACTAAACAGCACATGTATTTATATATTTTCCGTCGATTGTTTTTGCTGTCAGAAGATAATATATTGATAATATATTGATAGAAGTAACGTTCTATACAATATAATCTGTAGAGATTGGTTCTTTTTGAGAGAGAGAGAGAGAGAGAGAGAGAGAGAGAGAGAGAGAGAGAGAGAGAGAGAGAGAGAGAGAGAGAGAGAGATGTAATATCGAATACACTAGCGGCATTCAAGCAGCATGGATAATGGTCCAGATGAAGTTGAATGACTCTCTACATTTATTAATTTCATTCCATTATATAGTAGTGGGCGACCTTGCAACCAACTGTAACACTGTTTTACAATTACGGATCGACACGGTGATGCTTCCCACGTAGTACCGGAAGAGTTTGCCTTGATCTTTCGCAAAGAAATGGATCCTTACGAGTATATGCGCGATTAACAAAACTTTTGTAAAACTCATTTATCATCCATCCTGGCTTTCCATTCACCGCTGTCTTGGAACGGTATTTCGCCAACGGATTCGCGTTTCTTTGTCAGATTCTCAATGACTACCATGGATGCTCACGGATATATTACTCCCTGATGAGTTTTTCGTAAACGTGTACAAGCTCGAACCCTTGTCTTAATTTTGTCACCGGTTATGTCTTAGTAGGTCTAAATACATAACAATAAAAAAAATAGAGGTGTTTCGTAGCATTTTTTTTATTGTACATGGAATCTTTGGGGAGATTTATATGGCGATTCACTCGAACAATCCGCTTGTCGACGGATATCGCTGTACCATATACAAAAATCATGTTCTGTATTAATGGGCGATGATGATGCTCGTGTCTGTTCACAGGATTGAATGTGTGGAGCCCAGATATAAAAATTTAGAAGCATATTTACGAGATTACAATAGCAAAATCAATTATGGATACTTATTCATGGTTGATATCAAAGAGACGTCGAGCACATCCTAAGTGACTGTTTGCTAGAAACAGAAGCGATGTGATTACACATGGCAAAGACGAAACATAATTCATGTTTTGCTAACAATACAGCAAAGATTATGAGAAATTCTTTACCCAGTTTCTTTACTTGCTTATTTTTCTGGTATCTGATGCCAACATCCAACATTACTAACACGTACCTGTGTCATCACTAGACACGCCAATGTCGATTCAGACGCATTACGGAGTTCCTCGATGATACAATGCTGTTGTTGAAAGGAGCGTATGGTTATTGATGCGCCTGTTAAACCTGTAATTGTTGTTCTTGTTGTAATTGAACAGCACTATTAAATTAATGTCATATCACAAAGTTGAAGTTGGCCGTAGTGAAAAACCAGCTTTTAAAATACAAAAACAGGCAATAAGAAACAATTGTGGGTCATATTTAAAACATGTTTCCAGAAAGGTTAACTGGAAATAGCCCCGTGTACTTCACCCAAACAAATCTTCATCACTTTAATACATCTGTAGACAAGAATATATACATGTCATTCAAGTTTATTCAAGTCCGAAGCAGCGCCAGTGCAACAGAACAGACCGGTCAAATATTTCCATTCTTCATTTGGAATTCACCGTTGTTAGCGGCTGTGGATCCACAGTTGAAAACCCTGCTACGTATAGTTGGAACAAATGGAGTGTGGGTGCAAAGTTGGCTTAAGAGGCCGATGTACGTCCTTAATGTTCCATCTCTTGGTCTTGCATGGTGAAGCATCATTACAGACGGATAGGCATTTTTCTTCCAGCCACTCGGTCCTGTATTGGTCCTGTATTGGGTGCTCCCATGTGTCACATCTAACGCAAGGCTCTTCAATGACCTCTTCACGGTGTCATTGTATCATTTTCTTCGGCCTCCTTTTTTGCATATTTATTGTTCAAAATCGAAATGTAAACGAGATGAGATTGAACATTTAGATGCAGACAAAACGTTTTCAATAATACTCCTTTTCCATTTGACTTTATAAATTTCGCTTTCCGTCTTCACGGATAATGATGCAAATGTAATAGTTAAATTCGTTTTTTATTTGCAGCAAAACAAGATATTGCATCATTTGACGCACCGTCAAGTGAATTATTCCAACACCGAGTAATTCAGCCGGTATTGCAAATTTTAATATCTGTAGTATTTGCTCGCAATATTATTTTTAATTTATTACTAAGATGCACGGAGTTAATACGGATAGGAATACAAAACACGGAGCTATTACTAAACGGACTTAAAAACAGAACGAATGTAAACAAGGAAAATCAATTATTCAAACCACGGGTATAGATTATTAACGCAGCAATACAGCAGCTGATGAACACGGCAAAGCAACGTTGGACTACACTTAGATACAGCAGCAGAATAAATTACAAGCTTGGCACCAGGTTACAGAAATAGATATACCATTTCTTTTGTTTGATTTTCAAAGGCTTTCGTCTTTGTAGTATATTATACTACAACACGTAAGTACAGAAACCATACCAACACTGACATAAATAAAAGCAATGGGCGAACGATACTGGAGACTTTATTGCAAGCACATCGCGTAAAGTTCGATTATTCGATTCGAGCAAAGAGCAAATTTTATATCTTGAACGTACATCTAAAGAATAAACTCGCCTTGCGATTGCAAACGATCGCAACACATTCAACAAACATTTCTTAACGGAATAATAACGACTTTCTTTAATTCTTCGTCCTGTGCCATGCACTGACTTGATTTCTTGAAATTTTATTAAATGCTAACGCAAACCTCTTAGACTGGGACTCATTACGATGAGTAAATTTCTGTACGAAAGTGTACTACTATTTATTGTGACAGGTCGCGATGGCTTAATCCATTCACAATATATGCACACTTTTGTTTTGTTTTGCTCGTTTTGACGGCACGTTTTGAATGCAAAAAGTAGCTGTTAATTGCTTTTGTGATAATACCTTTCAAACAAGCAGCTAGGACTGGCCTGTCATGGTATCGAATCCACTACCACAAGTCTGATGTTCTACCAACTGGAACATGTTTTATGTATCCTTTCCATCTAGGTCCTTGCTATTTCCTAAACGTTTCGTTATCACCCCAAACAGTTCCTCGTGATTATCATTAACACGGTACAGTTTTGTACGTGCATTGACCCGGAAAGCTTGGAGAGATCTCAAATACAAATAAATGAACTTGTTCGAAAAGCCATTAGTAAAAGTGAACATAGATAAGCTTTGAGAGATCTAAGATACCACAAATTACCTTTGTTAGAAAAGTCATTAGTGATAATGGATATTCTTTAGCAATGGAAAAATAATAACACATTCTCTCTGAAGACTATTTTTAGCCATATAAATAAGAATCTTAATTGTATACACGTGGTATTTGCATGGTTACAAACGCCGGTTATTGGGTTTGTAAAAGCTGAAAAGGCAGTGCTTATTCCTCATGCATGTAATTGTACAACATAACCATGATAATATTTTCCGACACAAACCGCAATCTTTACAGTTATCTCTGTTTAAAACTATACGAAACAGCGATGGCTCATCAGATTTGTATTTTACACAACATCGTAATAACGTGCATTATTATTTCAGCATAGATGCCACCTTTTGCTGTGTGTTTATAGTCGCTGCGTTAATTATAAATTCTGCCTACGTATTGTGGACAAGTACCGTTAATTGTTTGAACAAGGTATTTAGCAACGTTGTTTAACCGATATTTTCGCATGCAACCAACCCACAATATTCCAGTATCTTTGCAGAAACGTTGTTTGTTAACTGGACCGTAGTCGATACCAAGGTAATTTACTGTGCATGTAAAAATATCATTTGTGAGCTGGCTTTGATTTAAAAAGCAAAGGAAACAACAAGGACACAACCACAATAAAAACAGCAGAATGCTCTGATGAATAACCTTAACCCTAAAGGGGAAGCCATTGCTTTTGTAAACCTTAGAATATCTTTTAATAACATGTTTAATCAGCATCAGTTTAAATGGAAACAAATTCCAATGAAGGTTCTTTACAGTGGGACAATATTGCAGGATATTGCATGATAATTATCTCATCAAAGAGTTTCGTATAAATCTCATTATAGTGTCGACTGATTGGATGATAGCCTCCAAGGTGCCATTTAAATGGGTTTTACAATTAATTGTTTGAGACCGAAAATAGTCGTTCCTTTGAGCAGTAGCAAGGTGAATTAGATAATGGTTTCGAACGGTGTCTATTTGAAATGATCTTTGTATTTATATGGCCTGGCTGATATTACAAAACAACTTTTACATACATAAAAGACACTGCGGAGAGAGAGAGAGAGAGAGAGAGAGAGAGAGAGAGAGAGAGAGAGAGAGAGAGAGAGAGAATATGAATGTAACTCATTTTTTGGTTAATATGTAAACAATATATTTTACTACTCAGCGAAAGAAAGCAGCTTTTGCAAATGAATTAAATGAATGATCATATCGTATACATGAATTGGATGTGTGGTTCTAGTAGATTTTTAACACATATAAGCGTCGTTATTCCTAGACTTTACACCAAATGTTCATATTGGTGTTGTTGCAGTTTTCCACTTTTATACTCGATGTCGTTGAACGCTAATTGAACATGTTGTTACAATCATATCAAATCTATTGCTATGATGAGTTGTATCCGTTCAACATGGTACGACAAAAGGCGAAGAGCAAAGTACGGGAAGCATCCATCAGGGACATGCTCTTCGTAGACACAGCTGTGCTAGTGACTCACAAAGAAGCTGAGTTACAGCACCTGATGCATCGCTTTGCTAAAGTGATTTTGGGCTGAGTCTTAACAATTATGGATAATATACCCATAAATCTGAATACATTGCTTGATAATCCGATTTAATTTAGATAATATACCCATTAATCTGAAAGTTAGATAACACCTTTTTAATCTGATAAAATGTAATGCAAAAATACTCATTATTCAGAATCGGGTCTTTATCACACGTATTCAATGAAATGTGTTCTCGCCGCCTTTCATTTAACTTTACACGTGTCAACCAAATATCTTCATTGCCGTATTCAACAATGATTACGTCAACACTAAATTGTTCTCCCCGACTGAGGAAAGCGTACATATTGTAGTTATGGCATTTTAAAGTACCTATTTCTTGTGTATAAAATCCCTCAAGTGTTGATACATTATATAATATATCGCCTTGAATAGTTGTAAAAACGCCAACTTGATGAAAAATAATTAAGGTTTTATGTCAAGATTTACTGAGAAAACCTAGTATCTAAAATCAAGAATGCGTCCACTATGGTCAGTAAGTTTGAAATGAATTCTTGATAATAACGGATCATGACATTCGTTAATGGGTTCTTGTATAATCAAATATACAGGAGTAAATTGCGTAGTAAATGTATATATTATATATCCATGCTGAGCTTGATTTGATTTTTCAAGATTTGTCTGATAGCTAACATTAATTACATCACATACATGATTGACTGTAATTGTTGATGTTATATTAACAATTGCTGGTGACATGTTGACACGTACCACAGTGTGTGTATCAGCACAAATGCCATTTCTTACATTTCTGCAAAATCCAAAGATAGGGATAGTGGAATCTTGATGAAACATGTTCGATTTACGTGCGAAACATCCTAAGTTGAAATTGTCATTTATAGATGCAACTGCGTCCTTATCTGCATTCATTGTTACGTTTCTGCCTTCTGGATGATCAGTTATAGTATTTTCAAACATCACTGATGAACCCGCTGATCTCAAGTACTCATCAGATCATCTTGATATACCCAACATCGTCGTTGCAACATCAAAATTTCGAGACACGATTCAGCATTCTTCCGTCAATCATTTATGGCGCATTGTTAAATAACGCTACAATGCCAGTGTTAACAAAACCAGGTCGATCTAAAACGCTGTATACTGTATTTTATCTAACTTCGATCTCATTAAAAGCCTCAGCGGACAAGTAATATCTACTTATATCCTGAACTTGTAATTCGATTATTCCACATGCGTTACGTGCACGTGCATTATAGGAAAAATATTGATAATAACGCACAGATTTATCCTTGAATACTGGTGCATCCATGTCAAACGTTTAAATATTTTATTGTATTTGTTATCGACTAAAACGAAAACTACTATCTGTTATCAGTCTAGCAGCTATATTTTATCTTTTTCTAATAGTTCTGATTTTCAACTTGAGATATTACTTTACTATCATTTGCAAGCATTACTTCAGTACTGGATAACTTTACTGGTGACGGTGGCTGAGGTTTTCGTCGTATTAATTGTGTTCGGCTATCTTTAATTGCTTAAAATGCTTTACTGGCATCATTACCAATATCACTAGGAACTTTATCACAAACACGACTGATTTCATTTCTAGTTGTTTTGCAATTGGTATTGCTTTCGGAATTGATCTTCTAAAGAAACTTTGAACAGCATCACCGAGTCATCAAAGAAGAATGATTTTTATGTTGATAATAAGAGATCGATACACATTAATATCCATGATACCTCCTGTAATTAATCGTTGACACAGATCAGATAATTCATTAATAGTTTCTGGAGAGCTATTTCCAGCTCGTTTTTCTCAAACAAGAATTTAGAGTTCATCTACGTCGAAAAGGACGTTGATAGGACAAGAAAGTAAAAGACCATTTCCTTGAATAGAAATACCACTTCCAGTATAACCAGAAGGATCTTCTAGATCAGACTATTCTTCTACTTTTTTTTCGTTTCCGTTCCTGTATTACATAAATGAAATAAAACGCGGATCATCATCTTCTGTAGGAGTATTACTAAATAAGGAATATGCATCTGTAAACCAGTCATCTGCATTCGTCTAGGAATCAATATATCCATGTTTTACATATTTTTGAAATTTGATGGTGTCCATGGGCGGTAACATATACTTCTTCGAGTCTCGAATTTCTAATACTTTTAAAACCTTTGGAGGTAAATTTATCCTTGACAATATACATTTCTGATGGTTGATGTTAAGGATGTTGTGGTGTTTGTTGTTGTTGAGACTGAAGAATTTGTGATTTTTTTTTTGGAGGAAATTGCGGTTTTTGTTCAGGAAGATTTTGTTGTTTTGTTGACTCCGCGTTAAGCTTCTTTTTTTCTTCAATATATTTATTGTGTTTTGGATCATAATCTTTGACCTGTTTGTTTTGTAAAATGTACAATATATCCATTAAAGAAATTTTTCAGCATTTATGTAAATATATTTAGGTTTTAAGAATTCCGATGTTTGATTAAAGCCTTTCATTGCAACACGTGGTAAGACCTTCACCTTATCTTTAAGTTCTTCAACAACACTTTCTTTAAATGTTTTAATCAATTCAATTCAAGTCTTTGTTACTTTAGGTTTAGGTGTAAGATCCTTTTTTATTTCACTCATTGTAGTACGGACGTTAAAAATACATTTTAGTAGATCTTCATCTACAGGTGAGGATAAGCATCAGCCATTTCAGTTGGAAGATCTCGCGCAATCATTTTATTGTTCTTTATGCTATTTTCCAGTTGCTCTAGCGATCTGTTCGAAAGACATTCAGTAGCTTATTCAATTTTTTTCAGTAACTTTTGTAAGAAGCTTAAATAATTGTTCAAAACCTTCTGTAATAATTTTCAGATGAGACTCCTGAATTGGGAGAAATGTCTTAATTGTTTCTAATCTTCCTCGAGCTAATCTAGCTGTATCAGACTCCATAGCTGTATCAGACTTCATAGCTGTATCAGACTCCATAGCTGTATCAGACTCCATAGCTGTACCAGACTCCATAGCTGTATCAGACTTCATAGCTGTATCAGACTCCATAGCTGTATCAGACTTCATAGCTGTATCAGACTCCATAGCTGTATCAGACTCCATAGCTGTATCAGACTCCATAGCTGTATCAGACTCCATAGCTGTATCAGACTTCATAGCTGTATCAGACTCCATAGCTGTATCAGACAACATAGCTGTATCAGACTTCATAGCTGTATCAGACTCCATAGCTGTATCAGACAACATAGCTGTATCAGACTTCATAGCTGTATCAGACTTCATAGCTGTATCAGACTCCATAGCTGTATCAGACTTCATAGCTGTATCAGACTCCATAGCTGGTGCCATTATTGATATATACTAATAATTAGTCAAACATGTACAGTAGCACAGAGAGCTCTCGACGTCAATGAAACTTCTGGCGGATAAACAATACTTACATACAAATCTGAAAAGCACTCACGGCAAAAGGCAAAGAAACAAAATCAGCTATCCACTTAGATAGACTCAGTTAGAGACATCAGTTTGACGTCATTGACCTTATTTTTTTCATTTTTGTAGAAAGCTGTATTTATCTAAAATGACGTTCTAGCAAGAAGATATGTTCACCCTCGCTGCAGCTTTTACATTTGAAATATAACAAGAAAAAAATCTCACTTGTCTGTGAGTTAATTTTAAATCCATCATACATCACATACATTTTTGAAAATTCATAGTTAACTAGTAAATCTATATCTGAAATGCAGACAGACAGGCAGACACATCACGCAGCACTGTACATAGGCTTAGCCTCAGTTAGGTCCATGTCCATGTTCAGGGTTGAACAATAGCTTTCATTAACGGTAATTGGTTAATTTCTTCATAAGTATACATTAAAATGTTTTAAACGAACGTGTGCATCAAATGGGAACGGTTTCGATATTCATTTGCTCTATTCTATATCAAGCTCGTTGTTTTATCACGCTTGGAAGAAAACACATTGGTCCAAGCAGCATTGTCAATGTATATGTGGACGTGATGACGTGATGACGTGATGCTTCCGAGCAAATGTCCTATATAACTGCCATGCACTCAGTGATCGTCTGTCAGCCGCGGTCAGGGACCACGTGTTTTCTAACCAAAAGGTACACAAAGTTCATAAACGGGCAGAAGAAAACGATTTAAAATTTATGAAATCAAAACTAAATTTATGTAATTTGCCGAATACATTTTATTTATGGTGACCCATATTTTTAACTTGCGCGTCATCTTATTTTAATTGTACAGACGAAAATATATTTAAGACTTATGGACAAATGTTAAAATTCAAGGGTTTAATTCCAGTCATGCCAAACACAGATTGCGAAGTGAATCTTGTTAATATTATGAAGTCTCTAATCACATTATAAACTTTACTATGGCTCGCTTGTATACGGTATAATCGTGTCAATCTTGCATTCAAATGTTTGATCTGACACACACCCATGGATTTAGACTCTGGGTACAAATAGAATTTCCCCAGGAGTCAAACTTTTTGTTAATGCAAATAAGTCATAACTTTATCACAAAGGATCGGAATTGGCTTATTTTTTTTAAAAAACCAAAATATATTCTACTTTATCTAACCCTTCATAAAATGTAGCGTTTAGACCTAAATATCAAAATTTATAGGTTCAGAAATAAAACTTCATTTTAACATCTGACACACGAATTAGTAATCACTTACAAACAATAAAATTAATGTTGGACGTATTGATAAATTCAGTATCTTAAAATCACCACCGTGCTTATCATAACCTCCCAAAATAACATTTAACCGTAGCAAATTTCAAGAGGTCGTTGTCAAATAGTCCAATATCACTTGCAGAGTAAATTCAGTGAGACTAAAGTCTTTCATCGTCTACATATGTCAGTATAAAGACGGATTGAAAGATTGAGACAAAGTCAGAGCTTCATTAATTACTCACTGGCACCATCAGGAGCCTTTTATCGGATTAAACATCAGCTTTTATCGTATAAATGAAAGCCATACTTAAAGCATTGAACAATTTTAAAACCTTTCAAAAACCTAATTACATCGTCTTTTCGGATTCCCTTTCCACATTGTAAGCCTTTAAAAGTCTTACATGTAACAACCTATTAATATCCTAAATAATACAGAAACATTATGTTGTCACATAATCAAGGAAAAAGAATTATGCACTTCTGTCTGCCAAGCCACACTGGCGTAAAGGTAAAGACTGGAGAGAGAAAGCAGTCAGAGTCAGAAACCAGATTCCGTATGGTAGGTACTGTCTTAAAGTACTGTTTAAAATCAGATTGTTCGTCATGCATTGTTGACTGCCAACTCCTCAATCAAACATATAAACATGCAACTCGCTAGAGGAGAGTGGCATCCCTGACACAAATGCCTGACTCGTACATGACACAAATACATCACTTGTGCATGACGCACGTGCCTGACCCATGTATGCCTATTGAAAGATGAACTGGACCGTGGTGTCCTTCCTGCCAATGTTTTTTGATAGCAGCGCACATTCGTGCTATATGTATTAACTTCCATCTGATGAGACAGAAGTATTTTGACGTGAACTGCTCGAAGAAATGTACAAAACCTTACCATCAGCCAAATGTCGGAATATTTAAAGGCACAATAGTAACGAATCTATCGTCTCCATATTGAAATCGCGCTCGGCAGTGATCGGCAGATCACGAACGAATAACACACATCAATCCGCTGACCGAAATTTGTATAATTATATGTAAAATTCTGTACACTGATGCTGATGACGTAAAGCACATCCACGCTACAAGAAGCAACAAAATGTCAACAACGTGAGTACGATCTTCCTTAAATCTCGTTCTTTTCTCCTTATCATTTCCTTTTTACTTTTAAATTTAAGAGGAAACGTTGGAATTTATTTAGAACTAGTCTTATGGTTATATTTAAATAGTTTTTTTTGTGGTACGAGAATGATTTAAATCGACGTGCATTGTACTCAATTTAGCAGTCCCGCACATACCCCTCCACACCTATTTTATAAACGAAAAGTATCTTGCAAACGTAAAAATGCTAACAACTTGATAATTTAATTATTCAATTTATTAATTCGAACCAGATTCTCACTAGTGGACCCTAACACTCATCTTTCTGGTGTTTCAAGCAAAGCGGAAACGAATTCGTGCTATGCTTCTCCAAGTTATACCTTACAGAAATAAGGTTATAAATAAGTTTTATTAAAATTTACGACTGGAGTATGGAATCCGGGACAAATCATAAAAAATACACACGCACAAACATACAGTCAAATTGCCACTTAAAGTTTGACCACTGTTTTCAGTGTTTCTCTTTACCTTCATTAGTGCTTCAGAGACCCTTAACTTTTTAATTTTATTCCCCGTTTTGATACCAAAGTTCTTTTTTATAACCCAGTTTTTAAACCAAGGAGATTTTTGGCTCTCAGACTTGTACCCCAAGGACATAGACTTGTTTTATCTTTGCACATGTTTATAGGGTATTATGCACCCTGAGTAAATATACAGAGATTTAGTTTTGGTGCCCATCTAGGAATTTATTTATAGAAAAAAATAAAACCATGACCTGATCCAGCACAGAAAACATCGATCAAATCACAAACTCTCATCTATTAATTTCTGATTCTCAAATAGCACTATATTCCTATAAGTTTGATAAGTAAGTATGAATATGACTTGTATAATTATGAAATTAATTTTGCATATCAAAATTCACTACAGCGACAACTCGACTAAGGTAGTAATTATAATATGTAATATAGAAGATAACCACCAAATGATAAACTCAAATGTAAAAATTTGGTTATTACCTAGACTGAAATCAGCTCACTTTTAAGCTCAAGACCGGAGCGACCTTTAGGAGGGAGAGGGAGAGGAAGGATGAGGCGTGGAGCAAGAACCAAAGGGGGATAGAGGAAGAAGACATGCAGTGCAGCCTGAAAACAGAGCTGACCAAGCTATACACATAGTTCAGACAAGGCAGAAAAGAATGAGGGTATTTGTTTATTTATACCTTGCAAAACAAGTATTGATACACATTGAAAAATGTTTGGTACTTGGCAAAGACTCTAATATATATATATATATATATATATATATATATATATATATATATATATATATATATATATATATATATATATATATATAATGTTTTGCATAACTTACAAAATGCATACTTCTATTGAAGGATTATTTTACCAAACAATGTATGTTTAAACTGCTTTACGTTTTGTTGCTACTCACCACCCCACCCCAATATCATTTTATAAGGAAAGCCATGCACATATACCATTGAAAATACAGAGACCACCTCATTTATATGGCCGCCTTATATAATACATGTCATCTATTTTGTCTATGATAGTCACTATACTTACTGATAATATACGGCTATTTGTTTAGGAGTTCAAGTAACCATATGTAGCAAAATACAGAGTGAAGTAAATAAATATTTGTGATACAATTTTAAATTCCTGTGATAATTAAAATATAAACTAGCTAAAATCATTTCATATATAGGTAGAAGTCATCTATACTAGACGCATACACAACAAATATTTGATAATGTCATGGTCAACTCGCCCCTTTTCCAATGTAAGTAATACTTTTATAATTTTTATTTTTAGACCTGTTAAAATTCATATATCTATTTAAGCCTTGTAAAATAATGACTACGCTTTAATTCTTCTGTTTGAAATATGATGCATGCCAAAATATATCAAGATAATATTATGTATGTACTATCATTAACTTAAGAATGCAAGAATTTTTATTTGCCCAGATTTTAGAATGACTTGAAGGCTTGCAAGAAACAGAATTTTTTATATTTTGTATTTGATAGAACCTTTTGGGTACGAATTTAATTGCCCTGTCTGATTTGCCTTCTATTTTGGGTGAATACTGTAAATGATTTCTACAAAAACACATTTTCTTGATGTAATGACAGTTTTGAAACTGTTTAAATTCTTTCAATACCTTTTATGTATTTCTTGAGCATGTTATTGTATGTACAAAATATGTATCACAAAAGGTGTGAATAACTTGACAGGTATGTGGGCTACATTGCAGAAAACCTCTTTCACTATACATGATATGTGTACCAACTCACTATGAATATGTAACTTGCACTTTGTACTGATAAAATCAAATACCGCATCCATGTATACACATACTTAAAACTTTGTTAGTTACTCTTACAATGCAACATTTGCAGTCATTTTTATTTCTAAGGTGGACTTGCAAAGATAGATACCTTATGTAAATACATGATTATTGTAAATGTTGAAATTTTTATTTTAGTTTTCAAGCTTGTTGTGCAACTGAAATATGGGGATTCAGTATGCTTAATATTTGAAACTGATTCCAGGAGATCATAATAAATGTGGAGAACTTTTTCTACAGATAATGCAGTTCCACCCAAGCCTGGTCTTTAATATTTTGGAGCCAGGATCAAAACAGTGTGGTGGTTATCACCCATCCCACGACACATGATTGCCAGATTGGTGTGTGTATGTGTGGAAAATGTAGGGAGATGCCCACTGACCTGGAAAAGATTTGTTGTGAGAGACAGCACTGTATATCACTTTTGTCGGTAATGAATATGTAAACTTTTGTTTATAATGCGCATTGTTGCTTAATGCATTATTCTTGATATGCTTAAGAGTTTATTTAACGTATAATGTTTCATGAATTTATACGAGATTTCTTACAAAATGAGACATACTTGGATTATTTCTTTGCAATCACTGTGAATGAATTTTAAAATTGTAAGCCATCCAGAAACAAAACAAAGATGCATACAAAAGCAAATGATAAGGAGTTTTGTTTATACAATTGATACTCATCATGTAGATTCTATTCATTACCTGGTTTCAATGTGGGTACCTCACTATGCTAAACAAATCTAAGCTGATGATGATAGAAAGATAAGATTATATCTTCATCAGCAATCAGCTATTCCTATTTGATCCCAATGCAGGTGTTTCTGACTTCTAGAAATGCTCCCAAAGCACTTAATATCAGTTCTGGTTGCGATGGAACACTCAGCGCTCATGTTAAATTAAAAACGTTGCAGTTTTTAATCCATATTTATTTTACATTGGAATTTTATGATAAAAGATTAATCAACTTTGAATAAGTGCATGTTCCTAATTATTTTTAAAAAATATAATTTTTCAGGATTTTCAGGTTCTAATCCTTGATGTGTTGGCCAGGATGTAACGACGGGATGTTCTTGTACTTGACGATGAAGTTGACTTGATGAGTGCGAAAAGGCATGATGCCTATAAGCAGTTCATACTATGGCAGCATGGAAGACTAGGGTCTGGACAGAGATGTGTCATTCCCTCTTGCTGTGTCTGGCAGATACGTGACAATACACTGGTTTCATTCCCTCCAGGCTTGCCTGAACTTTTTTTTAACACTTCTTACTGCCACAAATTTACATATAAATGAATACATAATCATTTGACTTCATTCTTTGTTTTGTTGTAACTGCACATAATATCTCATCAAACAATAATGCTTCCATTCAGATATTTTTAAACTCCAGGCTATTCTTGGTAAGATCATATATTATCAATATAAAAAATTTCAACACTTGCAAAAGCATTATACATTGTTTTCAACTACTGACACTTATATTACTGTGATCATAGCAGACACATCCATATATCAAGCACCTTTAATATATTACATAGCTAAAATCGAGAGATCTTCTCCTTCACCAAACCTTGAGATGATGGTGGTTTTTGAGGTGCCAGGCAACTGCTAATTCTCCTGGGATCATCTTCCTTAAGTTCTCATCTCCACATACCATGCGTGTCCTCAAGTCGACAGATGAGGGCTTTCTGAATAAGCTCCCTGATGTGGGGATATGTTTTCTTTTCTTTGCAAGGGTAGACGGACCATCTGCCACCTTTTTTTGTTGCAACAGCGATGATACCTGTTTTAAAGAAAATTTTTTTTTCTGAACTTGTGTGACAAGCATCCCCATATGTTAAACTATATTGAGTTCACCCAATCACTGTGAATGAATAGCAGTGTATTTGTTACATTATTGTTTTCAGTAACATGACAAATATAGCAAACACTCCCCCCCAAAAGAAAATATTTCAAGAAATTATTACTTTTTACCTTTCTGACTCAATAGGAGTTATTGAAGGTGTCTTAATTCTCTCTGTATGTCGTACACGCACTTGGCCAGGTGTTGATGTGAAGCATGAAGATGTATTGCCCAGTGATTCTGCATGCTTTGTATAATCCATTGTTGCATTCTCTGTAACTTCGTAACTAAAAATATGTAATAAATATTCATTTGTATTATAATTATATGTTATATCTGTTTCTTTGTGATTTGTGTTAAACACTTAGAACTGAAAACTTAAGTTTAGCAAGGATACATAAGAACAGATCTAAAAAAAATTAACAAAGATAAAACGTACTTGATTGCAGCTCAAAACTATAACTGATACAGTAACAACTTGTCAGCCATATATTCTGGTCGCATTATCATATCCTTTTCTATCATGACTAGAGATCCTTTTGTAATTGTAGTCAATACAATGCTTTGAAATAAATTTACTAGTAAGTAGTTGTACAATAAAATCTTAGCATTCAGCTTATCATAGGCATGAGATCAACATTTTACTGGATCAGTTCAATATTAAACATGTATTATTTGTTCAAATGATTACATGTAAAGGTTGTTAAACTTGTATGCAAGTAATGTACATGTCACATTAGCCTAAGGTGCGTCTGTGTGAGGGAGAGAGATGATACTGATAACGCTTGTACAATGTATCTATGTTCCCTTGCCGAAATTAAAAACCTGTCTCACGAAGATAACTGACATATTTACAAAATGACCTTATGAGCACGCTTTTATAAAAAAAAGTATATTCCATCCCAACATACAATACACACAATGCAGTCACAGAGTGAAATATTGTCTTATTGATCACATCTACTTTGGGAATATTACAATGCAAATCAAGTCCTTGTGTAAACATTGTATTAATAAAACAGCGTGCTTTGAAATATATAGTAGGAACAAGATGTTGAAAAATGGAGAACACTTATACACAGATATCACAGGTACTTAAATCTGGTGAAACTTATGTGTATCAACATATAAAAACAGACAATAGACATTGGCCTACCAGTGCAAGAACAAATTCGCCATTTCAGTGTCTGATGCCAGTCCTAACTCTTCCATCAATGCTCATCATCGAACAAACTGGTTCCCATGACGAATCCTTGATAAGTCCCGTTCGGTGTCTCTGACAGTTTTTTGACGTTTCTTGGAAACCGACAAGCGCGGGCGACATTTACGTTGACTCTCTCGGGTGTCCGCCATTATTGTTTATACTCGGTATTTTAGTTAGAATCACGTGACTCATAACTCGCCCACTGGACGAAGATGACGTATAGGTTTTGTGATCACGTGCGGCTTTCGTAACATTTCGTGAAATACAAGTTTCATTAAAAGCGGGCCCCCACAGAAATTCATTTTCTCTGGTTTATTTATCAATTACCCAATTGAATCTTCACAAACTCTAGGTTTTTGTGAATTATTTCAGCTTATAAGTCGACACATTCATTAGTTACATGATCTGTGACATTCACAAAATTACAGAGACTCTGTGCTATTGTGCTGTAATAGAATGCGTTCTACACAAGTTTTTATATATTATATATATATATATATATATATATATATATATATAGAGAGAGAGAGAGAGAGAGAGAGAGAGAGAGAGAGAGAGAGAAAGAGAGAAAGAGAGAGAGAGAGAATCCGTTTGCTGTAAAACACTACGTACAGACTTTAGTGTACTAAGGACGTTGAACCTTTTCGGAACAGATTCTGAAATAGTGTAGTTCTACTGGTAACAAAATCAGAATGACGATACACAGACACTTTTAGTGTTTTCAGGTTTGTTTAATTACTCATTAAAGATATATCATTTTACACATAGTATGTAACCTTTCTTTTGCATTTTGTACATTATCCAGGTTGTTCTTTGTTATCGGGTCCCTGATGATGACCTTCTCCAGCAAAGGTAAGACGTGAACATTCAAGCCAGTACATGTTATATAACTATGATTCGGGTATTTAGTACTGCTAAACATTTTAATCCGTAGAAACTTCATCTTGTAATCTATAACAAAAGAAATTCTCTTGCTAATTATTTTACAACTTTTGATTTATGTCACGTTGCAAAATGTTATCAAACATCAGATCGATACAAGTCCTAGTTCGTAAAAAAATATTCGCCTGGTTTATATAGGATAAAGTGGGATCATCAACAAAAGATTCCACTGAGGTGCTGCAAATTGATAATTTTGGTAAATATAGTTGTGGCTGACTATTATGAAATCAACGGACATTGTTTCGGAAAAGACAGATGTTCATATATGCTCACTGTTACGTGCTTAGGCTCGAATCAGCAGCAACACAGAAATAGTGAAAACTAACAAGCTTGTGAAACTTTAACAATGAATTTATTAAGTACAATTATTTTCGTAAAATAAACAAACTTACGGTTTTAGAGAATCAAATCCAACATTAATCCAATATAGAATTCACAAAAATAATCCACTAATGGAATTGCAAGAATCCTGATAAATAAATGTTCTAATAGTTCCAGGTTCGAATCTTGACGATGTAATGGCTGACAATGTCACGTGATGCAGTTCTTGTTTTTAAAATAATCCAATCGAAAATCATAAACACGTCCTTTTCCTAATAAATAGAATAATTCCAAATGCTTCAAAGAATTGGCACAGATTCCAATATAACTAAAAACACAACTATTTACTTAAAAGCCCAGATTCTACTGAATTGTTCTATCCCAAACAATAATTTAAATACCTTTTTTTTTGTAAAAAAAGGGATCACGTGATTTTATCTAAATTCATAGAAGGTCAAAGAAAGAGGCTACCTAATAATAGAATGATCCAGAAAGATGTCTTTGGATTTTAACCAATCGTTTTAGAAGCTTGTTGACACTGTATGAAGCAGGGTCAGGAATTAGGTCAGCAAAAAAACATGTTTACAGATAATGTTATGTCATGGAGATTTTTCTAGAATAATCTCCCATTTAATGAATTTTAAAGGAAAAATGACAAATTTGGATTTGACATTTAAAAATAAATAATTTAAATCAAATATACGTAACACCACATACAGGATTACACCTGTACCTAAACTGCTCTGTCACCGAAGAAGACAACCAGTGACTAGATGTTTGACTCAGTTTACGAGTTAGTTCGAAGGTACATTCTGATGTTCTAAAATATTTTAAGGCCACAATGCCGACGTTACGTGCAAAAAGTCCTTATGTGCCACATCGTCTAAATAGTCCTGAAATCTTGAAACAAATATTGGTTCTAAACATCGTTGGGTTACCTTAAACCAGATAATATCAAAGTTTCTTCACATTATGATTTCTCCCTCGAACTAAAATACACAGCTAATTTTCATATCTGTACACATTAATTGATGATGATCGGCCACATCAGTGGGTTAACCAATGACATGCGAAAGCTGCAACACAAGAGTTGATGACGTCAGCGATGTAAATATCATGTGCTATGAGGGATTATCGTCAGCCGAAGATCGTGCTTCAATATATCATTTAGTTCTCTAGCCAATCAGCAGTGTTTACCAGTCTGATTTTTTTATAAAATGTGCGCTTTTCATCTTAGATTACTTGTAAAGAGCAACCATTCCACCTTTTATATTTCTTCTTTATTCGTTACGTGCGCAACGTGCGAATGATATTGATGCCATTAGAATAGTTAATAATGGAAATTGTGGAATGTATGCAATCACTACTTTTGGAGCACTCCCTAAAAGATCGGAATCAAAAACGACTTTGTTGTCTGAATTAAGGGGTGGCATATATTAATTCTCTTAAAACTGAATATCTGAATGTCATCTAAACCTAACAGACTTATATAGGATACCCTAGGGATTATGAGAAAATACATTACAGCCCCCCAATAACGTTTGGGGACAAAAGTGTTAAAAATCACATTGGGAATGTTTACGGACAAGATAATTAAACATGGGTGATATTGGGCTTGTATACGGACAAAGGAAAGTTGGATTGTTGTAGATGGACATCAGGAATGGAATAGGTGTGGTGACGTCACGGTACTGAAAATTGTAACAATATTGCAACAATTGTAGGAACAGGTGTTCACCGGACTGACCTCAATCGGGACCACAGAGTGGGACATGGATATATAGGATCTATGTTGGAGTTTGGACCGAGAAAAGTAAAGCGGGTAACATTATTTGTTTTCTCAAGAGCCTCGCCCGAGTGGGGAGACATAATGGAATCTCCGCGACTGGCATCTCCGTGTCTCGGTTCAAACCCCTAATGTAGATTATTTTTCTCATCTAGTATTGTCATTCAAAGTGAAAATGAATTCTTTAATAGTGCTCACCTCCTAATGTTTACATGCAGCGTATGAATACAAATATGTCAATGAGGGATGTGCTGTGGCTGTTGCATCCGAAGCACACTGTTTATACACGTAAGCAAAGAAAAATAACAAGATAAACATCGAATAGTAGTGAGGTATTATAGGTATGTTATATGAGATTTACAACAAATAATTAACATTTATTGCAAGAAACTGTTTCATTGCATCAGTTCTAATTTTTAAATAATTACCACATGTATAGTCTCAATATCTACTCCAGAAACTTCAAACTGTTCCAAACACAACTGATCGGATATTCGTTAGAGTACCACTGTCGGAACACACCTCCCCGCTGCTCAGTACCATACACTGGCTATCAATTCGATACAGAATCAAACACAAAATTTGTTCTCTGTGTATTGTTTCACTGACAAACTCCAGTCCAACATGCTTATCTGGCCTCAACCGTGTTTATACACCAGCAAGATATTTATGCTCTTCTTCTGACAATCGTATACTTATTGTTCCCACTAAGAAAACGAAGTCATATGGACAACGTTCTTTTGCATACCAGGGCCCGGTGATGTGGACCGAATTGCCCATTTAAATTAGACACAAAGACCCAGTATTCCCTTTTAAGAGTGCTCTTATGACTCACCTGTTTCGACTGCAGGGACAAACTTAGAAACCAAATAATGTTTTGTATCTTGCATTTTTTTCAGCATGTTTTTATGTTTTTCAGTTTCATTATTTTTGTCATTTGTAGTGTAGTCATATCGTAATAGATGGTGTAAAGCGCATAGAGCTTCTAAAGATTAGGCGCTATACAAAATCCTCATTATGTATGCATGTATGTATGTATGTATGTATGTATGTATGTATGTATGTATGTATGTATGTATGTATGTATGTATGTATGTATGTATGTATGTATGTATGTATGTATGTATGTATGTGTGTGTGTGTGTGTGTGTGTGTTTGTGTGTGTGTCTGTCTGTCTGTCTGTCTGTCTGTCTGTCTGTCTGTGGTATGTATGTTTGTATGCTGGATGGATGGATGGATAGTTGGACGGACGGACGGACTGACAGATGGGTGGGTGGGTGGATGGATGGACGGACCGACGGACGGATGGATATATGTGTGTATGTATGTATGTATGTATGTATGTATGTATGTATGTATGTATGTATGTATGTATGTATGTATGGATGGATGGATGGATGGATGGATGGATGGATGGATGGATGGACGGACGGACGGATGGATGGATTTATGTATGTATGGACGGATTATGGATGGATGGATGGATGTGAGCGTGCGTATGCATGATAAAAGTGATGGTAGAAGTTGTGATTGCCATGGTGTTGGTGAGGGAAGAGTTTTAATGTTTTCTATACAAGTTCGAAAGAGGGAGAGTAAAATGGTTGTGAAGAAATTCAAGTAGTGAAACATGAGGTATTGCACACTGTATTAACATGAGCAGTGCACAAATTCTAATGCGAACTATTTTGTCATATTACACCCAACACGACGTGTTATGTTACAGATTTTCCCTGGCTGGTTATTCCCGCCATGACGCTCTTGTCCGTTGCGGGTATTGCAATTCTGTTGACCAATCTGCAAATGTCCAACATGTTCGGTCCACGTCGCTACACAGCTATGTCATCCTACGTGGGAGCCTTTTATACAGGCAGTATAACTCTTCTTTGTATGGAGGTAACTACTTCACACACATACATACATACATACATACATACATACATACATACATACATACATACATACATACATACATACATACATACATACATACATACATACATACATACATGCATGCATGCATGCATGCATGCATGCATGCATGCATACATACATACATACATATATACATACATACATACATACATACATACATACATACATACATACATACATACATACATACATGCATACATACATGCATACTGTAACATGTATTTGATTTGGGTCATTTATTTTTTATTTCAATTGTTTGTTTGTCAGATTAAAATTTGACATTTTAAGTTTAAGATTCATCCATTGGGAGATGACCTGTACTTTATAAATAAACACCAGTGTTGACCTCATTTCTGACCTGGCTTCAGAATTGTAAACAAGCTTTTAAAATGATTGGTTGATTCCAAGGACATTATGGAGCTTTGTTTTAAACATCTTTCTATTTTTAGTTGGGTCATACGGTGTGTACGAGATATTTTGAACATAAATTTGTTCTAAAAGATTCTAGAAGATCATGTAACCTCTTTCTTGTTTACGTAAAAACAGGTATATAGATTATGTTTTGGAGCGAACTATTTAGTACAACTTGGGCTGTTAGAGTATTAAGTTGTGTCGTTTTGAGTTATTTTAATTTACCTTGTATTGGAAATTATTTCAATTCGTTTGGATCAAGAGGATTTATTTTGTTATTTATCTGGAAAATAATTGTGCTCATTGAATTTCATTACCAAGAACTGATTTCATCACGTGACATCGTCTTCCATCTTGGATACTTCACTAAGATTCGAACTTGGAATTATTTGGACATTTTATTACCAGGACTTTTGCAATTTCTCTAGTGGATAATATTTTGAATTATTTTTGGATTAATGTTGGAATTGATTCTTAAAACCATAAGTTTATTTTTCTTTTCTGGAAAATATTTGTGCTCAATAAAATGTTTATTAAGTTTTTACAAGCTTGTTATTTTCACTCTTTCTATGTTTCTGTTTATTCGAGGCTAAGCACGTAACAGACACACACACACACACACACACATACATTACATACATACATACATACATACATACATGCATGCATGCATGCATGCATGCATGCATACATTCATACATACATACATACATACATACATACATACATACATACATACATACATACATACATACATACATACATACATACATACATACATGCACAGACTACGCTGCTGTTCCAACGATTTGTTTTCCACGGAAGCGATAATGCAAAAATAATTTTTAATCTTTCTTCCAGAACCTTGTGGTTTATGTTACTGGATCGTTTTTCCCCTCGCCAGTTTATGACGATAACATTTCTGTTCGAACAGCATCCCTCTGAATCATCGTTCGATATTTCTGGCACATTTAAAACAAGCCATTCATTCCCCATTATAATCCTGGGTCCATCGACTACAATAGCTTTCACAGTTGCATTTGCCACTGTCTAGCGGGCATACATTTACCATCACCCTAAATTTTAACATAAACATGTAAACAAGCAACAACAAAACAAAACGAGTTTACGAAATTCGACCATAACTTAATATGAATTTAATCAACTGACCGAAAACTCACACAAATGCAAGCTAATATTTTGAACTAAGTTATTTTCTACGATTCAGTAGGAGAAAAAATATTTGTCTTCATAGATTATTATATTTATTTTATATTCAACTTCAGATGACAAATTATGCGGGGATTATTGATTTCCAAACATCATTCATGTTCATTACTGTTGGTGTTGTGCCTATATTAGTGTCGTCAATAGCATTTCTGCCAAAGTCACGTGTTCCATGGCCACTTCCGGCGGATTATGGGAAAAATCGTTATAGAGGCATGGAAAAAGACTACAATTCACAACCCAACGCATGGCAGCGACGGATTTCAGGTTTGCAGTTACGCGACATATAGTTTGATTGTCCGTTAAATGATCTTGCATAATAATTTATCACGTGGCCAATATTTCACTCTGCCCCAAACATATGGTCATCATAGCATGGTCATATGTTCTCAAATGCTATCTTATTAATACTTAAAGTTGCCTGATGTTCAGACAAGAAATAGTACATGGTCACGATATTTATATACGTATAGACTCATATAATGGTCTTTTATGAAGCGAAAAACCAGGTTATGTTTTATTTATATTAACCATTAATTATTACTTTTTGAACTATCATCTCTGAACTTCCACTTTTGACAGATTTTATGTACATAAATATTATGCAGATTATTATGTAACATATTTAAGTTTTTTTTAACTTGCACCCAAACGTAGATAACGTAACGTAGATAACGTAACGTAGATAACGTAACGTAGATAACGTACAGGCTAATGCGTGCCTTATTAATGTAAGGACACATAAATTTTTTCGTGTTCGTTTGAATTCCGATGCAAATAAGTATATACAATGAAGTGTGATGTAATATGTGACAATAAATATGGGTCACCACCGTTCGGATTTAGGTGAACCTTAAAATGATAAATACTGTAATTTTTTAACAATCCAGCTGGCGTGAAGTCGAGGAAAGACACACCTAAGATTCTACCAGTGGTAAGAAGCCCCATGTATGTCTGGTCAGTTCTGTGGTGCTGTATTCTTAACCTGAAGACAATAGCGTCTGAGGCAAACACTCCACTTCACCTGCGATATCTTGGCGCAGACAACGAAACAGGTAACACACATATGCCAGATTGCTTCTGGGCATTAACCTTCAAAAACAGGAACTGTATCTAATTACAAAGCTTTTTCCAAAACCAATCTTCAAATTAAAAACTGCATGATATCAATAAGGGATAATATCTAATATGACAAAAAAAATAAAACTAATAACCTTTAGAGCAGTCATCAATAATTTAAATTTTGAAGAAAATCGATATTTTGATTAATAGTTATACAATGATTATTATCACCATTATGCTGCCTTGATATGTGTGCCCATAGATTCAGCAACATAGCATATTTAAACTATACGAGACTTCAAAGAAACCATTTACAATGAAAGTAAAGTTGTAATTTTGTTTCTAAAGGAGACTACTCATATTTATCTATCTATCTATCTATATATCTATCTATCTATCTATCTATCTATCTATCTATCTATCTATCTATCTATCTATCTATCTATCTATCTATCTATCTGTCTGTCTGTCTGTCTGTCTGTCTGTCTGTCTGTCTGTCTATCTATCTATCTATCTATCTATCTATCTATCTATCTATCTATCTATCTATCTATCTATCTATCTTTTGAATTCTTTACGGCTGATGCAGCATGAATGCTATTTGCTGAATCTTTCATTCTGGTTTTTATAGTCACAACTTATGTCAAGCTGTACTACCAACTCTTGCTTCTTGCTTTGCCATTTTCTCCCGTTTTTGGAATACTAATGGACTGGAGGAAACGTTTTGGTAAGATAAATGCTACTTTCTCATATGAATTAAATACATGTTTTGTATATGCATTTACGTGTTATATATGTATATGTCTTATATATTTGTTTATTTTTATTATTTATTATAAATATCATTATTATAATTATTTAGTATTATTTTTGATATTTTCAATTATGTTATTAATTATGTAGTATTAATATTAATTATTATTACTCTTATTAATATTAATATTATTATTATCATTATTGTTATTAATAATAATAATAATAATAATATTATTATTATTATTATTATTATTATTATTATTTTTATTATTATTATTAGAACTGTTCTTAACACATTTTATTTAAACATACACCTCAACCCAGCCATTCATTAGGAGGCTCTAAAGATAGCGACATTTTGTTGACTTCATCTTATCTATGCACTTGAACCGGAGATTAAACTCGGGTCTTTCAGAGGTGAAAACTTTACGTCCACCAACAGCATCTCATTGACTCATTCTCTTATATGAATGTTTTGGGGCAAAGAGAGGTAATAGACGATTGTTCTTCTAATTCCATGAATCAGATATTTATTTTGCTCTGAATCGGAAATCACCCATCTAGTTAGTTTTTAACTTTCACTCACTTATAGCTTGTGATACAATCGTTAGGAAAAGTTCTTTTATTGAAAAAAATTTAGTAAATATCGAGATATGTTGTCTGTATTTATGTTTGAGTTCTAAAATCAATTTAGAACAATAACAACAAACACACACACATATATATATATATATATATATATATATATATATTGTCACGTGCTTAGACTCGAATAAGCAGTAACATAGAAAAAGTGAAAATGACAAGCTTGTAAAACTTAATAAACAATTTATTGAGTACAAATATTTTTCAGAAAAGAAAAATAATCTTACGTTTTAAGAATAAAGTCCAAAATTAATCCAAAAAAAATCCAAATATTATCCACTGGAGAAATTGCAAAAGTCCTGATAATAAAATGTCCAAATAATTATAAGTTCGAATTCCAGCGATGTATCCAATATGGAAGACGATGTCACTTGATGAAATCAGTTCTTGTTAATGAAAATCTATAAGCACATATTTTTCCAGATGACTAGCAAAATAAATCCTCTTGCTACAAACGAATTGACACAATTTCCAGTATACGGTAATGAAAAATAACTCAAAAAGAAGACAGAACTTAATATTCTAAAAGCCCAATTCTTCTACGGCTTAGCTCGCTTCAAAACATAATATATATAGCTTGTTTTTACGTAAACATGAAAAGGGTCACGACCTTCCAGAATCTCTCAGAACAATTTCACGTTCAAGAAATCACGCAAACAGCGTATGACCCAACTAAATTAGAAGGATGTTTATACTTTACTCCATTTTGTCCTTGGAACCAACCAATCATTTTAAAAGCTTATTTACAACTCTGAAACTAGGTCAAAAGTGAGGTCAACACCTGGTGTTTATTCTGTAGTACAGGCCACCACTACCCTTTCAATGAACGAATTTTTAAACTTAAAATGCCAAATTTAAATCTGACAGGCAATAAAAATAAATATAAATGACTTATATTAAATATACTTAACAATATATATATATATATATATATATATATATATATATATATATATATATATATATATATGCACTACAATTCGTTATCAAGTATAAGGTAATTAATTTGTGTTTCAGACAGTTTTGATTGACTTGGGGTCGAAAGCTGGGATAAAGTAAAAGCAACGGTTCTAAAGCTAGTTCCCACGTTCGTATCAAGACCAAACGAAACATAAATAAAAGAAATTTAGCAAGAAAAATGAACAGTACAACGTTGTGTGTGTGTTTGGTCTGATGCTATTGTACCTCGTTATGTCCAGCGTATACAGAAAACTGTTGTTTTCAATACAGTGTTGATTAAAAATCGTTAGTACAAAATCAACTTTCATCCAAGGATCACACATTCACGGATCCTAACTTTTAAGCTGTTATGATTGTTCTTATTTCCCACTGGTAGAATTTATGAGTATGCAGTTGTAAGCAGTTTATACCATAATATAGAAAAATAGGCTAAGAACACATAACACACACAATGATTCATATCTCTAATTACTAAATACTTATACATGAGAATATCCGAGAAGTCCTTAAAGAACAAAATTAGGATATGCTACATTTTGCGAATCCACTCCAAACTACATTGAAACCTTTACATACAATCAATGCTATCTTAAAGCCCTAAAATTTAATCCATGCAACACTGAAGCCTTTAAGTTGAATCCATTTTACATTGAAGCCCATATATCTAATCCATGTTATCTTAAAGCCATTAAATATAATCCATGTAACATTAAAGTCCTTAAATGTAACCCGTGCTACATTGAAGCCCATAAATCTAACCCATACTACATTGAATCCCAGAAATCTAACCCATGTTACATTGAAGCCTTTAAATCTAACCCATGCTATATTGAAGCCCGTAAATCTAACCCATGCTACACTGAAGCCCTTATATCTAACCCATGCTACATTGAAGCCCTTAAATGTAACCCATACTACATTGAAGCCCTTAAGTCTAACCCATGTTACATTGAATCCCTTCAATCTAACCCATACTACATTGAAGCCCTTAAATCAAACCCATGATAATTTGAAGCCCCTAAATCTAACCTAAGCTACATTGAAGCCCTTAAATCTAACCCATGCTACATTGAAGCCCTTAAATCTAACCCATGCTACATGGAATCCTTTAAATAGAATCCATTTTACATTGATGAAGCCCATATATCTAATCCATGTTATTTTAAAGCCATTAAATATAATCGATGTAACACTGAAACCTTTAAATCTAACACATGCTACATTGAGGCCACTAAATCTAACCCATGCTACATTCAATCCCTTAAATCTGACCCATGCTACATCGAAGCCTTAAATCTAACCCATGCTACATTGACGCCCTTAAAGCTAACCCATGCTACACTGAAGCCCTTAAATCTAACCCATGCTATATTGAAGCCCTTAAGTCTAACCCATGCTACATTGAAGCCCTTAAATCTAACCATGCTACATTGAAGCCCTTGAATCTAACCCATGATACATGGAATCCTTTAAATAGAATCCACTTTACATTGATGAAGCCCATATATATCTAATCCATGTTATTTTAAAGACATTAAATATAACCGATGTAACACTGAAACCTTTAAATCTAACACATGCTACATTGAGGCCCCTAAATCTAACCCATGCTACATTCAATCCCTAAAATCTGACCCATGCTACATCGAAACCTTAAATCTAACTCGTGCTACATTGAAGCACTTAAGTCTAACCCATGGTACACTGAAGCCCTTAAATCTAACCCATGCTACGTTGAAGCCCTTAAATCTAACCCATACTACATTAAAGCCCTTAAATGTAACCCATGCTACATTGACGCCCTTAAATCTAACCCATGCTACATTGACGCCCTTAAATCTAACCCATATTACATTGAAGCCCTTTTATCTTATCCATGCTATATTGAAGCCCTTAAATCTAACCCATACAACATTGAATCCCTTATATCTAACGCATGTTACATTGAATCCCTTAAATCTAACCCATACTACATAGAAGCCCTTAAATGTAACCCATGCTACACTGAAGCCCTGAAATCTAACATATGCTACGTTGTAGCCCTTAAATCTAACCCATGCTACATTGAAGCCCTTAAATGTAACCCATGCTACATTGAAGCCCTTAAATCTAACCCATGCAACATTGAATCCCTTATATCTAACGCATGTTACATTGAAGCCCTTAAATCTAACCCATGCTACATTGAAGCCCTTAAATGTAACCCATGCTACACTGAAGCCCTGAAATCTAACATATGCTACGTTGTAGCCCTTAAATCTAACCCATGCTACATTGAAGCCCTTAAATGTAACCCATGCTACATTGAAGCCCTTAAATGTAACCCATGCTACATTAAAGCCCTGAAACCTAACCCATGCTACATTGAAGCCCTTAAAGCTAACCCATGCTACACTGAAGCCCTTATATCTAACCCATGCTACATTGAAGCCCTTAAATCTAACCCATGCAACATTGAAGCCCTTATATCTAACCCATGTTTCATTGAAGTCCTTAAGTCTAACCCATGCTACATTGAAGCCCTTAAGTCTAACCCATGGTACACTGAAGCCCTTAAAGCTAACCCATGCTACACTGAAGCCCTTAAATCTAACCCATGCTACATTGAAGCCCTTAAATCTATCCTATGCTACATTGAAGTCCTTAAATCTAACCCATGCTACATGGAATCCTTTAAATAGAATCCATTTTACATTGATGAGGCACATATATCTAATCCATGTTATTTTAAAGCCATTAAATATAATCGATGTAACACTGAAACCTTTAAATCTAACCCATGCTACATTGAGGCCCCAAAATCTAACCCATGCTTCATTCAATCCCTTAAATCTGACCCATGCTACATCGAAGCCTTAAATCTAACCCATGCTACATTGAAGCCCTTAAAGCTAACCCATGCTACACTGAAGACCTTAAATCTAACCCATGCTATATTGAAGCCCTTAAATCTACCCCATGCTACATTGAAGCACTTAAATCCAACCCATGCTACATCGAAGCCCTTAAATCTAACCCATGCTACATAGAATCCCTTAAATGGAATCCATTTTACATTGAAGAAGAACATAAATCTAATCCATGTTATTTTAAAGCCATTAAATATAATCGATGTAACAATGAAACCTTTAAATCTAACCCATGCTACATTGAGGCCCCTACATCTAACCCATTCTACATTCAATCCCTGAAATCTGACCATGCTACATCGATGGCTTAAATCTAACTCGTGCTACATTGAAGCCCTTAAGTCTAACCCATGGTACACTGAAGCCCGTAAATCTAACCCATGCTACATTGCAGCCCTTAAATCTAACCCATACTACATTGAACCCCTTAAATCTAACCCATGCTATATTGAAGCCCTTAAATCAAACAAATGCTACATTCAAGCCCATTATTTCTAACCCATACTACATTGAAGCCCTTAAATGTAACCCATGCTACATTGAAGCCCTTAAATCTAACCCATGCTACATTGAATCCCTTATATCTAACCCATGCTACATTGAAGCCCTTAAATCTAACCCATACTACATTGAAGCCCTTAAATCTAACCCATGCTACATTGACGCTCTTAAATCTAACCCATGCTACATTGAAGCCCTTAAATCTAACCCATGCAACATTGAAGCCCTTATGTCTAACCCATGTTTCATTGAAGCCCTTAAATCTAACCCATACTACATTGAAGCCCTTAAATGTAACCCATTCTACACTTAAGCCCTTTAATGTAACCCATGCTACATTGAAGCCCTTAAATCTAACCCATATTACATTGAAGCCCTTATAACTAACCCATGCTACATTGAAGCCCTTAAATCTAACCAATACAACATTGAAGCCCTTATATCTAACGCATGTTACATTGAATCCCTTAAATCTAACCCATACTACATTGAAGCCCTTAAATCTAACCCATGCTAAATTGAAGCCCTTAAATCTAACCCATGCTACATTGTAGCCCTTAAATCTAACCCATGCTACATTGAAGCCCTTAAATCTAACTCATGCTACATTGAAGCCCTTACATGTAACCCATGCTACACTGAAGCCCTTAAAACTAACCCATGCTACATTTAAGCCCTTAAAGCTAACCCATACTACATTGAAGCCCTTAAATCTAACCCATGCTACATGGAATCCTTTAAATAGAATCCATTTTACATTGATGAAGCCCATATATCTAATCCATGTTATCTTAAAGCCATTAAATATAATCCATGTAACACTGAAACCTTTAAATCTAACTCATGCTAAATTGAGGCCCCTAAATCTAACCCATGCTACATTCAATCCCTTACATCTGACCCATGCTACATCCAAGCCTTAAATCTCACCCATGCTACATTGACGCCCTTAAATCTAACCCATGCTACATGGAATCCTTTAAATAGAATCTATTTTACATTGATGAAGCCCATATATCTAATCCATGTTATTTTAAAGCCATTAAATATAATCGATGTATCACTGAAACCTTTAAATCTAACCCATGCTACTTTGAGGCCCCTAAGTCTAACCAATGCTACATTGAATCCCTTAAATCTGACCCATGCTACATCGAATCCTTAAATCTAACTCGTGCTACATTGAAGCCCTTAAGTCTAACCCATGGTACACTGAAGCCCTTAAATCTAACCCATGCTACATTGAATCCATTAAATCTAACCCATACTACATTGAAGCCCTTAAATCTAACCCATGCTATATTGAAGCCCTTAAATCAAACAAATGCTACATTCAAGCCCTTAAATCTAACCCATACTACATTGAAACCCTTAAATGTAACCCATGCTACATTGAAGCCCTTATATCTAGCCCATGCTACATAAACCCATGCTACATTGAAGCCCTTAAATCTAACCCATGCTACATCGAAGCCTTAAATCTAAATCGTCCTACATGGAATCATTTAAATAGAATCCATTTTACATTGATGAAGCCCATATATCTAATCCATGTTATCTTAAAGCCATTAAATATAATCAATGTAACACTGAAACCTTTAAATCTAACTCATGCTACATTGTAGCCCTTAAATCTAACCCATATTACATTGAAGCCCGTAAATCTAACCCATGCTACATTGAGGCCCTTAAATCTAACCCATGCTACATTCAATCCCTTAAATCTAACTCATACTACATTGAATCCCTTAAATGTAACCCATGCTACATTGAAGCCCTTAAATGTAACACATGCAACATTGAATTCCTTAAATCTAACCCATGCTACATTGAAGCCCTTAAATCTAACCCATACTACACTGAAGCCCTTAAATCTAACCCATGCTACATTGACGCCCTTAAATCAAACCCATGCTACATTGAAGCCCTTAAATCTAACCCATGCTACATCGAAGCCTTAAATCTAAATCGTGCTACATTGAAGCCCTTAAATGTAACCCATACTACATTGAAGCCCTTAAAGCTAACCCATGCTACATGGAATCCTTTAAATAGAATCCATTTTACATTGATGAAGCCCATAGATCTAATCCATGTTATCTTAAAGCCATTAAATATAATCCATGTAACACTGAAACCTTTAAATCTAACTCATGCTACATTGTAGCCCTTAAATCTAACCCATATTACATTGAAGCCCGTAAATCTAACCCATGCTACATTGAGGCCCTTAAATCTAACCCATGCTACATTCAATCCCTTAATTCTAGCCCATTCTACATTGAAGCCCTTTAATGTAACCCATGCTACATGGCAGCCTTTAAATATAATCCATTTTACATTGAATCCCATATATCTAATCTACGTTATCTTAAAGCCATTAAATATAATCCATGTAACATTGAAACCGTTAAATCTAATCCATGCTACATTGAATCCCTTAAATATAACCCATACTACATTGAATCCCTTAAATCTAACCCATACTACATCGAATCCCTTAAATTCAACCCATAGTACATTGAAGCCCTTATATCTAATCCATGCTACATTGAAGCGCTTAAATCTAACCCATGCTACATTGAAGACCTTAAATCTTTTCATTGCTCTATTAAAGCCCATAAACTAGTCCATGCTGCATTTAGCCTTTAAATATAATCCATGCTATCTTAAAGCCCTTAAATATAATCCATGTTATATCAAATACCTTAAGTCAATTCAGTGGTTCTCAACCTTTCTAGTGCCGCTACCCGTTTAACGCAATTCCAAATGTTGTGGCGACCCAACCGTAAGGTTATTTTCGTTCATAACTGTATAAATGTATATTTCCGATGGTCGTAAGCGACCCCTGGCAAATCGTTGTTTGACCCTTGACGGGGTCGCGACCCACAGGTTGAGAACCACTGGTCTAATTGATGCGACATTGAAGCCCTTTAATTTATGTATTCCATGCTCTCTTAATACCCTTAAATCTAATCCATGATACATTGAATCATTTTAATCTAATCCACTTTACATTAAAGCCATTAAATCTGATCCATATTATCTTAAAACCTTTTATCTAATCCATGATATCTTAAAGCTCTTAAATCTAATCATTGCTACACTGAAGCCTTTATATCTTATTCATGCTATATTGAAGCCCTTTAATCTTATCCATGATATCTTAAAGCTTTGAAATCCAATCCATGCTATATTAAGGTCCATAAATATAATCCATGCTATCGTAAAACCCTAACATATACTCCATGCTACGTTGAAGCCCTAACATATACTCCATGCTACGTTGAAGCCATTGAATCTAATAATGCAATCCCAAAAATTTTAATGCAATCGGTCGTAAAGCCTTAAAACTAATTCATGCTACATTGAAACCCTTAAATCTAATACATGCTATACTAAAGCCCTTAAATCTCACCCGTGCTATATTAAAGCCATTAAATCTAATCCATGTTACATTGTAGCCCTTAAATCTAATCCATGTTACATCGTAGCCCTTAAATCTAATCATGCTACATTGTAGCCCTTAAATCTAATCCATGTTATATTAAATCATTTCAGTTCATGCTACATTGAAGACACCTTAAAATCTGATCCATGCGATTTTAAAGTCCTTACATCTAATCCATGCTACACTGTAGCCCTTAAATCTAATACATGCTACACTGAAGCCTTTAAATCTAATCCATGCTATCCTAAAACCCTGAAATATAATCAATGCTACATTCAAGCCCGTAAATCTAATCCATATTATCTTAACGCCATTTAATCTAATAATGCTTTCTTAAAGCTATTAAATCTAATCCATGCTACATTACATCCCCTCAATCTAATTCTTGATGACTTAAAGCCCTTAAATATATTCCATGCTACACTGTAACCCTTAAATCTAATCCATTCTATCTTAAATCCCTTAAATCTAATCCATTCTATCTTAAATCCCTTAAATCTAATCCATGATATATTAAAGCCCTTACATCTAATCCATGCTGTCTTAATGACCTTCATTCCAATCTGTGCTATCTTTAAACCTTTAATTGTAATACATGCTACATTGACGCCCTTAAATCTAATCCATGCTGTCTTAAAGCTCTTAAATCTAATCCATGTAATCCTAAAGAACTAAATTATACTCCGTGGTACATTGAAGCCCTTAAATCTAATCCATGAGATCTCAAAGCCCTTACATTTAATCCATTAGATCTTAAAGCCCGTAAATCTAATTAATGAGATCTTAAAACCCTTAAATCTATTCCATGCTATCTTAAATCACTTAAATCTAATCCATGTTACATTGATGCTCTTATATATAATCCATGCTATCTCAAAGCTTTGTCTAAATGATGCATGTGTCATATGCACTAAATTCTGATTAAGAGATACATTCCAAAGATAGATTCCACATAATAACAAAATCATTCCAATATATCGTAACTGTAAACAGAAGCGTAAATATAATAATAATAATAATAATAATAATAATAATAATAATAATAATAATAATAATAATGACGAGGAGTTTGTATTGCGCCTAATCTTTAGAAGACCTGAGCGCTTTACACCATCTATAATGATATGACTACACTAAAGAAAAACAAATGACAAAAACAATGAAATTAGAAAACATAAAAACATGCTGAAAACATATAAGATACAAAACATTTGGTCTCTAAGTTTGTTCTTGCAGTCGAGCACTCTTAAAAGGGACCACTGTGTCTTTGTGTCTAATTTCAATGGGCAATTCGTTCCACATAGTCGGGCCCTGGTATGCAAAAGAACGTTGTCCATATGACTTCGTTTTCATAGTGGGAACAATTAGTATACGATTGTCAGAAGAAGAGCGTAAGTATCTTGCTGGTATGTACACATGGGTGAGGCCAGATAGGTATGTTGAACTGGAGTCTGTCAGTGAAACATAGCACAGAGAACAAATGTTGTGTTTGATTCTGTATCGAAATGATAGCCAGTGAAGGGTACAGAGCAGTGGTGAGGTGTGCTTTGATCGAGATACTCTAAAGATGAACCGAGCAGCTGTGTTTTGAAGTTTCTGGACTAAATATTGTGACGAACCAGACAGAACTGAGTTACAATAGTTCAGTCTTAAAAGTACTAATGAACACACAAATGTTTTAGTGGCATCAACTGAAAGATATTTACAAATGAAACTGATGCGTCTCAGTTCAAGATATGCAGCCTTGCATATGTTCTTGACATGTTGGTGCAATGTGAGAGTACTGTCTAGAGTAACGCCTAGGTTCAGTACTGACTGAGAATTTAATGTTGGTGTTGCTGATATTTATTGTTTGAGGTAAAGAACATGAATGAGAAAGTCTTTGTGTTGTGATCAGAATAGCCTCAGTTTTATCATCATTCATCTGCAGCGTGTTACATGTCTTCCATGATTTCACATCAGAAATGCACATCTCTACTCCATTGATGGTAGCATCAACTTCAGTTGGATGTCTAGACGTGTATATTCGGGTGTCATCAGGGTACAATTGGTGAGACACTGGGTGATAATCTTAGACACTTTAGAGGGGCTGAGTGTATAGAATAAAGAGAACATGTCCAAGACAGACCCTTGTGGAACACATCAACATAGATAAACTTCGCTGGAATGTATTGCGTTTGCAGATACAATTTGTGTCCTGTTGACTAAGTAGGACTTGAACCACTGTAAGGCTATATTCTGAATGCCAAATACGTGCTGGAGACGGTGAAGTAATATATCATGGTCTATTTTGTCAGATGCTGCAGACAAACAAATGAAGGTGAGGACTGTAATCTTTCCACTATCCAAAGAACACAGAATATCATTAAATACTTTCAGAAGAGAAGTTTCATTACTGTGACAAGGGCGATATGCAGACTGTACATTGCTCAAAGGACTGTTAGAATTTAAATGAGATACAAGTTGGGTTAGAACAACTTTTTCTAAGATTTTTTTATATGATCTGGAGATTAGAAACTGGGTGGTAGTTCTTTAAATCGTTATGGTCAAGTCTTGGTTTCTTCAGCAGAGGCTTTACGATGGCAGTTTTGAAAAATGATGGAAACAAATATTAATAACATCAGTTAGTGAAGGCAATAATGGGTCTAAGCACTCAAGCAGCAGAGATGTCGGAATTGGATCAAGTTCACAAGACTTTGATACTCTCTTCATCACGATTGTCCGTACTAAATCAATACAGACAGGTTCAGATGCTCCTAATGGTTGTCGCTGATTTTTCGGTATCAAAACTGTATGGTGACGAGTAAACTGAAATTGTTTTATCAAGCGAATATCTAATTGTTTGAACTTTGTCATCGAGGAAATTTGCAAATTGGTCTGATAGGTCTAGTGGAGAGAAGATTGTTGGAAGTGGTGTACATTTCTTGACATTAGTTTGTTAGTTATCTCGAAGAGCTATTTGCAGCTGGAACTCTCCGTGATCTAAGTTCTCTAGTGCGATAATTTCGCTAAGTGGTCTATGTTTGTGATGTTCTTCTTAGCGGCTTCATAGATTTGTTTATGAATAGTGAGTCTGGTGGAAAGATAAAGCCTCTCTGCTTTTCGCCGATGTCTTTTAGCAGTGCGAAGCTGGTCCCTATCACTGCTATACCATGGAGAACACTTTTTGTATTGATACTCTGGATTTGGTGGCTGGGACATGCTTTTCTAGCAATTAACGCAGGCAGTTATCGAGTTGTTCCACTGTAGGATGTAAGTAAGTTGTTATGTTTTCTTTGATGTCATGCATGAATTTGGTTCTATTTATCATACGGAGGCTTCTCTTAGTAGCAAATAAAAGTGGAGGGTTAGGGACTGATACGTCGAAATGGCATAAAATGCAGAGGTGATCTGATGCAAATTCACATATCCAACATACAAGGGTGAATTGCAGAGTATTATCATCAGGTTTATAAAGAAACCATTCTAAAATGTGACTAGGTTTATGGGTAGGTAGGTGAACTGACGATTTAAGATTGATAACATGAATGGAATCTTGGAGTTTTAACGTGTATGGGTTTCCAAGACAGTCAAAGTGAAAGTTGAAATCTTCAAGAATAATTTGGTTGGCACCTATCAAATTTCCATACTCCAGAAGATTTAGAAACTGCTCCAAAAAGAAAGATTCATTTAATATATAGATAAAAAATTGTTGTGAAATCTTTGCTGTTGTTGAATATTTGCCATGTTGTTGCTGAATGCAAATGGCTGCCGTGCTATATAAGCGTGGCATAATAAATGGTTCCTGTCTTTCATTATACATGTATGCATCTCGTGATTTTTTTAATGCCTCGATATTGCCAATTTAAAGAATTGAATGCAGCTAGAGAATTAACCCAATATTTTGTGTTATTTTTCCGCGATTATTTTCTGGCAATTTGTGCTTCAAGATACCACTCTGTTGTATTTGCACCCAGGCGCAATTTACGCATAATTTAAGTCGCATCATCGTTTCTGAACGGATATCATTGATTGAGATATTTGTTTAAAGATTGTGGGTGAAAAAACAGTTTTAAGTTTGGTCTGTATACATGAAAATATGATCATGGAGGTGTTGGAATCGAAGTGGCTTGTATGGATATGCATGTAAGCGTAGGTCAGCACAGTATTTATTTCAAAGCTCCGAATAAAATATATATTCTAAAAATATAAAGACTAAATATTTCTCAAACCCAAAACGTAAGAAACGGAAGGAAGCTAAACCATTTTTCATGACGAATACACGTAGTCATACAATATAATAGGTTAAAATAAGATTTGTAGAGGGTTATACAATGCAAGATAACGTTGAAATATAACCTTTACAATATAGGCCATACTGTTTGTTAATTAACCCCCATTTTTGTAAAGGCTCAATGTTTTCTCTGGAGGCATAAGCCTTTTTCGTTGATATCGCATCAGAAAGTCTACAGAGCAACAAATTGGTGCTCCACTACCAGTGGAAATTTGAAACGAATGCTCTCCAGTCGTTGTGAACCTTAATGAAAGTATGCATGAGGGGAGTGTGCGTGTTCTGTACTACGATTTGTTCTGTATGAGGGTAGCCACTCACCGACTTAACTATGCATGTAGAATATGTCGATTTACAACATGTTACAAATATATTCGTTGGCTTATTTGTCCCTTTTCCCCCAATAATACCCACGTAACTAGACAACACTGTTTCAAGATTGTTGGAACTCGTTTTGCTATAAATCATATCTGAACTCTTTTATTGCATATTTGTTGCTGACACTTAATAGTATACACACTGACTTTTAATAGATCAACATTTAATAGCGACAAATGAGCAGCTATTTCCTGTACTATGGCATTTGACAATGTTTACATTCTTTAATGTTCACAATTGTGACTGGTACCATACTGCTTTAAGGTACAAATTAATTACAGTTAAAAATACAATGACATACCAATATTCAAAAGAATGTCAATTAAAAATTGAAAATTCCTTTACAGTTACTGATGTACGAGTTGAACAGATGCAGAATATCCAGCACGCACTCGCAATTACAGTTGTTTTGTCTGTGTGTAGTATCATTACCGCCATGATACCCGTCCTTGACCTGCAAGCTCTTACCTTCATCTTCCTGATGTCAGAGAAAGTTGCTATGCTTGCATCTATGTTTGCCTTCTATACTCACGTGTAAGAGATAATGTTATTGCAGATACATTCATTTCAAGCGCAACGGAAAGTTCAATGTTTGTATAGGAAGAGTATACAAATTATTTGAGGCTGTTTATTTTCATTCTTTATTAAATATGCAATACTTTGAGCAATACGTTATTTTTGTAAACATTCACTTGTGTCTATTGGAATTTAAGTTTGCGGAGTTTAGAATATTGACTGGAATACTATGACCATATTGATCTCTTGAATCGGTATACAGTTTGATAAATGAATGAGTATTTGATTAGTCAGTTAGAGTCCTTAACGGATGAAGATGCGTGTGTTTGTTGTTAGTTGCATGGATAGCTCATCAAACTAAAACGATTTATTCGAATATGATTTGGAAGCTGTGAATTTTTTATTTTGTTTATTCAAGTTATATAGATCGTAATCTACATCTACAACAAAACCGTTTTAAATTTATTTTCAGTTGTTCTGACAATTAGACTGATAACGTGTGACCGATTTCCTTAATATCGATTCCCTCCTTAACATACAGTGGCATTGATGATAGAGTAATAATTTCTGTCTCCATTTATAAACTAACTACTAAATCAGCATAGATGGCAAAAGACGTAATGATTATATTTCCTAAATGTCTGTTCTTCGTTGTCTTTTTTAATGATACGAGCATTACACAGAACCAAATACGTAAGTTATGTTTTTATGCATTTTGTAGAAAGATATTTTAAAGTTGAATCGAAAGTTATGAAAATGTCAGGCATGAAATTACAAGACCATTTCACTGACATTTAAACAGAAAATCAGATAATTAACAAAAAAAGAATTTGAAAAGACGCTTAAGTGGCAACTTTAATTAAAACACACGCACGGTTGCACGCGCACACACAAACACACAATATATATATATATATATATATATATATATATATATATATATATATATATATATATATATATATATATGTATATGTATATATATATATATGTATATATATGTATATATATATATATATATATATATATATATATATATATATATATATATATGTATATATATATATATATATATATATATATATATATATATATATATATATATATATATATATATATATAAACAGATGGAAGGGCGTCTTTATGGCAATTTTTTTTTACAAAGGACTGAAATGCTGTTTTCTGTCTACCAGATTGCCTGAGTCCCTTTCTTTTGTCAGACTATTTCGATATTTTTTTGACTATATCAAGTGTACATACGAGTGATACATTCTTCCTTTACTTTCGCCTTGAAAACAGGGAGAATATTGATTGCTAAGCTAGTGGTGTAAAGCAAGGGCATTCATTTTCCAATCTCCTTATATGGTCATAAGAAGAGAAATGAGTAACGGACATTTTATCGCAAATTATTTGTTATTGTTATGCAAGTATACCAGTGTTCAACCAGTCGATTGTTATTTCCATGCTAAAGCTCCCAGAAAATCAATACCTGTATTTCTTACCTTTCTCTCGGAGATTTGCTAACTATTGATAAAGATAACTTGTATTCAATACATACTGTGTTAAGGCCTAATAAGTTGTTTATTGAATATAACTCTTGTCTTTTGCGTTTCGTGACAAAGCAAATTGGTATGAATTGTTCCAGAACGGAAAAATACTAAACAAATGGAAAGATTATTAAACAAAAGCAGCACAATTCGTTATGAGCTTTTACTCAGTGATGAAAAAATGCAAAAGAAATTCATACGAGACTTTGTCTAGTTATGCAATTAAGGTGATTTAAATCTTTTTTGTAAAATAAGGACCCATTTAAACACTTGGACGGCACCACTACCATTTATGTGGATAAGAATAAAGACGTTGAATTTATATTTCAATGTTTATAATTGTTGATAGAAGTTCAAATAATTGCACCTCCTCTCTCTCTCTCTCTCTCTCTCTCTCTCTCTCTCTCTCTCTCTCTCTCTCTCTATATATATATATATATATATATATATATATATATATATATATATATGGTACGAATAATCGACCAAAAAATTTAAATTATACATCTATGTCCATCTTTCTTGCAGACATTTTCCAAATGAATTGCTCGGAAAACTGACTGGAATAGCGCTTATGTGCTCAGGAATGTTTTCATTACTCCATTTTCCTCTGCGGGTATTCATTAGAGTTACATTACGGAATGATCCGTTTTATGTAAGTATCTAACGGTAACAAAATTTAGATGTTGCATGCAATATATCAAGGAAGATAGGCTCATCTTGATACTTAGACTGGATCATAAATTGCCAGAAATCTTATTCATACATGTTTAACTATATGGTACATTAATACATATAGTGGTTAATACTAGTGTATCTACTACGTATTGGTCAATACTAGTGTATCTACTACGTATTGGTACATACTAGTGTATCTACTACGTTTTGGTCAATACTAGTGTATCTACTACGTATTGGTCAATACTAGTGAATCTACTACATATTGGTCAATACTAGGGTATCTACGTATTGGTCAATAATAGTGCATCTACTACATATTGGTACATACTAGTGTATCTACTACGTTTTGGTCAATACTAGTGTATCTACTACGTATTGGTACATACTAGTGTATCTACTACGTTTTGGTCAATACTAGTGTATCTACTACGTATTGGTACATACTAGTGTATCTACTACGTTTTGGTCAATACTAGTGTATCTACTACGTATTGGTACATACTAGTGTATCTACTACGTTTTGGTCAATACTAGTGTATCTACTACGTATTGGTACATACTAGTGTATCTACTACGTGTTGGTCAATGCTAGTGTATCTACTACGTATTGGTCAATACTAGTGTATCTACTACGTATTGGTCAAGAATAGTGCATCTACTACGTATTGGTACATACTAGTGTATTTACTACATATTGGTACATACTAGTGTATCTACTACGTTTTGGTCAATACTAGTGTATCTACTACGTATTGGTACATACTAGTGTATCTACTACGTTTTGGTCAATACTAGTGTATCTACTACGTTTTGGTCAATACTAGTGTATCTACTACGTATTGGTACATACTAGTGTATCTACTACGTTTTGGTCAATGCTAGTGTATCTACTACGTATTGGTACATACTAGTTTATCTGCTACGTTTTGGTCAATACTAGTGTATCTACTACGTATTGGTCAATACTAGTGTATCTACTACGTATTGGTCAATACTAGTGTATCTACTACGTATTGGTCAATGCGAGTGTATCTACTACGTTTTGGTCAATACTAGTGTATCTACTACGTATTGGTCAATACTAGTGTATCTACTACGTATTGGTCAATACTAGTGTATCTACTACGTATTTATCAATACTAGTGTATCTACTACATATTGGTACATACTAGTGTATCTACTACATATTGATCAATACTAGTGTATCTACTATATCTTAACATGACTACAACATAAGCAGTTAATATAGATGTTAATAAATTTTTTGATTTTAAACACTATATGATCTTTTCATCTTACAGCCCTCTCAATGTTCTGGTACGACGATTAAAGGGAATTACTTTTTTCTCCTCGCTGACAGTATTTATCAAGGTGTTTCTGGATTAAATAAAATTAAAAAACTTTGCACAAGACAAATACTTACTGATAAAATACACAAAGTCTCGATCTATATTGGTTCACCAGAACGTTGTAAACGCTCTTTCGTCTTTTATATAATTACAAGAATGGAAACCTACTCAAAATTCAATTGAGATTGTGATTTTTCTCATCAACAAAGGAACGCGTTTGATTTTATTTCGTCATGACCTTATCCGAAGCTTATTAAACTGTATTGTGTGATTCTAAATGTAATTTATGTTGGAATTAATTAGCCTTAAATTTGAATATGTTGTCTATAAACAATCCTGTAGAAAGTTAAAATTTGCGGATTGTGTTGAAAATGGGTTAAAATTAGATAAATGGAAGTTCTGCGTGGTGGATGATAGTGATATGAAATAGCTTGTGATTGGTCCCTAGAATATTACGTATGGCTGTTATTTACATGAAAAAAGCATGTGTTAGGTCCTTAGAACATTAGGTATGGTTCTAATTGATAGGAAAAATCACGTGGAATGCCTCTGTGCCATTATTCATTTTCATACTAATTCTTTTCTCTATACATCAGAGCAATATTATATTTTTGAAATAATTTCTTTGAGTGTCAAAGGTCCCTACAGAGATTATTTAATTAGTGCTTTGTTCTGTAGGTGAACCTGATCTTACTGTTACTGCTCGTGGTTTCTGTGGGACATCCGGTGTGTGTCTGGTACCACTGTAGGTTGAATCTGATAGGTGATTCCTCCAGCCAGGATATGGAACACATCCCCGTCACTCTTATTATAGAAGAGGAGCCAGCGAGAACAGAGAATAAAAAGGTTCCGTCTACATCACTAGACGAGAAAACAGGCCTTCAAATTACAGACCTGTAAGACTTCAATCTCCAGGAAGGATATTTTTGGCACCATTCCTCCATGACATGACAATACAACAACAATAACAACAAAAACAACAAAAACTGCTACTACTAGTACCAATAATAATAATAATGCGTAGTTTTTATTAGTCCATAGTTCGTGATCAACTCCACGTTCCTTAATAAAGATGGAGGAATTAAATTGTACAATTCGATTGTGAACATTTAGAGGTATTACGTCGCATACTATTTTACTGTCAGATAACATGTCTACTGTGCAACACAAACCAGAACAATGCATATAAGATGCATCCATTGGATAGTAAATGGATTTAATTGTTATCCATTATATATTCTGGGAACTTAAAAATATGTACTCCATTGGACAAAAAATATTTGATCTCATTTTATATATTGTATTTAATTTAATTAATAATAACATGGACTGACACAATGTTATGATGTTAAGTGCAAAATGAGCAAGTCCATGTGAATCAGCACGCAGCACGATGCTCAAGGAAATGTTGCTAAATGGCTTGTTTTTTTCAAAGTCGAACAATTTCCCATTTTTCTAAAGAATAAAAACATGCGCTGTTCCTATACCAATTGAATGAAAGAGTCTTTCAAAACAAATAACATTCAGTACTATATGATAAATGAATTAGTGATCATAACCCTTCACCACATAACACGCAGTACTATATGATGAATGAATTAGCGATCATGAACCCTTAACCATATAACATCCAGTACTATATGATAAATGAATTAGCGATCATAACCCTTAACAACATAACATCATGTACTATATGATAAATGAATTAGTGATCATAACCCTTAACCACATAACACCCAGTACTATATGATAAATGAATTAGCGATCATGAACCCTTAACCATATAACATCCAGTACTATATGATAAATGAATTAGCGATTATAACCCTTAACAATATAACATCATGTACTATATGATAAATGAATTAGTGATCATAACCCTTAACAATATAACATCATGTACTATATGATAAATGAATTAGTGATCATAACCCATTAACAAGGGTTAAATGATTTTGCAGAAGCCAACACCCTATTGGCTGGTTCGAGGGTAACGATTCAAGGTGAGAATTAGTATATTAAGGAATTGAAGAGCTACCATACATTACTTATAGATACTGCTAAAAAACTAATAGTACATTTATTTTTATACCGTCCAATTATTCAACTGATAATACTCTAAAGACGCAAATCCTATTTGTCATCTGCATCTATATGGGTTTCTCAGTTTAATTTACGCTATATCTTCATAGTTCATTATTATTTCCTTTAACATTTCTGTCAACAACCAACTCAGTACTGATAACGTAAAATGTCGTAGCAACAACGTTTTACTTTTCAACCTCCAGTCGCCAACCCACATCCATTCCAAAATGCACGTAGCCTTGTCCGACATATGGGCGTTCTTTCTGTCTCCGTGGAATACTTCAAATTTTGTAACAACCCCATGAGTTCGGTTCTCAAATTTTCCCCATCGGTAGCACTCGAG